>CAMITZ010000126.1:0-1200000 GCA_946251845.1 Andrena fulva | reverse complement strand
GCCGACATGTCCGACGACTATAGGGTCGTCCCCACGAACACGGGCCAAAGTTGCCTGCCGCCGACATGTCCGACGAATATAGGGTCGTCCCCACGACCCCGGGACTAGGTTGGCCCGCCGCCGACTTGTCCGACGACTATAGGGTCGTCTCCACGACCCCGGGACTAGGTTGGCCAGTCACCGACATGTCCCACGACTATTGGGTTGTCACCACGACCACGGGCCAAAGTTGCCCTGCCGCCGACATGTCCGACGACTATAGGGTCGTCCCCACGACCCCGGGATTAGATTGGCCCGCCACCGTCATGTCCGACGACTATACGGTCGTCCCCACGACCACGGGCCAAAGTTGCCCTGCCGCCGACATGTCCGACGACTATAGGGTCGTCCCCACGACCCCGGGCCAAAGTTGCCCTGCCGCCGACATGTCAGACGACTATAGGGTCGTCCCCACGACCCCGGGACTAGGTTGGCCCGCCGCCGACATGTCCGACGTCTATAGGGTCGTCCCCACGACCCCGGGGCTAGATTGCCCCGGCACCGTCATGTCCGACAACTATAGGGTCGTCCCCACGACCCCGGGACTAGATTGGCCCGCCACCGTCATGTCCGACGACTATGGGTTCGTCCCTACGACCCTGGGCATATGTTGGCCCGCCGCCGACATGTCCGCCGACTATAGGGTCGTCCCCACGATCCCGGGACTAGGTTGGCCAGCCGCCGACATGTCCGACGACTATAGGGTCGTCCCCACGGCCCCAGGAATAGATTGGCCCACCACCGTCATGTCCGACGACTATAGGGTCATACCCACGACCACGGGCCAAAGTTGCCCTGCCGCCGACATGTCCGACGACTATAGGGTCGTCCCCACGACCCCGGGACTAGATTGGCCCGCCACCGTCATGTCCGACGACTATAGGGTCGTCTCCACGACCCCGGGACTAGGTTGGCCAGTCACCGACATGTCCTACGACTATGGGGTCGTCCCCACGACCACGAGACTATGTTGGCCAGTCGCCGACATGTCCGACGACTATAGGGTCGTCCCCACGACCCCGGGACTAGATTGGCCCGCCACCGTCATGTCCGACGACTATAGGGTCGTCCCCACGACCCCGGGATTAGATTGGCCCGCCACCGTCATGTCCGACGACTATACGGTCGTCCCCACGACCACGGGCCAAAGTTGCCCTGCCGCCGACATGTCCGACGACTATAGGGTGGTCCCCACGACCCCGGGGCTAGATTGCCCCGGCACCGTCATGTCCGACGACTATAGGGTCGTCCCCACGACCCCGGGGCTAGGTTGGCCCGCCGCCGACTTGTCCGACGACTATAGGGTCGTCTCCACGACCCCGGGACTAGGTTATCCAGCCGCCGACATGTCCGACGACTATAGGGTCGTCCCCACGAACACGGGACTAGGTTGGCCCGCCGCCGACATGTCCGACGACTATAGGGTCGTCCCCACGACCACGGGCCAAAGTTGCCCTGCCGCCGACATGTCCGACGACTATAGGGTCGTCCCCACGCCCCGGTCCAAAGTTGGCCCGCCGCCGACATGTCCGACGACTATAGGGTCGTCCCCACGACCCCGGGACTAGGTTGGCCCGCCGCCGACATGTCCGTAGACTATAGGGTCGTCCCCACGCCCCGGGCCAAAGTTGGCCAGCCGCCGACATGTCCGACGACTATAGGGTCGTCCCCACGACCCCGGGGCTAGGTTGGCCCGCCGCCGACTTGTCCGACGACTATAGGGTCGTCTCCACGACCCCGGGACTAGGTTGGCCGTCACCGACAGGTCCAACGACTATAGGGTCGTCACCACGACCACGGGCCAAAGTTGCCCTGCCGCCGACATGTCCGACGACTATAGGGTCGTCCCCACGACCCCGGGACTAGGTTGGCCCGCCGCCGTCTTGTCCGACGACTATAGGGTCGTGGAGACGACCCCGGGACTAGGTTGGCCAGCCGCCGACATGTCCGACGACTATAGGGTCGTACCCACGACCCCGGGACTAGATTGGCCCGCCACCGTCATGTCCGACGACTATAGGGTCGTCCCCACGACCCCGGGACTAGGTTGGCCCGCCGCCGACTTGTCCGACGACTATAGGGTCGTCTCCACGACCCCGGGACTAGGTTGGCCAGCCGCCGACATGTCCGACGACTATAGGGTCGTCCCCACGCCCCGGTCCAAAGTTGGCCAGCCGCCGACATGTCCGACGTCTATAGGGTCGTCCCCACGACCCCGGGGCTAGATTGCCCCGGCACCGTCATGTCCGACGACTATAGGGTCGTCCCCACGACCCCGGGACTAGGTCGGCCCGCCGCCGACTTGTCCGAAGACTATAGGGTCGTCCCCACGACCACGGGCCAAAGTTGCCCTGCCGTCGACATGTCCGACGGCTATAGGGTCGTCCCCACGCCCCCGGGACTAGGTTGCCCCGCCGCCGACTTGTCCGACGACTATAGGGTCTTCTCCACGACCCCGGGACTAGGTCGGCCAGCCGCCGACATGTCCGACGACTATAGGGTCGTCCCCACGACCCCGGGGCTAGATTGCCCCGGCACCGTCATGTCCGACGACTATACGGTCGTCCCCACGATCCCGGGACTAGGTTGGCCCGCCGCCGACTTGTCCGACGATTATAGGGTCGTCCCCACGACCCCGGGACTAGGTTGGCCAGCCGCCGACATGTCCGACGACTATAGGGTCGTCCCCGCGACCACGGGCCAAAGATGCCCTGCCGCCGACATGTCCGACGACTATAGGGTCGTCCCCACGACCCCGGGACTAGGCTGGCCCGCCGTCGACATGTCCGACGTCTATAGGGTCGTCTCCACGACCCCGGGACTAGGTTGGCCCGCCGCCGACTTGTCCGACGACTATAGAGTCGTCCCCACGACCCCGGGACTAGGTTGGTCCGCCGCCGACTAGTCCGACGACTATAGGGTCGTCCCAACGACCCCGGGACTAGATTGGCCCGCCACCATCATGTACGACGACTATAGGGACGTCCCCACGACCACGGGACTAGGTTGGCCCGCCGCCGACTTGTCCGACGACTATAGGGTCGTGCCTACCACCCCGGGACTAGGATGACCCGCCGCCGACTTTTCCGACGACTATAGGGTCGTCCCCACGAACCCGGGACTAGGTTGGCCAGCCTCCGACATATCCGACGACTATAGGGTCGTCCCCACGACCACGGGCCAAAGTTGACCTCCCGCCGACATGTCGGACGACAAGAGGGTCGTCCGCACGACCCCGGGACTAGATTGGCCCGCCACCGTCATGTCCGACGACAATAGGGTCGTCCCCACGACCACGGGCCAACGCTGGCCAGCCGCCGACATGTCCGACGACTATAGGGTCGTCCCAACAACCCCGGGACTAGATTGGCCCGCCACCATCATGTCCGACGACTATAGGGACGTCCCCACGACCACGGGACTAGGTTGGCCCGCCGCCGACTTGTCCGACGACTATAGGGTCGTGCCTACCACCCCGGGACTATGATGACCCGCCGCCGACTTTTCCGACGACTATAGGGTCGTCCCCACGAACCCGGGACTAGGTTGACCAGTCACCGACATGTTCGACGACTGTAGGTTCGTCCCCACGGCCCCGGGACTAGGTTGGCCTGGCGCCGACATGTCCGATGACTATAGGGTCGTCTCCACGAACCCGGGACTAGGTTGGCCAGTCACCGACATGTCCGACGACTATAGGGTCGTCCCCAAGACCACGGGCCAAAGTTGCCCCGCCGCCGACATGTCTGACGACTATAGGGTCGTCCCCACGACCCCGGGTCTAGGTTGGCCCGCCGCCGACTTGTCCGACTACTATAGGGTCGTCCCCACGACCCCGGGAGTAGGATGGCCCGCCGCCGACTTGTCCGACGACTATAGGGTCGTCCCCACGACCACGGGACAAGGTTGGCCCGCCGCCGACTTGTCCGACGACTATAGGGACGTCCCTACCACCCCGGGACTAGGTTGGCCAGCCGCCGACATGTCCGACGTCTATAGGGTCGTCCCCACGACCCCGGGGCTAGATTGCCCCGGCACCGTCATGTCCGACGACTATAGGGTCGTCCCCACGACCGCGGGACTAGGTTGGCCTGCCGCCGACATGTCCGACGTCTATAGGGTCGTCCCCACGACCCCGGGTCAAGATTGGCCCGCCACCGTCATGTCCGACGACTATACGGTCGTCCCCTCGACCCCGGGAATAGGTTGGCCCGCCGCCGACGTGTCGAACGACTATGGCGTCGACCCCACGACCACGAGACTAGGTTGGCCAGCCGCCGACATGTCCGACGACTATAGGGTCGTCCCCACGACCCCGGGACTAGATTGGCCCGCCACCGTCATGTCCGACGACTATAGGTTCGTCCCTACGACCCTGGGCATACGTTGGCCAGCCGCCGACATGCCCGACGACTATAGGGTCGTCCCCACGACCCCGGGACAAGATTGGCCCGCCACCGTCATGTCCGACGACTACACGGTCGTCCTCTCGACCCCGGGACTAGATTGGCCCGCCACCGTCATGTCCGACGACTATTGGTTCGTCCCCACGACCCCGGGACTAGATTGGCCCGCCACCATCATGTCCGACGACTATAGGGACGTCCCCACGACCCCGGGTCTAGGTTGGCCCGCCGTCGACATGTCCGACGTCTATAGGGTCGTCCCCTCGACCCCGGGGCTAGATTGCCCCGGCACCGTCACGTCCGACGACTATAGGGTCGTCTCCACGACCCCGGGACTAGGTTGGCCAGTCACCGGCATGTCCGACGACTATAGGGTCGTCCCCACGACCCCGGGCCAAATTTGCGCTGCCGCCGACATGTCCGACGACTATAGGGTCGTCCCCACGAACCCGGGCCAAAGCTGGCCAGCCGCCAACATGTCCGACGACTATAGGGTCGTCCCCACGACCCCGGGACTAGGTTGGCCAGTCACCGACATGTCCGACGACTATAGGGTCGTCCTCACGACCACGGGCCAAAGTTGCCCTGCCGCCGACATGTCCGACGACTATAGGGTCGTCCCCACGACCGCGGGTCTAGGTTGGCCCGCCGCCGACTTTTCCGACGACTATAGGGTCGTCCCCACGACCACGGGCCAAAGCTGGCCAGCCGCCGACATGTCCGACGACTATAGGGTCGTCTCCACGACCCCGGCACTAGATTGGCCCGCCACCGTCATGTCCGACGACAATAGGGTCGTCCCCACGACCACGGGCCAAAGCTGGCCAGCCGCCGACATGTCCGACGACTATAGGGTCGTCCCCACGACCCCGGGACTAGGTTGGCCCGCCGCCGACTTGTCCGACGACTATAGGGTCGTCCCCACGACCACGGGCCAAAGTTGACCTGCCGCCGACATGTCCGACGACTATAGGGTCGTCCCCACGACCCCGGGACTAGGTTGGCCCGCCGCCGACTTGTCCGACGACTATAGGGTCGTCCTCACGACCACGGGCCAAAGATGCCCGGCCGCCGACATGTCCGACGACTATAGGGTCGTCCCCACGATCCCGCGACTAGGTTGGCCAGCCGCCGACATGTCCGACGACAATAGGGTCGTCCCCACGACCCCGGGACTAGATTGGCCCGCCACAGTCATGTCCGACGACTATAGGGTCGTCCCCACGACCACGGGCCAAAGTTGCCCTGCCGCCGACATGTCCGACGACTATAGGGTCATCCCCACTACCCCGGGCCAAAGCTGGCCAGCCGCCAACATGTCCGACGACTATAGGGTCGTCCCCACGACTCCGGGACTAGGTTGGCCCGCCACCGTCATGTCCGACGACTATGGGTTCGTCCCTACGACCCCGGGACTAGGTTGGCCAGTCACCGACATGTCCGACGACTATAGGGTCGTCCCAACGACCCCGGGACTAGATTGGCCCGCCACCGTCATGTCCGACGACTATAGGGTCGTCTCCACGACCCCGGGACTAGGTTGGCCAGTCACCGACATGTCCGACGACTATAGGGTCGTCCCAACGACCCCGGGACTAGGTTGGCCCGCCACCGTCATGTCCGACGACTATGGGTTCGTCCATACGACCCCGGGACTAGGTTGGCCAGTCACCGACATGTCCGACGACTATAGGGTCGTCCCAACGACCCCGGGACTAGATTGGCCCGCCACCGTCATGTCCGACGACTATAGGGTCGTCCCCACGACCCTGGGACTAGGTTGGCCAGCCGCCGACTTGTCCGACGACTATACGGTCGTCCCCACGACCACGGGAGTAGGTTGGCCCGCCGCCGACTTGTCCGACGACTATAGGGTCGTCCCTACCACCCCGGGACTAGGTTGGCCAGCCGCCGACATGTCCGACGTCTATAGGGTCGTCCCCACGACCCCGGGGCTAGGTTGGCCCGCCGCCGACTTGTCCGACGACTATAGGGTCGTCCCCACGACCCCGGGACTAGGTCGGCCCGCCGCCGTCTTGTCCGACGACTATAGGGTCGTCCCCACGACCACGGGCCAAAGTTGCCCTGCCACCGTCATGTCCGACGACTATAGGGTCGTCCCCACGAACCCGGGACTACGTTGGCCAGTCACCGACATGTCCGACGACTATAGGGTCGCCCCCACGACCACGGGCCAAAGTTGCCCTGCCGCCGACATGTCCGACGACTATAGGGTCGTCCGCACGACCCCGGGACTAGATTGGCCCGCCACCGTCATGTCCGACGACAATAGGGTCGTCCCCACGACCACGGGTCAAAGCTGGCCAGCCGCCGACATGTCCGACGACTATAGGGTCGTCTCCACGACCCCGGGACTAGGTTGGCCAACCGCCGACATGTCCGACGACTATAGGGTCGTCCCCACGACCGCGGGCCAAAGCTGGCCAGCCGCCGACATGTCCGACGACTATAGGGTCGTCTCCACGACCCCGGGACTAGATTGGCCCGCCACCGTCATGTCCGACGACAATAGGGTCGTCCCCACGACCACGGGCCAAAGCTGGCCAGCCGCCGACATGTCCGACGACTATAGGGTCGTCCCCACGACCCCGGGACTAGGTTGGCCCGCCGCCGACTTGTCCGACGACTATAGGGTCGTCTCCACGACCCCGGGACTAGGTTGGCCAGCCGCCGATATGTCCGACGACTATAGTGTCGTCCCCGCGACCACGGGCCAAAGATGCCCTGCCGCCGACATGTCCGACGACTATAGGGTCGTCCCCACGACCCCGGGACTAGGTTGGCCCGCCGCCGACATGTCCGACGTCTATAGGGTCGTCTCCACCACCCCGGGACTAGGTTGGCCAGCCGCCGAAATGTCCGACGTCTATAGGGTCGTCCCCACGACCCCGGGGCTAGATTGCCCCGGCACCGTCATGTCCGACGACTATAGGGTCGTCCCCACGACCCAGGGACCAGGTTGGCCCGCCGCCGACTTGTCCCGCCGCCGACTTGTCCGACGAATATAGGGTCGTCTCCACGACCCCGGGACTAGGTTGGCCAGTCACCGACATGTCCGACGACTATAGGGTCGTCCCCAAGACCCCGGGACTAGGTTGGCCAGTCCCCGACATGTCCGACGACTATAGGGTCGTCCTCACGACCACGGGCCAAAGTTGCCCTGCCGCCGACATGTCCGACGACTATAGGGTCGTCCCCACGACCGCGGGTCTAGGTTGGCCCGCCGCCGACTTTTCCGACGACTATAGGGTCGCCCCCACGACCCCAGGACTAGATTGGCCCGCCACCATCATGTCCGACGACTATAGGGTCGTCCCCACGACCCCGGGCCAAAGCTGGCCAGCCGCCAACATGTCCGACGACTATAGGGTCGTCCCCACGACCCCGGGACTAGGTTGGCCAGCCGCCGACATGTCCGACGACTATACGGTGGTCCCCACGACCACGGGACTAGGTTGGCCCGCCGCCGACTTGTCCGACGACTATAGGGTCGTCCCCACGACCACGGGCCAAAGTTGCCCTGCCGCCGACATGTCCGACGACTATAGGGTCGTCCCCACGAACCCGGGACTACGTTGGCCAGTCACCGACATGTCCGACGACTATAGGGTCGCCCCCACGACCACGGGCCAAAGTTGCCGTGCCGCCGGCATGTCCGACGACTATAGGGTCGTCCCCACGACCCCGGGTCTAGGTTGGCCCGCCGCCGACTTTTCCGACGACTGTAGGGTCGCCCCCACGACCCCAGGACTAGATTGGCCCGCCACCATCATGTCCGACGACTATAGGGTCGTCCCCACGATCACGGGCCAATGCTGGCCAGCCGCCGACATGTCCGACGACTATAGGGTCGTCCCCACGACCCCGGGACTAGGTTGGCCCGCCACCATCATGTCCGACGACTATAGGGACGTCCCCACGACCCCGGGTCTAGGTTGGCCCGCCGTCGACATGTCCGACGTCTATAGGGTCGTCCCCTCGACCCCGGGGCTAGATTGGCCCGCCACCGTCGTGTCCGACGACAATAGGGTCGTCCCCACGACCACGGGCCAAAGCTGGCCAGCCGCCGACATGTCCGACGACTATAGGGTCGTCCCCACGACCCCGGGACTAGATTGGCCCGCCACCATCATGTCCGACGACTATAGGGACGTCCCCACGACCCCGGGTCTAGGTTGGCCCGCCGTCGACATGTCCGACGTCTATAGGGTCGTCCCCTCGACCCCGGGGCTAGATTGGCCCGCCACCGTCGTGTCCGACGACAATAGGGTCGTCCCCACGACCACGGGCCAAAGCTGGCCAGCCGCCGACATGTCCGACGACTATAGGGTCGTCCCCACGACCCCGGGACTAGGTTGGCCCGCCGCCGACTTGTCCGACGACTATAGGGTCGTCTCCACGACCCCGGGACTAGGTTGGCCAGCCGCCGATATGTCCGACGACTATAGGGTCGTCCCCACGACCCCGGGACTAGGTTGGCCAGTCACCGACATGTCCGACGACTATAGGGTCGTCCTCACGACCACGGGCCAAAGTTGCCCTGCCGCCGACATGTCCGACGACTATAGGGTCGTCCCCACGACCGCGGGTCTAGGTTGGCCCGCCGCCGACTTTTCCGACGACTATAGGGTCGTCCCCACGACCACGGGCCAAAGCTGGCCAGCCGCCGACATGTCCGACGACTATAGGGTCGTCTCCACGACCCCGGCACTTGATTGGCCCGCCACCGTCATGTCCGACGACAATAGGGTCGTCCCCACGACCACGGGCCAAAGCTGGCCAGCCGCCGACATGTCCGACGACTATAGTGTCGTCCCCACGACCCCGGGACTAGGTTGGCCCGCCGCCGACTTGTCCGACGACTATAGGGTCGTCCCCACGACCACGGGCCAAAGTTGACCTGCCGCCGACATGTCCGACGACTATAGGGTCGTCCCCACGACCCCGGGACTAGATTGGCCCGCCACCGTCATGTCCGACGACTATAGGGTCGCCCCCACGACCACGGGCCAAAGTTGCCCTGCCGCCGACATGTCCGACGACTATAGGGTCGTCCCCACGACCCCGGGTCTAGGTTGGCCCGCCGCCGACTTTTCCGACGACTATAGGGTCGTCCCCACGACCCCGGGAGTAGGTTGGCCCGCCGCCGACTTGTCCGACGGCTATAGGGTCGTCCCCACGACACCGGATCTAGGTTGGCCCGCCGCCGACTTTTCCGACGACTATAGGGTCGTCCCCACGACCCCGGGAGTATGTTGGCCCGCCGCCGACTTGTCCGACGGTATAGGGTCGTCCCCACGACCCCGGGACTAGGTTGGCCCGCCGCCGACTTGTCCGACAACTATAGGGTCGTCTCCACGACCCCGGGACTAGGTTGGCCAGCCGCCGACATGTCCGACGACTATAGGGTCGTCCCCGCGACCACGGGCCAAAGATGCCCGGCCGCCGACATGTCCGACGACTATAGGGTCGTCCCCACGATCCCGCGACTAGGTTGGCCAGCCGCCGACATGTCCGACGAAAATAGGGTCGTCCCCACGACCCCGGGACTAGATTGGCCCGCCACAGTCATGTCCGACGACTATAGGGTCGTCCCCACGACCACGGGCCAAAGTTGCCCTGCCGCCGACATGTCCGACGACTATAGGGTCATCCCCACTACCCCGGGCCAAAGCTGGCCAGCCGCCAACATGTCCGACGACTATAGGGTCGTCCCCACGACCCCGGGACTAGGTTGGCCCGCCACCGTCATGTCCGACGACTATGGGTTCGTCCCTACGACCCCGGGACTAGGTTGGCCAGTCACCGACATGTCCGACGACT
Source organism: Andrena fulva (assembly GCA_946251845.1). NCBI lineage: Eukaryota > Metazoa > Arthropoda > Insecta > Hymenoptera > Andrenidae > Andrena > Andrena fulva. The sequence goes on along the minus strand of CAMITZ010000126.1, from coordinate 1,189,711 downwards.
ATAGGGTCGTCCCAACGACCCCGGGACTAGATTGGCCCGCCACCGTCATGTCCGACGACTATAGGGTCGTCTCCACGACCCCGGGGCTAGGTTGGCCAGTCACCGACATGTCCGACGACTATAGGGTCGTCCCAACGACCCCGGGACTAGGTTGGCCCGCCACCGTCATGTCCGACGACTATGGGTTCGTCCCTACGACCCCGGGACTAGGTTGGCCAGTCACCGACATGTCCGACGACTATACGGTCGTCCCAACGACCCCGGGACTAGATTGGCCCGCCACCGTCATGTCCGACGACTATAGGGTCGTCCCCACGACCCCGGGACTAGGTTGGCCAGCCGCCGACTTGTCCGACGACTATACGGTCGTCCCCACGACCACGGGAGTAGGTTGGCCCGCCGCCGACTTGTCCGACGACTATAGGGTCGTCCCTACCACCCCGGGACTAGGTTGGCCAGCCGCCGACATGTCCGACGTCTATAGGGTCGTCCCCACGACCCCGGGGCTAGGTTGGCCCGCCGCCGACTTGTCCGACGACTATAGGGTCGTCCCCACGACCCCGGCACTAGGTCGGCCCGCCGCCGTCTTGTCCGACGACTATAGGGTCGTCCCCACGACCCCGGGACTAGATTGGCCCGCCACCGTCATGTCCGACGTCTATAGGGTCGTCTCCACGACCCCGGGACTAGGTTGGCCCGCCGCCGACTTGTCCGACGACTATAGAGTCGTCCCCACGACCCCGGGACTAGGTTGGGCCGCCGCCGACTAGTCCGACGACTATAGGGTCGTCCCAACGACCCCGGGACTAGATTGGCCCGCCACCATAATGTCCGACGACTATAGGGACGTCCCCACGACCACGGGACTAGGTTGGCCCGCCGCCGACTTGTCCGACGACTATAGGGTCGTGCCTACCACCCCGGGACTAGGATGACCCGCCGCCGACTTTTCCGACGACTATAGGGTCGTCCCCACGAACCCGGGACTACGTTGGCCAGTCACCGACATGTCCGACGACTATAGGGTCGCCCCCACGACCACGGGCCAAAGTTGCCCTGCCGCCGACATGTCCGACGACTATAGGGTCGTCCGCACGACCCCGGGACTAGATTGGCCCGCCACCGTCATGTCCGACGACAATAGGGTCGTCCCCACGACCACGGGTCAAAGCTGGCCAGCCGCCGACATGTCCGACGACTATAGGGTCGTCTCCACGACCCCGGGACTAGGTTGGCCAACCGCCGACATGTCCGACGACTATAGGGTCGTCCCCACGACCGCGGGCCAAAGCTGGCCAGCCGCCGACATGTCCGACGACTATAGGGTCGTCTCCACGACCCCGGGACTAGATTGGCCCGCCACCGTCATGTCCGACGACAATAGGGTCGTCCCCACGACCACGGGCCAAAGCTGGCCAGCCGCCGACATGTCCGACGACTATAGGGTCGTCCCCACGACTCCGGGACTAGGTTGGCCCGCCGCCGACTTGTCCGACGACTATAGGGTCGTCTCCACGACCCCGGGACTAGGTTGGCCAGCCGCCGATATGTCCGACGACTATAGGGTCGTCCCCGCGACCACGGGCCAAAGATGCCCTGCCGCCGACATGTCCGACGACTATAGGGTCGTCCCCACGACCCCGGGACTAGGTTGGCCCGCCGCCGACATGTCCGACGTCTATAGGGTCGTCTCCACCACCCCGGGACTAGGTTGGCCAGCCGCCGACATGTCCGACGTCTATAGGGTCGTCCCCACGACCCCGGGGCTAGATTGCCCCGGCACCGTCATGTCCGACGACTATAGGGTCGTCCCCACGACCCAGGGACCAGGTTGGCCCGCCGCCGACTTGTCCCACCGCCGACTTGTCCGACGAATATAGGGTCGTCTCCACGACCCCGGGACTAGGTTGGCCAGTCACCGACATGTCCGACGACTATAGGGTCGTCCCCACGACCCCGGGACTAGGTCGGCCCGCCGCCGACTTGTCCGACGACTATAGGGTCGTCCCCACGACCACGGGCCAAAGTTGCCCTGCCGCCGTCATGTCCGACGACTACAGGATCGTCCCCACGACCCCCGGACTTGATTGCCCCGCCACCGTCATGTCCGACGACTATAGGGTCGTCCCCACGACCCCGGGACTAGGTTGGCCCGCCGCCGACATGTCCGACGACTATAGGGTCGTCCCCACGCCCCGGGCCAAAGTTGGCCAGCCGCCGACATGTCCGACGACTATAGGGTCGTCCCCAAGACCCCGGGAATAGGTTGGCCCGCCGCCGACATGTCCGACGTCTAAAGGGTCGTCCCCACGACCCCGGGGCTAGATTGCCCCGGCACCGTCATGTCCGACGACTATAGGGTCGTCCCCACGACCCAGGGACCAGGTTGGCCCGCCGCCGACTTGTCCCGCCGCCGACTTGTCCGACGAATATAGGGTCGTCTCCACGACCCCGGGACTATGTTGGCCAGTCACCGACATGTCCGACGACTATAGGGTCGTCCCCACGACCCCGGGACTAGGTTGGCCCGCCGCCGACATGTCCGACGACTATAGGGTCGTCCCCGCGACCACGGGCCAAAGATGCCCTGCCGCCGACATGTCCGACGACTATAGGGTCGTCCCCACGACCCCGGGACTAGGTCGGCCCGCCGCCGACTTGTCCGACGACTATAGGGTCGTCCCCACGACCACGGGCCAAAGTTGCCCTGCCGCCGTCATGTCCGACGACTACAGGATCGTCCCCACGACCCCCGGACTTGATTGCCCCGCCACCGTCATGTCCGACGACTATAGGGTCGTCTCCACGACCCCGGGACTAGGTTGGCCAGCCGCCGACATGTCCGACGACTATAGGGTCGTCCCCGCGACCACGGGCCAAAGATGCCCTGCCGCCGACATGTCCGACGACTATAGGGTCGTCCCCACGACCCCGGGGCTAGGTTGGCCCGCCGCCGACTTGTCCGACGACTATAGGGTCGTCCCCACGACCCCGGGACTAGGTCGGCCCGCCGCCGTCATGTCCGACGACTATAGGGTCGTCTACACGACCCCGGGACTAGGTTGGCCCGCCGCCGACTTGTCCGACGACTATAGGGTCGTCCCCACGACCACTGGCCAAAGTTGCCCAGCCGCCGACATGTCCGACGACTATAGGGTCGTCCCCACGACCCCGGGCCAAAGTTGCCCTGCCGCCGACATGTCAGACGACTATAGGGTCGTCCCCACGACCCCGGGACTAGGTTGGCCCGCCGCCGACATGTCCGACGTCTATAGGGTCGTCCCCACGACCCCGGGGCTAGATTGCCCCGGCACCGTCATGTCCGACAACTATAGGGTCGTCCCCACGACCCCGGGACTAGATTGGCCCGCCACCGTCATGTCCGACGACTATGGGTTCGTCCCTACGACCCTGGGCATACGTTGGCCCGCCGCCGACATGTCCGCCGACTATAGGGTCGTCCCCACGATCCCGGGACTAGGTTGGCCAGCCGCCGACATGTCCGACGACTATAGGGTCGTCCCCACGGCCCCAGGAATAGATTGGCCCACCACCGTCATGTCCGACGACTATAGGGTCATACCCACGACCACGGGCCAAAGTTGCCCTGCCGCCGACATGTCCGACGACTATAGGGTCGTCCCCACGACCCCGGGACTAGATTGGCCCGCCACCGTCATGTCCGACGACTATAGGGTCGTCTCCACGACCCCGGGACTAGGTTGGCCAGTCACCGACATGTCCTACGACTATGGGGTCGTCCCCACGACCACGAGACTATGTTGGCCAGTCGCCGACATGTCCGACGACTATAGGGTCGTCCCCACGACCCCGGGACTAGATTGGCCCGCCACCGTCATGTCCGACGACTATAGGGTCGTCCCCACGACCCCGGGATTAGATTGGCCCGCCACCGTCATGTCCGACGACTATACGGTCGTCCCCACGACCACGGGCCAAAGTTGCCCTGCCGCCGACATGTCCGACGACTATAGGGTGGTCCCCACGACCCCGGGGCTAGATTGCCCCGGCACCGTCATGTCCGACGACTATAGGGTCGTCCCCACGACCCCGGGGCTAGGTTGGCCCGCCGCCGACTTGTCCGACGACTATAGGGTCGTCTCCACGACCCCGGGACTAGGTTATCCAGCCGCCGACATGTCCGACGACTATAGGGTCGTCCCCACGAACACGGGCCAAAGTTGCCTGCCGCCGACATGTCCGACGAATATAGGGTCGTCCCCACGACCCCGGGACTAGGTTGGCCCGCCGCCGACTTGTCCGACGACTATAGGGTCGTCTCCACGACCCCGGGACTAGGTTGGCCAGTCACCGACATGTCCCACGACTATTGGGTTGTCACCACGACCACGGGCCAAAGTTGCCCTGCCGCCGACATGTCCGACGACTATAGGGTCGTCCCCACGACCCCGGGATTAGATTGGCCCGCCACCGTCATGTCCGACGACTATACGGTCGTCCCCACGACCACGGGCCAAAGTTGCCCTGCCGCCGACATGTCCGACGACTATAGGGTCGTCCCCACGACCCCGGGCCAAAGTTGCCCTGCCGCCGACATGTCAGACGACTATAGGGTCGTCCCCACGACCCCGGGACTAGGTTGGCCCGCCGCCGACATGTCCGACGTCTATAGGGTCGTCCCCACGACCCCGGGGCTAGATTGCCCCGGCACCGTCATGTCCGACAACTATAGGGTCGTCCCCACGACCCCGGGACTAGATTGGCCCGCCACCGTCATGTCCGACGACTATGGGTTCGTCCCTACGACCCTGGGCATATGTTGGCCCGCCGCCGACATGTCCGCCGACTATAGGGTCGTCCCCACGATCCCGGGACTAGGTTGGCCAGCCGCCGACATGTCCGACGACTATAGGGTCGTCCCCACGGCCCCAGGAATAGATTGGCCCACCACCGTCATGTCCGACGACTATAGGGTCATACCCACGACCACGGGCCAAAGTTGCCCTGCCGCCGACATGTCCGACGACTATAGGGTCGTCCCCACGACCCCGGGACTAGATTGGCCCGCCACCGTCATGTCCGACGACTATAGGGTCGTCTCCACGACCCCGGGACTAGGTTGGCCAGTCACCGACATGTCCTACGACTATGGGGTCGTCCCCACGACCACGAGACTATGTTGGCCAGTCGCCGACATGTCCGACGACTATAGGGTCGTCCCCACGACCCCGGGACTAGATTGGCCCGCCACCGTCATGTCCGACGACTATAGGGTCGTCCCCACGACCCCGGGATTAGATTGGCCCGCCACCGTCATGTCCGACGACTATACGGTCGTCCCCACGACCACGGGCCAAAGTTGCCCTGCCGCCGACATGTCCGAGGACTATAGGGTCGTCCCCACGACCCCGGGGCTAGATTGCCCCGGCACCGTCATGTCCCACGACTATTGGGTCGTCACCACGACCACGGGCCAAAGTTGCCCTGCCGCCGACATGTCCGAGGACTATAGGGTCGTCCCCACGACCCCGGGGCTAGATTGCCCCGGCACCGTCATGTCCGACGACTATAGGGTCGTCCCCACGACCCCGGGGCTAGGTTGGCCCGCCGCCGACTTGTCCGACGACTATAGGGTCGTCTCCACGACCCCGGGACTAGGTTGGCCGTCACCGACATGTCCCACGACTATAGGGTCGTCACCACGACCACGGGCCAAAGTTGCCCTGCCGCCGACATGTCCGACGACTATAGGGTCGTCCCCACGACCCCGGGGCTAGATTGCCCCTGCACCGTCATGTCCGACGACTATAGGGTCGTCTCCACGACCCCGGGACTAGGTTGGCCAGCCCCGACATGTCCGACGACTATAGGGTCGTCCCCACGAACACGGGCCAAAGTTGCCCTGCCGCCGACATGTCCGACGACTATAGTGTCGTCCCCACGACCCCGGGGCTAGATTGGCCCGCCACCGTCATGTCCGACGACTATAGGGGCGTCCCCATGACCACTGGCCAAAGTTGTCCAGCCGCCGACATGTCCGACGACTATAGGGTCGTCCCCACGACCACGGGACTAGGTTGGCCCGCCGCCGACATGTCCGACGACTATAGGGTCGTCCCCACGACCACGGGCCAAAGTTGCCCTGCCGCCGACATGTCCGACGACTATAGGGTCGTCCCCACGCCCCGGTCCAAAGTTGGCCCGCCGCCGACATGTCCGACGACTATAGGGTCGTCCCCACGACCCCGGGACTAGGTTGGCCCGCCGCCGACATGTCCGTAGACTATAGGGTCGTCCCCACGCCCCGGGCCAAAGTTGGCCAGCCGCCGACATGTCCGACGACTATAGGGTCGTCCCCACGACCCCGGGGCTAGGTTGGCCCGCCGCCGACTTGTCCGACGACTATAGGGTCGTCTCCACGACCCCGGGACTAGGTTGGCCGTCACCGACAGGTCCAACGACTATAGGGTCGTCACCACGACCACGGGCCAAAGTTGCCCTGCCGCCGACATGTCCGACGACTATAGGGTCGTCCCCACGACCCCGGGACTAGGTTGGCCCGCCGCCGTCTTGTCCGACGACTATAGGGTCGTGGAGACGACCCCGGGACTAGGTTGGCCAGCCGCCGACATGTCCGACGACTATAGGGTCGTACCCACGACCCCGGGACTAGATTGGCCGCCACCGTCATGTCCGACGACTATAGGGTCGTCCCCACGACCCCGGGACTAGGTTGGCCCGCCGCCGACTTGTCCGACGACTATAGGGTCGTCTCCACGACCCCGGGACTAGGTTGGCCAGCCGCCGACATGTCCGACGACTATAGTGTCGTCCCCACGAACACGGGCCAAAGTTGCCCTGCCGCCGACATGTCCGACGACTATAGGGTCGTCCACACGACCCCGGGACTAGGTTGGCCCGCCGCCGACATGTCCGACGACTATAGGGTCGTCCCCACGCCCCGGTCCAAAGTTGGCCAGCCGCCGACATGTCCGACGTCTATAGGGTCGTCCCCACGACCCCGGGGCTAGATTGCCCCGGCACCGTCATGTCCGACGACTATAGGGTCGTCCCCACGACCCCGGGACTAGGTCGGCCCGCCGCCGACTTGTCCGAAGACTATAGGGTCGTCCCCACGACCACGGGCCAAAGTTGCCCTGCCGTCGACATGTCCGACGGCTATAGGGTCGTCCCCACGCCCCCGGGACTAGGTTGCCCCGCCGCCGACTTGTCCGACGACTATAAGGTCTTCTCCACGACCCCGGGACTAGGTCGGCCAGCCGCCGACATGTCCGACGACTATAGGGTCGTCCCCACGACCCCGGGGCTAGATTGCCCCGGCACCGTCATGTCCGACGACTATACGGTCGTCCCCACGATCCCGGGACTAGGTTGGCCCGCCGCCGACTTGTCCGACGATTATAGGGTCGTCCCCACGACCCCGGGACTAGGTTGGCCAGCCGCCGACATGTCCGACGACTATAGGGTCGTCCCCGCGACCACGGGCCAAAGATGCCCTGCCGCCGACATGTCCGACGACTATAGGGTCGTCCCCACGACCCCGGGACTAGGCTGGCCCGCCGTCGACATGTCCGACGTCTATAGGGTCGTCTCCACGACCCCGGGACTAGGTTGGCCCGCCGCCGACTTGTCCGACGACTATAGAGTCGTCCCCACGACCCCGGGACTAGGTTGGTCCGCCGCCGACTAGTCCGACGACTATAGGGTCGTCCCAACGACCCCGGGACTAGATTGGCCCGCCACCATCATGTACGACGACTATAGGGACGTCCCCACGACCACGGGACTAGGTTGGCCCGCCGCCGACTTGTCCGACGACTATAGGGTCGTGCCTACCACCCCGGGACTAGGATGACCCGCCGCCGACTTTTCCGACGACTATAGGGTCGTCCCCACGAACCCGGGACTAGGTTGGCCAGCCTCCGACATATCCGACGACTATAGGGTCGTCCCCACGACCACGGGCCAAAGTTGACCTCCCGCCGACATGTCGGACGACAATAGGGTCGTCCGCACGACCCCGGGACTAGATTGGCCCGCCACCGTCATGTCCGACGACAATAGGGTCGTCCCCACGACCACGGGCCAACGCTGGCCAGCCGCCGACATGTCCGACGACTATAGGGTCGTCCCAACAACCCCGGGACTAGATTGGCCCGCCACCATCATGTCCGACGACTATAGGGACGTCCCCACGACCACGGGACTAGGTTGGCCCGCCGCCGACTTGTCCGACGACTATAGGGTCGTGCCTACCACCCCGGGACTATGATGACCCGCCGCCGACTTTTCCGACGACTATAGGGTCGTCCCCACGAACCCGGGACTAGGTTGACCAGTCACCGACATGTTCGACGACTGTAGGTTCGTCCCCACGGCCCCGGGACTAGGTTGGCCTGGCGCCGACATGTCCGATGACTATAGGGTCGTCTCCACGAACCCGGGACTAGGTTGGCCAGTCACCGACATGTCCGACGACTATAGGGTCGTCCCCAAGACCACGGGCCAAAGTTGCCCCGCCGCCGACATGTCTGACGACTATAGGGTCGTCCCCACGACCCCGGGTCTAGGTTGGCCCGCCGCCGACTTGTCCGACTACTATAGGGTCGTCCCCACGACCCCGGGAGTAGGATGGCCCGCCGCCGACTTGTCCGACGACTATAGGGTCGTCCCCACGACCACGGGACAAGGTTGGCCCGCCGCCGACTTGTCCGACGACTATAGGGACGTCCCTACCACCCCGGGACTAGGTTGGCCAGCCGCCGACATGTCCGACGTCTATAGGGTCGTCCCCACGACCCCGGGGCTAGATTGCCCCGGCACCGTCATGTCCGACGACTATAGGGTCGTCCCCACGACCGCGGGACTAGGTTGGCCTGCCGCCGACATGTCCGACGTCTATAGGGTCGTCCCCACGACCCCGGGTCAAGATTGGCCCGCCACCGTCATGTCCGACGACTATACGGTCGTCCCCTCGACCCCGGGAATAGGTTGGCCCGCCGCCGACGTGTCGAACGACTATGGCGTCGACCCCACGACCACGAGACTAGGTTGGCCAGCCGCCGACATGTCCGACGACTATAGGGTCGTCCCCACGACCCCGGGACTAGATTGGCCCGCCACCGTCATGTCCGACGACTATAGGTTCGTCCCTACGACCCTGGGCATACGTTGGCCAGCCGCCGACATGCCCGACGACTATAGGGTCGTCCCCACGACCCCGGGACAAGATTGGCCCGCCACCGTCATGTCCGACGACTACACGGTCGTCCTCTCGACCCCGGGACTAGATTGGCCCGCCACCGTCATGTCCGACGACTATTGGTTCGTCCCCACGACCACGGGACGAGGTTGGCCCGCCGCCGACTTGTCCGACGACTATAGGGTCGTCCCCACGACCCCGGGACTAGGTCGGCCCGCCGCCGACTTGTCCGACGACTATAGGGCCGTCCCCACGACCACGGGCCAAAGTTGCCCTGCCGCCGACATGTCCGACGACTATAGGGTCGTCCCCACGATCCCGGGACTAGGTTGGCCCGCCGCCGACATGTCCGACGACTATAGGGTCGTCCCCACGACCACTGGCCAAAGTTGCCCAGCCGCCGACATGTCCGACGACTATAGGGTCGTCCCCACGACCCCGGGACTAGGTTGGCCCGCCGCCGACTTGTCCGACGACTATAGGGTCGTCCCCACGACCCGGGCCAAAGTTGGCCAGCCGCCGACATGTCCGACGACTATAGGGTCATCCCCATGACCCCGGGACTAGGTTGGCCTGCCGCCGACATGTCCGACGACTATAGGGTCGTCCCCACGACCCCGGGTCTAGGTTGGCCCGCCGTCGACTTGTCCGACGACTATAGGTTCGTCCCCACGCCCCGGGCCAAAGTTGGCCAGCCGCCGACATGTCAGACGACTATAGGGTCGTCCCCACGACCCCGGGTCTAGGTTGGCCCGCCGTCGACTTGTCCGACGACTATAGGGTCGTCCCCACGCCCCGGGCCAAAGTTGGCCAGCCGCCGACATGTCCGACGACTATAGGTTCGTCCCCACGACCACGGGACTAGGTTGGCCCGCCGCCGACTTATCCGACGACTATAGGGTCGTCCCCACGACCCCGGGACTAGGTCGGCCCGCCGCCGACTTGTCCGACGACTATAGGGTCGTCCCCACGACCCGGGCCAAAGTTGGCCAGCCGCCGACATGTCCGACGACTATAGGATCATCCCCACGACCCCGGGACTAGGTTGGCCTGCCGCCGACATGTCCGACGACTATAGGGTCGTCTCCACGACCCCGGGACAAGATTGGCCCGCCACCGTCATGTCCGACGACTACACGGTCGTCCTCTCGACCCCGGGACTAGATTGGCCCGCCACCGTCATGTCCGACGACTATAGGTTCGTCCCCACGACCACGGGACGAGGTTGGCCCGCCGCCGACTTGTCCGACGACTATAGGGTCGTCCCCACGACCCCGGGACTAGGTCGGCCCGCCGCCGACTTGTCCGACGACTATAGGGCCGTCCCCACGACCACGGGCCAAAGTTGCCCTGCCGCCGACATGTCCGACGACTATAGGGTCGTCCCCACGATCCCGGGACTAGGTTGGCCCGCCGCCGACATGTCCGACGACTATAGGGTCGTCCCCACGACCACTGGCCAAAGTTGCCCAGCCGCCGACATGTCCGACGACTATAGGGTCGTCCCCACGACCCCGGGACTAGGTTGGCCCGCCGCCGACTTGTCCGACGACTATAGGGTCGTCCCCACGACCCGGGCCAAAGTTGGCCAGCCGCCGACATGTCCGACGACTATAGGGTCATCCCCACGACCCCGGGACTAGGTTGGCCTGCCGCCGACATGTCCGACGACTATAGGGTCGTCCCCACGACCCCGGGTCTAGGTTGGCCCGCCGTCGACTTGTCCGACGACTATAGGGTCGTCCCCACGCCCCGGGCCAAAGTTGGCCAGCCGCCGACATGTCCGACGACTATAGGGTCGTCCCCACGACCCCGGGTCTAGGTTGGCCCGCCGTCGACTTGTCCGACGACTATAGGGTCGTCCCCACGCCCCGGGCCAAAGTTGGACAGCCGCCGACATGTCCGACGACTATAGGTTCGTCCCCACGACCACGGGACTAGGTTGGCCCGCCGCCGACTTATCCGACGACTATAGGGTCGTCCCCACGACCCCGGGACTAGGTCGGCCCGCCGCCGACTTGTCCGACGACTATAGGGTCGTCCCCACGACCCGGGCCAAAGTTGGCCAGCCGCCGACATGTCCGACGACTATAGGGTCGTCCCCACGACCCCGGGACTAGGTCGGCCCGCCGCCGACTTGTCCGACGACTATAGGGTCGTCCCCACGACCACGGGCCAAAGTTGCCCTGCCGTCGACATGTCCGACGATTATAGGGTCGTCCCCACGACCCCGGGACTAGGTTGGCCCGCCGCCGACAAGTCCGACGTCTATAGGGTCGTCCCCACGACCCCGGGGCTAGATTGCCCCGGCACCGTCATGTCCGACGACTATAGGGTCGTCCCCACGACCCCGGGACTATGTTGGCCCGCCGCCGACTTGTCCGACGACTATAGGGTCGTCCCCACGACCCCGGGACTAGGTTGGCCAGCCGCCGACATGTCCGACGATTATACGGTCGTCCCCACGACCACGGGACTAGGTTGGCCCGCCGCCGACTTGTCCGACGACTATAGGGTCGTCCCCACGACCCCGGGACTAGGTCGGCCCGCCGCCGACTTGTCCGACGACTATAGGGTGGTCCCCACGACCACGGGCCAAGGTTGCCCTGCCGCCGACATGTCCGACGACTATGGGGTCGTCCCCACGACCCCGGGACTAGGTTGGCCCGCCGCCGACAAGTCCAACGACTATAGGGTCGTCCCCACGACCCCGGGGCTAGATTGGCCCGCCACAGACATGTCCGACGACTATAGGGTCGTCCCCACGACCCCGGGGCTAGATTGCCCCGTCACCGTCATGTCCGACGACTATAGGGTCGTCCCCACGACCCCGGGATTAGGTCGGCCCGCCGCCGACATGTCCGACGACTATAGGGTCGTCTCCACGACCCCGGGACTAGGTTGGCCAGCCGCCGACATGTCCGACGAGTATAGGGTGGTCCCCACGACCACGGGCCAAAGTTGCCCTGCCGCCGACATGTCCGACTACTATGGGGTCGTCCCCACGACCCCGGGACTAGGTTGGCCAGCCGCCGACATGTCCGACGAGAATAGGGCCGTCCCCACGACCGCGGGACTAGGTTGGCCAGCCGCCGACATGTCCGACGACTATAGGGTCGTCCCCACGACCACGGGCCAAAGTTGCCCTGCCGCCGACATATCCGACGACTATAGGGTCGTCCCCACGACCCCGGGACTAGGTTGGCCAGCCGCCGACATGTCCGACGACTATAGGGTCGTCCCCACTACCCCGGGACTAGGTTGGCCAGCCGCCGACATGTCCGACGATTATACGGTCGTCCCCACGAACACGGGACTAGGTTGGCCCGCCGCCGACAAGTCCGACGACTATAGGGTCGTCCCCACGACCCCGGGGCTAGATTGCCCCGGCACCGTCATGTCCGACGACTATAGGGTCGTCCCCACGACCCCGGGACTAGGTCGGCCCGCCGCCGACTTGTCCGACGACTATAGGGTCGTCCCCACGACCCCGGGGCTAGGTTGGCCCGCCGCCGACTTGTCCGACGACTATAGGGTCGTCCCCACGACCCCGGGACTAGGTTGGCCAGCCGCCGACATGTCCGACGACCATAGGGTCGTTCCCACGTCCCCGGGGCTAGATTGCCCCGGCACCGTCATGTCCGTCCACTATAGGGTCGTCCCCACGACCACGGGACTAGGTTGGCCAGCCGCCGACATGTCCGACGACTATAGGGTCGTCCCCACCACCCCGGGTCAAGGTTGGCCAGCCGCCGACATGTCCGGCGACTATAGGGTCGTCCCCACGACCATGGGCCAAAGTTGCCCTGCCGCCGACATGTCCGACGACTATAGGGTCGTTCCCACGACCACTGGCCAAAGTTGCGCAGCCGCCGACTTGTCCGACCACTATAGGGTCGTCTCCACGACCCCGGGACTAGGTTGGCCCGCCGCCGACATGTCCGACGTCTATAGGGTCGTCCCCACGACCCCGGGGCTAGATTGTCCCGGCACCGTCATGTCCGACGACTATAGGGTCGTCCCCACGACCCCGGGACTAGGTTGGCCCGCCGCCGACTTGTCCGACGACTATAGGGCCGTCTCCACGACCCCGGGAATAGGTTGGCCCGCCGCCGACAAGTCCGACGTCTATAGGGTCGTCCCCACGACCCCGGGGCTAGATTGCCCCGGCACCGTCATGTCCGACGACTATAGGGTCGTCCCCACGACCCCGGGACTAGGTTGGCCCGCCGCCGACTTGTCCGACGACTATAGGGTGGTCTCCACGACCCCGGGACTAGGTTGGCCAGCCGCCGACATGTCCGACGAGAATAGGGTCGTCCCCACGACCACGGGACTAGGTTGGCCAGCCGCCGACATGTCCGACGACTATAGGGTCGTCCCCACGACCACGGGCCAAAGTTGCCCCGGCACCGTCATGTCCGACCACTATAGGGTCGTCCCCACGACCACGGGGCTAGGTTGGCCAGCCGCCGACATGTCCGACGACTATAGGGTCGTCCCCACCACCCCGGGTCTAGGTTGGCCAGCCGCCGACATGTCCGGCGACTATAGGGTCGTCCCCACGACCATGGGCCAAAGTTGCCCTGCCGCCGACATGTCCGACGACTATAGGGTCGTTCCCACGACCACTGGCCAAAGTTGCGCAGCCGCCGACTTGTCCGACCACTATAGGGTCGTCTCCACGACCCCGGGACTAGGTTGGCCCGCCGCCGACATGTCCGACGTCTATAGGGTCGTCCCCACGACCCCGGGGCTAGATTGCCCCTGCACCGTCATGTCCGACGACTATAGGGTCGTCCCCACGACCCCGGGACTAGGTTTGCCCGCCGCCGACTTGTCCGACGACTATAGGGCCGTCTCCACGACCCCGGGAATAGGTTGGCCCGCCGCCGACAAGTCCGACGTCTATAGGGTCGTCCCCACGACCCCGGGGCTAGATTGCCCCGGCACCGTCATGTCCGACGACTATAGGGTCGTCCCCACGACCCCGGGACTAGGTTGGCCCGCCGCCGACTTGTCCGACGACTATAGGGTGGTCTCCACGACCCCGGGACTAGGTTGGCCAGCCGCCGACATGTCCGACGAGAATAGGGTCGTCCCCACGACCACGGGACTAGGTTGGCCAGCCGCCGACATGTCCGACGACTATAGGGTCGTCCCCACGACCACGGGCCAAAGTTGCCCTGCCGCCGACATGTCCGACGACTATAGGGTCGTCCCCACGACCCCGGGCCAAAGCTGGCCAGCCGCCAACATGTCCGACGACTATAGGGTCGTTCCCACGACCCCGGGACTAGGTTGGCCCGCCGCCGACTTGTCCGACGACTATAGGGTCGTCTCCACGACCCCGGGACTAGGTTGGCCAGCCGCCGACATGTCCGACGAGTATAGGGTGGTCCCCACGACCACGGGCCAAAGTTGCCCTGCCGCCGACATGTCCGACGACTATGGGGTCGTCCCCACGACCCCGGGACTAGGTTGGCCCGCCGCCGACAAGTCCGACGACTATAGGGTCGTCCCCACGACCCCGGGGCTAGATTGGCCCGCCACAGACATGTCCGACGACTATAGGGTCGTCCCCACGACCCCGGGGCTAGATTGCCCCGTCACCGTCATGTCCGACGACCATAGGGTCGTCCCCACGACCCCGGGATTAGGTCGGCCCGCCGCCGACATGTCCGACGACTATAGGGTCGTCTCCACGACCCCGGGGCTAGGTTGGCCAGCCGCCGACATGTCCGACGAGTATAGGGTGGTCCCCACGACCACGGGCCAAAGTTGCCCTGCCGCCGACATGTCCGAAGACTATGGGGTCGTCCCCACGACCCCGGGACTAGGTTGGCCCGCCGCCGACAAGTCCGACGACTATACGGGTCGTCCCCACGACCCCGGGGCTATATTGGGCCGCCACAGACATGTCCGACGACTATAGGGTCGTCCCCACGACCCCGGGACTAGATTGGCCCGCCGCCGACTTGTCCGACGGCTATAGGGTCGTCTCCACGACCCCGGGACTAGGTTGGCCAGCCGCCGACATGTCCGACGAGTATAGGGTCGTCCCCACGACCACGGGCCAAAGTTGCCCTGCCGCCGACATGTCCGACGACTATAGGGTCGTCCCCACGACCCCGGGGCTAGATTGGCCCGCCACAGTCATGTCCGACGACTATAGGGTCGTCTCCACGACCCCGGGACTAGGTTGGCCAGCCGCCGACATGTCCGACGACTATAGGGTCGTCCCCACTACCCCGGGACTAGGTTGGCCAGCCGCCGACATGTCCGACGATTATACGGTCGTCCCCACGAACACGGGACTAGGTTGGCCCGCCGCCGACTTGTCCGACGACTATAGGGTCGTCCCCACGACCCCGGGACTAGATTGGCCCGCCGCCGACGTGTCTTACGACTATGGGGTCGTCCACACGACCACGGGACTAGGTTGGTCAGCCGCCGACATGTCCGACGATTATACGGTCGTCCCCACGAACACGGGACTAGGTTGGCCCGCCGCCGACTTGTCCGACGACTATAGGGTCGTCCCCACGACCCCGGGACTAGATTGGCCCGCCGCCGACTTGTCCGACGGCTATAGGGTCGTCTCCATGACCCCGGGACTAGGTCGGCCCGCCGCCGACTTGTCCGACGAGTATAGGGTGGTCCCCACGACCACGGGCCAAAGTTGCCCTGCCGCCGACATGTCCGACGACTATGGGGTCGTCCCCACGACCCCGGGACTAGGTTGGCCCGCCGCCGACAAGTCCGACGACTATAGGGTCGTCCCCACGACCCCGGGGCTATATTGGGCCGCCACAGACATGTCCGACGACTATAGGGTCGTCCCCACGACCCCGGGGCTAGATTGCCCCGGCACCGTCATGTCCGACGACTATAGGGTCGTCCCCACGACCCCGGGACTAGGTCGGCCCGCCGCCGACTTGTCCGACGACTATAGGGTCGTCTCCACGACCCCGGGACTAGGTTGGCCAGCCGCCGACATTTCCGACGAGTATAGGGTGGTCCCCACGACCACGGGCCAAAGTTGGCCTGCCGCCGACATGTCCGACGACTATAGGGTCGTCTCCACGACCCCGGGACTAGGTCGGCCCGCCGCCGACTTGTCCGACGACTATAGGGTCGTCTCCACGACCCCGGGGCTAGATTGCCCCGGCACCGTCATATCTGACGACTATAGGGTCGTCCCCACGACCCCGGGGCTAGGTTGGCCCGCCGCCGACTTGTCCGACGACTATAGGGTCGTCCCCACGACCCCGGGGCTAGATTGCCCCGGCACCGTCATGTCTCACGACTATAGGGTCGTCCCCACGACCCCGGGGCTAGGTTGGCCCGCCGCCGACATGTCCGACGACTATAGGGTCGTCCCCACGACCCCGGGACTAGGTTGGCCCGCCCCGACTTGTCCGACGACTATAGGGTCGTCTCCACGACCCCGGGACTAGGTTGGCCAGCCGCTGACGTGTCCGACGACTATAGGGTCGTCCCCACTACCCCGGGACTAGGTTGGCCAGCCGCCGACATGTCCGACGTTTATACGGTCGTCCCCACGAACACGGGACTAGGTTGGCCCGCCGCCGACTTGTCCGACGACTATAGGGTCGTCCCCACGACCCCGGGACTAGATTGGCCCGCCGCCGACGTGTCCTACGACTATGGGGTCGTCCCCACGACCACGGGACTAGGTTGGCCAGCCGCCGACATGTCCGACGATTATACGGTCGTCCCCACGAACACGGGACTAGGTTGGCCCGCCGCCGACATGTCCGACGAGTATAGGGTCGTCCCCACGACCCCGGGACTAGGTTGGCCAGCCGCCGACATGTCCAACGAGAATAGGGTCGTCCCCACGACCGCGGGACTAGGTTGGCCAGCCGCCGACATGTCCGACGACTATAGGGTCGTCCCCACGACCCCGGGACTAGGTTGGCCAGCCGCCGACATGTCCGACGACTATAGGGTCGTCCCCACTACCCCGGGACTAGGTTGGCCAGCCGCCGACATGTCCGACGATTATACGGTCGTCCCCACGAACACGGGACTAGGTTGGCCAGCCGCCGACATGTCCGACGAGAATAGGGTCGTCCCCACGACCACGGGACTAGGTTGGCCAGCCGCCGACATGTCCGACGACTATAGGGTCGTCCCCACGACCACGGGCCAAAGTTGCCCCGGCACCGTCATGTCCGACCACTATAGGGTCGTCCCCACGACCCCGGGATTAGGTCGGCCCGCCGCCGACATGTCCGACGACTATAGGGTCGTCTCCACGACCCCGGGACTAGGTTGGCCAGCCGCCGACATGTCCGACGAGTATAGGGTGGTCCCCACGACCACGGGCCAAAGTTGCCCTGCCGCCGACATGTCCGACGACTATGGGGTCGTCCCCACGACCCCGGGACTAGGTTGGCCCGCCGCCGACAAGTCCGACGACTATAGGGTCGTCCCCACGACCCCGGGGCTATATTGGGCCGCCACAGACATATCCGACGACTATAGGGTCGTCCCCACGACCCCGGGGCTAGATTGCCCCGGCACCGTCATGTCCGACGACTATAGGGTCGTCCCCACGACCCCGGGACTAGGTCGGCCCGCCGCCGACTTGTCCGACGACTATAGGGTCGTCTCCACGACCCCGGGGCTAGATTGCCCCGGCACCGTCATATCTGACGACTATAGGGTCGTCCCCACGACCCCGGGGCTAGGTTGGCCCGCCGCCGAATTGTCCGACGACTATAGGGTCGTCCCCACGACCCCGGGGCTAGATTGCCCCGGCACCGTCATGTCTCACGACTATAGGGTCGTCCCCACGACCCCGGGGCTAGGTTGGCCCGCCGCCGACATGTCCGACGACTATAGGGTCGTCCCCACGACCCCGGCGCTAGATTGCCCCGGCACCGTCATGTCCGACGACTATAGGGTCGTCCCCACGTCCCCGGGACTAGGTCGGCCCGCCGCCGACTTGTCCGACGACTATAGGGTCGTCCCCACGACCACGGGCCAATGTTGCCCTGCCGTCGACATGTCTGACGACTATAGGGTCGTCCCCACGACCCCGGGACTAGGTTGGCCCGCCGCCGACTTGACCGACGACTATAGGGTCGTCTCCACGACCCCGGGACTAGGTTGGCCAACCGCCGTCATGTCCGACGACTATAGGGTCGTCCCCACGAACACGGGCCAAAGCTGCCTTGCCGCCGACATGTCCGACGACTATAGGGTCGTCCCCACGACCCCGGGCCAAAGCTGGCCAGCCGCCAACATGTCCGACGACTATAGGGTCGTTCCCACGACCCCGGGACTAGGTTGGCCCGCCGCCGACTTGTCCGACGACTATAGGGTCGTCTCCACGACCCCGGGACTAGGTTGGCCAGCCGCCGACATGTCCGACGAGTATAGGGTGGTCCCCACGACCACGGGCCAAGTTGCCCTGCCGCCGACATGTCCGACGACTATGGGGTCGTCCCCACGACCCCGGGACTAGGTTGGCCCGCCGCCGACTTGTCCGACGACTATAGGGTCGTCTCCACGACCCCGGGACTAGGTTGGCCAGCCGCCGACATGTCCGACGAGTATAGGGTGGTCCCCACGACCACGGGCCAAAGTTGCCCTGCCGCCGACATGTCCGACGACTATGGGGTCGTCCCCACGACCCCGGGACTAGGTTGGCCCGCCGCCGACAAGTCCGACGACTATAGGGTCGTCCCCACGACCCCGGGGCTAGATTGGCCCGCCACAGACATGTCCGACGACTATAGGGTCGTCCCCACGACCCCGGGGCTAGATTGCCCCGTCACCGTCATGTCCGACGACCATAGGTTCGTCCCCACGACCCCGGGATTAGGTCGGCCCGCCGCCGACATGTCCGACGACTATAGGGTCGTCTCCACGACCCCGGGACTAGGTTGGCCAGCCGCCGACATGTCCGACGACTATAGGGTCGTCCCCACGACCCCGGGATTAGGTCGGCCAGCCGCCGACATGTCCGACGAGTATAGGGTCGTCCCCACGACCACGGGCCAAAGTTGCCCTGCCGCCGACATGTCCGACGACTATAGGGTCGTCCCCACGACCCCGGGGCTAGATTGGCCCGCCACAGTCATGTCCGACGACTATAGGGTCGTCCCCACGACCCCGGGGCTAGATTGCCCCGGCACCGTCATGTCCGACGACTATAGGGTCGTCCCCACGACCACGGGCCAATGTTGCCCTGCCGTCGACATGTCTGACGACTATAGGGTCGTCCCCACGACCCCGGGACTAGGTTGGCCCGCCGCCGACTTGACCGACGACTATAGGGTCGTCTCCACGACCCCGGGACTAGGTTGGCCAGCCGCCGACATGTCCGACGACTATAGGGTCGTCCCCACGAACACGGGCCAAAGCTGCCCTGCCGCCGACATGTCCGACGACTATAGGGTCGTTCCCACGACCCCGGGGCTAGATTGCCCAGGCACCGTCATGTCCGACGACTATAGGGTCGTCCCCACGACCCCGGGGCTAGGTTGGCCCGCCGCCGACTTGTCCGACGACTATAGGGTCGTCTCCACGACCCCGGGACTAGGTTGGCCAGCCGCCGACATGTCCGACGACTATGGGGTCGTCCCCACGACCACGGGACTAGTTTGGCCAGCCGCCGACATGTCCGACGATTATACGGTCGTCCCCACGAACACGGGACTAGGTTGGCCCGCCGCCGACTTGTCCGACGACTATAGGGTCGTCCCCACGACCCCGGGACTA
This sequence comes from Andrena fulva, assembly GCA_946251845.1. Classification (NCBI taxonomy): domain Eukaryota; kingdom Metazoa; phylum Arthropoda; class Insecta; order Hymenoptera; family Andrenidae; genus Andrena; species Andrena fulva. The sequence continues at coordinate 1,169,748 of CAMITZ010000126.1, read as the reverse complement.
GATTGGCCCGCCGCCGACTTGTCCGACGGCTATAGGGTCGGCTCCACGACCCCGGGACTAGGTTGGCCAGCCGCCGACATGTCCGACGAGTATAGGGTCGTCCCCACGACCACGGGCCAAAGTTGCCCTGCCGCCGACATGTCCGACGACTATAGGGTCGTCCCCACGACCCCGGGGCTAGATTGGCCCACCACAGTCATGTCCGACGACTATAGGGTCGTCCCCACGACCCCGGGGCTAGATTGCCCCGGCACCGTCATGTCCGACGACTATAGGGTCGTCTCCACGACCCCGGGACTAGGTTGGCCAGCCGCCGACATGTCCGACGACTATAGGGTCGTCTCCACGACCCCGGGACTAGGTTGGCCAGCCGCCGACATGTCCGACGAGTATAGGGTGGTCCCCAAGACCACGGGGCTAGATTGGCCCGCCACAGACATGTCCGACGACTATAGGGTCGTCCCCACGAACACGGGACTAGGTTGGCCCGCCGCCGACTTGTCCGACGACTATAGGGTCGTCCCCACGACCCCGGGACTAGATTGGCCCGCCGCCGACTTGTCCGACGGCTATAGGGTCGGCTCCACGACCCCGGGACTAGGTTGGCCAGCCGCCGACATGTCCGACGAGTATAGGGTCGTCCCCACGACCACGGGCCAAAGTTGCCCTGCCGCCGACATGTCCGACGACTATAGGGTCGTCCCCACGACCCCGGGGCTAGATTGGCCCGCCACAGTCATGTCCGACGACTATAGGGTCGTCCCCACGACCCCGGGGCTAGATTGCCCCGGCACCGTCATGTCCGACGACTATAGGGTCGTCTCCACGACCCCGGGACTAGGTTGCCCTGCCGCCGACATGTCCGACGACTATGGGGTCGTCCCCACGACCCCGGGACTAGGTTGGCCCGCCGCCGACAAGTCCGACGACTATAGGGTCGTCCCCACGACCCCGGGGCTAGATTGGCCCGCCACAGACATGTCCGACGACTATAGGGTCGTCCCCACGACCCCGGGGCTAGATTGCCCCGTCACCGTCATGTCCGACGACCATAGGGTCGTCCCCACGACCCCGGGATTAGGTCGGCCCGCCGCCGACATGTCCGACGACTATAGGGTCGTCTCCACGACCCCGGGGCTAGGTTGGCCAGCCGCCGACATTTCCGACGAGTATAGGGTGGTCCCCACGACCACGGGCCAAAGTTGCCCTGCCGCCGACATGTCCGAAGACTATGGGGTCGTCCCCACGACCCCGGGACTAGGTTGGCCCGCCGCCGACAAGTCCGACGACTATACGGGTCGTCCCCACGACCCCGGGGCTATATTGGGCCGCCACAGACATGTCCGACGACTATAGGGTCGTCCCCACGACCCCGGGACTAGATTGGCCCGCCGCCGACTTGTCCGACGGCTATAGGGTCGTCTCCACGACCCCGGGACTAGGTTGGCCAGCCGCCGACATGTCCGACGAGTATAGGGTCGTCCCCACGACCACGGGCCAAAGTTGCCCTGCCGCCGACATGTCCGACGACTATAGGGTCGTCCCCACGACCCCGGGGCTAGATTGGCCCGCCACAGTCATGTCCGACGACTATAGGGTCGTCTCCACGACCCCGGGACTAGGTTGGCCAGCCGCCGACATGTCCGACGACTATAGGGTCGTCCCCACTACCCCGGGACTAGGTTGGCCAGCCGCCGACATGTCCGACGATTATACGGTCGTCCCCACGAACACGGGACTAGGTTGGCCCGCCGCCGACTTGTCCGACGACTATAGGGTCGTCCCCACGACCCCGGGACTAGATTGGCCCGCCGCCGACGTGTCTTACGACTATGGGGTCGTCCACACGACCACGGGACTAGGTTGGCCAGCCGCCGACATGTCCGACGATTATACGGTCGTCCCCACGAACACGGGACTAGGTTGGCCCGCCGCCGACTTGTCCGACGACTATAGGGTCGTCCCCACGACCCCGGGACTAGATTGGCCCGCCGCCGACTTGTCCGACGGCTATAGGGTCGTCTCCACGACCCCGGGACTAGGTCGGCCCGCCGCCGACTTGTGCGACGAGTATAGGGTGGTCCCCACGACCACGGGCCAAAGTTGCCCTGCCGCCGACATGTCCGACGACTATGGGGTCGTCCCCACGACCCCGGGACTAGGTTGGCCCGCCGCCGACAAGTCCGACGACTATAGGGTCGTCCCCACGACCCCGGGGCTATATTGGGCCGCCACAGACATGTCCGACGACTATAGGGTCGTCCCCACGACCCCGGGGCTAGATTGCCCCGGCACCGTCATGTCCGACGACTATAGGGTCGTCCCCACGACCCCGGGACTAGGTCGGCCCGCCGCCGACTTGTCCGACGACTATAGGGTCGTCTCCACGACCCCGGGACTAGGTTGGCCAGCCGCCGACATGTCCAACGAGAATAGGGTCGTCCCCACGACCGCGGGACTAGGTTGGCCAGCCGCCGACATGTCCGACGACTATAGGGTCGTCCCCACGACCACAGGACTAGGTTGGCCAGTCCCCGACATGTCCGACGACTATAGGGTCGTCCTCACGACCACGGGCCAAAGTTGCCCTGCCGCCGACATGTCCGACGACTATAGGGTCGTCCCCACGACCGCGGGTCTAGGTTGGCCCGCCGCCGACTTTTCCGACGACTATAGGGTCGCCCCCACGACCCCAGGACTAGATTGGCCCGCCACCATCATGTCCGACGACTATAGGGTCGTCCCCACGACCCCGGGCCAAAGCTGGCCAGCCGCCAACATGTCCGACGACTATAGGGTCGTCCCCACGACCCCGGGACTAGGTTGGCCAGCCGCCGACATGTCCGACGACTATACGGTGGTCCCCACGACCACGGGACTAGGTTGGCCCGCCGCCGACTTGTCCGACGACTATAGGGTCGTCCCCACAACCACGGGGCTAGATTGCCCCGGCACCGTCATGTCCGACGACTATAGGGTCGTCCCCACGACCCAGGGACCAGGTTGGCCCGCCGCCGACTTGTCCCGCCGCCGACTTGTCCGACGAATATAGGGTCGTCTCCACGACCCCGGGACTAGGTTGGCCAGTCACCGACATGTCCGACGACTATAGGGTCGTCCCCACGATCCCGCGACTAGGTTGGCCAGCCGCCGACATGTCCGACGACAATAGGGTCGTCCCCACGACCCCGGGACTAGATTGGCCCGCCACAGTCATGTCCGACGACTATAGGGTCGTCCCCACGACCACGGGCCAAAGTTGCCCTGCCGCCGACATGTCCGACGACTATAGGGTCATCCCCACTACCCCGGGCCAAAGCTGGCCAGCCGCCAACATGTCCGACGACTATAGGGTCGTCCCCACGACTCCGGGACTAGGTTGGCCCGCCACCGTCATGTCCGACGACTATGGGTTCGTCCCTACGACCCCGGGACTAGGTTGGCCAGTCACCGACATGTCCGACGACTATAGGGTCGTCCCAACGACCCCGGGACTAGATTGGCCCGCCACCGTCATGTCCGACGACTATAGGGTCGTCTCCACGACCCCGGGACTAGGTTGGCCAGTCACCGACATGTCCGACGACTATAGGGTCGTCCCAACGACCCCGGGACTAGGTTGGCCCGCCACCGTCATGTCCGACGACTATGGGTTCGTCCATACGACCCCGGGACTAGGTTGGCCAGTCACCGACATGTCCGACGACTATAGGGTCGTCCCAACGACCCCGGGACTAGATTGGCCCGCCACCGTCATGTCCGACGACTATAGGGTCGTCCCCACGACCCTGGGACTAGGTTGGCCAGCCGCCGACTTGTCCGACGACTATACGGTCGTCCCCACGACCACGGGAGTAGGTTGGCCCGCCGCCGACTTGTCCGACGACTATAGGGTCGTCCCTACCACCCCGGGACTAGGTTGGCCAGCCGCCGACATGTCCGACGTCTATAGGGTCGTCCCCACGACCCCGGGGCTAGGTTGGCCCGCCGCCGACTTGTCCGACGACTATAGGGTCGTCCCCACGACCCCGGGACTAGGTCGGCCCGCCGCCGTCTTGTCCGACGACTATAGGGTCGTCCCCACGACCACGGGCCAAAGTTGCCCTGCCACCGTCATGTCCGACGACTATAGGGTCGTCCCCACGAACCCGGGACTACGTTGGCCAGTCACCGACATGTCCGACGACTATAGGGTCGCCCCCACGACCCCGGGGCTAGATTGCCCCGGCACCGTCATGTCCGACGACCATAGGTTCGTCCCCACGACCCCGGGATTAGGTCGGCCCGCCGCCGACTTGTCCGACGACTATAGGGTCGTCTCCACGACCCCGGGACTAGGTTGGCCAGCCGCCGACATGTCCGACGACTATGGGGTCGTCCCCACGACCACGGGACTAGTTTGGCCAGCCGCCGACATGTCCGACGATTATACGGTCGTCCCCACGAACACGGGCCAATGTTGCCCTGCCGTCGACATGTCTGACGACTATAGGGTCGTCCCCACGACCCCGGGACTAGGTTGGCCCGCCGCCGACTTGACCGACGACTATAGGGTCGTCTCCACGACCCCGGGACTAGGTTGGCCAGCCGCCGACATGTCCGACGACTATAGGGTCGTCCCCACGAACACGGGCCAAAGCTGCCCTGCCGCCGACATGTCCGACGACTATAGGGTCGTTCCCACGACCCCGGGGCTAGATTGCCCAGGCACCGTCATGTCCGACGACTATAGGGTCGTCCCCACGACCCCGGGGCTAGGTTGGCCCGCCGCCGACTTGTCCGACGACTATAGGGTCGTCTCCACGACCCCGGGACTAGGTTGGCCAGCCGCCGACATGTCCGACGACTATGGGGTCGTCCCCACGACCACGGGACTAGTTTGGCCAGCCGCCGACATGTCCGACGATTATACGGTCGTCCCCACGAACACGGGACTAGGTTGGCCCGCCGCCGACTTGTCCGACGACTATAGGGTCGTCCCCACGACCCCGGGACTAGATTGGCCCGCCGCCGACTTGTCCGACGGCTATAGGGTCGGCTCCACGACCCCGGGACTAGGTTGGCCAGCCGCCGACATGTCCGACGAGTATAGGGTCGTCCCCACGACCACGGGCCAAAGTTGCCCTGCCGCCGACATGTCCGACGACTATAGGGTCGTCCCCACGACCCCGGGGCTAGATTGGCCCACCACAGTCATGTCCGACGACTATAGGGTCGTCCCCACGACCCCGGGGCTAGATTGCCCCGGCACCGTCATGTCCGACGACTATAGGGTCGTCTCCACGACCCCGGGACTAGGTTGGCCAGCCGCCGACATGTCCGACGACTATAGGGTCGTCTCCACGACCCCGGGACTAGGTTGGCCAGCCGCCGACATGTCCGACGAGTATAGGGTGGTCCCCAAGACCACGGGGCTAGATTGGCCCGCCACAGACATGTCCGACGACTATAGGGTCGTCCCCACGAACACGGGACTAGGTTGGCCCGCCGCCGACTTGTCCGACGACTATAGGGTCGTCCCCACGACCCCGGGACTAGATTGGCCCGCCGCCGACTTGTCCGACGGCTATAGGGTCGGCTCCACGACCCCGGGACTAGGTTGGCCAGCCGCCGACATGTCCGACGAGTATAGGGTCGTCCCCACGACCACGGGCCAAAGTTGCCCTGCCGCCGACATGTCCGACGACTATAGGGTCGTCCCCACGACCCCGGGGCTAGATTGGCCCGCCACAGTCATGTCCGACGACTATAGGGTCGTCCCCACGACCCCGGGGCTAGATTGCCCCGGCACCGTCATGTCCGACGACTATAGGGTCGTCTCCACGACCCCGGGACTAGGTTGCCCTGCCGCCGACATGTCCGACGACTATGGGGTCGTCCCCACGACCCCGGGACTAGGTTGGCCCGCCGCCGACAAGTCCGACGACTATAGGGTCGTCCCCACGACCCCGGGGCTAGATTGGCCCGCCACAGACATGTCCGACGACTATAGGGTCGTCCCCACGACCCCGGGGCTAGATTGCCCCGTCACCGTCATGTCCGACGACCATAGGGTCGTCCCCACGACCCCGGGATTAGGTCGGCCCGCCGCCGACATGTCCGACGACTATAGGGTCGTCTCCACGACCCCGGGGCTAGGTTGGCCAGCCGCCGACATTTCCGACGAGTATAGGGTGGTCCCCACGACCACGGGCCAAAGTTGCCCTGCCGCCGACATGTCCGAAGACTATGGGGTCGTCCCCACGACCCCGGGACTAGGTTGGCCCGCCGCCGACAAGTCCGACGACTATACGGGTCGTCCCCACGACCCCGGGGCTATATTGGGCCGCCACAGACATGTCCGACGACTATAGGGTCGTCCCCACGACCCCGGGACTAGATTGGCCCGCCGCCGACTTGTCCGACGGCTATAGGGTCGTCTCCACGACCCCGGGACTAGGTTGGCCAGCCGCCGACATGTCCGACGAGTATAGGGTCGTCCCCACGACCACGGGCCAAAGTTGCCCTGCCGCCGACATGTCCGACGACTATAGGGTCGTCCCCACGACCCCGGGGCTAGATTGGCCCGCCACAGTCATGTCCGACGACTATAGGGTCGTCTCCACGACCCCGGGACTAGGTTGGCCAGCCGCCGACATGTCCGACGACTATAGGGTCGTCCCCACTACCCCGGGACTAGGTTGGCCAGCCGCCGACATGTCCGACGATTATACGGTCGTCCCCACGAACACGGGACTAGGTTGGCCCGCCGCCGACTTGTCCGACGACTATAGGGTCGTCCCCACGACCCCGGGACTAGATTGGCCCGCCGCCGACGTGTCTTACGACTATGGGGTCGTCCACACGACCACGGGACTAGGTTGGCCAGCCGCCGACATGTCCGACGATTATACGGTCGTCCCCACGAACACGGGACTAGGTTGGCCCGCCGCCGACTTGTCCGACGACTATAGGGTCGTCCCCACGACCCCGGGACTAGATTGGCCCGCCGCCGACTTGTCCGACGGCTATAGGGTCGTCTCCACGACCCCGGGACTAGGTCGGCCCGCCGCCGACTTGTGCGACGAGTATAGGGTGGTCCCCACGACCACGGGCCAAAGTTGCCCTGCCGCCGACATGTCCGACGACTATGGGGTCGTCCCCACGACCCCGGGACTAGGTTGGCCCGCCGCCGACAAGTCCGACGACTATAGGGTCGTCCCCACGACCCCGGGGCTATATTGGGCCGCCACAGACATGTCCGACGACTATAGGGTCGTCCCCACGACCCCGGGGCTAGATTGCCCCGGCACCGTCATGTCCGACGACTATAGGGTCGTCCCCACGACCCCGGGACTAGGTCGGCCCGCCGCCGACTTGTCCGACGACTATAGGGTCGTCTCCACGACCCCGGGACTAGGTTGGCCAGCCGCCGACATGTCCAACGAGAATAGGGTCGTCCCCACGACCGCGGGACTAGGTTGGCCAGCCGCCGACATGTCCGACGACTATAGGGTCGTCCCCACGACCACAGGACTAGGTTGGCCAGTCCCCGACATGTCCGACGACTATAGGGTCGTCCTCACGACCACGGGCCAAAGTTGCCCTGCCGCCGACATGTCCGACGACTATAGGGTCGTCCCCACGACCGCGGGTCTAGGTTGGCCCGCCGCCGACTTTTCCGACGACTATAGGGTCGCCCCCACGACCCCAGGACTAGATTGGCCCGCCACCATCATGTCCGACGACTATAGGGTCGTCCCCACGACCCCGGGCCAAAGCTGGCCAGCCGCCAACATGTCCGACGACTATAGGGTCGTCCCCACGACCCCGGGACTAGGTTGGCCAGCCGCCGACATGTCCGACGACTATACGGTGGTCCCCACGACCACGGGACTAGGTTGGCCCGCCGCCGACTTGTCCGACGACTATAGGGTCGTCCCCACAACCACGGGGCTAGATTGCCCCGGCACCGTCATGTCCGACGACTATAGGGTCGTCCCCACGACCCAGGGACCAGGTTGGCCCGCCGCCGACTTGTCCCGCCGCCGACTTGTCCGACGAATATAGGGTCGTCTCCACGACCCCGGGACTAGGTTGGCCAGTCACCGACATGTCCGACGACTATAGGGTCGTCCCCACGATCCCGCGACTAGGTTGGCCAGCCGCCGACATGTCCGACGACAATAGGGTCGTCCCCACGACCCCGGGACTAGATTGGCCCGCCACAGTCATGTCCGACGACTATAGGGTCGTCCCCACGACCACGGGCCAAAGTTGCCCTGCCGCCGACATGTCCGACGACTATAGGGTCATCCCCACTACCCCGGGCCAAAGCTGGCCAGCCGCCAACATGTCCGACGACTATAGGGTCGTCCCCACGACTCCGGGACTAGGTTGGCCCGCCACCGTCATGTCCGACGACTATGGGTTCGTCCCTACGACCCCGGGACTAGGTTGGCCAGTCACCGACATGTCCGACGACTATAGGGTCGTCCCAACGACCCCGGGACTAGATTGGCCCGCCACCGTCATGTCCGACGACTATAGGGTCGTCTCCACGACCCCGGGACTAGGTTGGCCAGTCACCGACATGTCCGACGACTATAGGGTCGTCCCAACGACCCCGGGACTAGGTTGGCCCGCCACCGTCATGTCCGACGACTATGGGTTCGTCCATACGACCCCGGGACTAGGTTGGCCAGTCACCGACATGTCCGACGACTATAGGGTCGTCCCAACGACCCCGGGACTAGATTGGCCCGCCACCGTCATGTCCGACGACTATAGGGTCGTCCCCACGACCCTGGGACTAGGTTGGCCAGCCGCCGACTTGTCCGACGACTATACGGTCGTCCCCACGACCACGGGAGTAGGTTGGCCCGCCGCCGACTTGTCCGACGACTATAGGGTCGTCCCTACCACCCCGGGACTAGGTTGGCCAGCCGCCGACATGTCCGACGTCTATAGGGTCGTCCCCACGACCCCGGGGCTAGGTTGGCCCGCCGCCGACTTGTCCGACGACTATAGGGTCGTCCCCACGACCCCGGGACTAGGTCGGCCCGCCGCCGTCTTGTCCGACGACTATAGGGTCGTCCCCACGACCACGGGCCAAAGTTGCCCTGCCACCGTCATGTCCGACGACTATAGGGTCGTCCCCACGAACCCGGGACTACGTTGGCCAGTCACCGACATGTCCGACGACTATAGGGTCGCCCCCACGACCACGGGCCAAAGTTGCCCTGCCGCCGACATGTCCGACGACTATAGGGTCGTCCGCACGACCCCGGGACTAGATTGGCCCGCCACCGTCATGTCCGACGACAATAGGGTCGTCCCCACGACCACGGGTCAAAGCTGGCCAGCCGCCGACATGTCCGACGACTATAGGGTCGTCTCCACGACCCCGGGACTAGGTTGGCCAACCGCCGACATGTCCGACGACTATAGGGTCGTCCCCACGACCGCGGGCCAAAGCTGGCCAGCCGCCGACATGTCCGACGACTATAGGGTCGTCTCCACGACCCCGGGACTAGATTGGCCCGCCACCGTCATGTCCGACGACAATAGGGTCGTCCCCACGACCACGGGCCAAAGCTGGCCAGCCGCCGACATGTCCGACGACTATAGGGTCGTCCCCACGACCCCGGGACTAGGTTGGCCCGCCGCCGACTTGTCCGACGACTATAGGGTCGTCTCCACGACCCCGGGACTAGGTTGGCCAGCCGCCGATATGTCCGACGACTATAGTGTCGTCCCCGCGACCACGGGCCAAAGATGCCCTGCCGCCGACATGTCCGACGACTATAGGGTCGTCCCCACGACCCCGGGACTAGGTTGGCCCGCCGCCGACATGTCCGACGTCTATAGGGTCGTCTCCACCACCCCGGGACTAGGTTGGCCAGCCGCCGAAATGTCCGACGTCTATAGGGTCGTCCCCACGACCCCGGGGCTAGATTGCCCCGGCACCGTCATGTCCGACGACTATAGGGTCGTCCCCACGACCCAGGGACCAGGTTGGCCCGCCGCCGACTTGTCCCGCCGCCGACTTGTCCGACGAATATAGGGTCGTCTCCACGACCCCGGGACTAGGTTGGCCAGTCACCGACATGTCCGACGACTATAGGGTCGTCCCCACGACCCCGGGACTAGGTTGGCCAGTCCCCGACATGTCCGACGACTATAGGGTCGTCCTCACGACCACGGGCCAAAGTTGCCCTGCCGCCGACATGTCCGACGACTATAGGGTCGTCCCCACGACCGCGGGTCTAGGTTGGCCCGCCGCCGACTTTTCCGACGACTATAGGGTCGCCCCCACGACCCCAGGACTAGATTGGCCCGCCACCATCATGTCCGACGACTATAGGGTCGTCCCCACGACCCCGGGCCAAAGCTGGCCAGCCGCCAACATGTCCGACGACTATAGGGTCGTCCCCACGACCCCGGGACTAGGTTGGCCAGCCGCCGACATGTCCGACGACTATACGGTGGTCCCCACGACCACGGGACTAGGTTGGCCCGCCGCCGACTTGTCCGACGACTATAGGGTCGTCCCCACGACCACGGGCCAAAGTTGCCCTGCCGCCGACATGTCCGACGACTATAGGGTCGTCCCCACGAACCCGGGACTACGTTGGCCAGTCACCGACATGTCCGACGACTATAGGGTCGCCCCCACGACCACGGGCCAAAGTTGCCGTGCCGCCGGCATGTCCGACGACTATAGGGTCGTCCCCACGACCCCGGGTCTAGGTTGGCCCGCCGCCGACTTTTCCGACGACTGTAGGGTCGCCCCCACGACCCCAGGACTAGATTGGCCCGCCACCATCATGTCCGACGACTATAGGGTCGTCCCCACGATCACGGGCCAATGCTGGCCAGCCGCCGACATGTCCGACGACTATAGGGTCGTCTCCACGAACCCGGGACTATGTTGGCCAGCCGCCGACATGTCCGACGACTATAGGGTCGTCCCCACGACCACGGGCCAAAGCTGGCCAGCCGCCGACATGTCCGACGACTATAGGGTCGTCTCCACGACCCCGGCACTAGATTGGCCCGCCACCGTCATGTCCGACGACAATAGGGTCGTCCCCACGACCACGGGCCAAAGCTGGCCAGCCGCCGACATGTCCGACGACTATAGGGTCGTCCCCACGACCCCGGGACTAGGTTGGCCCGCCGCCGACTTGTCCGACGACTATAGGGTCGTCCCCACGGCCCGGGACTAGGTTGGCCAGCCGCAGACATGTCCGACGACTATAGGGTCGTCTCCACGACCCCGGGACTAGATTGGCCCGCCACCATCATGTCCGACGACTATAGGGACGTCCCCACGACCCCGGGTCTAGGTTGGCCCGCCGTCGACATGTCCGACGTCTATAGGGTCGTCCCCTCGACCCCGGGGCTAGATTGGCCCGCCACCGTCGTGTCCGACGACAATAGGGTCGTCCCCACGACCACGGGCCAAAGCTGGCCAGCCGCCGACATGTCCGACGACTATAGGGTCGTCCCCACGACCCCGGGACTAGGTTGGCCCGCCGCCGACTTGTCCGACGACTATAGGGTCGTCTCCACGACCCCGGGACTAGGTTGGCCAGCCGCCGATATGTCCGACGACTATAGGGTCGTCCCCACGACCCCGGGACTAGGTTGGCCAGTCACCGACATGTCCGACGACTATAGGGTCGTCCTCACGACCACGGGCCAAAGTTGCCCTGCCGCCGACATGTCCGACGACTATAGGGTCGTCCCCACGACCGCGGGTCTAGGTTGGCCCGCCGCCGACTTTTCCGACGACTATAGGGTCGTCCCCACGACCACGGGCCAAAGCTGGCCAGCCGCCGACATGTCCGACGACTATAGGGTCGTCTCCACGACCCCGGCACTTGATTGGCCCGCCACCGTCATGTCCGACGACAATAGGGTCGTCCCCACGACCACGGGCCAAAGCTGGCCAGCCGCCGACATGTCCGACGACTATAGTGTCGTCCCCACGACCCCGGGACTAGGTTGGCCCGCCGCCGACTTGTCCGACGACTATAGGGTCGTCCCCACGACCACGGGCCAAAGTTGACCTGCCGCCGACATGTCCGACGACTATAGGGTCGTCCCCACGACCCCGGGACTAGATTGGCCCGCCACCGTCATGTCCGACGACTATAGGGTCGCCCCCACGACCACGGGCCAAAGTTGCCCTGCCGCCGACATGTCCGACGACTATAGGGTCGTCCCCACGACCCCGGGTCTAGGTTGGCCCGCCGCCGACTTTTCCGACGACTATAGGGTCGTCCCCACGACCCCGGGAGTAGGTTGGCCCGCCGCCGACTTGTCCGACGGCTATAGGGTCGTCCCCACGACACCGGATCTAGGTTGGCCCGCCGCCGACTTTTCCGACGACTATAGGGTCGTCCCCACGACCCCGGGAGTATGTTGGCCCGCCGCCGACTTGTCCGACGGTATAGGGTCGTCCCCACGACCCCGGGACTAGGTTGGCCCGCCGCCGACTTGTCCGACAACTATAGGGTCGTCTCCACGACCCCGGGACTAGGTTGGCCAGCCGCCGACATGTCCGACGACTATAGGGTCGTCCCCGCGACCACGGGCCAAAGATGCCCGGCCGCCGACATGTCCGACGACTATAGGGTCGTCCCCACGATCCCGCGACTAGGTTGGCCAGCCGACGACATGTCCGACGAAAATAGGGTCGTCCCCACGACCCCGGGACTAGATTGGCCCGCCACAGTCATGTCCGACGACTATAGGGTCGTCCCCACGACCACGGGCCAAAGTTGCCCTGCCGCCGACATGTCCGACGACTATAGGGTCATCCCCACTACCCCGGGCCAAAGCTGGCCAGCCGCCAACATGTCCGACGACTATAGGGTCGTCCCCACGACCCCGGGACTAGGTTGGCCCGCCACCGTCATGTCCGACGACTATGGGTTCGTCCCTACGACCCCGGGACTAGGTTGGCCAGTCACCGACATGTCCGACGACTATAGGGTCGTCCCAACGACCCCGGGACTAGATTGGCCCGCCACCGTCATGTCCGACGACTATAGGGTCGTCTCCACGACCCCGGGGCTAGGTTGGCCAGTCACCGACATGTCCGACGACTATAGGGTCGTCCCAACGACCCCGGGACTAGGTTGGCCCGCCACCGTCATGTCCGACGACTATGGGTTCGTCCCTACGACCCCGGGACTAGGTTGGCCAGTCACCGACATGTCCGACGACTATACGGTCGTCCCAACGACCCCGGGACTAGATTGGCCCGCCACCGTCATGTCCGACGACTATAGGGTCGTCCCCACGACCCCGGGACTAGGTTGGCCAGCCGCCGACTTGTCCGACGACTATACGGTCTTCCCCACGACCACGGGAGTAGGTTGGCCCGCCGCCGACTTGTCCGACGACTATAGGGTCGTCCCTACCACCCCGGGACTAGGTTGGCCAGCCGCCGACATGTCCGACGTCTATAGGGTCGTCCTCACGACCCCGGGGCTAGGTTGGCCCGCCGCCGACTTGTCCGACGACTATAGGGTCGTCCCCACGACCCCGGCACTAGGTCGGCCCGCCGCCGTCTTGTCCGACGACTATAGGGTCGTCCCCACGACCCCGGGACTAGATTGGCCCGCCACCGTCATGTCCGACGTCTATAGGGTCGTCTCCACGACCCCGGGACTAGGTTGGCCCGCCGCCGACTTGTCCGACGACTATAGAGTCGTCCCCACGACCCCGGGACTAGGTTGGGCCGCCGCCGACTAGTCCGACGACTATAGGGTCGTCCCAACGACCCCGGGACTAGATTGGCCCGCCACCATAATGTCCGACGACTATAGGGACGTCCCCACGACCACGGGACTAGGTTGGCCCGCCGCCGACTTGTCCGACGACTATAGGGTCGTGCCTACCACCCCGGGACTAGGATGACCCGCCGCCGACTTTTCCGACGACTATAGGGTCGTCCCCACGAACCCGGGACTACGTTGGCCAGTCACCGACATGTCCGACGACTATAGGGTCGCCCCCACGACCACGGGCCAAAGTTGCCCTGCCGCCGACATGTCCGACGACTATAGGGTCGTCCGCACGACCCCGGGACTAGATTGGCCCGCCACCGTCATGTCCGACGACAATAGGGTCGTCCCCACGACCACGGGTCAAAGCTGGCCAGCCGCCGACATGTCCGACGACTATAGGGTCGTCTCCACGACCCCGGGACTAGGTTGGCCAACCGCCGACATGTCCGACGACTATAGGGTCGTCCCCACGACCGCGGGCCAAAGCTGGCCAGCCGCCGACATGTCCGACGACTATAGGGTCGTCTCCACGACCCCGGGACTAGATTGGCCCGCCACCGTCATGTCCGACGACAATAGGGTCGTCCCCACGACCACGGGCCAAAGCTGGCCAGCCGCCGACATGTCCGACGACTATAGGGTCGTCCCCACGACTCCGGGACTAGGTTGGCCCGCCGCCGACTTGTCCGACGACTATAGGGTCGTCTCCACGACCCCGGGACTAGGTTGGCCAGCCGCCGATATGTCCGACGACTATAGGGTCGTCCCCGCGACCACGGGCCAAAGATGCCCTGCCGCCGACATGTCCGACGACTATAGGGTCGTCCCCACGACCCCGGGACTAGGTTGGCCCGCCGCCGACATGTCCGACGTCTATAGGGTCGTCTCCACCACCCCGGGACTAGGTTGGCCAGCCGCCGACATGTCCGACGTCTATAGGGTCGTCCCCACGACCCCGGGGCTAGATTGCCCCGGCACCGTCATGTCCGACGACTATAGGGTCGTCCCCACGACCCAGGGACCAGGTTGGCCCGCCGCCGACTTGTCCCACCGCCGACTTGTCCGACGAATATAGGGTCGTCTCCACGACCCCGGGACTAGGTTGGCCAGTCACCGACATGTCCGACGACTATAGGGTCGTCCCCACGACCCCGGGACTAGGTCGGCCCGCCGCCGACTTGTCCGACGACTATAGGGTCGTCCCCACGACCACGGGCCAAAGTTGCCCTGCCGCCGTCATGTCCGACGACTACAGGATCGTCCCCACGACCCCCGGACTTGATTGCCCCGCCACCGTCATGTCCGACGACTATAGGGTCGTCCCCACGACCCCGGGACTAGGTTGGCCCGCCGCCGACATGTCCGACGACTATAGGGTCGTCCCCACGCCCCGGGCCAAAGTTGGCCAGCCGCCGACATGTCCGACGACTATAGGGTCGTCCCCAAGACCCCGGGAATAGGTTGGCCCGCCGCCGACATGTCCGACGTCTAAAGGGTCGTCCCCACGACCCCGGGGCTAGATTGCCCCGGCACCGTCATGTCCGACGACTATAGGGTCGTCCCCACGACCCAGGGACCAGGTTGGCCCGCCGCCGACTTGTCCCGCCGCCGACTTGTCCGACGAATATAGGGTCGTCTCCACGACCCCGGGACTATGTTGGCCAGTCACCGACATGTCCGACGACTATAGGGTCGTCCCCACGACCCCGGGACTAGGTTGGCCCGCCGCCGACATGTCCGACGACTATAGGGTCGTCCCCGCGACCACGGGCCAAAGATGCCCTGCCGCCGACATGTCCGACGACTATAGGGTCGTCCCCACGACCCCGGGACTAGGTCGGCCCGCCGCCGACTTGTCCGACGACTATAGGGTCGTCCCCACGACCACGGGCCAAAGTTGCCCTGCCGCCGTCATGTCCGACGACTACAGGATCGTCCCCACGACCCCCGGACTTGATTGCCCCGCCACCGTCATGTCCGACGACTATAGGGTCGTCTCCACGACCCCGGGACTAGGTTGGCCAGCCGCCGACATGTCCGACGACTATAGGGTCGTCCCCGCGACCACGGGCCAAAGATGCCCTGCCGCCGACATGTCCGACGACTATAGGGTCGTCCCCACGACCCCGGGGCTAGGTTGGCCCGCCGCCGACTTGTCCGACGACTATAGGGTCGTCCCCACGACCCCGGGACTAGGTCGGCCCGCCGCCGTCATGTCCGACGACTATAGGGTCGTCTACACGACCCCGGGACTAGGTTGGCCCGCCGCCGACTTGTCCGACGACTATAGGGTCGTCCCCACGACCACTGGCCAAAGTTGCCCAGCCGCCGACATGTCCGACGACTATAGGGTCGTCCCCACGACCCCGGGCCAAAGTTGCCCTGCCGCCGACATGTCAGACGACTATAGGGTCGTCCCCACGACCCCGGGACTAGGTTGGCCCGCCGCGGACATGTCCGACGTCTATAGGGTCGTCCCCACGACCCCGGGGCTAGATTGCACCGGCACCGTCATGTCCGACAACTATAGGGTCGTCCCCACGACCCCGGGACTAGATTGGCCCGCCACCGTCATGTCCGACGACTATGGGTTCGTCCCTACGACCCTGGGCATACGTTGGCCCGCCGCCGACATGTCCGCCGACTATAGGGTCGTCCCCACGATCCCGGGACTAGGTTGGCCAGCCGCCGACATGTCCGACGACTATAGGGTCGTCCCCACGGCCCCAGGAATAGATTGGCCCACCACCGTCATGTCCGACGACTATAGGGTCATACCCACGACCACGGGCCAAAGTTGCCCTGCCGCCGACATGTCCGACGACTATAGGGTCGTCCCCACGACCCCGGGACTAGATTGGCCCGCCACCGTCATGTCCGACGACTATAGGGTCGTCTCCACGACCCCGGGACTAGGTTGGCCAGTCACCGACATGTCCTACGACTATGGGGTCGTCCCCACGACCACGAGACTATGTTGGCCAGTCGCCGACATGTCCGACGACTATAGGGTCGTCCCCACGACCCCGGGACTAGATTGGCCCGCCACCGTCATGTCCGACGACTATAGGGTCGTCCCCACGACCCCGGGATTAGATTGGCCCGCCACCGTCATGTCCGACGACTATACGGTCGTCCCCACGACCACGGGCCAAAGTTGCCCTGCCGCCGACATGTCCGACGACTATAGGGTGGTCCCCACGACCCCGGGGCTAGATTGCCCCGGCACCGTCATGTCCGACGACTATAGGGTCGTCCCCACGACCCCGGGGCTAGGTTGGCCCGCCGCCGACTTGTCCGACGACTATAGGGTCGTCTCCACGACCCCGGGACTAGGTTATCCAGCCGCCGACATGTCCGACGACTATAGGGTCGTCCCCACGAACACGGGCCAAAGTTGCCTGCCGCCGACATGTCCGACGACTATAGGGTCGTCCCCACGACCCCGGGACTAGGTTGGCCCGCCGCCGACTTGTCCGACGACTATAGGGTCGTCTCCACGACCCCGGGACTAGGTTGGCCAGTCACCGACATGTCCCACGACTATTGGGTTGTCACCACGACCACGGGCCAAAGTTGCCCTGCCGCCGACATGTCCGACGACTATAGGGTCGTCCCCACGACCCCGGGATTAGATTGGCCCGCCACCGTCATGTCCGACGACTATACGGTCGTCCCCACGACCACGGGCCAAAGTTGCCCTGCCGCCGACATGTCCGACGACTATAGGGTCGTCCCCACGACCCCGGGCCAAAGTTGCCCTGCCGCCGACATGTCAGACGACTATAGGGTCGTCCCCACGACCCCGGGACTAGGTTGGCCCGCCGCCGACATGTCCGACGTCTATAGGGTCGTCCCCACGACCCCGGGGCTAGATTGCCCCGGCACCGTCATGTCCGACAACTATAGGGTCGTCCCCACGACCCCGGGACTAGATTGGCCCGCCACCGTCATGTCCGACGACTATGGGTTCGTCCCTACGACCCTGGGCATATGTTGGCCCGCCGCCGACATGTCCGCCGACTATAGGGTCGTCCCCACGATCCCGGGACTAGGTTGGCCAGCCGCCGACATGTCCGACGACTATAGGGTCGTCCCCACGGCCCCAGGAATAGATTGGCCCACCACCGTCATGTCCGACGACTATAGGGTCATACCCACGACCACGGGCCAAAGTTGCCCTGCCGCCGACATGTCCGACGACTATAGGGTCGTCCCCACGACCCCGGGACTAGATTGGCCCGCCACCGTCATGTCCGACGACTATAGGGTCGTCTCCACGACCCCGGGACTAGGTTGGCCAGTCACCGACATGTCCTACGACTATGGGGTCGTCCCCACGACCACGAGACTATGTTGGCCAGTCGCCGACATGTCCGACGACTATAGGGTCGTCCCCACGACCCCGGGACTAGATTGGCCCGCCACCGTCATGTCCGACGACTATAGGGTCGTCCCCACGACCCCGGGATTAGATTGGCCCGCCACCGTCATGTCCGACGACTATACGGTCGTCCCCACGACCACGGGCCAAAGTTGCCCTGCCGCCGACATGTCCGACGACTATAGGGTGGTCCCCACGACCCCGGGGCTAGATTGCCCCGGCACCGTCATGTCCGACGACTATAGGGTCGTCCCCACGACCCCGGGGCTAGGTTGGCCCGCCGCCGACTTGTCCGACGACTATAGGGTCGTCTCCACGACCCCGGGACTAGGTTATCCAGCCGCCGACATGTCCGACGACTATAGGGTCGTCCCCACGAACACGGGCCAAAGTTGCCTGCCGCCGACATGTCCGACGACTATAGGGTCGTCCCCACGACCCCGGGACTAGGTTGGCCCGCCGCCGACTTGTCCGACGACTATAGGGTCGTCTCCACGACCCCGGGACTAGGTTGGCCAGTCACCGACATGTCCCACGACTATTGGGTCGTCACCACGACCACGGGCCAAAGTTGCCCTGCCGCCGACATGTCCGAGGACTATAGGGTCGTCCCCACGACCCCGGGGCTAGATTGCCCCGGCACCGTCATGTCCGACGACTATAGGGTCGTCCCCACGACCCCGGGGCTAGGTTGGCCCGCCGCCGACTTGTCCGACGACTATAGGGTCGTCTCCACGACCCCGGGACTAGGTTGGCCGTCACCGACATGTCCCACGACTATAGGGTCGTCACCACGACCACGGGCCAAAGTTGCCCTGCCGCCGACATGTCCGACGACTATAGGGTCGTCCCCACGACCCCGGGGCTAGATTGCCCCTGCACCGTCATGTCCGACGACTATAGGGTCGTCTCCACGACCCCGGGACTAGGTTGGCCAGCCCCGACATGTCCGACGACTATAGGGTCGTCCCCACGAACACGGGCCAAAGTTGCCCTGCCGCCGACATGTCCGACGACTATAGTGTCGTCCCCACGACCCCGGGGCTAGATTGGCCCGCCACCGTCATGTCCGACGACTATAGGGTCGTCCCCACGACCACTGGCCAAAGTTGTCCAGCCGCCGACATGTCCGACGACTATAGGGTCGTCCCCACGACCACGGGACTAGGTTGGCCCGCCGCCGACATGTCCGACGACTATAGGGTCGTCCCCACGACCACGGGCCAAAGTTGCCCTGCCGCCGACATGTCCGACGACTATAGGGTCGTCCCCACGCCCCGGTCCAAAGTTGGCCCGCCGCCGACATGTCCGACGACTATAGGGTCGTCCCCACGACCCCGGGACTAGGTTGGCCCGCCGCCGACATGTCCGTAGACTATAGGGTCGTCCCCACGCCCCGGGCCAAAGTTGGCCAGCCGCCGACATGTCCGACGACTATAGGGTCGTCCCCACGACCCCGGGGCTAGGTTGGCCCGCCGCCGACTTGTCCGACGACTATAGGGTCGTCTCCACGACCCCGGGACTAGGTTGGCCGTCACCGACAGGTCCAACGACTATAGGGTCGTCACCACGACCACGGGCCAAAGTTGCCCTGCCGCCGACATGTCCGACGACTATAGGGTCGTCCCCACGACCCCGGGACTAGGTTGGCCCGCCGCCGTCTTGTCCGACGACTATAGGGTCGTGGAGACGACCCCGGGACTAGGTTGGCCAGCCGCCGACATGTCCGACGACTATAGGGTCGTACCCACGACCCCGGGACTAGATTGGCCCGCCACCGTCATGTCCGACGACTATAGGGTCGTCCCCACGACCCCGGGACTAGGTTGGCCCGCCGCCGACTTGTCCGACGACTATAGGGTCGTCTCCACGACCCCGGGACTAGGTTGGCCAGCCGCCGACATGTCCGACGACTATAGTGTCGTCCCCACGAACACGGGCCAAAGTTGCCCTGCCGCCGACATGTCCGACGACTATAGGGTCGTCCACACGACCCCGGGACTAGGTTGGCCCGCCGCCGACATGTCCGACGACTATAGGGTCGTCCCCACGCCCCGGTCCAAAGTTGGCCAGCCGCCGACATGTCCGACGTCTATAGGGTCGTCCCCACGACCCCGGGGCTAGATTGCCCCGGCACCGTCATGTCCGACGACTATAGGGTCGTCCCCACGACCCCGGGACTAGGTCGGCCCGCCGCCGACTTGTCCGAAGACTATAGGGTCGACCCCACGACCACGGGCCAAAGTTGCCCTGCCGTCGACATGTCCGACGGCTATAGGGTCGTCCCCACGCCCCCGGGACTAGGTTGCCCCGCCGCCGACTTGTCCGACGACTATAGGGTCTTCTCCACGACCCCGGGACTAGGTCGGCCAGCCGCCGACATGTCCGACGACTATAGGGTCGTCCCCACGAACACGGGCCAAAGTTGCCCTGCCGCCGACATGTCCGACGACTATAGGGTCGTCCCCACGACCCCGGGGCTAGATTGCCCCGGCACCGTCATGTCCGACGACTATACGGTCGTCCCCACGATCCCGGGACTAGGTTGGCCCGCCGCCGACTTGTCCGACGATTATAGGGTCGTCCCCACGACCCCGGGACTAGGTTGGCCAGCCGCCGACATGTCCGACGACTATAGGGTCGTCCCCGCGACCACGGGCCAAAGATGCCCTGCCGCCGACATGTCCGACGACTATAGGGTCGTCCCCACGACCCCGGGACTAGGCTGGCCCGCCGTCGACATGTCCGACGTCTATAGGGTCGTCTCCACGACCCCGGGACTAGGTTGGCCCGCCGCCGACTTGTCCGACGACTATAGAGTCGTCCCCACGACCCCGGGACTAGGTTGGTCCGCCGCCGACTAGTCCGACGACTATAGGGTCGTCCCAACGACCCCGGGACTAGATTGGCCCGCCACCATCATGTACGACGACTATAGGGACGTCCCCACGACCACGGGACTAGGTTGGCCCGCCGCCGACTTGTCCGACGACTATAGGGTCGTGCCTACCACCCCGGGACTAGGATGACCCGCCGCCGACTTTTCCGACGACTATAGGGTCGTCCCCACGAACCCGGGACTAGGTTGGCCAGCCTCCGACATATCCGACGACTATAGGGTCGTCCCCACGACCACGGGCCAAAGTTGACCTCCCGCCGACATGTCGGACGACAATAGGGTTGTCCGCACGACCCCGGGACTAGATTGGCCCGCCACCGTCATGTCCGACGACAATAGGGTCGTCCCCACGACCACGGGCCAACGCTGGCCAGCCGCCGACATGTCCGACGACTATAGGGTCGTCCCAACAACCCCGGGACTAGATTGGCCCGCCACCATCATGTCCGACGACTATAGGGACGTCCCCACGACCACGGGACTAGGTTGGCCCGCCGCCGACTTGTCCGACGACTATAGGGTCGTGCCTACCACCCCGGGACTATGATGACCCGCCGCCGACTTTTCCGACGACTATAGGGTCGTCCCCACGAACCCGGGACTAGGTTGACCAGTCACCGACATGTTCGACGACTGTAGGTTCGTCCCCACGGCCCCGGGACTAGGTTGGCCTGGCGCCGACATGTCCGATGACTATAGGGTCGTCTCCACGAACCCGGGACTAGTTTGGCCAGTCACCGACATGTCCGACGACTATAGGGTCGTCCCCAAGACCACGGGCCAAAGTTGCCCCGCCGCCGACATGTCTGACGACTATAGGGTCGTCCCCACGACCCCGGGTCTAGGTTGGCCCGCCGCCGACTTGTCCGACTACTATAGGGTCGTCCCCACGACCCCGGGAGTAGGATGGCCCGCCGCCGACTTGTCCGACGACTATAGGGTCGTCCCCACGACCACGGGACAAGGTTGGCCCGCCGCCGACTTGTCCGACGACTATAGGGACGTCCCTACCACCCCGGGACTAGGTTGGCCAGCCGCCGACATGTCCGACGTCTATAGGGTCGTCCCCACGACCCCGGGGCTAGATTGCCCCGGCACCGTCATGTCCGACGACTATAGGGTCGTCCCCACGACCGCGGGACTAGGTTGGCCTGCCGCCGACATGTCCGACGTCTATAGGGTCGTCCCCACGACCCCGGGTCAAGATTGGCCCGCCACCGTCATGTCCGACGACTATACGGTCGTCCCCTCGACCCCGGGAATAGGTTGGCCCGCCGCCGACGTGTCGAACGACTATGGCGTCGACCCCACGACCACGAGACTAGGTTGGCCAGCCGCCGACATGTCCGACGACTATAGGGTCGTCCCCACGACCCCGGGACTAGATTGGCCCGCCACCGTCATGTCCGACGACTATAGGTTCGTCCCTACGACCCTGGGCATACGTTGGCCAGCCGCCGACATGCCCGACGACTATAGGGTCGTCCCCACGACCCCGGGACAAGATTGGCCCGCCACCGTCATGTCCGACGACTACACGGTCGTCCTCTCGACCCCGGGACTAGATTGGCCCGCCACCGTCATGTCCGACGACTATTGGTTCGTCCCCACGACCACGGGACGAGGTTGGCCCGCCGCCGACTTGTCCGACGACTATAGGGTCGTCCCCACGACCCCGGGACTAGGTCGGCCCGCCGCCGACTTGTCCGACGACTATAGGGCCGTCCCCACGACCACGGGCCAAAGTTGCCCTGCCGCCGACATGTCCGACGACTATAGGGTCGTCCCCACGATCCCGGGACTAGGTTGGCCCGCCGCCGACATGTCCGACGACTATAGGGTCGTCCCCACGACCACTGGCCAAAGTTGCCCAGCCGCCGACATGTCCGACGACTATAGGGTCGTCCCCACGACCCCGGGACTAGGTTGGCCCGCCGCCGACTTGTCCGACGACTATAGGGTCGTCCCCACGACCCGGGCCAAAGTTGGCCAGCCGCCGACATGTCCGACGACTATAGGGTCATCCCCATGACCCCGGGACTAGGTTGGCCTGCCGCCGACATGTCCGACGACTATAGGGTCGTCCCCACGACCCCGGGTCTAGGTTGGCCCGCCGTCGACTTGTCCGACGACTATAGGTTCGTCCCCACGCCCCGGGCCAAAGTTGGCCAGCCGCCGACATGTCAGACGACTATAGGGTCGTCCCCACGACCCCGGGTCTAGGTTGGCCCGCCGTCGACTTGTCCGACGACTATAGGGTCGTCCCCACGCCCCGGGCCAAAGTTGGCCAGCCGCCGACATGTCCGACGACTATAGGTTCGTCCCCACGACCACGGGACTAGGTTGGCCCGCCGCCGACTTATCCGACGACTATAGGGTCGTCCCCACGACCCCGGGACTAGGTCGGCCCGCCGCCGACTTGTCCGACGACTATAGGGTCGTCCCCACGACCCGGGCCAAAGTTGGCCAGCCGCCGACATGTCCGACGACTATAGGATCATCCCCACGACCCCGGGACTAGGTTGGCCTGCCGCCGACATGTCCGACGACTATAGGGTCGTCTCCACGACCCCGGGACAAGATTGGCCCGCCACCGTCATGTCCGACGACTACACGGTCGTCCTCTCGACCCCGGGACTAGATTGGCCCGCCACCGTCATGTCCGACGACTATAGGTTCGTCCCCACGACCACGGGACGAGGTTGGCCCGCCGCCGACTTGTCCGACGACTATAGGGTCGTCCCCACGACCCCGGGACTAGGTCGGCCCGCCGCCGACTTGTCCGACGACTATAGGGCCGTCCCCACGACCACGGGCCAAAGTTGCCCTGCCGCCGACATGTCCGACGACTATAGGGTCGTCCCCACGATCCCGGGACTAGGTTGGCCCGCCGCCGACATGTCCGACGACTATAGGGTCGTCCCCACGACCACTGGCCAAAGTTGCCCAGCCGCCGACATGTCCGACGACTATAGGGTCGTCCCCACGACCCCGGGACTAGGTTGGCCCGCCGCCGACTTGTCCGACGACTATAGGGTCGTCCCCACGACCCGGGCCAAAGTTGGCCAGCCGCCGACATGTCCGACGACTATAGGGTCATCCCCACGACCCCGGGACTAGGTTGGCCTGCCGCCGACATGTCCGACGACTATAGGGTCGTCCCCACGACCCCGGGTCTAGGTTGGCCCGCCGTCGACTTGTCCGACGACTATAGGGTCGTCCCCACGCCCCGGGCCAAAGTTGGCCAGCCGCCGACATGTCCGACGACTATAGGGTCGTCCCCACGACCCCGGGTCTAGGTTGGCCCGCCGTCGACTTGTCCGACGACTATAGGGTCGTCCCCACGCCCCGGGCCAAAGTTGGCCAGCCGCCGACATGTCCGACGACTATAGGTTCGTCCCCACGACCACGGGACTAGGTTGGCCCGCCGCCGACTTATCCGACGACTATAGGGTCGTCCCCACGACCCCGGGACTAGGTCGGCCCGCCGCCGACTTGTCCGACGACTATAGGGTCGTCCCCACGACCCGGGCCAAAGTTGGCCAGCCGCCGACATGTCCGACGACTATAGGGTCGTCCCCACGACCCCGGGACTAGGTCGGCCCGCCGCCGACTTCGCCGACGACTATAGGGTCGTCCCCACGACCACGGGCCAAAGTTGCCCTGCCGTCGACATGTCCGACGATTATAGGGTCGTCCCCACGACCCCGGGACTAGGTTGGCCCGCCGCCGACAAGTCCGACGTCTATAGGGTCGTCCCCACGACCCCGGGGCTAGATTGCCCCGGCACCGTCATGTCCGACGACTATAGGGTCGTCCCCACGACCCCGGGACTATGTTGGCCCGCCGCCGACTTGTCCGACGACTATAGGGTCGTCCCCACGACCCCGGGACTAGGTTGGCCAGCCGCCGACATGTCCGACGATTATACGGTCGTCCCCACGACCACGGGACTAGGTTGGCCCGCCGCCGACTTGTCCGACGACTATAGGGTCGTCCCCACGACCCCGGGACTAGGTCGGCCCGCCGCCGACTTGTCCGACGACTATAGGGTGGTCCCCACGACCACGGGCCAAGGTTGCCCTGCCGCCGACATGTCCGACGACTATGGGGTCGTCCCCACGACCCCGGGACTAGGTTGGCCCGCCGCCGACAAGTCCAACGACTATAGGGTCGTCCCCACGACCCCGGGGCTAGATTGGCCCGCCACAGACATGTCCGACGACTATAGGGTCGTCCCCACGACCCCGGGGCTAGATTGCCCCGTCACCGTCATGTCCGACGACTATAGGGTCGTCCCCACGACCCCGGGATTAGGTCGGCCCGCCGCCGACATGTCCGACGACTATAGGGTCGTCTCCACGACCCCGGGACTAGGTTGGCCAGCCGCCGACATGTCCGACGAGTATAGGGTGGTCCCCACGACCACGGGCCAAAGTTGCCCTGCCGCCGACATGTCCGACGACTATGGGGTCGTCCCCACGACCCCGGGACTAGGTTGGCCAGCCGCCGACATGTCCGACGAGAATAGGGCCGTCCCCACGACCGCGGGACTAGGTTGGCCAGCCGCCGACATGTCCGACGACTATAGGGTCGTCCCCACGACCACGGGCCAAAGTTGCCCTGCCGCCGACATATCCGACGACTATAGGGTCGTCCCCACGACCCCGGGACTAGGTTGGCCAGCCGCCGACATGTCCGACGACTATAGGGTCGTCCCCACTACCCCGGGACTAGGTTGGCCAGCCGCCGACATGTCCGACGATTATACGGTCGTCCCCACGAACACGGGACTAGGTTGGCCCGCCGCCGACAAGTCCGACGACTATAGGGTCGTCCCCACGACCCCGGGGCTAGATTGCCCCGGCACCGTCATGTCCGACGACTATAGGGTCGTCCCCACGACCCCGGGACTAGGTCGGCCCGCCGCCGACTTGTCCGACGACTATAGGGTCGTCCCCACGACCCCGGGGCTAGGTTGGCCCGCCGCCGACTTGTCCGACGACTATAGGGTCGTCCCCACGACCCCGGGACTAGGTTGGCCAGCCGCCGACATGTCCGACGACCATAGGGTCGTTCCCACGTCCCCGGGGCTAGATTGCCCCGGCACCGTCATGTCCGTCCACTATAGGGTCGTCCCCACGACCACGGGACTAGGTTGGCCAGCCGCCGACATGTCCGACGACTATAGGGTCGTCCCCACCACCCCGGGTCAAGGTTGGCCAGCCGCCGACATGTCCGGCGACTATAGGGTCGTCCCCACGACCATGGGCCAAAGTTGCCCTGCCGCCGACATGTCCGACGACTATAGGGTCGTTCCCACGACCACTGGCCAAAGTTGCGCAGCCGCCGACTTGTCCGACCACTATAGGGTCGTCTCCACGACCCCGGGACTAGGTTGGCCCGCCGCCGACATGTCCGACGTCTATAGGGTCGTCCCCACGACCCCGGGGCTAGATTGTCCCGGCACCGTCATGTCCGACGACTATAGGGTCGTCCCCACGACCCCGGGACTAGGTTGGCCCGCCGCCGACTTGTCCGACGACTATAGGGCCGTCTCCACGACCCCGGGAATAGGTTGGCCCGCCGCCGACAAGTCCGACGTCTATAGGGTCGTCCCCACGACCCCGGGGCTAGATTGCCCCGGCACCGTCATGTCCGACGACTATAGGGTCGTCCCCACGACCCCGGGACTAGGTTGGCCCGCCGCCGACTTGTCCGACGACTATAGGGTGGTCTCCACGACCCCGGGACTAGGTTGGCCAGCCGCCGACATGTCCGACGAGAATAGGGTCGTCCCCACGACCACGGGACTAGGTTGGCCAGCCGCCGACATGTCCGACGACTATAGGGTCGTCCCCACGACCACGGGCCAAAGTTGCCCCGGCACCGTCATGTCCGACCACTATAGGGTCGTCCCCACGACCACGGGGCTAGGTTGGCCAGCCGCCGACATGTCCGACGACTATAGGGTCGTCCCCACCACCCCGGGTCTAGGTTGGCCAGCCGCCGACATGTCCGGCGACTATAGGGTCGTCCCCACGACCATGGGCCAAAGTTGCCCTGCCGCCGACATGTCCGACGACTATAGGGTCGTTCCCACGACCACTGGCCAAAGTTGCGCAGCCGCCGACTTGTCCGACCACTATAGGGTCGTCTCCACGACCCCGGGACTAGGTTGGCCCGCCGCCGACATTTCCGACGTCTATAGGGTCGTCCCCACGACCCCGGGGCTAGATTGCCCCGGCACCGTCATGTCCGACGACTATAGGGTCGTCCCCACGACCCCGGGACTAGGTTTGCCCGCCGCCGACTTGTCCGACGACTATAGGGCCGTCTCCACGACCCCGGGAATAGGTTGGCCCGCCGCCGACAAGTCCGACGTCTATAGGGTCGTCCCCACGACCCCGGGGCTAGATTGCCCCGGCACCGTCATGTCCGACGACTATAGGGTCGTCCCCACGACCCCGGGACTAGGTTGGCCCGCCGCCGACTTGTCCGACGACTATAGGGTGGTCTCCACGACCCCGGGACTAGGTTGGCCAGCCGCCGACATGTCCGACGAGAATAGGGTCGTCCCCACGACCACGGGACTAGGTTGGCCAGCCGCCGACATGTCCGACGACTATAGGGTCGTCCCCACGACCACGGGCCAAAGTTGCCCTGCCGCCGACATGTCCGACGACTATAGGGTCGTCCCCACGACCCCGGGCCAAAGCTGGCCAGCCGCCAACATGTCCGACGACTATAGGGTCGTTCCCACGACCCCGGGACTAGGTTGGCCCGCCGCCGACTTGTCCGACGACTATAGGGTCGTCTCCACGACCCCGGGACTAGGTTGGCCAGCCGCCGACATGTCCGACGAGTATAGGGTGGTCCCCACGACCACGGGCCAAAGTTGCCCTGCCGCCGACATGTCCGACGACTATGGGGTCGTCCCCACGACCCCGGGACTAGGTTGGCCCGCCGCCGACAAGTCCGACGACTATAGGGTCGTCCCCACGACCCCGGGGCTAGATTGGCCCGCCACAGACATGTCCGACGACTATAGGGTCGTCCCCACGACCCCGGGGCTAGATTGCCCCGTCACCGTCATGTCCGACGACCATAGGGTCGTCCCCACGACCCCGGGATTAGGTCGGCCCGCCGCCGACATGTCCGACGACTATAGGGTCGTCTCCACGACCCCGGGGCTAGGTTGGCCAGCCGCCGACATGTCCGACGAGTATAGGGTGGTCCCGACGACCACGGGCCAAAGTTGCCCTGCCGCCGACATGTCCGAAGACTATGGGGTCGTCCCCACGACCCCGGGACTAGGTTGGCCCGCCGCCGACAAGTCCGACGACTATACGGGTCGTCCCCACGACCCCGGGGCTATATTGGGCCGCCACAGACATGTCCGACGACTATAGGGTCGTCCCCACGACCCCGGGACTAGATTGGCCCGCCGCCGACTTGTCCGACGGCTATAGGGTCGTCTCCACGACCCCGGGACTAGGTTGGCCAGCCGCCGACATGTCCGACGAGTATAGGGTCGTCCCCACGACCACGGGCCAAAGTTGCCCTGCCGCCGACATGTCCGACGACTATAGGGTCGTCCCCACGACCCCGGGGCTAGATTGGCCCGCCACAGTCATGTCCGACGACTATAGGGTCGTCTCCACGACCCCGGGACTAGGTTGGCCAGCCGCCGACATGTCCGACGACTATAGGGTCGTCCCCACTACCCCGGGACTAGGTTGGCC
This sequence comes from Andrena fulva, assembly GCA_946251845.1. Taxonomy (NCBI): domain Eukaryota; kingdom Metazoa; phylum Arthropoda; class Insecta; order Hymenoptera; family Andrenidae; genus Andrena; species Andrena fulva. Next base: position 1,140,936 of record CAMITZ010000126.1, on the reverse strand, counting down.
AGCCGCCGACATGTCCGACGATTATACGGTCGTCCCCACGAACACGGGACTAGGTTGGCCCGCCGCCGACTTGTCCGACGACTATAGGGTCGTCCCCACGACCCCGGGACTAGATTGGCCCGCCGCCGACGTGTCTTACGACTATGGGGTCGTCCACACGACCACGGGACTAGGTTGGCCAGCCGCCGACATGTCCGACGATTATACGGTCGTCCCCACGAACACGGGACTAGGTTGGCCCGCCGCCGACTTGTCCGACGACTATAGGGTCGTCCCCACGACCCCGGGACTAGATTGGCCCGCCGCCGACTTGTCCGACGGCTATAGGGTCGTCTCCACGACCCCGGGACTAGGTCGGCCCGCCGCCGACTTGTCCGACGAGTATAGGGTGGTCCCCACGACCACGGGCCAAAGTTGCCCTGCCGCCGACATGTCCGACGACTATGGGGTCGTCCCCACGACCCCGGGACTAGGTTGGCCCGCCGCCGACAAGTCCGACGACTATAGGGTCGTCCCCACGACCCCGGGGCTATATTGGGCCGCCACAGACATGTCCGACGACTATAGGGTCGTCCCCACGACCCCGGGGCTAGATTGCCCCGGCACCGTCATGTCCGACGACTATAGGGTCGTCCCCACGACCCCGGGACTAGGTCGGCCCGCCGCCGACTTGTCCGACGACTATAGGGTCGTCTCCACGACCCCGGGACTAGGTTGGCCAGCCGCCGACATGTCCAACGAGAATAGGGTCGTCCCCACGACCGCGGGACTAGGTTGGCCAGCCGCCGACATGTCCGACGAGTATAGGGTCGTCCCCACGACCACGGGCCAAAGTTGCCCTGCCGCCGACATATCCGACGACTATAGGGTCGTCCCCACGACCCCGGGCCAAAGCTGGCCAGCCGCCGACATGTCCGACGAGAATAGGGTCGTCCCCACGACCACGGGACTAGGTTGGCCAGCCGCCGACATGTCCGACGACTATAGGGTCGTCCCCACGACCACGGGCCAAAGTTGCCCCGGCACCGTCATGTCCGACCACTATAGGGTCGTCCCCACGACCACGGGGCTAGGTTGGCCAGCCGCCGACATGTCCGACGACTATAGGGTCGTCCCCACCACCCCGGGTCTAGGTTGGCCAGCCGCCGACATGTCCGGCGACTATAGGGTCGTCCCCACGACCATGGGCCAAAGTTGCCCTGCCGCCGACATGTCCGACGACTATAGGGTCGTTCCCACGACCACTGGCCAAAGTTGCGCCGCCGCCGACTTGTCCGACCACTATAGGGTCGTCTCCACGACCCCGGGACTAGGTTGGCCCGCCGCCGACATGTCCGACGTCTATAGGGTCGTCCCCACGACCCCGGGACTAGGTTGGCCCGCCCCGACTTGTCCGACGACTATAGGGTCGTCTCCACGACCCCGGGACTAGGTTGGCCAGCCGCCGACATGTCCGACGAGTATAGGGTGGTCCCCACGACCACGGGCCAAAGTTGGCCTGCCGCCGACATGTCCGACGACTATAGGGTCGTCTCCACGACCCCGGGACTAGGTCGGCCCGCCGCCGACTTGTCCGACGACTATAGGGTCGTCTCCACGACCCCGGGGCTAGATTGCCCCGGCACCGTCATATCTGACGACTATAGGGTCGTCCCCACGACCCCGGGGCTAGGTTGGCCCGCCGCCGACTTGTCCGACGACTATAGGGTCGTCCCCACGACCCCGGGGCTAGATTGCCCCGGCACCGTCATGTCTCACGACTATAGGGTCGTCCCCACGACCCCGGGGCTAGGTTGGCCCGCCGCCGACATGTCCGACGACTATAGGGTCGTCCCCACGACCCCGGGACTAGGTTGGCCCGCCCCGACTTGTCCGACGACTATAGGGTCGTCTCCACGACCCCGGGACTAGGTTGGCCAGCCGCTGACGTGTCCGACGACTATAGGGTCGTCCCCACTACCCCGGGACTAGGTTGGCCAGCCGCCGACATGTCCGACGTTTATACGGTCGTCCCCACGAACACGGGACTAGGTTGGCCCGCCGCCGACTTGTCCGACGACTATAGGGTCGTCCCCACGACCCCGGGACTAGATTGGCCCGCCGCCGACGTGTCCTACGACTATGGGGTCGTCCCCACGACCACGGGACTAGGTTGGCCAGCCGCCGACATGTCCGACGATTATACGGTCGTCCCCACGAACACGGGACTAGGTTGGCCCGCCGCCGACATGTCCGACGAGTATAGGGTCGTCCCCACGACCCCGGGACTAGGTTGGCCAGCCGCCGACATGTCCAACGAGAATAGGGTCGTCCCCACGACCGCGGGACTAGGTTGGCCAGCCGCCGACATGTCCGACGACTATAGGGTCGTCCCCACGACCCCGGGACTAGGTTGGCCAGCCGCCGACATGTCCGACGACTATAGGGTCGTCCCCACGACCCCGGGACTAGGTTGGCCAGCCGCCGACATGTCCGACGAGTATAGGGTGGTCCCCACGACCACGGGCCAAAGTTGCCCTGCCGCCGACATGTCCGACGACTATGGGGTCGTCCCCACGACCCCGGGACTAGGTTGGCCCGCCGCCGACAAGTCCGACGACTATAGGGTCGTCCCCACGACCCCGGGGCTATATTGGGCCGCCACAGACATATCCGACGACTATAGGGTCGTCCCCACGACCCCGGGGCTAGATTGCCCCGGCACCGTCATGTCCGACGACTATAGGGTCGTCCCCACGACCCCGGGACTAGGTCGGCCCGCCGCCGACTTGTCCGACGACTATAGGGTCGTCTCCACGACCCCGGGGCTAGATTGCCCCGGCACCGTCATATCTGACGACTATAGGGTCGTCCCCACGACCCCGGGGCTAGGTTGGCCCGCCGCCGAATTGTCCGACGACTATAGGGTCGTCCCCACGACCCCGGGGCTAGATTGGCCCGCCACAGTCATGTCCGACGACTATAGGGTCGTCCCCACGACCCCGGGGCTAGATTGCCCCGGCACCGTCATGTCCGACGACTATAGGGTCGTCCCCACGACCACGGGCCAATGTTGCCCTGCCGTCGACATGTCTGACGACTATAGGGTCGTCCCCACGACCCCGGGACTAGGTTGGCCCGCCGCCGACTTGACCGACGACTATAGGGTCGTCTCCACGACCCCGGGACTAGGTTGGCCAGCCGCCGACATGTCCGACGACTATAGGGTCGTCCCCACGAACACGGGCCAAAGCTGCCCTGCCGCCGACATGTCCGACGACTATAGGGTCGTTCCCACGACCCCGGGGCTAGATTGCCCAGGCACCGTCATGTCCGACGACTATAGGGTCGTCCCCACGACCCCGGGGCTAGGTTGGCCCGCCGCCGACTTGTCCGACGACTATAGGGTCGTCTCCACGACCCCGGGACTAGGTTGGCCAGCCGCCGACATGTCCGACGACTATGGGGTCGTCCCCACGACCACGGGACTAGTTTGGCCAGCCGCCGACATGTCCGACGATTATACGGTCGTCCCCACGAACACGGGACTAGGTTGGCCCGCCGCCGACTTGTCCGACGACTATAGGGTCGTCCCCACGACCCCGGGACTAGATTGGCCCGCCGCCGACTTGTCCGACGGCTATAGGGTCGGCTCCACGACCCCGGGACTAGGTTGGCCAGCCGCCGACATGTCCGACGAGTATAGGGTCGTCCCCACGACCACGGGCCAAAGTTGCCCTGCCGCCGACATGTCCGACGACTATAGGGTCGTCCCCACGACCCCGGGGCTAGATTGGCCCTGCCGCCGACATGTCCGACGACTATAGGGTCGTCCCCACGACCCCGGGGCTAGATTGGCCCGCCACAGTCATGTCCGACGACTATAGGGTCGTCCCCACGACCCCGGGGCTAGATTGCCCCGGCACCGTCATGTCCGACGACTATAGGGTCGTCTCCACGACCCCGGGACTAGGTTGGCCAGCCGCCGACATGTCCGACGACTATAGGGTCGTCTCCACGACCCCGGGACTAGGTTGGCCAGCCGCCGACATGTCCGACGAGTATAGGGTGGTCCCCACGACCACGGGGCTAGATTGGCCCGCCACAGACATGTCCGACGACTATAGGGTCGTCCCCACGAACACGGGACTAGGTTGGCCCGCCGCCGACTTGTCCGACGACTATAGGGTCGTCCCCACGACCCCGGGACTAGATTGGCCCGCCGCCGACTTGTCCGACGGCTATAGGGTCGGCTCCACGACCCCGGGACTAGGTTGGCCAGCCGCCGACATGTCCGACGAGTATAGGGTCGTCCCCACGACCACGGGCCAAAGTTGCCCTGCCGCCGACATGTCCGACGACTATAGGGTCGTCCCCACGACCCCGGGGCTAGATTGGCCCGCCACAGTCATGTCCGACGACTATAGGGTCGTCCCCACGACCCCGGGGCTAGATTGCCCCGGCACCGTCATGTCCGACGACTATAGGGTCGTCTCCACGACCCCGGGACTAGGTTGCCCTGCCGCCGACATGTCCGACGACTATGGGGTCGTCCCCACGACCCCGGGACTAGGTTGGCCCGCCGCCGACATGTCCGACGACTATAGGGTCGTCCCCACTACCCCGGGACTAGGTTGGCCAGCCGCCGACATGTCCGACGATTATACGGTCGTCCCCACGAACACGGGACTAGGTTGGCCAGCCGCCGACATGTCCGACGAGAATAGGGTCGTCCCCACGACCACGGGACTAGGTTGGCCAGCCGCCGACATGTCCGACGACTATAGGGTCGTCCCCACGACCACGGGCCAAAGTTGCCCCGGCACCGTCATGTCCGACCACTATAGGGTCGTCCCCACGACCCCGGGATTAGGTCGGCCCGCCGCCGACATGTCCGACGACTATAGGGTCGTCTCCACGACCCCGGGACTAGGTTGGCCAGCCGCCGACATGTCCGACGAGTATAGGGTGGTCCCCACGACCACGGGCCAAAGTTGCCCTGCCGCCGACATGTCCGACGACTATGGGGTCGTCCCCACGACCCCGGGACTAGGTTGGCCCGCCGCCGACAAGTCCGACGACTATAGGGTCGTCCCCACGACCCCGGGGCTATATTGGGCCGCCACAGACATATCCGACGACTATAGGGTCGTCCCCACGACCCCGGGGCTAGATTGCCCCGGCACCGTCATGTCCGACGACTATAGGGTCGTCCCCACGACCCCGGGACTAGGTCGGCCCGCCGCCGACTTGTCCGACGACTATAGGGTCGTCTCCACGACCCCGGGGCTAGATTGCCCCGGCACCGTCATATCTGACGACTATAGGGTCGTCCCCACGACCCCGGGGCTAGGTTGGCCCGCCGCCGAATTGTCCGACGACTATAGGGTCGTCCCCACGACCCCGGGGCTAGATTGCCCCGGCACCGTCATGTCTCACGACTATAGGGTCGTCCCCACGACCCCGGGGCTAGGTTGGCCCGCCGCCGACATGTCCGACGACTATAGGGTCGTCCCCACGACCCCGGCGCTAGATTGCCCCGGCACCGTCATGTCCGACGACTATAGGGTCGTCCCCACGTCCCCGGGACTAGGTCGGCCCGCCGCCGACTTGTCCGACGACTATAGGGTCGTCCCCACGACCACGGGCCAATGTTGCCCTGCCGTCGACATGTCTGACGACTATAGGGTCGTCCCCACGACCCCGGGACTAGGTTGGCCCGCCGCCGACTTGACCGACGACTATAGGGTCGTCTCCACGACCCCGGGACTAGGTTGGCCAACCGCCGTCATGTCCGACGACTATAGGGTCGTCCCCACGAACACGGGCCAAAGCTGCCTTGCCGCCGACATGTCCGACGACTATAGGGTCGTCCCCACGACCCCGGGCCAAAGCTGGCCAGCCGCCAACATGTCCGACGACTATAGGGTCGTTCCCACGACCCCGGGACTAGGTTGGCCCGCCGCCGACTTGTCCGACGACTATAGGGTCGTCTCCACGACCCCGGGACTAGGTTGGCCAGCCGCCGACATGTCCGACGAGTATAGGGTGGTCCCCACGACCACGGGCCAAAGTTGCCCTGCCGCCGACATGTCCGACGACTATGGGGTCGTCCCCACGACCCCGGGACTAGGTTGGCCCGCCGCCGACTTGTCCGACGACTATAGGGTCGTCTCCACGACCCCGGGACTAGGTTGGCCAGCCGCCGACATGTCCGACGAGTATAGGGTGGTCCCCACGACCACGGGCCAAAGTTGCCCTGCCGCCGACATGTCCGACGACTATGGGGTCGTCCCCACGACCCCGGGACTAGGTTGGCCCGCCGCCGACAAGTCCGACGACTATAGGGTCGTCCCCACGACCCCGGGGCTAGATTGGCCCGCCACAGACATGTCCGACGACTATAGGGTCGTCCCCACGACCCCGGGGCTAGATTGCCCCGTCACCGTCATGTCCGACGACCATAGGTTCGTCCCCACGACCCCGGGATTAGGTCGGCCCGCCGCCGACATGTCCGACGACTATAGGGTCGTCTCCACGACCCCGGGACTAGGTTGGCCAGCCGCCGACATGTCCGACGACTATAGGGTCGTCCCCACGACCCCGGGATTAGGTCGGCCAGCCGCCGACATGTCCGACGAGTATAGGGTCGTCCCCACGACCACGGGCCAAAGTTGCCCTGCCGCCGACATGTCCGACGACTATAGGGTCGTCCCCACGACCCCGGGGCTAGATTGGCCCGCCACAGTCATGTCCGACGACTATAGGGTCGTCCCCACGACCCCGGGGCTAGATTGCCCCGGCACCGTCATGTCCGACGACTATAGGGTCGTCCCCACGACCACGGGCCAATGTTGCCCTGCCGTCGACATGTCTGACGACTATAGGGTCGTCCCCACGACCCCGGGACTAGGTTGGCCCGCCGCCGACTTGACCGACGACTATAGGGTCGTCTCCACGACCCCGGGACTAGGTTGGCCAGCCGCCGACATGTCCGACGACTATAGGGTCGTCCCCACGAACACGGGCCAAAGCTGCCCTGCCGCCGACATGTCCGACGACTATAGGGTCGTTCCCACGACCCCGGGGCTAGATTGCCCAGGCACCGTCATGTCCGACGACTATAGGGTCGTCCCCACGACCCCGGGGCTAGGTTGGCCCGCCGCCGACTTGTCCGACGACTATAGGGTCGTCTCCACGACCCCGGGACTAGGTTGGCCAGCCGCCGACATGTCCGACGACTATGGGGTCGTCCCCACGACCACGGGACTAGTTTGGCCAGCCGCCGACATGTCCGACGATTATACGGTCGTCCCCACGAACACGGGACTAGGTTGGCCCGCCGCCGACTTGTCCGACGACTATAGGGTCGTCCCCACGACCCCGGGACTAGATTGGCCCGCCGCCGACTTGTCCGACGGCTATAGGGTCGGCTCCACGACCCCGGGACTAGGTTGGCCAGCCGCCGACATGTCCGACGAGTATAGGGTCGTCCCCACGACCACGGGCCAAAGTTGCCCTGCCGCCGACATGTCCGACGACTATAGGGTCGTCCCCACGACCCCGGGGCTAGATTGGCCCGCCACAGTCATGTCCGACGACTATAGGGTCGTCCCCACGACCCCGGGGCTAGATTGCCCCGGCACCGTCATGTCCGACGACTATAGGGTCGTCTCCACGACCCCGGGACTAGGTTGGCCAGCCGCCGACATGTCCAACGAGAATAGGGTCGTCCCCACGACCGCGGGACTAGGTTGGCCAGCCGCCGACATGTCCGATGACTATAGGGTCGTCCCCACGACCACGGGCCAAAGTTGCCCTGCCGCCGACATATCCGACGACTATAGGGTCGTCCCCACGACCCCGGGCCAAAGCTGGCCAGCCGCCGACATGTCCGACGAGAATAGGGTCGTCCCCACGACCACGGGACTAGGTTGGCCAGCCGCCGACATGTCCGACGACTATAGGGTCGTCCCCACGACCCCGGGACTAGGTTGGCCAGCCGCCGACATGTCCGAAGACTATAGGGTCGTCCCCACTACCCCGGGACTAGGTTGGCCAGCCGCCGACATGTCCGACGATTATACGGTCGTCCCCACGAACACGGGACTAGGTTGGCCAGCCGCCGACATGTCCGACGACTATAGGGTCGTCCCCACCACCCCGGGTCTAGGTTGGCCAGCCGCCGACATGTCCGGCGACTATAGGGTCGTCCCTACGACCATGGGCCAAAGTTGCCCTGCCGCCGACATGTCCGACGACTATAGGGTCGTTCCCACGACCACTGGCCAAAGTTGCGCAGCCGCCGACTTGTCCGACCACTATAGGGTCGTCTCCACGACCCCGGGACTAGGTTGGCCCGCCGCCGACATGTCCGACGTCTATAGGGTCGTCCCCACGACCCCGGGACTAGGTTGGCCAGCCGCCAACATGTCCGACGACTATAGGGTCGTTCCCACGACCCCGGGACTAGGTTGGCCAGCCGCCGACATGTCCGACGAGTATAGGGTGGTCCCCACGACCACGGGCCAAAGTTGCCCTGCCGCCGACATGTCCGACGACTATGGGGTCGTCCCCACGACCCCGGGACTAGGTTGGCCCGCCGCCGACAAGTCCGACGACTATAGGGTCGTCCCCACGACCCCGGGGCTAGATTGGCCCGCCACAGACATGTCCGACGACTATAGGGTCGTCCCCACGACCCCGGGGCTAGATTGCCCCGTCACCTTCATGTCCGACGACCATAGGTTCGTCCCCACGACCCCGGGATTAGGTCGGCCCGCCGCCGACATGTCCGACGACTATAGGGTCGTCTCCACGACCCCGGGACTAGGTTGGCCAGCCGCCGACTTGTCCGACGAGTATAGGGTGGTCCCCACGACCACGGGCCAAAGTTGCCCTGCCGCCGACATGTCCGACGACTATGGGGTCGTCCCCACGACCCCGGGACTAGGTTGGCCCGCCGCCGACAAGTCCGACGACTATAGGGTCGTCCCCACGACCCCGGGGCTATATTGGGCCGCCACAGACATGTCCGACGACTATAGGGTCGTCCCCACGACCCCGGGGCTAGATTGCCCCGGCACCGTCATGTCCGACGACTATAGGGTCGTCCCCACGACCCCGGGACTAGGTCGGCCCGCCGCCGACTTTTCCGACGACTATAGGGTCGTCTCCACGACCCCGGGGCTAGATTGCCCCGGCACCGTCATATCTGACGACTATAGGGTCGTCCCCACGACCCCGGGGCTAGGTTGGCCCGCCGCCGACTTGTCCGACGACTATAGGGTCGTCCCCACGACCCCGGGGCTAGATTGCCCCGGCACCGTCATGTCTCACGACTATAGGGTCGTCCCCACGACCCCGGGGCTAGGTTGGCCCGCCGCCGACATGTCCGACGACTATAGGGTCGTCCCCACGACCCCGGGACTAGGTTGGCCCGCCGCCGACTTGTCCGACGACTATAGGGTCGTCTCCACGAACCCGGGACTAGGTTGGCCAGCCGCTGACATGTCCGACGACTATAGGGTCGTCCCCACTACCCCGGGACTAGGTTGGCCAGCCGCCGACATGTCCGACGATTATACGGTCGTACCCACGAACACGGGACTAGGTTGGCCCGCCGCCGACTTGTCCGACGACTATAGGGTCGTCCCCACGACCCCGGGACTAGATTGGCCCGCCGCCGACGTGTCCTACGACTATGGGGTCGTCCCCACGACCACGGGACTAGGTTGGCCAGCCGCCGACATGTCCGACGATTATACGGTCGTCCCCACGAACACGGGACTAGGTTGGCCCGCCGCCGACTTGTCCGACGACTATAGGGTCGTCCCCACGACCCCGGGACTAGATTGGCCCGCCGCCGACTTGTCCGACGGCTATAGGGTCGTCTCCACGACCCCGGGACTAGGTTGGCCAGCCGCCGACATGTCCGACGAGTATAGGGTCGTCCCCACGACCACGGGCCAATGTTGCCCTGCCGCCGACATGTCCGACGACTATAGGGTCGTCCCCACGACCCCGGGACTAGGTTGGCCCGCCGCCGACAAGTCCGACGACTATAGGGTCGTCCCCACGACCCCGGGGCTATATTGGGCCGCCACAGACATGTCCGACGACTATAGGGTCGTCCCCACGACCCCGGGGCTAGATTGCCCCGGCACCGTCATGTCCGACGACTATAGGGTCGTCCCCACGACCCCGGGACTAGGTCGGCCCGCCGCCGACTTGTCCGACGACTATAGGGTCGTCTCCACGACCCCGGGACTAGGTTGGCCAGCCGCCGACATGTCCAACGAGAATAGGGTCGTCCCCACGACCGCGGGACTAGGTTGGCCAGCCGCCGACATGTCCGACGACTATAGGGTCGTCCCCACGACCACGGGCCAAAGTTGCCCTGCCGCCGACATATCCGACGACTATAGGGTCGTCCCCACGACCCCGGGCCAAAGCTGGCCAGCCGCCGACATGTCCGACGAGAATAGGGTCGTCCCCACGACCACGGGACTAGGTTGGCCAGCCGCCGACATGTCCGACGACTATAGGGTCGTCCCCACGACCACGGGCCAAAGTTGCCCCGGCACCGTCATGTCCGACCACTATAGGGTCGTCCCCACGACCACGGGGCTAGGTTGGCCAGCCGCCGACATGTCCGACGACTATAGGGTCGTCCCCACCACCCCGGGTCTAGGTTGGCCAGCCGCCGACATGTCCGGCGACTATAGGGTCGTCCCCACGACCATGGGCCAAAGTTGCCCTGCCGCCGACATGTCCGACGACTATAGGGTCGTTCCCACGACCACTGGCCAAAGTTGCGCAGCCGCCGACTTGTCCGACCACTATAGGGTCGTCTCCACGACCCCGGGACTAGGTTGGCCCGCCGCCGACATGTCCGACGTCTATAGGGTCGTCCCCACGACCCCGGGCTAGATTGCCCCGGCACCGTCATGTCCGACGACTATAGGGTCGTCCCCACGACCCCGGGACTAGGTTGGCCCGCCGCCGACTTGTCCGACGACTATAGGGCCGTCTCCACGACCCCGGGAATAGGTTGGCCCGCCGCCGACAAGTCCGACGTCTATAGGGTCGTCCCCACGACCCCGGGGCTAGATTGCCCCGGCACCGTCATGTCCGACGACTATAGGGTCGTCCCCACGACCCCGGGACTAGGTTGGCCCGCCGCCGACTTGTCCGACGACTATAGGGTGGTCTCCACGACCCCGGGACTAGGTTGGCCAGCCGCCGACATGTCCGACGAGAATAGGGTCGTCCCCACGACCACGGGACTAGGTTGGCCAGCCGCCGACATGTCCGACGATTATAGGGTCGTCCCCACGACCACGGGCCAAAGTTGCCCTGCCGCCGACATGTCCGACGACTATAGGGTCGTCCCCACGACCCCGGGCCAAAGCTGGCCAGCCGCCAACATGTCCGACGACTATAGGGTCGTTCCCACGACCCCGGGACTAGGTTGGCCCGCCGCCGACTTGTCCGACGACTATAGGGTCGTCTCCACGACCCCGGGACTAGGTTGGCCAGCCGCCGACATGTCCGACGAGTATAGGGTGGTCCCCACGACCACGGGCCAAAGTTGCCCTGCCGCCGACATGTCCGACGACTATGGGGTCGTCCCCACGACCCCGGGACTAGGTTGGCCCGCCGCCGACAGGTCCGACGACTATAGGGTCGTCCCCACGACCCCGGGGCTAGATTGGCCCGCCACAGACATGTCCGACGACTATAGGGTCGTCCCCACGACCCCGGGGCTAGATTGCCCCGTCACCGTCATGTCCGACGACCATAGGTTCGTCCCCACGACCCCGGGATTAGGTCGGCCCGCCGCCGACATGTCCGACGACTATAGGGTCGTCTCCACGACCCCGGGACTAGGTTGGCCAGCCGCCGACATTTCCGACGAGTATAGGGTGGTCCCCACGACCACGGGCCAAAGTTGGCCTGCCGCCGACATGTCCGACGACTATAGGGTCGTCTCCACGACCCCGGGACTAGGTCGGCCCGCCGCCGACTTGTCCGACGACTATAAGGTCGTCTCCACGACCCCGGGGCTAGATTGCCCCGGCACCGTCATATCTGACGACTATAGGGTCGTCCCCACGACCCCGGGGCTAGGTTGGCCCGCCGCCGACTTGTCCGACGACTATAGGGTCGTCCCCACGACCCCGGGGCTAGATTGCCCCGGCACCGTCATGTCTCACGACTATAGGGTCGTCCCCACGACCCCGGGGCTAGGTTGGCCCGCCGCCGACATGTCCGACGACTATAGGGTCGTCCCCACGACCCCGGGACTAGGTTGGCCCGCCCCGACTTGTCCGACGACTATAGGGTCGTCTCCACGACCCCGGGACTAGGTTGGCCAGCCGCTGACGTGTCCGACGACTATAGGGTCGTCCCCACTACCCCGGGACTAGGTTGGCCAGCCGCCGACATGTCCGACGTTTATACGGTCGTCCCCACGAACACGGGACTAGGTTGGCCCGCCGCCGACTTGTCCGACGACTATAGGGTCGTCCCCACGACCCCGGGACTAGATTGGCCCGCCGCCGACGTGTCCTACGACTATGGGGTCGTCCCCACGACCACGGGACTAGGTTGGCCAGCCGCCGACATGTCCGACGATTATACGGTCGTCCCCACGAACACGGGACTAGGTTGGCCCGCCGCCGACATGTCCGACGAGTATAGGGTCGTCCCCACGACCCCGGGACTAGGTTGGCCAGCCGCCGACATGTCCAACGAGAATAGGGTCGTCCCCACGACCGCGGGACTAGGTTGGCCAGCCGCCGACATGTCCGACGACTATAGGGTCGTCCCCACGACCCCGGGGCTATATTGGGCCGCCACAGACATATCCGACGACTATAGGGTCGTCCCCACGACCCCGGGGCTAGATTGCCCCGGCACCGTCATGTCCGACGACTATAGGGTCGTCCCCACGACCCGGGACTAGGTCGGCCCGCCGCCGACTTGTCCGACGACTATAGGGTCGTCTCCACGACCCCGGGGCTAGATTGCCCCGGCACCGTCATATCTGACGACTATAGGGTCGTCCCCACGACCCCGGGGCTAGGTTGGCCCGCCGCCGAATTGTCCGACGACTATAGGGTCGTCCCCACGACCCCGGGGCTAGATTGCCCCGGCACCGTCATGTCTCACGACTATAGGGTCGTCCCCACGACCCCGGGGCTAGGTTGGCCCGCCGCCGACATGTCCGACGACTATAGGGTCGTCCCCACGACCCCGGCGCTAGATTGCCCCGGCACCGTCATGTCCGACGACTATAGGGTCGTCCCCACGTCCCCGGGACTAGGTCGGCCCGCCGCCGACTTGTCCGACGACTATAGGGTCGTCCCCACGACCACGGGCCAATGTTGCCCTGCCGTCGACATGTCTGACGACTATAGGGTCGTCCCCACGACCCCGGGACTAGGTTGGCCCGCCGCCGACTTGACCGACGACTATAGGGTCGTCTCCACGACCCCGGGACTAGGTTGGCCAACCGCCGTCATGTCCGACGACTATAGGGTCGTCCCCACGAACACGGGCCAAAGCTGCCTTGCCGCCGACATGTCCGACGACTATAGGGTCGTCCCCACGACCCCGGGCCAAAGCTGGCCAGCCGCCAACATGTCCGACGACTATAGGGTCGTTCCCACGACCCCGGGACTAGGTTGGCCCGCCGCCGACTTGTCCGACGACTATAGGGTCGTCTCCACGACCCCGGGACTAGGTTGGCCAGCCGCCGACATGTCCGACGAGTATAGGGTGGTCCCCACGACCACGGGCCAAAGTTGCCCTGCCGCCGACATGTCCGACGACTATGGGGTCGTCCCCACGACCCCGGGACTAGGTTGGCCCGCCGCCGACTTGTCCGACGACTATAGGGTCGTCTCCACGACCCCGGGACTAGGTTGGCCAGCCGCCGACATGTCCGACGAGTATAGGGTGGTCCCCACGACCACGGGCCAAAGTTGCCCTGCCGCCGACATGTCCGACGACTATGGGGTCGTCCCCACGACCCCGGGACTAGGTTGGCCCGCCGCCGACAAGTCCGACGACTATAGGGTCGTCCCCACGACCCCGGGGCTAGATTGGCCCGCCACAGACATGTCCGACGACTATAGGGTCGTCCCCACGACCCCGGGGCTAGATTGCCCCGTCACCGTCATGTCCGACGACCATAGGTTCGTCCCCACGACCCCGGGATTAGGTCGGCCCGCCGCCGACATGTCCGACGACTATAGGGTCGTCTCCACGACCCCGGGACTAGGTTGGCCAGCCGCCGACATGTCCGACGACTATAGGGTCGTCCCCACGACCCCGGGATTAGGTCGGCCAGCCGCCGACATGTCCGACGAGTATAGGGTCGTCCCCACGACCACGGGCCAAAGTTGCCCTGCCGCCGACATGTCCGACGACTATAGGGTCGTCCCCACGACCCCGGGGCTAGATTGGCCCGCCACAGTCATGTCCGACGACTATAGGGTCGTCCCCACGACCCCGGGGCTAGATTGCCCCGGCACCGTCATGTCCGACGACTATAGGGTCGTCCCCACGACCACGGGCCAATGTTGCCCTGCCGTCGACATGTCTGACGACTATAGGGTCGTCCCCACGACCCCGGGACTAGGTTGGCCCGCCGCCGACTTGACCGACGACTATAGGGTCGTCTCCACGACCCCGGGACTAGGTTGGCCAGCCGCCGACATGTCCGACGACTATAGGGTCGTCCCCACGAACACGGGCCAAAGCTGCCCTGCCGCCGACATGTCCGACGACTATAGGGTCGTTCCCACGACCCCGGGGCTAGATTGCCCAGGCACCGTCATGTCCGACGACTATAGGGTCGTCCCCACGACCCCGGGGCTAGGTTGGCCCGCCGCCGACTTGTCCGACGACTATAGGGTCGTCTCCACGACCCCGGGACTAGGTTGGCCAGCCGCCGACATGTCCGACGACTATGGGGTCGTCCCCACGACCACGGGACTAGTTTGGCCAGCCGCCGACATGTCCGACGATTATACGGTCGTCCCCACGAACACGGGACTAGGTTGGCCCGCCGCCGACTTGTCCGACGACTATAGGGTCGTCCCCACGACCCCGGGACTAGATTGGCCCGCCGCCGACTTGTCCGACGGCTATAGGGTCGGCTCCACGACCCCGGGACTAGGTTGGCCAGCCGCCGACATGTCCGACGAGTATAGGGTCGTCCCCACGACCACGGGCCAAAGTTGCCCTGCCGCCGACATGTCCGACGACTATAGGGTCGTCCCCACGACCCCGGGGCTAGATTGGCCCGCCACAGTCATGTCCGACGACTATAGGGTCGTCCCCACGACCCCGGGGCTAGATTGCCCCGGCACCGTCATGTCCGACGACTATAGGGTCGTCTCCACGACCCCGGGACTAGGTTGGCCAGCCGCCGACATGTCCAACGAGAATAGGGTCGTCCCCACGACCGCGGGACTAGGTTGGCCAGCCGCCGACATGTCCGACGACTATAGGGTCGTCCCCACGACCACGGGCCAAAGTTGCCCTGCCGCCGACATATCCGACGACTATAGGGTCGTCCCCACGACCCCGGGCCAAAGCTGGCCAGCCGCCGACATGTCCGACGAGAATAGGGTCGTCCCCACGACCACGGGACTAGGTTGGCCAGCCGCCGACATGTCCGACGACTATAGGGTCGTCCCCACGACCCCGGGACTAGGTTGGCCAGCCGCCGACATGTCCGAAGACTATAGGGTCGTCCCCACTACCCCGGGACTAGGTTGGCCAGCCGCCGACATGTCCGACGATTATACGGTCGTCCCCACGAACACGGGACTAGGTTGGCCAGCCGCCGACATGTCCGACGACTATAGGGTCGTCCCCACCACCCCGGGTCTAGGTTGGCCAGCCGCCGACATGTCCGGCGACTATAGGGTCGTCCCTACGACCATGGGCCAAAGTTGCCCTGCCGCCGACATGTCCGACGACTATAGGGTCGTTCCCACGACCACTGGCCAAAGTTGCGCAGCCGCCGACTTGTCCGACCACTATAGGGTCGTCTCCACGACCCCGGGACTAGGTTGGCCCGCCGCCGACATGTCCGACGTCTATAGGGTCGTCCCCACGACCCCGGGACTAGGTTGGCCAGCCGCCAACATGTCCGACGACTATAGGGTCGTTCCCACGACCCCGGGACTAGGTTGGCCAGCCGCCGACATGTCCGACGAGTATAGGGTGGTCCCCACGACCACGGGCCAAAGTTGCCCTGCCGCCGACATGTCCGACGACTATGGGGTCGTCCCCACGACCCCGGGACTAGGTTGGCCCGCCGCCGACAAGTCCGACGACTATAGGGTCGTCCCCACGACCCCGGGGCTAGATTGGCCCGCCACAGACATGTCCGACGACTATAGGGTCGTCCCCACGACCCCGGGGCTAGATTGCCCCGTCACCTTCATGTCCGACGACCATAGGTTCGTCCCCACGACCCCGGGATTAGGTCGGCCCGCCGCCGACATGTCCGACGACTATAGGGTCGTCTCCACGACCCCGGGACTAGGTTGGCCAGCCGCCGACTTGTCCGACGAGTATAGGGTGGTCCCCACGACCACGGGCCAAAGTTGCCCTGCCGCCGACATGTCCGACGACTATGGGGTCGTCCCCACGACCCCGGGACTAGGTTGGCCCGCCGCCGACAAGTCCGACGACTATAGGGTCGTCCCCACGACCCCGGGGCTATATTGGGCCGCCACAGACATGTCCGACGACTATAGGGTCGTCCCCACGACCCCGGGGCTAGATTGCCCCGGCACCGTCATGTCCGACGACTATAGGGTCGTCCCCACGACCCCGGGACTAGGTCGGCCCGCCGCCGACTTTTCCGACGACTATAGGGTCGTCTCCACGACCCCGGGGCTAGATTGCCCCGGCACCGTCATATCTGACGACTATAGGGTCGTCCCCACGACCCCGGGGCTAGGTTGGCCCGCCGCCGACTTGTCCGACGACTATAGGGTCGTCCCCACGACCCCGGGGCTAGATTGCCCCGGCACCGTCATGTCTCACGACTATAGGGTCGTCCCCACGACCCCGGGGCTAGGTTGGCCCGCCGCCGACATGTCCGACGACTATAGGGTCGTCCCCACGACCCCGGGACTAGGTTGGCCCGCCGCCGACTTGTCCGACGACTATAGGGTCGTCTCCACGAACCCGGGACTAGGTTGGCCAGCCGCTGACATGTCCGACGACTATAGGGTCGTCCCCACTACCCCGGGACTAGGTTGGCCAGCCGCCGACATGTCCGACGATTATACGGTCGTACCCACGAACACGGGACTAGGTTGGCCCGCCGCCGACTTGTCCGACGACTATAGGGTCGTCCCCACGACCCCGGGACTAGATTGGCCCGCCGCCGACGTGTCCTACGACTATGGGGTCGTCCCCACGACCACGGGACTAGGTTGGCCAGCCGCCGACATGTCCGACGATTATACGGTCGTCCCCACGAACACGGGACTAGGTTGGCCCGCCGCCGACTTGTCCGACGACTATAGGGTCGTCCCCACGACCCCGGGACTAGATTGGCCCGCCGCCGACTTGTCCGACGGCTATAGGGTCGTCTCCACGACCCCGGGACTAGGTTGGCCAGCCGCCGACATGTCCGACGAGTATAGGGTCGTCCCCACGACCACGGGCCAATGTTGCCCTGCCGCCGACATGTCCGACGACTATAGGGTCGTCCCCACGACCCCGGGGCTAGATTGGCCCGCCACAGTCATGTCCGACGACTATAGGGTCGTCCCCACGACCCCGGCGCTAGATTGCCCCGGCACCGTCATGTCCGACGACTATAGGGTCGTCCCCACGTCCCCGGGACTAGGTCGGCCCGCCGCCGACTTGTCCGACGACTATAGGGTCGTCCCCACGACCACGGGCCAATGTTGCCCTGCCGTCGACATGTCTGACGACTATAGGGTCGTCCCCACGACCCCGGGACTAGGTTGGCCCGCCGCCGACTTGACCGACGACTATAGGGTCGTCTCCACGACCCCGGGACTAGGTTGGCCAGCCGCCGTCATGTCCGACGACTATAGGGTCGTCCCCACGAACACGGGCCAAAGCTGCCCTGCCGCCGACATGTCCGACGACTATAGGGTCGTCCCCACGACCCCGGGCCAAAGCTGGCCAGCCGCCAACATGTCCGACGACTATAGGGTCGTTCCCACGACCCCGGGACTAGGTTGGCCCGCCGCCGACTTGTCCGACGACTATAGGGTCGTCTCCACGACCCCGGGACTAGGTTGGCCAGCCGCCGACATGTCCGACGAGTATAGGGTGGTCCCCACGACCACGGGCCAAAGTTGCCCTGCCGCCGACATGTCCGACGACTATGGGGTCGTCCCCACGACCCCGGGACTAGGTTGGCCCGCCGCCGACAAGTCCGACGACTATAGGGTCGTCCCCACGACCCCGGGGCTAGATTGGCCCGCCACAGACATGTCCGACGACTATAGGGTCGTCCCCACGACCCCGGGGCTAGATTGCCCCGTCACCGTCATGTCCGACGACTATAGGGTGGTCTCCACGACCCCGGGACTAGGTTGGCCAGCCGCCGACATGTCCGACGAGAATAGGGTCGTCCCCACGACCACGGGACTAGGTTGGCCAGCCGCCGACATGTCCGACGACTATAGGGTCGTCCCCACGACCACGGGCCAAAGTTGCCCTGCCGCCGACATGTCCGACGACTATAGGGTCGTCCCCACGACCCCGGGCCAAAGCTGGCCAGCCGCCAACATGTCCGACGACTATAGGGTCGTTCCCACGACCCCGGGACTAGGTTGGCCCGCCGCCGACTTCTCCGACGACTATAGGGTCGTCTCCACGACCCCGGGACTAGGTTGGCCAGCCGCCGACATGTCCGACGAGTATAGGGTGGTCTCCACGACCCCGGGACTAGGTTGGCCCGCCGCCGACTTGTCCGACGACTATAGGGTGGTCTCCACGACCCCGGGACTAGGTTGGCCAGCCGCCGACATGTCCGACGAGAATAGGGTCGTCCCCACGACCACGGGACTAGGTTGGCCAGCCGCCGACATGTCCGACGATTATAGGGTCGTCCCCACGACCACGGGCCAAAGTTGCCCTGCCGCCGACATGTCCGACGACTATAGGGTCGTCCCCACGACCCCGGGCCAAAGCTGGCCAGCCGCCAACATGTCCGACGACTATAGGGTCGTTCCCACGACCCCGGGACTAGGTTGGCCCGCCGCCGACTTGTCCGACGACTATAGGGTCGTCTCCACGACCCCGGGACTAGGTTGGCCAGCCGCCGACATGTCCGACGAGTATAGGGTGGTCCCCACGGCCACGGGCCAAAGTTGCCCTGCCGCCGACATGTCCGACGACTATGGGGTCGTCCCCACGACCCCGGGACTAGGTTGGCCCGCCGCCGACAAGTCCGACGACTATAGGGTCGTCCCCACGACCCCGGGGCTAGATTGGCCCGCCACAGACATGTCCGACGACTATAGGGTCGTCCCCACGACCCCGGGGCTAGATTGCCCCGTCACCGTCATGTCCGACGACCATAGGTTCGTCCCCACGACCCCGGGATTAGGTCGGCCCGCCGCCGACATGTCCGACGACTATAGGGTCGTCTCCACGACCCCGGGACTAGGTTGGCCAGCCGCCGACATGTCCGACGAGTATAGGGTGGTCCCCACGACCACGGGCCAAAGTTGCCCTGCCGCCGACATATCCGACGACTATAGGGTCGTCCCCACGACCCCGGGCCAAAGCTGGCCAGCCGCCGACATGTCCGACGAGAATAGGGTCGTCCCCACGACCACGGGACTAGGTTGGCCAGCCGCCGACATGTCCGACGACTATAGGGTCGTCCCCACGACCCCGGGACTAGGTTGGCCAGCCGCCGACATGTCCGACGACTATAGGGTCGTCCCCACTACCCCGGGACTAGGTTGGCCAGCCGCCGACATGTCCGACGATTATACGGTCGTCCCCACGAACACGGGACTAGGTTGGCCAGCCGCCGACATGTCCGACGAGAATAGGGTCGTCCCCACGACCACGGGACTAGGTTGGCCAGCCGCCGACATGTCCGACGACTATAGGGTCGTCCCCACGACCACGGGCCAAAGTTGCCCCGGCACCGTCATGTCCGACCACTATAGGGTCGTCCCCACGACCACGGGGCCAGGTTGGCCAGCCGCCGACATGTCCGACGACTATAGGGTCGTCCCCACCACCCCGGGTCTAGGTTGGCCAGCCGCCGACATGTCCGGCGACTATAGGGTCGTCCCTACGACCATGGGCCAAAGTTGCCCTGCCGCCGACATGTCCGACGACTATAGGGTCGTTCCCACGACCACTGGCCAAAGTTGCGCAGCCGCCGACTTGTCCGACCACTATAGGGTCGTCTCCACGACCCCGGGACTAGGTTGGCCCGCCGCCGACATGTCCGACGTCTATAGGGTCGTCCCCACGACCCCGGGACTAGGTTGGCCAGCCGCCAACATGTCCGACGACTATAGGGTCGTTCCCACGACCCCGGGACTAGGTTGGCCAGCCGCCGACATGTCCGACGAGTATAGGGTGGTCCCCACGACCACGGGCCAAAGTTGCCCTGCCGCCGACATGTCCGACGACTATGGGGTCGTCCCCACGACCCCGGGACTAGGTTGGCCCGCCGCCGACAAGTCCGACGACTATAGGGTCGTCCCCACGACCCCGGGGCTAGATTGGCCCGCCACAGACATGTCCGACGACTATAGGGTCGTCCCCACGACCCCGGGGCTAGATTGCCCCGTCACCGTCATGTCCGACGACCATAGGTTCGTCCCCACGACCCCGGGATTAGGTCGGCCCGCCGCCGACATGTCCGACGACTATAGGGTCGTCTCCACGACCCCGGGACTAGGTTGGCCAGCCGCCGACTTGTCCGACGAGTATAGGGTGGTCCCCACGACCACGGGCCAAAGTTGCCCTGCCGCCGACATGTCCGACGACTATGGGGTCGTCCCCACGACCCCGGGACTAGGTTGGCCCGCCGCCGACAAGTCCGACGACTATAGGGTCGTCCCCACGACCCCGGGGCTATATTGGGCCGCCACAGACATGTCCGACGACTATAGGGTCGTCCCCACGACCCCGGGGCTAGATTGCCCCGGCACCGTCATGTCCGACGACTATAGGGTCGTCCCCACGACCCCGGGACTAGGTCGGCCCGCCGCCGACTTTTCCGACGACTATAGGGTCGTCTCCACGACCCCGGGGCTAGATTGCCCCGGCACCGTCATATCTGACGACTATAGGGTCGTCCCCACGACCCCGGGGCTAGGTTGGCCCGCCGCCGACTTGTCCGAC
Organism: Andrena fulva; assembly: GCA_946251845.1. Lineage (NCBI taxonomy): Eukaryota > Metazoa > Arthropoda > Insecta > Hymenoptera > Andrenidae > Andrena > Andrena fulva. The sequence continues at coordinate 1,119,561 of CAMITZ010000126.1, read as the reverse complement.
GACTATAGGGTCGTCCCCACGACCCCGGGGCTAGATTGCCCCGGCACCGTCATGTCTCACGACTATAGGGTCGTCCCCACGACCCCGGGGCTAGGTTGGCCCGCCGCCGACATGTCCGACGACTATAGGGTCGTCCCCACGACCCCGGGACTAGGTTGGCCCGCCGCCGACTTGTCCGACGACTATAGGGTCGTCTCCACGAACCCGGGACTAGGTTGGCCAGCCGCTGACATGTCCGACGACTATAGGGTCGTCCCCACTACCCCGGGACTAGGTTGGCCAGCCGCCGACATGTCCGACGATTATACGGTCGTACCCACGAACACGGGACTAGGTTGGCCCGCCGCCGACTTGTCCGACGACTATAGGGTCGTCCCCACGACCCCGGGACTAGATTGGCCCGCCGCCGACGTGTCCTACGACTATGGGGTCGTCCCCACGACCACGGGACTAGGTTGGCCAGCCGCCGACATGTCCGACGATTATACGGTCGTCCCCACGAACACGGGACTAGGTTGGCCCGCCGCCGACTTGTCCGACGACTATAGGGTCGTCCCCACGACCCCGGGACTAGATTGGCCCGCCGCCGACTTGTCCGACGGCTATAGGGTCGTCTCCACGACCCCGGGACTAGGTTGGCCAGCCGCCGACATGTCCGACGAGTATAGGGTCGTCCCCACGACCACGGGCCAATGTTGCCCTGCCGCCGACATGTCCGACGACTATAGGGTCGTCCCCACGACCCCGGGGCTAGATTGGCCCGCCACAGTCATGTCCGACGACTATAGGGTCGTCCCCACGACCCCGGCGCTAGATTGCCCCGGCACCGTCATGTCCGACGACTATAGGGTCGTCCCCACGTCCCCGGGACTAGGTCGGCCCGCCGCCGACTTGTCCGACGACTATAGGGTCGTCCCCACGACCACGGGCCAATGTTGCCCTGCCGTCGACATGTCTGACGACTATAGGGTCGTCCCCACGACCCCGGGACTAGGTTGGCCCGCCGCCGACTTGACCGACGACTATAGGGTCGTCTCCACGACCCCGGGACTAGGTTGGCCAGCCGCCGTCATGTCCGACGACTATAGGGTCGTCCCCACGAACACGGGCCAAAGCTGCCCTGCCGCCGACATGTCCGACGACTATAGGGTCGTCCCCACGACCCCGGGCCAAAGCTGGCCAGCCGCCAACATGTCCGACGACTATAGGGTCGTTCCCACGACCCCGGGACTAGGTTGGCCCGCCGCCGACTTGTCCGACGACTATAGGGTCGTCTCCACGACCCCGGGACTAGGTTGGCCAGCCGCCGACATGTCCGACGAGTATAGGGTGGTCCCCACGACCACGGGCCAAAGTTGCCCTGCCGCCGACATGTCCGACGACTATGGGGTCGTCCCCACGACCCCGGGACTAGGTTGGCCCGCCGCCGACAAGTCCGACGACTATAGGGTCGTCCCCACGACCCCGGGGCTAGATTGGCCCGCCACAGACATGTCCGACGACTATAGGGTCGTCCCCACGACCCCGGGGCTAGATTGCCCCGTCACCGTCATGTCCGACGACTATAGGGTGGTCTCCACGACCCCGGGACTAGGTTGGCCAGCCGCCGACATGTCCGACGAGAATAGGGTCGTCCCCACGACCACGGGACTAGGTTGGCCAGCCGCCGACATGTCCGACGACTATAGGGTCGTCCCCACGACCACGGGCCAAAGTTGCCCTGCCGCCGACATGTCCGACGACTATAGGGTCGTCCCCACGACCCCGGGCCAAAGCTGGCCAGCCGCCAACATGTCCGACGACTATAGGGTCGTTCCCACGACCCCGGGACTAGGTTGGCCCGCCGCCGACTTCTCCGACGACTATAGGGTCGTCTCCACGACCCCGGGACTAGGTTGGCCAGCCGCCGACATGTCCGACGAGTATAGGGTGGTCTCCACGACCCCGGGACTAGGTTGGCCCGCCGCCGACTTGTCCGACGACTATAGGGTGGTCTCCACGACCCCGGGACTAGGTTGGCCAGCCGCCGACATGTCCGACGAGAATAGGGTCGTCCCCACGACCACGGGACTAGGTTGGCCAGCCGCCGACATGTCCGACGATTATAGGGTCGTCCCCACGACCACGGGCCAAAGTTGCCCTGCCGCCGACATGTCCGACGACTATAGGGTCGTCCCCACGACCCCGGGCCAAAGCTGGCCAGCCGCCAACATGTCCGACGACTATAGGGTCGTTCCCACGACCCCGGGACTAGGTTGGCCCGCCGCCGACTTGTCCGACGACTATAGGGTCGTCTCCACGACCCCGGGACTAGGTTGGCCAGCCGCCGACATGTCCGACGAGTATAGGGTGGTCCCCACGGCCACGGGCCAAAGTTGCCCTGCCGCCGACATGTCCGACGACTATGGGGTCGTCCCCACGACCCCGGGACTAGGTTGGCCCGCCGCCGACAAGTCCGACGACTATAGGGTCGTCCCCACGACCCCGGGGCTAGATTGGCCCGCCACAGACATGTCCGACGACTATAGGGTCGTCCCCACGACCCCGGGGCTAGATTGCCCCGTCACCGTCATGTCCGACGACCATAGGTTCGTCCCCCACGACCCCGGGATTAGGTCGGCCCGCCGCCGACATGTCCGACGACTATAGGGTCGTCTCCACGACCCCGGGACTAGGTTGGCCAGCCGCCGACATGTCCGACGAGTATAGGGTGGTCCCCACGACCACGGGCCAAAGTTGCCCTGCCGCCGACATGTCCGACGACTATGGGGTCGTCCCCACGACCCCGGGACTAGGTTGGCCCGCCGCCGACAAGTCCGACGACTATAGGGTCGTCCCCACGACCCCGGGGCTATATTGGGCCGCCACAGACATGTCCGACGACTATAGGGTCGTCCCCACGACCCCGGGGCTAGATTGCCCGGCACCGTCATGTCCGACGACTATAGGGTCGTCCCCACGACCCGGGACTAGGTCGGCCCGCCGCCGACTTGTCCGACGACTATAGGGTTGTCTCCACGACCCCGGGGCTAGATTGCCCCGGCACCGTCATATCTGACGACTATAGGGTCGTCCCCACGACCCCGGGGCTAGGTTGGCCCGCCGCCGACTTGTCCGACGACTATAGGGTCGTCCCCACGACCCCGGGGCTAGATTGCCCCGGCACCGTCATGTCTCACGACTATAGGGTCGTCCCCACGACCCCGGGGCTAGGTTGGCCCGCCGCCGACATGTCCGACGACTATAGGGTCGTCCCCACGACCCCGGGACTAGGTTGGCCCGCCGCCGACTTGTCCGACGACTATAGGGTCGTCTCCACGACCCCGAGACTAGGTTGGCCAGCCGCTGACATGTCCGACGACTATAGGGTCGTCCCCACTACCCCGGGACTAGGTTGGCCAGCCGCCGACATGTCCGACGATTATACGGGCGTCCCCACGAACACGGGACTAGGTTGGCCCGCCGCCGACTTGTCCGACGACTATAGGGTCGTCCCCACGACCCCGGGACTAGATTGGCCCGCCGCCGACGTGTCCTACGACTATGGGGTCGTCCCCACGACCACGGGACTAGGTTGGCCAGCCGCCGACATGTCCGACGATTATACGGTCGTCCCCACGAACACGGGACTAGGTTGGCCCGCCGCCGACTTGTCCGACGACTATAGGGTCGTCCCCACGACCCCGGGACTAGATTGGCCCGCCGCCGACTTGTCCGACGGCTATAGGGTCGTCTCCACGACCCCGGGACTAGGTTGGCCAGCCGCCGACATGTCCGACGAGTATAGGGTCGTCCCCCACGACCACGGGCCAATGTTGCCCTGCCGCCGACATGTCCGACGACTATAGGGTCGTCCCCACGACACCGGGGCTAGATTGGCCCGCCACAGTCATGTCCGACGACTATAGGGTCGTCCCCACGACCCCGGCGCTAGATTGCCCCGGCACCGTCATGTCCGACGACTATAGGGTCGTCCCCACGTCCCCGGGACTAGGTCGGCCCGCCGCCGACTTGTCCGACGACTATAGGGTCGTCCCCACGACCACGGGCCAATGTTGCCCTGCCGTCGACATGTCTGACGACTATAGGGTCGTCCCCACGACCCCGGGACTAGGTTGGCCCGCCGCCGACTTGACCGACGGCTATAGGGTCGTCTCCACGACCCCGGGACTAGGATGGCCAGCCGCCGACATGTCCGACGACTATAGGGTCGTCCCCACGAACACGGGCCAAAGCTGCCCTGCCGCCGACATGTCCGACGACTATAGGGTCGTCCCCACGACCCCGGGCCAAAGCTGGCCAGCCGCCAACATGTCCGACGACTATAGGGTCGTTCCCACGACCCCGGGACTAGGTTGGCCCGCCGCCGACTTGTCCGACGACTATAGGGTCGTCTCCACGACCCCGGGACTAGGTTGGCCAGCCGCCGACATGTCCGACGAGTATAGGGTGGTCCCCACGACCACGGGCCAAAGTTGCCCTGCCGCCGACATGTCCGACGACTATAGGGTCGTCCCCACGACCCCGGGGCTAGATTGGCCCGCCACAGTCATGTCCGACGACTATAGGGGTCGTCCCCACGACCCCGGCGCTAGATTGCCCCGGCACCGTCATGTCCGACGACTATAGGGTCGTCCCCACGTCCCCGGGACTAGGTCGGCCCGCCGCCGACTTGTCCGACGACTATAGGGTCGTCCCCACGACCACGGGCCAATGTTGCCCTGCCGTCGACATGTCTCACGACTATAGGGTCGTCCCCCACGACCCCGGGGCTAGGTTGGCCCGCCGCCGACATGTCCGACGACTATAGGGTCGTCCCCACGACCCCGGGACTAGGTTGGCCCGCCGCCGACTTGTCCGACGACTATAGGGTCGTCTCCACGACCCCGAGACTAGGTTGGCCAGCCGCTGACATGTCCGACGACTATAGGGTCGTCCCCACTACCCCGGGACTAGGTTGGCCAGCCGCCGACATGTCCGACGATTATACGGTCGTCCCCACGAACACGGGACTAGGTTGGCCCGCCGCCGACTTGTCCGACGACTATAGGGTCGTCCCCACGACCCCGGGACTAGATTGGCCCGCCGCCGACGTGTCCTACGACTATGGGGTCGTCCCCACGACCACGGGACTAGGTTGGCCAGCCGCCGACATGTCCGACGATTATACGGTCGTCCCCACGAACACGGGACTAGGTTGGCCCGCCGCCGACTTGTCCGACGACTATAGGGTCGTCCCCACGACCCCGGGACTAGATTGGCCCGCCGCCGACTTGTCCGACGGCTATAGGGTCGTCTCCACGACCCCGGGACTAGGTTGGCCAGCCGCCGACATGTCCGACGAGTATAGGGTCGTCCCCACGACCACGGGCCAATGTTGCCCTGCCGCCGACATGTCCGACGACTATAGGGTCGTCCCCACGACCCCGGGGCTAGATTGGCCCGCCACAGTCATGTCCGACGACTATAGGGTCGTCCCCACGACCCCGGCGCTAGATTGCCCCGGCACCGTCATGTCCGACGACTATAGGGTCGTCCCCACGTCCCCGGGACTAGGTCGGCCCGCCGCCGACTTGTCCGACGACTATAGGGTCGTCCCCACGACCACGGGCCAATGTTGCCCTGCCGTCGACATGTCTGACGACTATAGGGTCGTCCCCACGACCCCGGGACTAGGTTGGCCCGCCGCCGACTTGACCGACGGCTATAGGGTCGTCTCCACGACCCCGGGACTAGGATGGCCAGCCGCCGACATGTCCGACGACTATAGGGTCGTCCCCACGAACACGGGCCAAAGCTGCCCTGCCGCCGACATGTCCGACGACTATAGGGTCGTCCCCACGACCCCGGGCCAAAGCTGGCCAGCCGCCAACATGTCCGACGACTATAGGGTCGTTCCCACGACCCCGGGACTAGGTTGGCCCGCCGCCGACTTGTCCGACGACTATAGGGTCGTCTCCACGACCCCGGGACTAGGTTGGCCAGCCGCCGACATGTCCGACGAGTATAGGGTGGTCCCCACGACCACGGGCCAAAGTTGCCCTGCCGCCGACATGTCCGACGACTATGGGGTCATCCCCACGACCCCGGGACTAGGTTGGCCCGCCGCCGACAAGTCCGACGACTATAGGGTCGTCCCCACGACCCCGGGGCTAGATTGGCCCGCCACAGACATGTCCGACGACTATAGGGTCGTCCCCACGACCCCGGGGCTAGATTGCCCCGTCACCGTCATGTCCGACGACTATAGGGTGGTCTCCACGACCCGGGACTAGGTTGGCCAGCCGCCGACATGTCCGACGAGAATAGGGTCGTCCCCACGACCACGGGACTAGGTTGGCCAGCCGCCGACATGTCCGACGACTATAGGGTCGTCCCCACGACCACGGGCCAAAGTTGCCCTGCCGCCGACATGTCCGACGACTATAGGGTCGTCCCCACGACCCCGGGCCAAAGCTGGCCAGCCGCCAACATGTCCGACGACTATAGGGTCGTTCCCACGACCCCGGGACTAGGTTGGCCCGCCGCCGACTTGTCCGACGACTATAGGGTCGTCTCCACGACCCCGGGACCAGGTTGGCCAGCCGCCGACATGTCCGACGAGTATAGGGTGGTCCCCACGACCACGGGCCAAAGTTGCCCTGCCGCCGACATGTCCGACGACTATGGGGTCGTCCCCACGACCCCGGGACTAGGTTGGCCCGCCGCCGACAAGTCCGACGACTATAGGGTCGTCCCCACGACCCCGGGGCTAGATTGGCCCGCCACAGACATGTCCGACGACTATAGGGTCGTCCCCACGACCCCGGGGCTAGATTGCCCCGTCGCCGTCATGTCCGACGACTATAGGGTGGTCTCCACGACCCCGGGACTAGGTTGGCCAGCCGCCGACATGTCCGACGAGAATAGGGTCGTCCCCACGACCACGGGACTAGGTTGGCCAGCCGCCGACATGTCCGACGACTATAGGGTCGTCCCCACGACCACGGGCCAAAGTTGCCCTGCCGCCGACATGTCCGACGACTATAGGGTCGTCCCCACGACCCCGGGCCAAAGCTGGCCAGCCGCCAACATGTCCGACGACTATAGGGTCGTTCCCACGACCCCGGGACTTGGTTGGCCCGCCGCCGACTTCTCCGACGACTATAGGGTCGCCTCCACGACCCCGGGACTAGGTTGGCCAGCCGCCGACATGTCCGACGAGTATAGGGTGGTCCCCACGACCACGGGCCAAAGTTGCCCTGCCGCCGACATGTCCGACGACTATGGGCTCGTCCCCACGACCCCGGGACTAGGTTGGTCCGCCGCCGACAAGTCCGACGACTATAGGGTCGTCCACACGACCCCGGGGCTATATTGGGCCGCCACAGACATGTCCGACGACTATAGGGTCGTCCCCACGACCCCGGGGCTAGATTGCCCCGGCACCGTCATGTCCGACGACTATAGGGTCGTCCCCACGACCCCGGGACTAGGTCGGCCCGCCGCCGACTTGTCCGACGACTATAGGGTCGTCTCCACGACCCCGGGACTAGGTTGGCCAGCCGCCGACATGTCCAACGAGAATAGGGTCGTCCCCACGACCGCGGGACTAGGTTGGCCAGCCGCCGACATGTCCGACGACTATAGGGTCGTCCCCACGACCACGGGCCAAAGTTGCCCTGCCGCCGACATATCCGACGACTATAGGGTCGTCCCCACGACCCCGGGCCAAAGCTGGCCAGCCGCCGACATGTCCGACGAGAATAGGGTCGTCCCCACGACCACGGGACTAGGTTGGCCAGCCGCCGACATGTCCGACGACTATAGGGTCGTCCCCACGACCACGGGCCAAAGTTGCCCCGGCACCGTCATGTCCGACCACTATAGGGTCGTCCCCACGACCACGGGGCTAGGTTGGCCAGCCGCCGACATGTCCGACGACTATAGGGTCGTCCCCACCACCCCGGGTCTAGGTTGGCCAGCCGCCGACATGTCCGGCGACTATAGGGTCGTCCCCACGACCATGGGCCAAAGTTGCCCTGCCGCCGACATGTCCGACGACTATAGGGTCGTTCCCACGACCACTGGCCAAAGTTGCGCAGCCGCCGACTTGTCCGACCACTATAGGGTCGTCTCCACGACCCCGGGACTAGATTGGCCCGCCGCCGACATGTCCGACGTCTATAGGGTCGTCCCCACGACCCCGGGGCTAGATTGCCCCGGCACCGTCATGTCCGACGACTATAGGGTCGTCCCCACGACCCCGGGACTAGGTTGGCCCGCCGCCGACTTGTCCGACGACTATAGGGCCGTCTCCACGACCCCGGGAATAGGTTGGCCCGCCGCCGACAAGTCCGACGTCTATAGGGTCGTCCCCACGACCCCGGGGCTAGATTGCCCCGGCACCGTCATGTCCGACGACTATAGGGTCGTCCCCACGACCCCGGGACTAGGTTGGCCCGCCGCCGACTTGTCCGACGACTATAGGGTGGTCTCCACGACCCCGGGACTAGGTTGGCCAGCCGCCGACATGTCCGACGAGAATAGGGTCGTCCCCACGACCACGGGACTAGGTTGGCCAGCCGCCGACATGTCCGACGATTATAGGGTCGTCCCCACGACCACGGGCCAAAGTTGCCCTGCCGCCGACATGTCCGACGACTATAGGGTCGTCCCCCACGACCCCGGGCCAAAGCTGGCCAGCCGCCAACATGTCCGACGACTATAGGGTCGTTCCCACGACCCCGGGACTAGGTTGGCCCGCCGCCGACTTGTCCGACGATTATAGGGTCGTCTCCACGACCCCGGGACTAGGTTGGCCAGCCGCCGACATGTCCGACGAGTATAGGGTGGTCCCCACGACCACGGGCCAAAGTTGCCCTGCCGCCGACATGTCCGACGACTATGGGGTCGTCCCCACGACCCCGGGACTAGGTTGGCCCGCCGCCGACAAGTCCGACGACTATAGGGTCGTCCCCACGACCCCGGGGCTAGATTGGCCCGCCACAGACATGTCCGACGACTATAGGGTCGTCCCCACGACCCCGGGGCTAGATTGCCCCGTCACCGTCATGTCCGACGACCATAGGTTCGTCCCCACGACCCCGGGATTAGGTCGGCCCGCCGCCGACATGTCCGACGACTATAGGGTCGTCCCCACGACCCCGGGACTAGGTTGGCCCGCCGCCGACATGTCCGTAGACTATAGGGTCGTCCCCACGCCCCGGGCCAAAGTTGGCCAGCCGCCGACAAGTCCGACGACTATAGGGTCGTCCCCACGACCCCGGGACTAGGTTGGCCCGCCGCCGACATGTCCGACGTCTATAGGGTCGTCCCCACGACCCCGGGACTAGATTGGCCCGCCGCCGACTTGTCCGACGACTATAGGGTCGTCCCCACGACCCCGGGCCTAGGTTGGCCAGCCGCCGACATGTCCGACGATTATACGGTCGTCCCCACGACCACGGGACTAGGTTGGCCCGCCGCCGACTTGTCCGACGACTATAGGGTCGCCTCCACGACCCCGGGACTAGGTTGGCCAGCCGCCGACATGTCCGACGAGTATAGGGTCGTCCCCACGACCACGGGCCAAAGTTGCCCTGCCGCCGACATGTCCGACGACTTTTGGGTCGTCCCCACGACCCCGGGACTAGGTCGGCCCGCCGCCGACTTGTCCGACGACTATAGGGTCGTCCCCACGACCCCGGGACTAGATTGGCCCGCCACCGTCATGTCCGACGACTATACGGTCGTCCCCACGACCCCGGGACTAGGTTGGCCCGCCGCCGACTTGTCCGACGACTATAGGGTCGTCCCCACGACCCCGGGAATAGGTCGGCCCGCCGCCGACTTGTTCGACGACTATAGGGTCGTCCCCACGACCCCGGGACTAGATTGGCCCGCCACCGTCATGTCCGACGACTATACGGTCGTCCCCACGACCCCGGGACTAGGTTGGCCCGCCGTCGACTTGTCCGACGACTATAGGGTCGTCCCCACGACCCCGGGGCTAGATTGGCCCGCCACAGTCATGTCCGACGACTATAGGGTCGTCCCCACGACCCCGGGGCTAGATTGCCCGGGCACCGTCATGTCCGACGACTATAGGGTCGTCCCCACGACCCCGGGACTAGGTCGGCCCGCCGCCGACTTGTCCGACGACTATTGGGTCGTCCCCACGACCACGGGCCAAAGTTGCCCTGCCGTCGACATGTCCGACGACTATAGGGTCGTCCCCACGACCCCGGGACTCGGGTGGCCCGCCGTCGACTTGTCCGACGACTATAGGGTCGTCCCCACGACCCCGGGGCTAGATTGCCCGGGCACCGTCCTGTCCGACGACTATAGGGTCGTCCCCACGACCACGGGCCAAAGTTGCCCTGCCGTCGACATGTCCGACGACTATAGGGTCGTCCCCACGACCCCGGGACTAGGTTGGCCCGCCGCCGACTTGTCCGACGACTATAGGGTCGTCTCCACGACCCCGGGACTAGGTTGGCCAGTCACCGACATGTCCCACGACTATTGGGTCGTCACCACGACCACGGGCCAAAGTTGCCCTGCCGCCGACATGTCCGACGACTATAGGGTCGTCCCCACGACCCCGGGGCTAGATTGCCCCGGCACCGTCATGTCCGACGTCTATAGGGTCGTCCCCACGACCCCGGGACTAGATTGGCCCGCCGCCGAATTGTCCGACGACTTAAGGGTCGTCCCCACGACCCCGGGACTAGGTTGGCCAGCCGCCGACATGTCCGACGATTATACGGTCGTCCCCACGACCACGGGACTAGGTTGGCTCGCCGCCGACTTGTCCGACGACTATAGGGTCGTCCCCACGACCCCGGGACTAGGTCGGCCCGCCGCCGACTTGTCCGACGACTATAGGGTCGTCCCCACGACCACGGGCCAAAGTTGCCCTGCCGCCGACATGTCCGACGACTATTGGGTCGTCCCCACGACCCCGGGACTAGGTCGGCCCGCCGCCGACTTGTCCGACGACTATAGGGTCGTCCCCACGACCCCGGGAATAGATTGGCCCGCCACCGTCATGTCCGACGACTATACGGTCGTCCCCACGACCCCGGGAATAGGTTGGCCCGCCGCCGACTTGTCCGCCGACTATAGGGTCGTCCCCACGACCACGGGCCAAAGTTGCCCTGCCGTCGACATGTCCGACGACTATAGGGTCGTCCCCACGACCCCGGGACTAGGTTGGCCCGCCGCCGACTTGTCCGACGACTATAGGGTCGTCTCCACGACCCCGGGACTAGGTTGGCCAGCCGCCGACATGTCCGACGTCTATAGGGTCGTCCCCACGACCCCGGGGCTAGATTCCCCGGCACCGTCATGTCCGACGACTATAGGGTCGTCCCCACGACCCCGGGACTAGGTCGGCCCGCCGCCGACTTGTCCGACGACTATAGGGTCGTCCCCACGACCACGGGCCAAAGTTGCCCTGCCGTCGACATGTCCGACGGCTATAGGGTCGTCCCCACGACCCCGGGACTAGGTTGGCCCGCCGCCGACTTGTCCGACGACTATAGGGTCGTCTCCACGACCCCGGGACTAGGTTGGCCAGCCGCCGACATGTCCGACGACTATAGGGTCGTCCCCACGAACACGGGCCAAAGTTGCCCTGCCGCCGACATGTCCGACGACTATAGGGTCGTCCCCACGACCCCGGGACTAGGTCGGCCCGCCGCCGACTTGTCCGACGACTATAGGGTCGTACCTACCACCACGGGCCAAAGTTGCCCTGCCGTCAACATGTCCGACGACTATAGGGTCGTCCCCACGACCCCGGGACTAGATTGGCCCGCCACCGTCATGTCCGACGACTATACGGTCGTCCTCACGACCCCGGGACTAGGTTGGCCCGCCGCCGACTTGTCCGACGACTATAGGGTCGTCTCCACGACCCCGGGACTAGGTTGGCCAGCCGCCGACATGTCCGACGACTATAGGGTCGTCCCCACGAACACGGGCCAAAGTTGCCCTGCCGCCGACATATCCGACGACTATAGGGTCGTCCACACGACCCCGGGTCTAGGTTGGCCCGCCGCCGACATGTCCGACGACTATAGGGCCGTCCCCACGCCCCGGTCCAAAGTTGGCCAGCCGCCGACATGTCCGACGTCTATAGGGTCGTCCCCACGACCCCGGGACTAGGTTGGCCCGCCGCCGACTTGTCCGACGACTATAGGGTCGTCTCCACGACCCCGGGACTAGGTTGGCCAGCCGCCGACATTTCCGACGACTATAGGGTCGTCCCCACGAACACGGGCCAAAGTTGCCCTGCCGCCGACATGTCCGACGACTATAGGGTCGTCCCCACGACCCCGGGACTAGGTCGGCCCGCCGCCGACTTGTCCGACGACTATAGGGTCGTCCCCACGACCACGGGCCAAAGTTGCCCTGCCGTCAACATGTCCGACGACTATAAGGGTCGTCCCCACGACCCCGGGGCTAGGTTGGCCCGCCGCCGACATGTCCGACGATTATACGGTCGTCCCCACGAACACGGGACTAGGTTGGCCCGCCGCCGACTTGTCCGACGACTATAGGGTCGTCCCCACGACCCCGGGACTAGATTGGCCCGCCGCCGACGTGTCCTACGACTATGGGGTCGTCCACACGACCACGGGACTAGGTTGGCCAGCCGCCGACATGTCCGACGATTATACGGTCGTCCCCACGAACACGGGAATAGGTTGGCCCGCCGCCGACTTGTCCGACGACTATAGGGTCGTCCCCACGACCCCGGGACTAGATTGGCCCGCCGCCGACTTGTCCGACGGCTATAGGGTCGTCTCCACGACCCCGGGACTAGGTTGGCCAGCTGCCGACATGTCCGACGAGTATAGGGTCGTCCCCACGACCACGGGCCAAAGTTGCCCTGCCGCCGACATGTCCGACGACTATAGGTTCGTCCCCACGACCCCGGGGCTAGATTGGCCCGCCACAGTCATGTCCGACGACTATAGGGTCGTCCCCACGACCCCGGGGCTAGATTGCCCCGGCACCGTCATGTCCGACGACTATAGGGTCGTCCCCACGACCCCGGGACTAGGTCGGCCCGCCGCCGACTTGTCCGACGACTATAGGGTCGTCCCCACGACCACGGGCCATAGTTGCCCTGCCGTCGACATGTCCGACGACTATAGGGTCGTTCCCACGACCCCGGGGCTAGATTGCCCCGGCACCGTCATGTCAAACGTCTATAGGGTCGTCCCCACGACCCCGGGACTAGATTGGCCCGCCGCCGACTTGTCCGACGACTATAGGGTCGTCCCCACGACCCCGGGACTAGGTTGGCCAGCCGCCGACATGTCCGACGATTATACGGTCGTCCCCACGACCACGGGACTAGGTTGGCCCGCCGCCGACTTGTCCGACGACTATAGGGTCGTCCCCACGACCCCGGGACTAGGTCGGCCCGCCGCCGACATGTCCGACGACTATAGGGTCGTCCCCACGAACACGGGCCAAAGCTGCCCTGCCGCCGACATGTCCGACGACTATAGGGTCGTTCCCACGACCCCGGGGCTAGATTGCCCCGGCACCGTCATGTCCGACGAATATAGGGTCGTCCCCACGACCCCGGGACTAGGTTGGCCAGCCGCCGACAAGTCCGACGACTATAGGGTCGTCCCCACGACCCCGGGACTAGGTTGGCCCGCCGCCGACTTGTCCGACGATTATAGGGTCGTCCCCACGAACACGGGCCAAAGTTGCCCTGCCGCCGACATGTCCGACGACTATAGGATCGTACCCGCGACCCCAGGACTAGGTTGGCCCGCCGCCGATATGTCCGACGACTATAGGGTCGTCCCCACGCCCCGGTCCAAAGTTGGCCAGCCGCCGACATGTCCGACGACTATAGGGTCGTCCCCACGACCCCGGGATTAGATTGGCCCGCCACCGTCATGTCCGACGACTATACGGTCGTCCCCACGACCCCGGGACTAGGTTGGCCCGCCGCCGACTTGTCCGACGACTATAGGGTAGTCCCCACGACCACTGGCCAAAGTTGCCCAGCCGCCGACATGTTCGACGACTATAGGGTCGTCCCCACGACCCCGGGACTAGGTTGGCCCGCCGCCGACATGTCCGACGACTATAGGGTCGTCCCCACGACCCCGGGACTAGGTTGGCCCGCCGCCGACATGTCCGTAGACTATAGGGTCGTCCCCACGCCCCGGGCCAAAGTTGGCCAGCCGCCGACAAGTCCGACGACTATAGGGTCGTCCCCACGACCCCGGGACTAGGTTGGCCCGCCGCCGACATGTCCGACGTCTATAGGGTCGTCCCCACGACCCCGGGACTAGATTGGCCCGCCGCCGACTTGTCCGACGACTATAGGGTCGTCCCCACGACCCCGGGCCTAGGTTGGCCAGCCGCCGACATGTCCGACGATTATACGGTCGTCCCCACGACCACGGGACTAGGTTGGCCTGCCGCCGACTTGTCCGACGACTATAGGGTCGTCCCCACGACCACGGGCCAAAGTTGCCCTGCCGTCGACATGTCCGACGACTATAGGGTTGTCCCCACGACCCCGGGACTAGGTTGGCCCGCCGCCGACAAGTCCGACGTCTATAGGGTCGTCCCCACGACCCCGGGGCTAGATTGCCCCGGCACCGTCATGTCCGACGACTATAGGGTCGTCCCCACGACCCCGGGACTAGGTTGGCCCGCCGCCGACTTGTCCGACGACTATAGGGTCGTCTCCACGACCCCGGGACTAGGTTGGCCAGTCACCGACATGTCCCACGACTATTGGGTCGTCACCACGACCACCGGCCAAAGTTGCCCTGCCGCCGACATGTCCGACGACTATAGGGTCGTCCCCACGACCGCGGGGCTAGATTGCCCCGGCACCGTCATGTCCGACGTCTATAGGGTCGTTCCCACGACCCCGGGACTAGGTTGGCCCGCCGCCGACTTGTCCGACGACTATAGGGTCGTCTCCACGACCCCGGGACTAGGTTGGCCAGCCGCCGACATGTCCGACGAGTATAGGGTGGTCCCCACGACCACGGGCCAAAGTTGCCCTGCCGCCGACATGTCCGACGACTATGGGGTCGTTCCCACGACCCCGGGACTAGGTTAGCCCGCCGCCGACTTCTCCGACGACTATAGGGTCGCCTCCACGACCCCGGGACTAGGTTGGCCAGCCGCCGACATGTCCGACGAGTATAGGGTGGTCCCCACGACCACGGGCCAAAGTTGCCCTGCCGCCGACATGTCCGACGACTATGGGCTCGTCCCCACGACCCCGGGACTAGGTTGGTCCGCCGCCGACAAGTCCGACGACTATAGGGTCGTCCACACGACCCCGGGGCTATATTGGGCCGCCACAGACATGTCCGACGACTATAGGGTCGTCCCCACGACCCCGGGGCTAGATTGCCCCGGCACCGTCATGTCCGACGACTATAGGGTCGTCCCCACGACCCCGGGACTAGGTCGGCCCGCCGCCGACTTGTCCGACGACTATAGGGTCGTCTCCACGACCCCGGGACTAGGTTGGCCAGCCGCCGACATGTCCAACGAGAATAGGGTCGTCCCCACGACCGCGGGACTAGGTTGGCCAGCCGCCGACATGTCCGACGACTATAGGGTCGTCCCCACGACCACGGGCCAAAGTTGCCCTGCCGCCGACATATCCGACGACTATAGGGTCGTCCCCACGACCCCGGGCCAAAGCTGGCCAGCCGCCGACATGTCCGACGAGAATAGGGTCGTCCCCACGACCACGGGACTAGGTTGGCCAGCCGCCGACATGTCCGACGACTATAGGGTCGTCCCCACGACCACGGGCCAAAGTTGCCCCGGCACCGTCATGTCCGACCACTATAGGGTCGTCCCCACGACCACGGGGCTAGGTTGGCCAGCCGCCGACATGTCCGACGACTATAGGGTCGTCCCCACCACCCCGGGTCTAGGTTGGCCAGCCGCCGACATGTCCGGCGACTATAGGGTCGTCCCCACGACCATGGGCCAAAGTTGCCCTGCCGCCGACATGTCCGACGACTATAGGGTCGTTCCCACGACCACTGGCCAAAGTTGCGCAGCCGCCGACTTGTCCGACCACTATAGGGTCGTCTCCACGACCCCGGGACTAGGTTGGCCCGCCGCCGACATGTCCGACGTCTATAGGGTCGTCCCCACGACCCCGGGGCTAGATTGCCCCGGCACCGTCATGTCCGACGACTATAGGGTCGTCCCCACGACCCCGGGACTAGGTTGGCCCGCCGCCGACTTGTCCGACGACTATAGGGCCGTCTCCACGACCCCGGGAATAGGTTGGCCCGCCGCCGACAAGTCCGACGTCTATAGGGTCGTCCCCACGACCCCGGGGCTAGATTGCCCCGGCACCGTCATGTCCGACGACTATAGGGTCGTCCCCACGACCCCGGGACTAGGTTGGCCCGCCGCCGACTTGTCCGACGACTATAGGGTGGTCTCCACGACCCCGGGACTAGGTTGGCCAGCCGCCGACATGTCCGACGAGAATAGGGTCGTCCCCACGACCACGGGACTAGGTTGGCCAGCCGCCGACATGTCCGACGATTATAGGGTCGTCCCCACGACCACGGGCCAAAGTTGCCCTGCCGCCGACATGTCCGACGACTATAGGGTCGTCCCCACGACCCCGGGCCAAAGCTGGCCAGCCGCCAACATGTCCGACGACTATAGGGTCGTTCCCACGACCCCGGGACTAGGTTGGCCCGCCGCCGACTTGTCCGACGATTATAGGGTCGTCTCCACGACCCCGGGACTAGGTTGGCCAGCCGCCGACATGTCCGACGACTATGGGGTCGTCCCCACGACCCCGGGACTAGGTTGGCCCGCCGCCGACAAGTCCGACGACTATAGGGTCGTCCCCACGACCCCGGGGCTAGATTGGCCCGCCACAGACATGTCCGACGACTATAGGGTCGTCCCCACGACCCCGGGGCTAGATTGCCCCGTCACCGTCATGTCCGACGACCATAGGTTCGTCCCCACGACCCCGGGATTAGGTCGGCCCGCCGCCGACATGTCCGACGACTATAGGGTCGTCCCCACGACCCCGGGACTAGGTCGGCCCGCCGCCGACTTGTCCGACGACTATAGGGTCGTCCCCACGACCACGGGCCAAAGTTGCCCTGCCGTCAACATGTCCGACGACTATAAGGGTCGTCCCCACGACCCCGGGGCTAGGTTGGCCCACCGCCGACTTGTCCGACGACTATAGGGTCGTCCCCACGACCCCGGGGCTAGATTGCCCCGGCACCGTCATGTCCGACGACTATAGGGTCGTCCCCACGACCCCGGGGCTAGGTTGGCCCGCCGCCGACATGTCCGACGATTATACGGTCGTCCCCACGAACACGGGACTAGGTTGGCCCGCCGCCGACTTGTCCGACGACTATAGGGTCGTCCCCACGACCCCGGGACTAGATTGGCCCGCCTCCGACGTGTCCTACGACTATGGGGTCGTCCCCACGACCACGGGACTAGGTTGGCCAGCCGCCGACATGTCCGACGATTATACGGTCGTCCCCACGAACACGGGAATAGGTTGGCCCGCCGCCGACTTGTCCGACGACTATAGGGTCGTCCCCACGACCCCGGGACTAGATTGGCCCTCCGCCGACTTGTCCGACGGCTATAGGGTCGTCTCCACGACCCCGGGACTAGGTTGGCCAGCCGCCGACATGTCCGACGAGTATAGGGTCGTCCCCACGAACACGGGCCAAAGCTGCCCTGCCGCCGACATGTCCGACGACTATAGGGTCGTTCCCACGACCCCGGGGCTAGATTGCCCCGGCACCGTCATGTCCGACGACTATAGGGTCGTCCCCACGACCCCGGGGCTAGGTTGGCCCGCCGCCGACTTGTCCGACGACTATAGGGTCGTCTCCACGACCCCGGGACTAGGTTGGCCGTCACCGACATGTCCCACGACTATAGGGTCGTCACCACGACCACGGGCCAAAGTTGCCCTGCCGCCGACATGTCCGACGACTATAGGGTCGTCCCCACGACCCCGGGACTAGTTTGGCCCGCCGCCGACTTGTCCGACGACTATAGGGTCGTCTCCACGACCCCGGGACTAGGTTGGCCAGCCGCCGACATGTCCGACGATTATAGGGTCGTCCCCACGAACACGGGCCAAAGTTGCCCTGCCGCCGACATGTCCGACGACTATAGGGTCGTCCCCGCGACCCCAGGACTAGGTTGGCCCGCCGCCGATATGTCCGACGACTATAGGGTCGTCCCCACGCCCCGGTCCAAAGTTGGCCAGCCGCCGACATGTCCGACGACTATAGGGTCGTCCCCACGACCCCGGGATTAGATTGACCCGCCACCGTCATGTCCGACGACTATACGGTCGTCCCCACGACCCCGGGACTAGGTTGGCCCGCCGCCGACTTGTCCGACGACTATAGGGTAGTCCCCACGACCACTGGCCAAAGTTGCCCAGCCGCCGACATGTCCGACGACTATAGGGTCGTCCCCACGACCCCGGGACTAGGTTGGCCCGCCGCCGACATGTCCGACGACTATAGGGTCGTCCCCACGACCCCGGGACTAGGTTGGCCCGCCGCCGACATGTCCGTAGACTATAGGGTCGTCCCCACGCCCCGGGCCAAAGTTGGCCAGCCGCCGACAAGTCCGACGACTATAGGGTCGTCCCCACGACCCCGGGACTAGGTTGGCCCGCCGCCGACATGTCCGACGTCTATAGGGTCGTCCCCACGACCCCGGGACTAGATTGGCCCGCCGCCGACTTGTCCGACGACTATAGGGTCGTCCCCACGACCCCGGGCCTAGGTTGGCCAGCCGCCGACATGTCCGACGATTATACGGTCGTCCCCACGACCACGGGACTAGGTTGGCCCGCCGCCGACTTGTCCGACGACTATAGGGTCGCCTCCACGACCCCGGGACTAGGTTGGCCAGCCGCCGACATGTCCGACGAGTATAGGGTCGTCCCCACGACCACGGGCCAAAGTTGCCCTGCCGCCGACATGTCCGACGACTTTTGGGTCGTCCCCACGACCCCGGGACTAGGTCGGCCCGCCGCCGACTTGTCCGACGACTATAGGGTCGTCCCCACGACCCCGGGACTAGATTGGCCCGCCACCGTCATGTCCGACGACTATACGGTCGTCCCCACGACCCCGGGACTAGGTTGGCCCGCCGCCGACTTGTCCGACGACTATAGGGTCGTCCCCACGACCCCGGGAATAGGTCGGCCCGCCGCCGACTTGTTCGACGACTATAGGGTCGTCCCCACGACCCCGGGACTAGATTGGCCCGCCACCGTCATGTCCGACGACTATACGGTCGTCCCCACGACCCCGGGACTAGGTTGGCCCGCCGTCGACTTGTCCGACGACTATAGGGTCGTCCCCACGACCCCGGGGCTAGATTGGCCCGCCACAGTCATGTCCGACGACTATAGGGTCGTCCCCACGACCCCGGGGCTAGATTGCCCGGGCACCGTCATGTCCGACGACTATAGGGTCGTCCCCACGACCCCGGGACTAGGTCGGCCCGCCGCCGACTTGTCCGACGACTATAGGGTCGTCCCCACGACCACGGGCCAAAGTTGCCCTGCCGTCGACATGTCCGACGACTATAGGGTCGTCCCCACGACCCCGGGACTAGGGTGGCCCGCCGTCGACTTGTCCGACGACTATAGGGTCGTCCCCACGACCCCGGGGCTAGATTGCCCGGGCACCGTCCTGTCCGACGACTATAGGGTCGTCCCCACGACCACGGGCCAAAGTTGCCCTGCCGTCGACATGTCCGACGACTATAGGGTCGTCCCCACGACCCCGGGACTAGGTTGGCCCGCCGCCGACTTGTCCGACGACTATAGGGTCGTCTCCACGACCCCGGGACTAGGTTGGCCAGTCACCGACATGTCCCACGACTATTGGGTCGTCACCACGACCACGGGCCAAAGTTGCCCTGCCGCCGACATGTCCGACGACTATAGGGTCGTCCCCACGACCCCGGGGCTAGATTGCCCCGGCACCGTCATGTCCGACGTCTATAGGGTCGTCCCCACGACCCCGGGACTAGATTGGCCCGCCGCCGACTTGTCCGACGACTTAAGGGTCGTCCCCACGACCCCGGGACTAGGTTGGCCAGCCGCCGACATGTCCGACGATTATACGGTCGTCCCCACGACCACGGGACTAGGTTGGCTCGCCGCCGACTTGTCCGACGACTATAGGGTCGTCCCCACGACCCCGGGACTAGGTCGGCCCGCCGCCGACTTGTCCGACGACTATAGGGTCGTCCCCACGACCACGGGCCAAAGTTGCCCTGCCGCCGACATGTCCGACGACTATTGGGTCGTCCCCACGACCCCGGGACTAGGTCGGCCCGCCGCCGACTTGTCCGACGACTATAGGGTCGTCCCCACGACCCCGGGAATAGATTGGCCCGCCACCGTCATGTCCGACGACTATACGGGTGTCCCCACGACCCCGGGAATAGGTTGGCCCGCCGCCGACTTGTCCGCCGACTATAGGGTCGTCCCCACGACCACGGGCCAAAGTTGCCCTGCCGTCGACATGTCCGACGACTATAGGGTCGTCCCCACGACCCCGGGACTAGGTTGGCCCGCCGCCGACTTGTCCGACGACTATAGGGTCGTCTCCACGACCCCGGGACTAGGTTGGCCAGCCGCCGACATGTCCGACGTCTATAGGGTCGTCCCCACGACCCCGGGGCTAGATTGCCCCGGCACCGTCATGTCCGACGACTATAGGGTCGTCCCCACGACCCCCGGACTAGGTCGGCCCGCCGCCGACTTGTCCGACGACTATAGGGTCGTCCCCACGACCACGGGCCAAAGTTGCCCTGCCGTCGACATGTCCGACGGCTATAGGGTCGTCCCCACGACCCCGGGACTAGGTTGGCCCGCCGCCGACTTGTCCGACGACTATAGGGTCGTCTCCACGACCCCGGGACTAGGTTGGCCAGCCGCCGACATGTCCGACGACTATAGGGTCGTCCCCACGAACACGGGCCAAAGTTGCCCTGCCGCCGACATGTCCGACGACTATAGGGTCGTCCCCACGACCCCGGGACTAGGTCGGCCCGCCGCCGACTTGTCCGACGACTATAGGGTCGTACCTACGACCACGGGCCAAAGTTGCCCTGCCGTCAACATGTCCGACGACTATAGGGTCGTCCCCACGACCCCGGGACTAGATTGGCCCGCCACCGTCATGTCCGACGACTATACGGTCGTCCTCACGACCCCGGGACTAGGTTGGCCCGCCGCCGACTTGTCCGACGACTATAGGGTCGTCTCCACGACCCCGGGACTAGGTTGGCCAGCCGCCGACATGTCCGACGACTATAGGGTCGTCCCCACGAACACGGGCCAAAGTTGCCCTGCCGCCGACATATCCGACGACTATAGGGTCGTCCACACGACCCCGGGTCTAGGTTGGCCCGCCGCCGACATGTCCGACGACTATAGGGCCGTCCCCACGCCCCGGTCCAAAGTTGGCCAGCCGCCGACATGTCCGACGTCTATAGGGTCGTCCCCACGACCCCGGGGCTAGATTGCCCCGGCACCGTCATGTCCGACGACTATAGGGTCGTCCCCACGACCCCGGGACTAGGTCGGCCCGCCGCCGACTTGTCCGACGACTATAGGGTCGCCCCCCGACCACGGGCCAAAGTTGCCCTGCCGTCGACATGTCCGACGGCTATAGGGTCGTCCCCACAACCCCGGGACTAGGTTGGCCCGCCGCCGACTTGTCCGACGACTATAGGGTCGTCTCCACGACCCCGGGACTAGGTTGGCCAGCCGCCGACATTTCCGACGACTATAGGGTCGTCCCCACGAACACGGGCCAAAGTTGCCCTGCCGCCGACATGTCCGACGACTATAGGGTCGTCCCCACGACCCCGGGACTAGGTCGGCCCGCCGCCGACTTGTCCGACGACTATAGGGTCGTCCCCACGACCACGGGCCAAAGTTGCCCTGCCGTCAACATGTCCGACGACTATAAGGGTCGTCCCCACGACCCCGGGGCTAGGTTGGCCCGCCGCCGACATGTCCGACGATTATACGGTCGTCCCCACGAACACGGGACTAGGTTGGCCCGCCGCCGACTTGTCCGACGACTATAGGGTCGTCCCCACGACCCCGGGACTAGATTGGCCCGCCGCCGACGTGTCCTACGACTATGGGGTCGTCCACACGACCACGGAACTAGGTTGGCCAGCCGCCGACATGTCCGACGATTATACGGTCGTCCCCACGAACACGGGAATAGGTTGGCCCGCCGCCGACTTGTCCGACGACTATAGGGTCGTCCCCACGACCCCGGGACTAGATTGGCCCGCCGCCGACTTGTCCGACGGCTATAGGGTCGTCTCCACGACCCCGGGACTAGGTTGGCCAGCTGCCGACATGTCCGACGAGTATAGGGTCGTCCCCACGACCACGGGCCAAAGTTGCCCTGCCGCCGACATGTCCGGCGACTATAGGTTCGTCCCCACGACCCCGGGGCTAGATTGGCCCGCCACAGTCATGTCCGACGACTATAGGGTCGTCCCCACGACCCCGGGGCTAGATTGCCCCGGCACCGTCATGTCCGACGACTATAGGGTCGTCCCCACGACCCCGGGACTAGGTCGGCCCGCCGCCGACTTGTCCGACGACTATAGGGTCGTCCCCACGACCACGGGCCATAGTTGCCCTGCCGTCGACATGTCCGACGACTATAGGGTCGTTCCCACGACCCCGGGGCTAGATTGCCCCGGCACCGTCATGTCAAACGTCTATAGGGTCGTCCCCACGACCCCGGGACTAGATTGGCCCGCCGCCGACTTGTCCGACGACTATAGGGTCGTCCCCACGACCCCGGGACTAGGTTGGCCAGCCGCCGACATGTCCGACGATTATACGGTCGTCCCCACGACCACGGGACTAGGTTGGCCCGCCGCCGACTTGTCCGACGACTATAGGGTCGTCCCCACGACCCCGGGACTAGGTCGGCCCGCCGCCGACATGTCCGACGACTATAGGGTCGTCCCCACGAACACGGGCCAAAGCTGCCCTGCCGCCGACATGTCCGACGACTATAGGGTCGTTCCCACGACCCCGGGGCTAGATTGCCCCGGCACCGTCATGTCCGACGAATATAGGGTCGTCCCCACGACCCCGGGACTAGGTTGGCCAGCCGCCGACAAGTCCGACGACTATAGGGTCGTCCCCACGACCCCGGGACTAGGTTGGCCCGCCGCCGACTTGTCCGACGATTATAGGGTCGTCCCCACGAACACGGGCCAAAGTTGCCCTGCCGCCGACATGTCCGACGACTATAGGATCGTACCCGCGACCCCAGGACTAGGTTGGCCCGCCGCCGATATGTCCGACGACTATAGGGTCGTCCCCACGCCCCGGTCCAAAGTTGGCCAGCCGCCGACATGTCCGACGACTATAGGGTCGTCCCCACGACCCCGGGATTAGATTGGCCCGCCACCGTCATGTCCGACGACTATACGGTCGTCCCCACGACCCCGGGACTAGGTTGGCCCGCCGCCGACTTGTCCGACGACTATAGGGTAGTCCCCACGACCACTGGCCAAAGTTGCCCAGCCGCCGACATGTTCGACGACTATAGGGTCGTCCCCACGACCCCGGGACTAGGTTGGCCCGCCGCCGACATGTCCGACGACTATAGGGTCGTCCCCACGACCCCGGGACTAGGTTGGCCCGCCGCCGACATGTCCGTAGACTATAGGGTCGTCCCCACGCCCCGGGCCAAAGTTGGCCAGCCGCCGACAAGTCCGACGACTATAGGGTCGTCCCCACGACCCCGGGACTAGGTTGGCCCGCCGCCGACATGTCCGACGTCTATAGGGTCGTCCCCACGACCCCGGGACTAGATTGGCCCGCCGCCGACTTGTCCGACGACTATAGGGTCGTCCCCACGACCCCGGGCCTAGGTTGGCCAGCCGCCGACATGTCCGACGATTATACGGTCGTCCCCACGACCACGGGACTAGGTTGGCCCGCCGCCGACTTGTCCGACGACTATAGGGTCGTCCCCACGACCACGGGCCAAAGTTGCCCTGCCGCCGACATGTCCGACGACTATTGGGTCGTCCCCACGACCCCGGGACTAGGGTGGCCCGCCGTCGACTTGTCCGACGACTATAGGGTCGTCTCCACGACCCCGGGACTAGGTTGGCCAGCCGCCGACATGTCCGACGACTATAGGGTCGTCCCCACGAACACGGGCCAAAGTTGCCCTGCCGCCGACATGTCCGACGACTATAGGGTCGTCCCCACGACCCCGGGACTAGGTTGGCCCGCCGCCGAAATGTCCGACGACTATAGGGTCGTCCCCACGACCCCGGGACTAGGTTGGCCCGCCGCCGACTTGTCCGACGACTATAGGGTCGTCTCCACGACCCCGGGACTAGGTTGGCCAGCCGCCGACATGTCCGATGACTATAGGGTCGTCCCCACGAACACGGGCCAAAGTTGCCCTGCCGCCGACATGTCCGACGACTATAGGGTCGTCCCCACGACCCCGGGACTAGGTCGGCCCGCCGCCGACTTGTCCGACGACTATAGGGTCGTCCCCACGACCACGGGCCAAAGTTGCCCTGCCGTCGACATGTCCGACGACTATAGGGTCGTCCCCACGACCCCGGGACTAGGTTGGCCCGCCGCCGACAAGTCCGACGTCTATAGGGTCGTCCCCACGACCCCGGGGCTAGATTGCCCCGGCACCGTCATGTCCGACGACTATAGGGTCGTCCCCACGACCCCGGGACTAGGTTGGCCCGCCGCCGACTTGTCCGACGACTATAGGGTCGTCTCCACGACCCCGGGACTAGGTTGGCCGGTCACCGACATGTCCCACGACTATTGGGTCGTCACCACGACCACGGGCCAAAGTTGCCCTGCCGTCGACATGTCCGACGACTATAGGGTCGTCCCCACGACCCCGGGACTAGGTTGGCCCGCCGCCGACAAGTCCGACGTCTATATGGTCGTCCCCACGACCCCGGGGCTAGATTGCCCCGGCACCGTCATGTCCGACGACTAGGTTGGCCCGCCGCCGACTTGTACGACGACTATAGGGTCGTCTCCACGACCCCGGGACTAGGTTGGCCGGTCACCGACATGTCCCACGACTATTGGGTCGTCACCACGACCACGGGCCAAAGTTGCCCTGCCGCCGACATGTCCGACGACTATAGGGTCGTCCCCACGACCCCGGGGCTAGATTGCCCCGGCACCGTCATGTCCGACGTTTATAGGGTCGTCCCCACGACCCCGGGACTAGATTGGCCCGCCGCCGACTTGTCCGACGACTATAGGGTCGTCCCCACGACCCCGGGACTAGGTTGGCCAGCCGCCGACATGTCCGACGATTATACGGTCGTCCCCACGACCACGGGACTAGGTTGGCCCGCCGCCGACTTATCCGACGACTATAGGGTCGTCCCCACGACCCCGGGACTAGGTCGGCCCGCCGCCGACTTGTCCGACGACTATAGGGTCGTCCCCACGACTACTGGCCAAAGTTGCGCAGCCGCCGACATGTCCGACGCCTATGGGGTCGTCCCCACGACCCCGGGACTAGGTTGGCCCGCCGCCGACATGTCCGACGTCTATAGGGTCGTCCCCACGACCCCGGGACTAGATTGGCCCGCCGCCGACTTGTCCGACGACTATAGGGTCGTCCCCACGACCCCGGGACTAGGTCGGCCCGCCGCCGACTTGTCCGACGACTATAGGGTCGTCCCCACGACCACGGGCCAAAGTTGCCCTGCCGTCGACATGTCCGACGACTATAGGGTCGTCCCCACGACCCCGGGACTAGGCTGGCCCGCCGCCGACTTGTCCGACGACTATAGGGTCGTCTCCACGACCCCGGGACTAGGTTGGCCAGCCGCCGACATGTCCGACGACTATAGGGTCGTCCCCACGAACACGGGCCAAAGTTGCCCTGCCGCCGACATGTCCGACGACTATAGGGTCGTCCACACGACCCCGGGACTAGGTTGGCCCGCCGCCGACATGTCCGACGACTATAGGGTCGTCCCCACGCCCCGGTCCAAAGTTGGCCAGCCGCCGACATGTCCGACGTCTATAGGGTCGTCCCCACGACCCCGGGGCTAGATTGCCCCGGCACCGTCATGCCCGACGACTATAGGGTCGTCCCCACGACCCCGGGACTAGGTCGGCCCGCCGCCGACTGGTCCGACGACTATAGGGTCGTCCCCACGACCACGGGCCAAAGTTGCCCTGCCGTCGACATGTCCGACGGCTATAGGGTCGTCCCCACGACCCCGGGACTAGGTTGGCCCGCCGCCGACTTGTCCGACGACTATAGGGTCGTCTCCACGACCCCGGGACTAGGTTGGCCAGCCGCCGACATGTCCGACGACTATAGGGTCGTCCCCACGAACACGGGCCAAAGTTGCCCTGCCGCCGACATGTCCGACGACTATAGGGTCGTCCCCACGACCCCGGGACTAGGTCGGCCCGCCGCCGACTTGTCCGACGACTATAGGGTCGTCCCCACGACCACGGGCCAAAGTTGCACTGCCGTCGACATGTCCGACGACTATAGGGTTGTCCCCACGACCCCGGGACTAGGTTGGCCCGCCGCCGACAAGTCCGACGTCTATAGGGTCGTCCCCACGACCCCGGGGCTAGATTGCCCCGGCACCGTCATGTCCGACGACTATAGGGTCGTCCCCACGACCCCGGGACTAGGTTGGCCCGCCGCCGACTTGTCCGACGACTATAGGGTCGTCTCCACGACCCCGGGACTAGGTTGGCCAGTCACCGACATGTCCCACGACTATTGGGTCGTCACCACGACCACCGGCCAAAGTTGCCCTGCCGCCGACATGTCCGACGACTATAGGGTCGTCCCCACGACCGCGGGGCTAGATTGCCCCGGCACCGTCATGTCCGACGTCTATAGGGTCGTCCCCACGACCCCGGGGCTAGATTGGCCCGCCACAGTCATGTCCGACGACTATAGGGTCGTCCCCACGACCCCGGGGCTAGGTCGGCCCGCCGCCGACTTGTCCGACGACTATAGGGTCGTCCCCACGACCACGGGCCAAAGTTGCCCTGCCGTCGACATGTCCGACGACTATAGGGTCGTCCCCACGACCCCGGGACTAGGTTGGCCCGCCGCCGACAAGTCCGACGTCTATAGGGTCGTCCCCACGACCCCGGGGCTAGATTGCCCCGGCACCGTCATGTCCGACGACTATAGGGTCGTCCCCACGACCCCGGGACTAGGTTGGCTCGCCGCCGACTTGTCCGACGACTATAGGGTCGTCTCCACAACCCCGGGACTAGGTTGGCCAGTCACCGACATGTCCCACGACTATTGGGTCGTCACCACGACCACGGGCCAAAGTTGCCCTGCCGCCGACATGTCCGACGACTATAGGGTCGTCCCCACGTCCCCGGGACTAGGTTGGCCCGCCGCCGACTTGTCCGACGACTATAGGGTCGTCTCCACGACCCCGGGACTAGGTTGGCCAGCCGCCGACATGTCCGACGATTATAGGGTCGTCCCCACGAACACGGGCCAAAGTTGCCCTGCCGCCGACATGTCCGACGACTATAGGGTCGTCCCCGCGACCCCAGGACTAGGTTGGCCCGCCGCCGATATGTCCGACGACTATAGGGTCGTCCCCACGCCCCGGTCCAAAGTTGGCCAGCCGCCGACATGTCCGACGACTATAGGGTCGTCCCCACGACCCCGGGATTAGATTGGCCCGCCGCCGACTTGTCCGACGACTATAGGGTCGTCCCCACGACCCCGGAGCTAGATTGGCCCGCCACAGTCATGTCCGACGACTATAGGGTCGTCCCCACGACCCCGGGGCTAGGTCGGCCCGCCGCCGACTTGTCCGACGACTATAGGGTCGTCCCCACGACCCCGGGGCTAGATTGGCCCGCCACAGTCATGTCCGACGACTATAGGGTCGTCCCCACGACCCCGGGGCTAGGTCGGCCCGCCGCCGACTTGTCCGACGACTATAGGGTCGTCCCCACGACCCCGGGACTAGGTTGGCCCGCCGCCGACATGTCCGTAGACTATAGGGTCGTCCCCACGCCCCGGGCCAAAGTTGGCCAGCCGCCGACAAGTCCGACGACTATAGGGTCGTCCCCACGACCCCGGGACTAGGTTGGCCCGCCGCCGACATGTCCGACGTCTATAGGGTCGTCCCCACGACCCCGGGACTAGATTGGCCCGCCGCCGACTTGTCCGACGACTATAGGGTCGTCCCCACGACCCCGGGCCTAGGTTGGCCAGCCGCCGACATGTCCGACGATTATACGGTCGTCCCCACGACCACGGGACTAGGTTGGCCCGCCGCCGACTTGTCCGACGACTATAGGGTCGTCCCCACGACCACGGGCCAAAGTTGCCCTGCCGCCGACATGTCCGACGACTATTGGGTCGTCCCCACGACCCCGGGACTAGGGTGGCCCGCCGTCGACTTGTCCGACGACTATAGGGTCGTCTCCACGACCCCGGGACTAGGTTGGCCAGCCGCCGACATGTCCGACGACTATAGGGTCGTCCCCACGAACACGGGCCAAAGTTGCCCTGCCGCCGACATGTCCGACGACTATAGGGTCGTCCCCACGACCCCGGGACTAGGTTGGCCCGCCGCCGAAATGTCCGACGACTATAGGGTCGTCCCCACGACCCCGGGACTAGGTTGGCCCGCCGCCGACTTGTCCGACGACTATAGGGTCGTCTCCACGACCCCGGGACTAGGTTGGCCAGCCGCCGACATGTCCGATGACTATAGGGTCGTCCCCACGAACACGGGCCAAAGTTGCCCTGCCGCCGACATGTCCGACGACTATAGGGTCGTCCCCACGACCCCGGGACTAGGTCGGCCCGCCGCCGACTTGTCCGACGACTATAGGGTCGTCCCCACGACCACGGGCCAAAGTTGCCCTGCCGTCGACATGTCCGACGACTATAGGGTCGTCCCCACGACCCCGGGACTAGGTTGGCCCGCCGCCGACAAGTCCGACGTCTATAGGGTCGTCCCCACGACCCCGGGGCTAGATTGCCCCGGCACCGTCATGTCCGACGACTATAGGGTCGTCCCCACGACCCCGGGACTAGGTTGGCCCGCCGCCGACTTGTCCGACGACTATAGGGTCGTCTCCACGACCCCGGGACTAGGTTGGCCGGTCACCGACATGTCCCACGACTATTGGGTCGTCACCACGACCACGGGCCAAAGTTGCCCTGCCGTCGACATGTCCGACGACTATAGGGTCGTCCCCACGACCCCGGGACTAGGTTGGCCCGCCGCCGACAAGTCCGACGTCTATATGGTCGTCCCCACGACCCCGGGGCTAGATTGCCCCGGCACCGTCATGTCCGACGACTAGGTTGGCCCGCCGCCGACTTGTACGACGACTATAGGGTCGTCTCCACGACCCCGGGACTAGGTTGGCCGGTCACCGACATGTCCCACGACTATTGGGTCGTCACCACGACCACGGGCCAAAGTTGCCCTGCCGCCGACATGTCCGACGACTATAGGGTCGTCCCCACGACCCCGGGGCTAGATTGCCCCGGCACCGTCATGTCCGACGTTTATAGGGTCGTCCCCACGACCCCGGGACTAGATTGGCCCGCCGCCGACTTGTCCGACGACTATAGGGTCGTCCCCACGACCCCGGGACTAGGTTGGCCAGCCGCCGACATGTCCGACGATTATACGGTCGTCCCCACGACCACGGGACTAGGTTGGCCCGCCGCCGACTTATCCGACGACTATAGGGTCGTCCCCACGACCCCGGGACTAGGTCGGCCCGCCGCCGACTTGTCCGACGACTATAGGGTCGTCCCCACGACTACTGGCCAAAGTTGCGCAGCCGCCGACATGTCCGACGCCTATGGGGTCGTCCCCACGACCCCGGGACTAGGTTGGCCCGCCGCCGACATGTCCGACGTCTATAGGGTCGTCCCCACGACCCCGGGACTAGATTGGCCCGCCGCCGACTTGTCCGACGACTATAGGGTCGTCCCCACGACCCCGGGACTAGGTCGGCCCGCCGCCGACTTGTCCGACGACTATAGGGTCGTCCCCACGACCACGGGCCAAAGTTGCCCTGCCGTCGACATGTCCGACGACTATAGGGTCGTCCCCACGACCCCGGGACTAGGCTGGCCCGCCGCCGACTTGTCCGACGACTATAGGGTCGTCTCCACGACCCCGGGACTAGGTTGGCCAGCCGCCGACATGTCCGACGACTATAGGGTCGTCCCCACGAACACGGGCCAAAGTTGCCCTGCCGCCGACATGTCCGACGACTATAGGGTCGTCCACACGACCCCGGGACTAGGTTGGCCCGCCGCCGACATGTCCGACGACTATAGGGTCGTCCCCACGCCCCGGTCCAAAGTTGGCCAGCCGCCGACATGTCCGACGTCTATAGGGTCGTCCCCACGACCCCGGGGCTAGATTGCCCCGGCACCGTCATGCCCGACGACTATAGGGTCGTCCCCACGACCCCGGGACTAGGTCGGCCCGCCGCCGACTGGTCCGACGACTATAGGGTCGTCCCCACGACCACGGGCCAAAGTTGCCCTGCCGTCGACATGTCCGACGGCTATAGGGTCGTCCCCACGACCCCGGGACTAGGTTGGCCCGCCGCCGACTTGTCCGACGACTATAGGGTCGTCTCCACGACCCCGGGACTAGGTTGGCCAGCCGCCGACATGTCCGACGACTATAGGGTCGTCCCCACGAACACGGGCCAAAGTTGCCCTGCCGCCGACATGTCCGACGACTATAGGGTCGTCCCCACGACCCCGGGACTAGGTCGGCCCGCCGCCGACTTGTCCGACGACTATAGGGTCGTCCCCACGACCACGGGCCAAAGTTGCACTGCCGTCGACATGTCCGACGACTATAGGGTTGTCCCCACGACCCCGGGACTAGGTTGGCCCGCCGCCGACAAGTCCGACGTCTATAGGGTCGTCCCCACGACCCCGGGGCTAGATTGCCCCGGCACCGTCATGTCCGACGACTATAGGGTCGTCCCCACGACCCCGGGACTAGGTTGGCCCGCCGCCGACTTGTCCGACGACTATAGGGTCGTCTCCACGACCCCGGGACTAGGTTGGCCAGTCACCGACATGTCCCACGACTATTGGGTCGTCACCACGACCACCGGCCAAAGTTGCCCTGCCGCCGACATGTCCGACGACTATAGGGTCGTCCCCACGACCGCGGGGCTAGATTGCCCCGGCACCGTCATGTCCGACGTCTATAGGGTCGTCCCCACGACCCCGGGGCTAGATTGGCCCGCCACAGTCATGTCCGACGACTATAGGGTCGTCCCCACGACCCCGGGGCTAGGTCGGCCCGCCGCCGACTTGTCCGACGACTATAGGGTCGTCCCCACGACCACGGGCCAAAGTTGCCCTGCCGTCGACATGTCCGACGACTATAGGGTCGTCCCCACGACCCCGGGACTAGGTTGGCCCGCCGCCGACAAGTCCGACGTCTATAGGGTCGTCCCCACGACCCCGGGGCTAGATTGCCCCGGCACCGTCATGTCCGACGACTATAGGGTCGTCCCCACGACCCCGGGACTAGGTTGGCTCGCCGCCGACTTGTCCGACGACTATAGGGTCGTCTCCACAACCCCGGGACTAGGTTGGCCAGTCACCGACATGTCCCACGACTATTGGGTCGTCACCACGACCACGGGCCAAAGTTGCCCTGCCGCCGACATGTCCGACGACTATAGGGTCGTCCCCACGTCCCCGGGACTAGGTTGGCCCGCCGCCGACTTGTCCGACGACTATAGGGTCGTCTCCACGACCCCGGGACTAGGTTGGCCAGCCGCCGACATGTCCGACGATTATAGGGTCGTCCCCACGAACACGGGCCAAAGTTGCCCTGCCGCCGACATGTCCGACGACTATAGGGTCGTCCCCGCGACCCCAGGACTAGGTTGGCCCGCCGCCGATATGTCCGACGACTATAGGGTCGTCCCCACGCCCCGGTCCAAAGTTGGCCAGCCGCCGACATGTCCGACGACTATAGGGTCGTCCCCACGACCCCGGGATTAGATTGGCCCGCCGCCGACTTGTCCGACGACTATAGGGTCGTCCCCACGACCCCGGAGCTAGATTGGCCCGCCACAGTCATGTCCGACGACTATAGGGTCGTCCCCACGACCCCGGGGCTAGGTCGGCCCGCCGCCGACTTGTCCGACGACTATAGGGTCGTCCCCACGACCCCGGGGCTAGATTGGCCCGCCACAGTCATGTCCGACGACTATAGGGTCGTCCCCACGACCCCGGGGCTAGGTCGGCCCGCCGCCGACTTGTCCGACGACTATAGGGTCGTCCCCACGACCACGGGCCAAAGTTGCCCTGCCGTCGACATGTCCGACGACTATAGGGTCGTCCCCACGACCCCGGGACTAGGTTGGCCCGCCGCCGACAAGCCCGACGTCTATAGGGTCGTCCCCACGACCCCGGGGCTAGATTGGCCCGCCACAGTCATGTCCGACGACTATAGGGTCGTCCCCACGACCCCGGGGCTAGGTCGGCCCGCCGCCGACTTGTCCGACGACTATAGGGTCGTCCCCACGACCACGGGCCAAAGTTGCCCTGCCGTCGACATGTCCGACGACTATAGGGTCGTCCCCACGACCCCGGGACTAGGTTGGCCCGCCGCCGACAATTCCGACGTCTATAGGGTCGTCCCCACGACCCCGGGGCTAGATTGCCCCGGCACCGTCATGTCCGACGACTATAGGGTCGTCCCCACGACCCCGGGACTAGGTCGGCCCGCCGCCGACTTGTCCGACGACTATAGGGTCGTCCCCACGACCACGGGCCAAAGTTGCCCTGCCGTCGACATGTCCGACGGCTATATGGTCGTCCCCACGACCCCGGGACTAGGTTGGCCCGCCGCCGACTTGTCCGACGACTATAGGGTCGTCTCCACGACCCCGGGACTAGGTTGGCCAGCCGCCGACATGTCCGACGACTATAGGGTCGTCCCCACGAACACGGGCCAAAGTTGCCCTGCCGCCGACATGTCCGACGACTATAGGGTCGTCCCCACGACCCCGGGACTAGGTCGGCCCGCCGCCGACTTGTCCGACGACTATAGGGTCGTCCCCACGACCCCGGGACTAGGTCGGCCCGCCGCCGACTTGTCCGACGACTATAGGGTCGTCCCCACGACCACGGGCCAAAGTTGCCCTGCCGTGAACATGTCCGACGACTATAGGGTCGTCCCCACGACCCCGGGACTAGATTGGCCCGCCACCGTCATGTCCGACGACTATACGGTCGTCCCCACGACCCCGTGACTAGGTTGGCCCGCCGCCGACTTGTCCGACGACTATAGGATCGTCCCCACGACCCGGAGCTAGATTGGCCCGCCACAGTCATGTCCGACTACTATAGGGTCGTCCCCACGACCCCGGGGCTAGATTGCCCCGGCACCGTCATGTCCGACGACTATAGGGTCGTCCCCACGACCAAGGGACTAGGTCGGCCCGCCGCCGACTTGTCCGACGACTATAGGGTCGTCCCCACGACCCCGGGACTAGATTGGCCCGCCACCGTCATGTCCGACGACTATACGGTCGTCCCCACGACCCCGGGACTAGGTCGGCCCGCCGCCGACTTGTCCGACGACTATAGGGTCGTCCCCACGACCACGGGCCAAAGTTGCCCTGCCGCCGACATGTCCGACGACTATAGGGTCGTCCCCACGACCCCGGGACTAGGTCGGCCCGCCGCCGACTTGTCCGACGACTATAGGGTCGTCCCCACGACCACGGGCCAAAGTTGCCCTGCCGTCGACATGTCCGACGACTATAGGGTCGTCCCCACGACCCCGGGACTAGGTTGGCCCGCCGCCGACAAGTCCGACGTCTATAGGGTCGTCCCCACGACCCCGGGGTTAGATTGCCCCGGCACCGTCATGTCCGACGACTATAGGGTCGTCCCCACGACCCCGGGACTAGGTTGGCCCGCCGCCGACTTGTCCGACGACTATAGGGTCGTCTCCACGACCCCGGGACTAGGTTGGCCGGTCACCGACATGTCCCACGACTATTGGGTCGTCACCACGACCACGGGCCAAAGTTGCCCTGCCGCCGACATGTCCGACGACTATAGGGTCGTCCCCACGACCCCGGGGCTAGATTGCCCCGGCACCGTCATGTCCGACGTCTATAGGGTCGTCCCCACGACCCCGGGACTAGATTGGCCCGCCGCCGACTTGTCCGACGACTATAGGGTCGTCCCCACGACCCCCGGACTAGGTTGGCCTGCCGTCGACATGTCCGACGATTATACGGTCGTCCCCACGACCACGGGACTAGGTTGGCCCGCCGCCGACTTATCCGACGACTATAGGGTCGTCCCCACGACCCCGGGACTAGGTCGGCCCGCCGCCGACTTGTCCGACGACTATAGGGTCGTCCCCACGACCACTGGCCAAAGTTGCGCAGCCGCCGACATGTCCAACGCCTATGGGGTCGTCCCCACGACCCCGGGACTAGGTTGGCCCGCCGCCGACATGTCCGACGTCTATAGGGTCGTCCCCCAGACCCCGGGACTAGATTGGCCCGCCGCCGACTTGTCCGACGACTATAGGGTCGTCCCCACGACCCCGGGACTAGGTTGGCCAGCCGCCGACATGTCCGACGATTATACGGTCGTCCCCACGACCACGGGACTAGGTTGGCCCGCCTCGACTTGTCCGACGACTATAGGGTCGTCCCCACGACCCCGGGACTAGGTCGGCCCGCCGCCGACTTGTCCGACGACTATAGGGTCGTCCCCACGACCACGGGCCAAAGTTGCCCTGCCGTCGACATGTCCGACGACTATTGGGTCGTCCCCACGACCCCGGGACTAGGTCGGCCCGCCGCCGACTTGTCCGACGACTATAGGGTCGTCCCCACGACCCCGGGACTAGATTGGCCCGGCACCGTCATGTCCGACGACTATACGGTCGTCCCCACGACCCCGGGACTAGGTTGGCCCGCCGCCGACTTGTCCGACGACTATAGGGTCGTCCCCACGACCACGGGCCAAAGTTGCCCTGCCGTCGACATGTCCGACGACTATAGGGTCGTCCCCACGACCCCGGGACTAGGCTGGCCCGCCGCCGACTTGTCCGACGACTATATGGTCGTCTCCACGACCCCGGGACTAGGTTGGCCAGCCGCCGACATGTCCGACGACTATAGGGTCGTCCCCACGAACACGGGCCAAAGTAGCCCTGCCGCCGACATGTCCGACGACTATAGGGTCGTCCACACGACCCCGGGACTAGGTTGGCCCGCCGCCGACATGTCCGACGACTATAGGGTCGTCCCCACGCCCCGGTCCAAAGTTGGCCAGCCGCCGACATGTCCGACGTCTATAGGGTCGTCCCCACGACCCCGGGGCTAGATTGCCCCGGCACCGTCATGTCCGACGACTATAGGGTCGTCCCCACGACCCCGGGACTAGGTCGGCCCGCCGCCGACTTGTCCGACGACTATAGGGTCGTCCCCACGACCACGGGCCAAAGTTGCCCTGCCGTGAACATGTCCGACGACTATAGGGTCGTCCCCACGACCCCGGGACTAGATTGGCCCGCCACCGTCATGTCCGACGACTATACGGTCGTCCCCACGACCCCGTGACTAGGTTGGCCCGCCGCCGACTTGTCCGACGACTATAGGATCGTCCCCACGACCCGGAGCTAGATTGGCCCGCCACAGTCATGTCCGACGACTATAGAGTCGTCCCCACGACCCCGGGGCTAGATTGCCCCGGCACCGTCATGTCCGACGACTATAGGGTCGTCCCCACGACCCCGGGACTAGGTCGGCCCGCCGCCGACTTGTCCGACGACTATAGGGTCGTCCCCACGACCCCGGGACTAGATTGGCCCGCCACCGTCATGTCCGACGACTATACGGTCGTCCCCACGACCCCGTGACTAGGTTGGCCCGCCGCCGACTTGTCCGACGACTATAGGATCGTCCCCACGACCCGGAGCTAGATTGGCCCGCCACAGTCATGTCCGACGACTATAGAGTCGTCCCCACGACCCCGGGGCTAGATTGCCCCGGCACCGTCATGTCCGACGACTATAGGGTCGTCCCCACGACCCCGGGACTAGGTCGGCCCGCCGCCGACTTGTCCGACGACTATAGGGTCGTCCCCACGACCCCGGGACTAGATTGGCCCGCCACCGTCATGTCCGACGACTATACGGTCGTCCCCACGACCCCGGGACTAGGTCGGCCCGCCGCCGACTTGTCCGACGACTATAGGGTCGTCCCCACGACCACGGGCCAAAGTTGCCCTGCCGCCGACATGTCCGACGACTATAGGGTCGTCCCCACGAACCCGGGACTAGGTCGGCCCGCCGCCGACTTGTCCGACGACTATAGGGTCGTCCCCACGACCACGGGCCAAAGTTGCCCTGCCGTCGACATGTCCGACGACTATAGGGTCGTCCCCACGACCCCGGGACTAGGTTGGCCCGCCGCCGACAAGTCCGACGTCTATAGGGTCGTCCCCACGACCCCGGGGCTAGATTGCCCCGGCACCGTCATGTCCGACGACTATAGGGTCGTCCCCACGACCCCGGGACTAGGTTGGCCCGCCGCCGACTTGTCCGACGACTATAGGGTCGTCTCCACGACCCCGGGACTAGGTTGGCCGGTCACCGACATGTCCCACGACTATTGGGTCGTCACCACGACCACGGGCCAAAGTTGCCCTGCCGCCGACATGTCCGACGACTATAGGGTCGTCCCCACGACCCCGGGGCTAGATTGCCCCGGCACCGTCATGTCCGACGTCTATAGGGTCGTCCCCACGACCCCGGGACTAGATTGGCCCGCCGCCGACTTGTCCGACGACTATAGGGTCGTCCCCACGACCCCGGGACTAGGTTGGCCAGCCGCCGACATGTCCGACGATTATACGGTCGTCCCCACGACCACGGGACTAGGTTGGCCCGCCGCCGACTTATCCGACGACTATAGGGTCGTCCCCACGACCCCGGGACTAGGTCGGCCCGCCGCCGACTTGTCCGACGACTATAGGGTCGTCCCCACGACCACTGGCCAAAGTTGCGCAGCCGCCGACATGTCCAACGCCTATGGGGTCGTCCCCACGACCCCGGGACTAGGTTGGCCCGCCGCCGACATGTCCGACGTCTATAGGGTCGTCCCCACGACCCCGGGACTAGATTGGCCCGCCGCCGACTTGTCCGACGACTATAGGGTCGTCCCCACGACCCCGGGACTAGGTTGGCCAGCCGCCGACA
This sequence comes from Andrena fulva, assembly GCA_946251845.1. Taxonomy (NCBI): domain Eukaryota; kingdom Metazoa; phylum Arthropoda; class Insecta; order Hymenoptera; family Andrenidae; genus Andrena; species Andrena fulva. The sequence goes on along the minus strand of CAMITZ010000126.1, from coordinate 1,082,202 downwards.
TGTCCGACGATTATACGGTCGTCCCCACGACCACGGGACTAGGTTGGCCCGCCTCGACTTGTCCGACGACTATAGGGTCGTCCCCACGACCCCGGGACTAGGTCGGCCCGCCGCCGACTTGTCCGACGACTATAGGGTCGTCCCCACGACCACGGGCCAAAGTTGCCCTGCCGTCGACATGTCCGACGACTATTGGGTCGTCCCCACGACCCCGGGACTAGGTCGGCCCGCCGCCGACTTGTCCGACGACTATAGGGTCGTCCCCACGACCCCGGGACTAGATTGGCCCGCCACCGTCATGTCCGACGACTATACGGTCGTCCCCACGACCCCGGGACTAGGTTGGCCCGCCGCCGACTTGTCCGACGACTATAGGGTCGTCCCCACGACCCCGGGACTAGGTTGGCCCGCCGCCGACAAGTCCGACGTCTATAGGGTCGTCCCCACGACCCCGGGGCTAGATTGCCCCGGCACCGTCATGTCCGACGACTATAGGGTCGTCCCCACGACCCCGGGACTAGGTTGGCCCGCCGCCGACTTGTCCGACGACTATAGGGTCGTCTCCACGACCCCGGGACTAGGTTGGCCGGTCACCGACATGTCCCACGACTATTGGGTCGTCACCACGACCACGGGCCAAAGTTGCCCTGCCGCCGACATGTCCGACGACTATAGGGTCGTCCCCACGACCCCGGGGCTAGATTGCCCCGGCACCGTCATGTCCGACGTCTATAGGGTTGTCCCCACGACCCCGGGACTAGTTTGGCCCGCCGCCGACTTGTCCGACGACTATAGGGTCGTCCCCACGACCCCGGGACTAGGTTGGCCAGCCGTCGACATGTCCGACGATTATACGGTCGTCCCCACGACCACGGGACTAGGTTGGCCCGCCGCCGACTTATCCGAAGACTATAGGGTCGTCCCCACGACCCCGGGACTAGGTCGGCCCGCCGCCGACTTGTCCGACGACTATAGGGTCGTCCCCACGACCCCGGGACTAGATTGGCCCGGCACCGTCATGTCCGACGACTATACGGTCGTCCCCACGACCCCGGGACTAGGTTGGCCCGCCGCCGACTTGTCCGACGACTATAGGGTCGTCCCCACGACCACGGGCCAAAGTTGCCCTGCCGTCGACATGTCCGACGACTATAGGGTCGTCCCCACGACCCCGGGACTAGGCTGGCCCGCCGCCGACTTGTCCGACGACTATAGGGTCGTCTCCACGACCCCGGGACTAGGTTGGCCAGCCGCCGACATGTCCGACGACTATAGGGTCGTCCCCACGAACACGGGCCAAAGTAGCCCTGCCGCCGACATGTCCGACGACTATAGGGTCGTCCACACGACCCCGGGACTAGGTTGGCCCGCCGCCGACATGTCCGACGACTATAGGGTCGTCCCCACGCCCCGGTCCAAAGTTGGCCAGCCGCCGACATGTCCGACGTCTATAGGGTCGTCCCCACGACCCCGGGGCTAGATTGCCCCGGCACCGTCATGTCCGACGACTATAGGGTCGTCCCCACGACCCCGGGACTAGGTCGGACCGCCGCCGACTTGTCCGACGACTATAGGGTCGTCCCCACGACCACGGGCCAAAGTTGCCCTGCCGTCGACATGTCCGACGGCTATATGGTCGTCCCCACGACCCCGGGACTAGGTTGGCCCGCCGCCGACTTGTCCGACGACTATAGGGTCGTCTCCACGACCCCGGGACTAGGTTGGCCAGCCGCCGACATGTCCGACGACTATAGGGTCGTCCCCACGAACACGGGCCAAAGTTGCCCTGCCGCCGACATGTCCGACGACTATAGGGTCGTCCCCACGACCCCGGGACTAGGTCGGCCCGCCGCCGACTTGTCCGACGACTATAGGGTCGTCCCCACGACCACGGGCCAAAGTTGCCCTGCCGTGAACATGTCCGACGACTATAGGGTCGTCCCCACGACCCCGGGACTAGATTGGCCCGCCACCGTCATGTCCGACGACTATACGGTCGTCCCCACGACCCCGTGACTAGGTTGGCCCGCCGCCGACTTGTCCGACGACTATAGGATCGTCCCCACGACCCGGAGCTAGATTGGCCCGCCACAGTCATGTCCGACGACTATAGGGTCGTTCCCACGACCCCGGGGCTAGATTGCCCCGGCACCGTCATGTCCGACGACTATAGGGTCGTCCCCACGACCAAGGGACTAGGTCGGCCCGCCGCCGACTTGTCCGACGACTATAGGGTCGTCCCCACGACCCCGGGACTAGATTGGCCCGCCACCGTCATGTCCGACGACTATACGGTCGTCCCCACAACCCCGGGACTAGGTCGGCCCGCCGCCGACTTGTCCGACGACTATAGGGTCGTCCCCACGACCACGGGCCAAAGTTGCCCTGCCGCCGACATGTCCGACGACTATAGGGTCGTCCCCACGACCCCGGGACTAGGTCGGCCCGCCGCCGACTTGTCCGACGACTATAGGGTCGTCCCCACGACCACGGGCCAAAGTTGCCCTGCCGTCGACATGTCCGACGACTATAGGGTCGTCCCCACGACCCCGGGACTAGGTTGGCCCGCCGCCGACAAGTCCGACGTCTATAGGGTCGTCCCCACGACCCCGGGGCTAGATTGCCCCGGCACCGTCATGTCCGACGACTATAGGGTCGTCCCCACGACCCCGGGACTAGGTTGGCCGGTCACCGACATGTCCCACGACTATTGGGTCGTCACCACGACCACGGGCCAAAGTTGCCCTGCCGCCGACATGTCCGACGACTATAGGGTCGTCCCCACGACCCCGGGGCTAGATTGCCCCGGCACCGTCATGTCCGACGTCTATAGGGTCGTCCCCACGACCCCGGGACTAGATTGGCCCGCCGCCGACTTGTCCGACGACTATAGGGTCGTCCCCACGACCCCGGGACTAGGTTGGCCTGCCGTCGACATGTCCGACGATTATACGGTCGTCCCCACGACCACGGGACTAGGTTGGCCCGCCGCCGACTTATCCGACGACTATAGGGTCGTCCCCACGACCCCGGGACTAGGTCGGCCCGCCGCCGACTTGTCCGACGACTATAGGGTCGTCCCCACGACCACTGGCCAAAGTTGCGCAGCCGCCGACATGTCCAACGCCTATGGGGTCGTCCCCACGACCCCGGGACTAGGTTGGCCCGCCGCCGACATGTCCGACGTCTATAGGGTCGTCCCCCAGACCCCGGGACTAGATTGGCCCGCCGCCGACTTGTCCGACGACTATAGGGTCGTCCCCACGACCCCGGGACTAGGTTGGCCAGCCGCCGACATGTCCGACGATTATACGGTCGTCCCCACGACCACGGGACTAGGTTGGCCCGCCTCGACTTGTCCGACGACTATAGGGTCGTCCCCACGACCCCGGGACTAGGTCGGCCCGCCGCCGACTTGTCCGACGACTATAGGGTCGTCCCCACGACCACGGGCCAAAGTTGCCCTGCCGTCGACATGTCCGACGACTATTGGGTCGTCCCCACGACCCCGGGACTAGGTCGGCCCGCCGCCGACTTGTCCGACGACTATAGGGTCGTCCCCACGACCCCGGGACTAGATTGGCCCGGCACCGTCATGTCCGACGACTATACGGTCGTCCCCACGACCCCGGGACTAGGTTGGCCCGCCGCCGACTTGTCCGACGACTATAGGGTCGTCCCCACGACCACGGGCCAAAGTTGCCCTGCCGTCGACATGTCCGACGACTATAGGGTCGTCCCCACGACCCCGGGACTAGGCTGGCCCGCCGCCGACTTGTCCGACGACTATAGGGTCGTCTCCACGACCCCGGGACTAGGTTGGCCAGCCGCCGACATGTCCGACGACTATAGGGTCGTCCCCACGAACACGGGCCAAAGTTGCCCTGCCGCCGACATGTCCGACGACTATAGGGTCGTCCCCACGACCCCGGGACTAGGTCGGCCCGCCGCCGACTTGTCCGACGACTATAGGGTCGTCCCCACGACCACGGGCCAAAGTTGCCCTGCCGTGAACATGTCCGACGACTATAGGGTCGTCCCCACGACCCGGTCCAAAGTTGGCCAGCCGCCGACATGTCCGACGTCTATAGGGTCGTCCCCACGACCCCGGGGCTAGATTGCCCCGGCACCGTCATGTCCGACGACTATAGGGTCGTCCCCACGACCCCGGGACTAGGTCGGCCCGCCGCCGACTTGTCCGACGACTATAGGGTCGTCCCCACGACCACGGGCCAAAGTTGCCCTGCCGTCGACATGTCCGACGGCTATATGGTCGTCCCCACGACCCCGGGACTAGGTTGGCCCGCCGCCGACTTGTCCGACGACTATAGGGTCGTCTCCACGACCCCGGGACTAGGTTGGCCAGCCGCCGACATGTCCGACGACTATAGGGTCGTCCCCACGAACACGGGCCAAAGTTGCCCTGCCACCGACATGTCCGACGACTATAGGGTCGTCCCCACGACCCCGGGACTAGGTCGGCCCGCCGCCGACTTGTCCGACGACTATAGGGTCGTCCCCACGACCACGGGCCAAAGTTGCCCTGCCGTGAACATGTCCGACGACTATAGGGTCGTCCCCACGACCCCGGGACTAGATTGGCCCGCCACCGTCATGTCCGACGACTATACGGTCGTCCCCACGACCCCGTGACTAGGTTGGCCCGCCGCCGACTTGTCCGACGACTATAGGATCGTCCCCACGACCCGGAGCTAGATTGGCCCGCCACAGTCATGTCCGACGACTATAGGGTCGTCCCCACGACCCCGGGGCTAGATTGCCCCGGCACCGTCATGTCCGACGACTATAGGGTCGTCCCCACGACCCCGGGACTAGGTCGGCCCGCCGCCGACTTGTCCGACGACTATAGGGTCGTCCCCACGACCCCGGGACTAGATTGGCCCGCCACCGTCATGTGCGACGACTATACGGTCGCCCCCACGACCCCGGGACTAGGTCGGCCCGCCGCCGACTTGTCCGACGACTATAGGGTCGTCCCCACGACCACGGGCCAAAGTTGCCCTGCCGCCGACATGTCCGACGACTATAGGGTCGTCCCCACGAACCCGGGACTAGGTCGGCCCGCCGCCGACTTGTCCGACGACTATAGGGTCGTCCCCACGACCACGGGCCAAAGTTGCCCTGCCGTCGACATGTCCGACGACTATAGGGTCGTCCCCACGACCCCGGGACTAGGTTGGCCCGCCGCCGACAAGTCCGACGTCTATAGGGTCGTCCCCACGACCCCGGGGCTAGATTGCCCCGGCACCGTCATGTCCGACGACTATAGGGTCGTCCCCACGACCCCGGGACTAGGTTGGCCCGCCGCCGACTTGTCCGACGACTATAGGGTCGTCTCCACGACCCCGGGACTAGGTTGGCCGGTCACCGACATGTCCCACGACTATTGGGTCGTCACCACGACCACGGGCCAAAGTTGCCCTGCCGCCGACATGTCCGACGACTATAGGGTCGTCCCCACGACCCCGGGGCTAGATTGCCCCGGCACCGTCATGTCCGACGTCTATAGGGTCGTCCCCACGACCCCGGGACTAGATTGGCCCGCCGCCGACTTGTCCGACGACTATAGGGTCGTCCCCACGACCCCGGGACTAGGTTGGCCAGCCGCCGACATGTCCGACGATTATACGGTCGTCCCCACGACCACGGGACTAGGTTGGCCCGCCGCCGACTTATCCGACGACTATAGGATCGTCCCCACGACCCCGGGACTAGGTCGGCCCGCCGCCGACTTGTCCGACGACTATAGGGTCGTCCCCACGACCACTGGCCAAAGTTGCGCAGCCGCCGACATGTCCAACGCCTATGGGGTCGTCCCCACGACCCCGGGACTAGGTTGGCCCGCCGCCGACATGTCCGACGTCTATAGGGTCGTCCCCACGACCCCGGGACTAGATTGGCCCGCCGCCGACTTGTCCGACGACTATAGGGTCGTCCCCACGACCCCGGGACTAGGTTGGCCAGCCGCCGACATGTCCGACGATTATACGGTCGTCCCCACGACCACGGGACTAGGTTGGCCCGCCTCGACTTGTCCGACGACTATAGGGTCGTCCCCACGACCCCGGGACTAGGTCGGCCCGCCGCCGACTTGTCCGACGACTATAGGGTCGTCCCCACGACCACGGGCCAAAGTTGCCCTGCCGTCGACATGTCCGACGACTATTGGGTCGTCCCCACGACCCCGGGACTAGGTCGGCCCGCCGCCGACTTGTCCGACGACTATAGGGTCGTCCCCACGACCCCGGGACTAGATTGGCCCGCCACCGTCATGTCCGACGACTATACGGTCGTCCCCACGACCCCGGGACTAGGTTGGCCCGCCGCCGACTTGTCCGACGACTATAGGGTCGTCCCCACGACCCCGGGACTAGGTTGGCCCGCCGCCGACAAGTCCGACGTCTATAGGGTCGTCCCCACGACCCCGGGGCTAGATTGCCCCGGCACCGTCATGTCCGACGACTATAGGGTCGTCCCCACGACCCCGGGACTAGGTTGGCCCGCCGCCGACTTGTCCGACGACTATAGGGTCGTCTCCACGACCCCGGGACTAGGTTGGCCGGTCACCGACATGTCCCACGACTATTGGGTCGTCACCACGACCACGGGACTAGATTGGCCCGCCACCGTCATGTCCGACGACTATACGGTCGTCCCCACGACCCCGGGACTAGGTCGGCCCGCCGCCGACTTGTCCGACGACTATAGGGTCGTCCCCACGACCACGGGCCAAAGTTGCCCTGCCGCCGACATGTCCGACGACTATAGGGTCGTCCCCACGAACCCGGGACTAGGTCGGCCCGCCGCCGACTTGTCCGACGACTATAGGGTCGTCCCCACGACCACGGGCCAAAGTTGCCCTGCCGTCGACATGTCCGACGACTATAGGGTCGTCCCCACGACCCCGGGACTAGGTTGGCCCGCCGCCGACAAGTCCGACGTCTATAGGGTCGTCCCCACGACCCCGGGGCTAGATTGCCCCGGCACCGTCATGTCCGACGACTATAGGGTCGTCCCCACGACCCCGGGACTAGGTTGGCCCGCCGCCGACTTGTCCGACGACTATAGGGTCGTCTCCACGACCCCGGGACTAGGTTGGCCGGTCACCGACATGTCCCACGACTATTGGGTCGTCACCACGACCACGGGCCAAAGTTGCCCTGCCGCCGACATGTCCGACGACTATAGGGTCGTCCCCACGACCCCGGGGCTAGATTGCCCCGGCACCGTCATGTCCGACGTCTATAGGGTCGTCCCCACGACCCCGGGACTAGATTGGCCCGCCGCCGACTTGTCCGACGACTATAGGGTCGTCCCCACGACCCCGGGACTAGGTTGGCCAGCCGCCGACATGTCCGACGATTATACGGTCGTCCCCACGACCACGGGACTAGGTTGGCCCGCCGCCGACTTATCCGACGACTATAGGGTCGTCCCCACGACCCCGGGACAAGGTCGGCCCGCCGCCGACTTGTCCGACGACTATAGGGTCGTCCCCACGACCACTGGCCAAAGTTGCGCAGCCGCCGACATGTCCAACGCCTATGGGGTCGTCCCCACGACCCCGGGACTAGGTTGGCCCGCCGCCGACATGTCCGACGTCTATAGGGTCGTCCCCACGACCCCGGGACTAGATTGGCCCGCCGCCGACTTGTCCGACGACTATAGGGTCGTCCCCACGACCCCGGGACTAGGTTGGTCAGCCGCCGACATGTCCGACGATTATACGGTCGTCCCCACGACCACGGGACTAGGTTGGCCCGCCTCGACTTGTCCGACGACTATAGGGTCGTCCCCACGACCCCGGGACTAGGTCGGCCCGCCGCCGACTTGTCCGACGACTATAGGGTCGTCCCCACGACCACGGGCCAAAGTTGCCCTGCCGTCGACATGTCCGACGACTATTGGGTCGTCCCCACGACCCCGGGACTAGGTCGGCCCGCCGCCGACTTGTCCGACGACTATAGGGTCGTCCCCACGACCCCGGGACTAGATTGGCCCGCCACCGTCATGTCCGACGACTATACGGTCGTCCCCACGACCCCGGGACTAGGTTGGCCCGCCGCCGACTTGTCCGACGACTATAGGGTCGTCTCCACGACCACGGGCCAAAGTTGCCCTGCCGTCGACATGTCCGACGACTATAGGGTCGTCCCCACGACCCCGGGACTAGGCTGGCCCGCCGCCGACTTGTCCGACGACTATAGGGTCGTCCCCTCGACCCGGGCCAAAGTTGGCCAGCCGCCGACATGTCCGACGACTATAGGGTCGTCCCCACGACCCAGGGACTAGATTGGCCCGCCACCGTCATGTCCGACGACTATAGGGTCGTCCCCACGCCCCGGTCCAAAGTTGGCCAGCCGCCGACATGTCCGACGTCTATAGGGTCGTCCCCACGACCCCGGGGCTAGATTGCCCCGACACCGTCATGTCCGACGACTATACGGTCGTCCCCACGACCCCGGGACTAGGTTGGCCCGCCGCCGACTTGTCCGACGACTATAGGGTCGTCCCCCACGACCACGGGACTAGGTTGGCCAGCCGCCGACATGTCCGACGACTATAGGGTCGTCCCCACGAACACGGGCCAAAGTTGCCCTGCCGCCGACATGTCCGACGACTATAGGGTCGTCCCCACGACCTCGGGACTAGGTCGGCCCGCCGCCGACTTGTCCGACGACTATAGGGTCGTCCCCACGACCACGGGCCAAAGTTGCCCTGCCGCCGACATGTCCGACGACTATAGGGTCGTCCCCACGACCCCGGGACTAGGTCGGCCCGCCGCCGACTTGTCCGACGTCTATAGGGTCGTCCCCACGACCCCGGGGCTAGATTGCCCCGGCACCGTCATGTCCGACGACTATACGGTCGTCCCCACGACCCCGGGACTAGGTTGGCCCGCCGCCGACTTGTCCGACGACTATAGGGTCGTCCCCCACGACCACGGGACTAGGTTGGCCCGCCGCCGACTTGTCCGACGACTATAGGGTCGTCCCTACCACCCCGGGACTAGGTTGGCCAGCCGCCGACATGTCCGACGTCTATAGGGTCGTCCCCATGACCCCGGGACTAGGTTGGCCCGCCGCCGACTTGTCCGACGACTATAGGGTCGTCTCCACGACCACGGGCCAAAGTTGCCCTGCCGTCGACATGTCCGACGACTATAGGGTCGTCCCCACGACCCCGGGACTAGGTCGGCCCGCCGCCGACTTGTCCGACGACTATAGGGTCGTCCCCACGACCCCGGGACTAGATTGGCCCGCCACCGTCATGTCCGACGACTATACGGTCGTCCCCACGACCCCGGGACTAGGTTGGCCCGCCGCCGACTTGTCCGACGACTATAGGGTCGTCTCCACGACCACGGGCCAAAGTTGCCCTGCCGTCGACATGTCCGACGACTATAGGGTCGTCCCCACGACCCCGGGACTAGGTCGGCCCGCCGCCGACTTGTCCGACGACTATAGGGTCGTCCCCACGACCCGGGCCAAAGTTGGCCAGCCGCCGACATGTCCGACGACTATAGGGTCGTCCCCACGACCCAGGGACTAGATTGGCCCGCCACCGTCATGTCCGACGACTATAGGGTCGTCCCCACGCCCCGGTCCAAAGTTGGCCAGCCGCCGACATGTCCGACGTCTATAGGGTCGTCCCCACGACCCCGGGGCTAGATTGCCCCGGCACCGTCATGTCCGACGACTATAGGGTCGTCCCCACGACCCCGGGACTAGGTCGGCCCGCCGCCGACTTGTCCGACGACTATAGGGTCGTCCCCACGACCCCGGGACTAGATTGGCCCGCCACCGTCATGTCCGACGACTATACGGTCGTCCCCACGACCCCGGGACTAGGTTGGCCCGCCGCCGACTTGTCCGGCGACTATAGGGACGTCCCCACGACCCCGGGACTATATTGGCCCGCCACCGACATGTCCGCCGACTATAGGGTCGTCCCCACGATCCCGGGACTAGGTTGGCCCGCCGCCGACTTGTCCGACGACTATAGGGTCGTCCCTCCCACCCCGGAACTCGGTTGGCCAGCCGCCGACATGTCCGACGACTATAGGGTCGTCCCCACGACCCCGGGACTAGGTTGGCAAGCCACCGACATGTCGGATGACTATAGGGTCCTCTCCACGACCCCGGGACTAGGTTGGCCCGCCGCCGACTTGTCCGGCGACTATAGGGACGTCCCCACGACCCCGGGACTATATTGGCCCGCCACCGACATGTCCGGCGACTATAGGGTCGCCCCACGATCCCGGGACTAGGTTGGCCCGCCGCCGACATGTCCGACGACTATAGGGTCGTCCCCACGATCCCGGGACTAGGTTGGCCAGCCGCCGACATGTCCGACGACAATAGGGTCGTCCCCACGACCCCGGGACTAGATTGGCCCACCACCGTCATGTCCGACGAAAACAGGATCGTCCCCACGACCCCCGGACTAGATTGCCCCCCCACCGTCATGTCCGACGACTATAGGGTCGTCTCCACGACCCCGGGACTAGGTTGGCCCGCCGCCGACTTGTCCGACGACTATAGGGTCGTCCCCACGACCCCGGGACTAGATTGGCCCGCCACCGTCATGTCCGACGACTATAGGTTCGTCCCTACGACCCTGGGCGTACGTTGGCCCGCCACCATCATGTCCGACGACTATAGGGTCGTCCCCACGACCCCGGGACTAGGTTGGCCCGCCGCCGACTTGTCCGACGACTATGGGGTCGTCCGCACAACCCCAGGAGTAGATTGCCCCGCCACCGTCATGTCCGACGACTATAGGGTCGTCCCCACGACCCCGGGACTAGGTTGGACAGCCGCCGACATGTCCGACGACTATACGGTCGTCCCCACGACCACGGGACTAGGTTGGTCCGCCGCCGACTTGTCGGACGACTATAGGGTCGTCCCTACCACCCCGGGGCTAGATTAGCCCGCCATCGTTATGTCCGACAACTATGGGGTCGTCCCCACGACCCCGGGACTAGATTGGCCCGCCACCGTCATGTCCGACGACTATAGGTTCGTCCCTACGACCCTGGGCGTACGTTGGCCCGCCACCATCATGTCCGACGACTATAGGGTCGTCCCCACGACCCCGGGACTAGGTTGGCCCGCCGCCGACTTGTCCGACGACTATGGGGTCGTCCGCACAACCCCAGGAGTAGATTGCCCCGCCACCGTCATGTCCGACGACTATAGGGTCGTCCCCACGACCCCGGGACTAGGTTGGACAGCCGCCGACATGTCCGACGACTATACGGTCGTCCCCACGACCACGGGACTAGGTTGGTCCGCCGCCGACTTGTCGGACGACTATAGGGTCGTCCCTACCACCCCGGGGCTAGATTAGCCCGCCATCGTTATGTCCGACAACTATGGGGTCGTCCCCACGACCCCGGGACTAGATTGGCCCGCCACCGTCATGTCCGACGACTATAGGTTCGTCCCTACGACCCTGGGCGTACGTTGGCCCGCCACCATCATGTCCGACGACTATAGGGTCGTCCCCACGATCCCGGGACTAGGTTGGCCAGCCACCGACTTGCCCGACGATTATAGGGTCGTCCCCACGACCACGGGCCAAAGTTACCCAGCCGCCGGCATGTCCGAAGACTATAGGATCGTCCCCACGACCCCGGGACAAGATTGGCCCGCCACCGTCATGTCCGACGACTATAGGGTCGTCCCCACGCCCCCGGGAATAGATTGGCCCACCACCGTCATGTCCGACGACTATGGGGTCGTCCCCACAACCCCAGGAGTAGATTGCCCCGCCACCGTCATGTCCGACGACTATAGGGTCGTCCCCACCACCCCGGGACTAGATTGGCCAGCCGCCGACATGTCCGACGACTATGCGGTCGTCCCCACGACCACGGGACTAGGTTGGTCCGCCGCCGACTTGTCGGACGACTATAGGGTCGTCCCCACGACCACGGGCCAAAGTTACCCAGCCGCCGGCATGTCCGAAGACTATAGGATCGTCCCCACGACCACGGGACAAGATTGGCCCGCCACCGTCATGTCCGACGACTATAGGGTCGTCCCCACGCCCCCGGGAATAGATTGGCCCACCACCGTCATGTCCGACGACTATGGGGTCGTCCCCACAACCCCAGGAGTAGATTGCCCCGCCACCGTCATGTCCGACGACTATAGGGTCGTCCCCACCACCCCGGGACTAGTTTGGCCCGCCGCCGACTTGTCCGACGACTACAGGGTCGTCCCCACGACCCCGGGACTAGATTGGCCTACCACCGTCATGTCCGACGAGTATAGGGTCGTCCCCACGACCCCGGGACTAGGTTGGCCCGCCGCCGACTTGTCCGACGACTATAGGGTCGTCCCCACGACCACGGGACTAGTTTGGCCCGCCGCCGACTTGTCCGACGACTACAGGGTCGTCCCCACGACCGCGGGACTAGATTGGCCTACCACCGTCATGTCCGACGAGTATAGGGTCGTCCCCACGACCCCGGGACTAGGTTGGCCCGCCGCCGACTTGTCCGACGACTATAGGGTCGTCCCCACGACCCCGGGGCTAGGTTGGCCCGCCGCCGACTTGTCCGACGACTATAGGGTCGTCTCCACGACCCCGGGACTAGGTTGGCCGTCACCGACATGTCCCACGACTATAGGGTCGTCACCACGACCACGGGCCAAAGTTGCCCTGCCGCCGACATGTCCGACGACTATAGGGTCGTCCCCACGACCCCGGGACTAGGTTGGCCCGCCGCCGACATGTCCGACGTCTATAGGGTCGTCCCCACGTCCCCGGGGATAGATTGGCCCCCCACCGTCATGTCCGACGGCTATAGGGTCGTCCCCACGACCACTGGCCAAAGTTGTCCAGCCGCCGACATGTCCGACGACTATAAGGTCGTCCCCACGACCCCGGGACTAGGTTGGCCCGCCGCCGACATGTGCGACGACTATAGGGTCGTCCCCACGACCCCGGGACTAGGTTGGCCCGCCGCCGACATGCCCGTAGACTATAGGGTCGTCCCCACGCCCCGGGCCAAAGTTGGCCAGCCGCCGACATGTCCGACGACTATAGGGACGTCTCCACGACCCCGGGACTAGGTTGGCCATTCACCGACATGTCCGACGACTATAGGGTCGTCCCCACGACCAGTGGCCAAAGTTGCCCAGCCGCCGACATGTTCGACGACTATAGGGTCGTCCCCACGACCCCGGGACTAGGTTGGCCCGCCGCCGACATGTCCGACGTCTATAGTGTCGTCCCCACGAACCCGGGGCTAGATTGGCCCGCCACCGTCATGTCCGACGACTATAGGGTCGTCCCCACGACCACTGGCCAAAGTTGTCCAGCCGCCGACATGTCCGACGACTATAGGGTCGTCCCCACGACCCCGGGACTAGGTTGGCCCGCCGCCGACATGTCCGACGACTATAGGGTCGCCCCACGATCCCGGGACTAGGTTGGCCAGCCACCGTCATGTCCGCCGACTATAGGGTCGTTTCCACGAGCCCGGGACTAGATTGGCCCGCCACCGTCATGTCCGAAGACTATAGGTTCGTCCCTACGACCCTGGGCATACGTTGGCCCGCCGCCGACATGTCCGCCGACTATAGGGTCGTCCCCACGATCCCGGGACTAGGTTGGCCCGCCGCCGACTTGTCCGACGACTATAGGGTCGTCCCTCCCACCCCGGAACTCGGTTGGCCAGCCGCCGACATGTCCGACGACTATAGGGTCGTCCCCACGACCCCGGGACTAGGTTGGCCAGCCATCGACTTGCCCGACGACTATAGGGTCGTACCCACGACCACGGGCCAAAGTTGCCCAGCCGCCGGCATGTCCGAAGACTATAGGGTCGTCCCCACGACCCCGGGACTAGATTGGCCCACCACCGTCATGTCCGACGAGTATAGGGTCGTAGCCACGACCCCGGGACTAGATTGGCCCGCCGCCGACTTGTCCGACGACTACAGGGTCGTCCCCACGACCCCGGGACTAGATTGGCCCGCCACCGTCATGTCCGACGAATATAGGTTCGTGCCTACGACCCTGGGCATACGTTGGCCCGCCGCCGACATGTCCGACGACTATAGGGTCGTCCCCACGATCCCGCGACTAGGTTGGCCAGCCGCCGACATGTCCGACGACAATAGGGTCGTCCCCACGACCCAGGGACTAGATTGGCCCACCACCGTCATGTCCGACGACTACAGGGTCGTCCCCGCGACCCCGGGACTAGTTTGGCCCGCCGCCGACTTGTCCGACGACTACAGGGTCGTCCCCACGACCCCGGGACTAGATTGGCCCACCACCGTCATGTCCGACGAGTATAGGGTCGTAGCCACGACCCCGGGACTAGATTGGCCCGCCGCCGACTAGTCCGACGACTATAGGGTCGTCCCCACGATCCCGCGACTAGGTTGGCCAGCCGCCGACATGTCCGACGACTACAGGGTCGTCCCCGCGACCCCGGGACTAGTTTGGCCCGCCGCCGACTTGTCCGACGACTACAGGGTCGTCCCCACGACCCCGGGACTAGATTGGCCCGCCGCCGACTTGTCCGACGACTACAGGGTCGTCCCCACGACCCCGGGACTAGATTGGCCCGCCACCGTCATGTCCGACGAATATAGGTTCGTGCCTACGACCCTGGGCATACGTTGGCCCGCCGCCGACATGTCCGACGACTATAGGGTCATCCCCACGACCCCGGGACTAGATTGGCCCGCCACCGTCATGTCCGACGAATATAGGTTCGTGCCTACGACCCTGGGCATACGTTGGCCCGCCGCCGACATGTCCGACGACTATAGGGTCGTCCCCACGATCCCGCGACTAGGTTGGCCAGCCGCCGACATGTCCGACGACTACAGGGTCGTCCCCGCGACCCCGGGACTAGTTTGGCCCGCCGCCGACTTGTCCGACGACTACAGGGTCGTCCCCACGACCCCGGGACTAGATTGGCCCGCCGCCGACATGTCCGACGTCTAAAGGGTCGTCCCCACGACCCCGGGGCTAGATTGCCCCGGCACCGTCATGTCCGACGACTATAGGGTCGTCCCCGCGACCCCGGGACTAGGTTGGCCCTCCGCCGACTTGTCCGACGACTATAGAGACGTCCCCACGACCACGGGCCAAAGTTGCCCAGCCGCCGACATGTCCGACGACTATAGGGTCGTCCCCACGACCCCGGGAGTAGGTTGGCCCGCCGCCGACTTGTCCGAAGACTATAGGGTCGTCCCTCCCACCCCGGAACTAGGTTGGCCAGCCGCCGACATGTCCGACGACTATACGGTCGTCCCCACGATCCCGCGACTAGGTTGGCCAGCCGCCGACATGTCCGACGACAATAGGGTCGTCCCCACGACCCCGGGACTAGATTTTACCCACCACCGTCATGTCCGACGACTACAGGGTCGTCCCCGCGACCCCGGGACTAGTTTGGCCCGCCGCCGACTTGTCCGACGACTACAGGGTCGTCCCCACGACCCCGGGACTAGATTGGCCCACCACCGTCATGTCCGACGAGTATAGGGTCGTAGCCACGACCCCGGGACTAGATTGGCCCGCCGCCGACTAGTCCGACGACTATGGGGTCGTACCCACGACCCCGGGACTAGGTTGGCCCGCCGCCGACTTGTCCGACGACTATAGGGTCGTCCCTCCCACCCCGGAACTAGGTTGGCCAGCCGCCGACATGTCCGACGACTATACGGTCGTCCCCACGACCCCGGGACTAGGTCGGCCCGCCGCCGACTTGTCCGACGACTATATGGTCGTCCCCACGACCCCGGGACTAGATTGGCCCGCCACCGTCATGTCCGACGACTATACGGTCGTCCCCACGACCCCGGGACTAGGTTGGCCCGCCGCCGACTTGTCCGACGACTATAGGGTCGTCCCCACGACCACGGGACTAGGTTGGCCCGCCGCCGACTTGTCCGACGACTATAGGGTCGTCCCTACCACCCCGGGACTAGGTTGGTAAGCCGCCGACATGTCCGACGAATATAGGGTCGTCCCCACGACCCCGTGACTAGGTTTGGCCCGCCGCCGACTTGTCCGACGACTATAGGGTCGTCCCCACGACCCCGGGACTAGGTCGGCCCGCCGCCGACTTGTCCGACGACTATAGGGTCGTCCCCACGACCCGGGCCAAAGTTGGCCAGCCGCCGACATGTCCGACGACTATAGGGTCGTCCCCACGACCCAGGGACTAGATTGGCCCGCCACCGTCATGTCCGACGACTATAGGGTCGTCTCCACGACCCCGGGACTAGGTTGGCCCGCCGCCGACTTGTCCGACGACTATAGGGTCGTCCCCACGACCACTGGCCAAAGTTGCCCAGCCGCAGACATGTCCGACGACTATAGGGTCGTCCCCACGACCCCGGGACTAGGTCGGCCCGCCGCCGACTTGTCCGACGACTATAGGGTCGTCCCCACGACCACGGGCCAACGTTGCCCTGCCGCCGACATGTCCGACGACTATAGGGTCGTCCCCACGACCCAGGGACTAGGTTGGCCAGCCGCCGACATGTCCGACGACTATACGGTCGTCCCCACGACCCCGGGACTAGATTGGCCGCCACCGACATGTCCGACGACTATAGGGTCGTCCCCACGATCCCGCGACTAGGTTGGCCAGCCGCCGACATGTCCGACGACTACAGGGTCGTCCCCGCGACCCCGGGACTAGTTTGGCCCGCCGCCGACTTGTCCGACGACTACAGGGTCGTCCCCACGACCCCGGGACTAGATTGGCCCACCACCGTCATGTCCGACGAGTATAGGGTCGTAGCCACGACCCCGGGACTAGATTGGCCCGCCGCCGACTAGTCCGACGACTATGGGGTCGTACCCACGACCCCGGGACTAGGTTGGCCCGCCGCCGACTTGTCCGACGACTATAGGGTCGTCCCTCCCACCCCGGAACTAGGTTGGCCAGCCGCCGACATGTCCGACGACTATACGGTCGTCCCCACGATCCCGCGACTAGGTTGGCCAGCCGCCGACATGTCCGACGACAATAGGGTCGTCCCCACGACCCCGGGACTAGATTTTACCCACCACCGTCATGTCCGACGACTACAGGGTCGTCCCCGCGACCCCGGGACTAGTTTGGCCCGCCGCCGACTTGTCCGACGACTACAGGGTCGTCCCCACGACCCCGGGACTAGATTGGCCCACCACCGTCATGTCCGACGAGTATAGGGTCGTAGCCACGACCCCGGGACTAGATTGGCCCGCCGCCGACTAGTCCGACGACTATGGGGTCGTACCCACGACCCCGGGACTAGGTTGGCCCGCCGCCGACTTGTCCGACGACTATAGGGTCGTCCCTCCCACCCCGGAACTAGGTTGGCCAGCCGCCGACATGTCCGACGACTATACGGTCGTCCCCACGACCCCGGGACTAGGTCGGCCCGCCGCCGACTTGTCCGACGACTATAGGGTCGTCCCCACGACCACGGGACTAGGTTGGCCCGCCGCCGACTTGTCCGACGACTATAGGGTCGTCCCTACCACCCCGGGACTAGGTTGGTAAGCCGCCGACATGTCCGACGAATATAGGGTCGTCCCCACGACCCCGTGACTAGGTTTGGCCCGCCGCCGACTTGTCCGACGACTATAGGGTCGTCCCCACGACCCCGGGACTAGGTCGGCCCGCCGCCGACTTGTCCGACGACTATAGGGTCGTCCCCACGACCCGGGCCAAAGTTGGCCAGCCGCCGACATGTCCGACGACTATAGGGTCGTCCCCACGACCCAGGGACTAGATTGGCCCGCCACCGTCATGTCCGACGACTATAGGGTCGTCTCCACGACCCCGGGACTAGGTTGGCCCGCCGCCGACTTGTCCGACGACTATAGGGTCGTCCCCACGACCACTGGCCAAAGTTGCCCAGCCGCAGACATGTCCGACGACTATAGGGTCGTCCCCACGACCCCGGGACTAGGTCGGCCCGCCGCCGACTTGTCCGACGACTATAGGGTCGTCCCCACGACCACGGGCCAACGTTGCCCTGCCGCCGACATGTCCGACGACTATAGGGTCGTCCCCACGACCCAGGGACTAGATTGGCCCGCCACCGTCATGTCCGACGACTATAGGGTCGTCCCCACGGCCCCAGGAATAGATTGGCGCACCACCGTCATGTCCGACGACTATAGGGTCGTCTCCACGACCCCGGGACTCGGTTGGCCCGCCGCCGACTTGTCCGACGACTATAGGGTCGTCCCCACGTCCACGGGCCAAAGTTGCCCTGCCGCCGACATGTCCGACGACTATAGGGTCGTCCCCACGAACCCGGGAGTAGATTGGCCCGCCACCGTCATGTCCGACGACTATGGGTTCGTCCCTACGACCCTGGGCATACGTTGGCCCGCCGCCGACATGTCCGCCGACTATAGGGTCGTCCCCACGGCCCCAGGAATAGATTGGCGCACCACCGTCATGTCCGACGATTACAGGATCGTCCCCACGACCCCCGGACTTGATTGCCCCGCCACCGTCATGTCCGACGACTATAGGGTCGTCTCCACGACCCCGGGACTAGGTTGGCCCGCCACCGTCATGTCCGTCGACTATAGGGTCGTCTCCACGACCCCGGGACTAGGTTGGCCCGCCACCGTCATGTCCGACGACTATAGGGTCGTCGCCACGACCACTGGCCAAAGTTGGCCAGCCGCCGACGTCTCCGACGACTATAGGGTCGTCCCCACGAACCCGGGACTAGGTTGGCCCGCCGCCGACATGTCCGACGTCTATAGGGTCGTCCCTACGACCCCGGGGCTAGATTGGCCCGCCACCGTCATGTCCGACGACTATAGGGTCGTCCCCACGACCCCGGGACTAGGTTGGCCCGCCGCCGACATGTCCGACGTCTATAGGGTCGTCCCCAAGACCCCGGGGCTAGATTGGCCCGCCACCGTCATGTCCGACGAATATAGGTTCGTCCCTACGACCCTGGGCATACCTTGTCCTGCCGCCGACATGTCCGACGACTATAGGGTCGTCCCCACGACCCCGGGACTAGGTTGGCCCGCCGCCGACTTATCCGACGACTATAGGGTCGTCCCCACGACCACTGGCCAAAGTTGCCCAGCCGCCGACATGTCCGACGACTATAGGGTCGTCCCCACGACCCCGGGACTAGGTTGGCCCGCCGCCGACATGTCCGACGTCTATAGGGTCGTCCCCAAGACCCCGGGGCTAGATTGGCCCGCCACCGTCATGTCCGACGAATATAGGTTCGTCCCTACGACCCTGGGCATACCTTGTCCTGCCGCCGACATGTCCGACGACTATAGGGTCGTCCCCACGACCCCGGGAATAGGTTGGCCCGCCGCCGACTTTTCCGACGATTATAGAGACGTCCCCACGTCCACGGGCCAAAGTTGCCCAGCCGCCGAAATGTCCGACGACTATAGGGTCGTCCCCACGACCCCGGGAGTAGGTTGGCCCGCCGCCGACTTGTCCGACGACTATAGGGTCGTCCCCACGACCACTGGCCAAAGTTGCCCAGCCGGCGACATCTCCGACGACTATAGGGTCGTCCCCACGACCACGGGACTAGGTTGGCCCGCCGCCGACATGTCCGACGACTATAGGGTCGTCCCTACCACCCCGGGACTAGGTTGGCCAACCGCCGACTTGTCCGACGCCTATAGGGTCGTCCCCACGACACCGGGACTAGGTTGGCCCGCCGCCGACTTGTCCGACGACTATAGGGGCGTCCCCGCGACCCCGGGACTAGACTGGCCCGCCGCCGACTTGTCCGACGACTATAGGGTCGTCTCCACGACCCCGGGAATAGGTTGGCCCGCCGCCGACTTGTCCGACGACTATAGGGTCGTCCCCACGGCCCCAGGAATAGATTGGCGCACCACCGTCATGTCCGACGACTACAGGATCGTCCCCACGACCCCCGGACTTGATTGCCCCGCCACCGTCATGGCCGACGACTATAGGGTCGTCCCCACGACCCCGGACTAGGTTGGCCTGCCGCCGACATGTCCGACGACTATAGGGTCGTCCCCACGAACCCGGGACTAGGTTGGCCAGTCACCGACATGTCCGACGACTATAGGGTCGTCCCCACGACCACGGGCCAAAGTTGCCCTGCCGCCGACATGTCCGACGACTATAGGGTCGTCCCCACGACCCCGGGACTAGATTGGCCCGCCACCGTCATGTCCGACGACTATAGGGTCGTCTCCACGACCCCGGGACTAGGTTGGCCCGCCGCCGACTTGTCCGACGACTATAGGGTCGTCCCCACGACCACTGGCCAAAGTTGCCCAGCCGCCGACATGTCCGACGACTATAGGGTCGTCCCCACGACCCCGGGACTAGGTTGGCCCGCCGCCGACATGTCCGACGTCTATAGGGTCGTCCCCAAGACCCCGGGGCTAGATTGGCCCGCCACCGTCATGTCCGACGAATATAGGTTCGTCCCTACGACCCTGGGCATACCTTGTCCTGCCGCCGACATGTCCGACGACTATAGGGTCGTCCCCACGACCCCGGGAATAGGTTGGCCCGCCGCCGACTTTTCCGACGATTATAGAGACGTCCCCACGACCACGGGCCAAAGTTGCCCAGCCGCCGAAATGTCCGACGACTATAGGGTCGTCCCCACGACCCCGGGAGTAGGTTGGCCCGCCGCCGAATTGTCCGACGACTATAGGGTCGTCCCCACGACCACTGGCCAAAGTTGCCCAGCCGGCGACATCTCCGACGACTATAGGGTCGTCCCCACGACCACGGGACTAGGTTGGCCCGCCGCCGACATGTCCGACGACTATAGGGTCGTCCCTACCACCCCGGGACTAGGTTGGCCAGCCGCCGACATGTCCGACGTCTATAGGGTCGTCCCCACGACCCCGGGGCTAGATTGCCCCGGCACCGTCATGTCCGACGACTATAGGGTCGTCCCCACGACCCCGGGACTAGGTTAGCCCGCCGCCGACTTGTCCGACGACTATACGGTCGTCCCCACGACCACGGGACTAGGTTGGCCCGCCGCCGACTTGTCCGACGACTATAGGGTCGTCCCTACCACCCCGGGACTAGGTTGGCCAACCGCCGACTTGTCCGACGCCTATAGGGTCGTCCCCACGACACCGGGACTAGGTTGGCCCGCCGCCGACTTGTCCGACGACTATAGGGGCGTCCCCGCGACCCCGGGACTAGATTGGCCCGCCACCGTCATGTCCGACGACTATAGGGTCGTCTCCACGACCCCGGGACTAGGTTGGCCCGCCGCCGACTTGTCCGACGACTATAGGGTCGTCCCCACGACACCGGGACTAGGTTGGCCCGCCGCCGACTTGTCCGACGACTATAGGGGCGTCCCCGCGACCCCGGGACTAGATTGGCCCGCCACCGTCATGTCCGACGACTATAGGGTCGTCTCCACGACACCGGGACTAGGTTGGCCCGCCGCCGACTTGTCCGACGACTGTAGGGTCGTCCCCACGACCACTGGCCAAAGTTGCCCAGCCGCCGACATGTCCGACGACTATAGGGTCGTCCCCACGACCCCGGGACTAGGTTGGCCCGCCGCCGACATGTCCGACGTCTATAGGGTCGTCCCCAAGACCCCGGGGCTAGATTGGCCCGCCACCGTCATGTCCGACGAATATAGGTTCGTCCCTACGACCCTGGGCATACCTTGTCCAGCCGCCGACATGTCCGACGACTATAGGGTCGTCCCCACGACCCCGGGAATAGGTTGGCCCGCCGCCGACTTTTCCGACGATTATAGAGACGTCCCCACGACCACGGGCCAAAGTTGCCCAGCCGCCGAAATGTCCGACGACTATAGGGTCGTCCCCACGACCCCGGGAGTAGGTTGGCCCGCCGCCGACTTGTCCGACGACTATAGGGTCGTCCCCACGACCACTGGCCAAAGTTGCCCAGCCGGCGACATCTCCGACGACTATAGGGTCGTCCCCACGACCACGGGACTAGGTTGGCCCGCCGCCGACATGTCCGACGACTATAGGGTCGTCCCTACCACCCCGGGACTAGGTTGGCCAACCGCCGACTTGTCCGACGCCTATAGGGTCGTCCCCACGACACCGGGACTAGGTTGGCCCGCCGCCGACTTGTCCGACGACTATAGGGGCGTCCCCGCGACCCCGGGACTAGACTGGCCCGCCACCGTCATGTCCGACGACTATAGGGTCGTCTCCACGACCCCGGGACTAGGTTGGCCGGCCGCCGACATGTCCGACATCTATACGGTCGTCCCCAAGACACCGGGGCTAGATTGGCCCGCCACCGTCATGTCCGACGACTATAGGTTCGTCCCTACGACCCTGGGCATACGTTGGCCCGCCGCCGACATGTCCGACGTCTAAAGGGTCGTCCCCACGACCCCGGGGCTAAATTGCCCCGGCACCGTCATGTCCGACGACTATGGGGTTGTCCCCACGACCCCGGGGCTAGATTGGCCCGCCACCGTCATGTCCGACGACTATGGGTTCGTCCCTACGACCCTGGGCATACGTTGGCCCGCCGCCGACATGTCCGCCGACTATAGGGTCGTCCCCACGATCCCGGGACTTGGTTGGCCAGCCGCCGACATGCCCGACGACTATAGGGTCGTCCCCACGGCCCCAGGAATAGATTGGCGCACCACCGTCATGTCCGACGACTACAGGATCGTCCCCACGACCCCCGGACTTGATTGCCCCGCCACCGTCATGGCCGACGACTATAGGGTCGTCCCCACGACCCCGGACTAGGTTGGCCTGCCGCCGACATGTCCGACGACTATAGGGTCGTCCCCACGAACCCGGGACTAGGTTGGCCAGTCACCGACATGTCCGACGACTATAGGGTCGTCCCCACGACCACGGGCCAAAGTTGCCCTGCCGCCGACATGTCCGACGACTATAGGGTCGTCCCCACGACCCCGGGACTAGATTGGCCCGCCACCGTCATGTCCGACGACTATAGGGTCGTCTCCACGACCCCGGGACTAGGTTGGCCCGCCGCCGACTTGTCCGACGACTATAGGGTCGTCCCCACGACCACTGGCCAAAGTTGCCCAGCCGGCGACATCTCCGACGACTATAGGGTCGTCCCCACGACCACGGGACTAGGTTGGCCCGCCGCCGACATGTCCGACGACTATAGGGTCGTCCCTACCACCCCGGGACTAGGTTGGCCAACCGCCGACTTGTCCGACGCCTATAGGGTCGTCCCCACGACACCGGGACTAGGTTGGCCCGCCGCCGACTTGTCCGACGACTATAGGGGCGTCCCCGCGACCCCGGGACTAGACTGGCCCGCCACCGTCATGTCCGACGACTATAGGGTCGTCTCCACGACCCCGGGACTAGGTTGGCCGGCCGCCGACATGTCCGACGTCTATACGGTCGTCCCCAAGACACCGGGGCTAGATTGGCCCGCCACCGTCATGTCCGACGACTATAGGTTCGTCCCTACGACCCTGGGCATACGTTGGCCCGCCGCCGACATGTCCGACGTCTAAAGGGTCGTCCCCACGACCCCGGGGCTAAATTGCCCCGGCACCGTCATGTCCGACGACTATGGGGTCGTCCCCACGACCCCGGGGCTAGATTGGCCCGCCACCGTCATGTCCGACGACTATGGGTTCGTCCCTACGACCCTGGGCATACGTTGGCCCGCCGCCGACATGTCCGCCGACTATAGGGTCGTCCCCACGCTCCCGGGACTTGGTTGGCCAGCCGCCGACATGCCCGACGACTATAGGGTCGTCCCCACGGCCCCAGGAATAGATACTGGGCATACCTTGTCCAGGTTGGCCCGCCGCCGACTTTTCCGACGATTATAGAGACGTCCCCACGACCACGGGCCAAAGTTGCCCAGCCGCCGAAATGTCCGACGACTATAGGGTCGTCCCCACGACCCCGGGAGTAGGTTGGCCCGCCGCCGACTTGTCCGACGACTATAGGGTCGTCCCCACGACCACTGGCCAAAGTTGCCAAGCCGGCGACATCTCCGACGACTATAGGGTCGTCCCCACGACCACGGGACTAGGTTGGCCCGCCGCCGACATGTCCGACGACTATAGGGTCGTCCCTACCACCCCGGACTAGGTTGGCCAGCCGCCGACATGTCCGACGTCTATAGGGTCGTCCCCACGACCCCGGGGCTAGATTGCCCCGGCACCGTCATGTCCGACGACTATAGGGTCGTCCCCACGACCCCGGGACTAGGTTGGCCCGCCGCCGACTTGTCCGACGACTATACGGTCGTCCCCACGACCACGGGACTAGGTTGGCCCGCCGCCGACTTGTCCGACGACTATAGGGTCGTCCCTACCACCCCGGGACTAGGTTGGCCAACCGCCGACTTGTCCGACGCCTATAGGGTCGTCCCCACGACACCGGGACTAGGTTGGCCCGCCGCCGACTTGTCCGACGACTATAGGGGCGTCCCCGCGACCCCGGGACTAGATTGGCCCGCCACCGTCATGTCCGACGACTATAGGGTCGTCTCCACGACCCCGGGACTAGGTTGGCCCGCCGCCGACTTGTCCGACGACTATAGGGTCGTCCCCACGACACCGGGACTAGGTTGGCCCGCCGCCGACTTGTCCGACGACTATAGGGGCGTCCCCGCGACCCCGGGACTAGATTGGCCCGCCACCGTCATGTCCGACGACTATAGGGTCGTCTCCACGACACCGGGACTAGGTTGGCCCGCCGCCGACTTGTCCGACGACTATAGGGGCGTCCCCGCGACCCCGGGACTAGATTGGCCCGCCACCGTCATGTCCGACGACTATAGGGTCGTCTCCACGACCCCGGGACTAGGTTGGCCCGCCGCCGACTTGTCCGACGACTATAGGGTCGTCCCCACGACCACTGGCCAAAGTTGCCCAGCCGGCGACATCTCCGACGACTATAGGGTCGTCCCCACGACCACGGGACTAGGTTGGCCCGCCGCCGACATGTCCGACGACTATAGGGTCGTCCCTACCACCCCGGGACTAGGTTGGCCAGCCGCCGACATGTCCGACGTCTATAGGGTCGTCCCCACGACCCCGGGGCTAGATTGCCCCGGCACCGTCATGTCCGACGACTATAGGGTCGTCCCCACGACCCCGGGACTAGGTTGGCCCGCCGCCGACTTGTCCGACGACTATAGGGTCGTCTCCACGACCCCGGGACTAGGTTGGCCAGTCGCCGACATGTCCGACGACTATAGGGTCGTCCCCACGACCACTGGCCAAAGTTGCCCAGCCGCCGACATATCCGACGACTATAGGGTCGTCCCCACGACCCCGGGACTAGGTTGGCCCGCCGCCGACTTGTCCGACGACTATAGGGTCGTCCCCACGATCCCGGGACTAGGTTGGCCAGTCACCGACATGTCCGACGACTATAGGGTCGTCCCCAAGACCACGGGCCAAAGTTGCCCTGCCGCCGACATGTCCGACGACTATAGGGTCATCCCCACGACCCCGGGCCTAGGTTGGCCCGCCGCCGGCTTGTCCGACGACTATAGGGTCGTCCCCACGACCCCGGGAGTAGGATGGTCCGCCGCCGACTTGTCCGACGACTATAGGGTCGTCCCCACGACCCCAGGACTAGGTTGTCCAGCCGCCGACATGTCCGACGACTATACGGTCGTCCCCACGACCACGGGACTAGGTTGGCCCGCCGCCGACTTGTCCGACGACTATAGGGTCGTCCCTACCACCCCGGGACTAGGTTGGCCAGCCGCCGACATGTCCGACGTCTATAGGGTCGTCCCCACGACCCCGGGACTAGGTCGGCCCGCCGCCGACTTGTCCGACGACTATAGGGTCGTCCCCACGAACCCGGGACTAGGTTGGCCAGTCACCGACATGTCCGACGACTATAGGGTCGTCCCCAAGACCACGGGCCAAAGTTGCCCTGCCGCCGACATGTCCGACGACTATAGGGTCGTCCCCACGACACCGGGTCTAGGTTGGCCCGCCGCCGACTTGTCCGACGACTATAGGGTCGTCCCCACGACCCCGGGAGTAGGATGGCCCGCCGCCGACTTGTCCGACGACTATAGGGTCGTCCCCACGACCCCGGGACTAGGTTGGCCGGCCGCCGACATGTCCGACGACTATACGGTCGTCCCCACGACCACGGGACTAGGTTGGCCCGCCGCCGACTTGTCCGACGACTATAGGGTCGTCCCTACCACCCCGGGACTAGGTTGGCCAGCCGCCGACATGTCCGACGTCTATAGGGTCGTCCCCACGACCCCGGGGCTAGATTGCCCCGGCACCGTCATGTCCGACGACTATAGGGTCGTCTCCACGACCCCGGGACTAGGTTGGCCCGCCGCCGACTTTTCCGACGACTATAGGGTCGTCCCCACGACCACTGGCCAAAGTTGCCCAGCCGCCGACATGTCCGACGACTATAGGGTCGTCCCCACGACCCCGGGACTAGGTTGGCCCGCCGCCGCCATGTCCGACGACTATAGGGTCGTCCCCACGCCCCGGGCCAAAGTTGGCCAGCCGCCGACATGTCCGACGACTATAGGGTCGTCCCCACGACCCCGGGACTAGGTTGGCCCGCCACCGTCATGTCCGACGACTATAGGGTCGTACCCACGACCCCGGGACTAGGTTGGCCCGCCGCCGACTTTTCCGACGATTATAGAGACGTCCCCACGACCACGGGCCAAAGTTGCCCAGCCGCCGACATGCCCGACGTCTATAGGGTCGTCCCCACGACCCCGGGGCTAGATTGCCCCGGCACCGTCATGTCCGACGACTATAGGGTCGTCCCAACGACCACGAGACTAGGTTGGCCAGCCGCCGACATGTCCGACGACTATAGGGTCGTCCCCACGACCACGGGCCAAAGTTGCCCTGCCGCCGACATGTCCGACGACTATAGGGTCGTCCCCACGATCCAGGGACTAGGTTGGCCAGCCGCCGACATGTCCGACGACTATAGGGTCGTCGCCACGGCCCCAGGAATAGATTGGCCCACCACCGTCATGTCCGACGACTACAGGATCGTCCCCACGACCCCCGGACTTGATTGCCCCGCCACCGTCATGTCCGACGACTATAGGGTCGTCTCCACGACCCCGGGACTAGGTTGGCCCGCCGCCGACTTTTCCGACGATTATAGAGACGTCCCCACGACCACGGGTCAAAGTTGCCCAGCCGCCGAAATGTCCGACGACTATAGGGTCGTCCCCACGACACCGGGACTAGGTTGGCCCGCCGCCGACTTGTCCGACGTCTATACGGTCGTCCCCAAGACACCGGGGCTAGATTGGCCCGCCACCGTCATGTCCGACGACTATAGGTTCGTCCCTACGACCCTGGGCATACGTTGGCCCGCCGCCGACATGTCCGACGTCTAAAGGGTCGTCCCCACGACCCCGGGGCTAGATTGCCCCGGCACCGTCATGTCCGACGACTATGGGGTCGTCCCCACGACCCCGGGGCTAGATTGGCCCGCCACCGTCATGTCCGACGACTATGGGTTCGTCCCTACGACCCTGGGCATACGTTGGCCCGCCGCCGACATGTCCGCCGACTATAGGGTCGTCCCCACGATCCCGGGACTTGGTTGGCCAGCCGCCGACATGCCAGACGACTATAGTGTCGTCCCCACGGCCCCAGGAATAGATTGGCGCACCACCGTCATGTCCGACGACTACAGGATCGTCCCCACGACCCCCGGACTTGATTGCCCCGCCACCGTCATGGCCGACGACTATAGGGTCGTCCCCACGACCCCGGGGCTAGATTGGCCCGCCACCGTCATGTCCGACGACTATGGGTTCGTCCCTACGACCCTGGGCATACGTTGGCCCGCCGCCGACATGTCCGCCGACTATAGGGTCGTCCCCACGATCCCGGGACTGGGTTGGCCAGCCGCCGACATGCCCGACGACTATAGGGTCGTCCCCACGGCCCCAGGAATAGATTGGCGCACCACCGTCATGTCCGACGACTAGAGGATCGTCCCCACGACCCCCGGACTTGATTGCCCCGCCACTGTCATGTCCGACGACTATAGGGTCGTCTCCACGACCCCGGGACTAGGTTGGCCCGCCGCCGACTTTTCCGACGATTATAGAGACGTCCCCACGACCACGTGCCAAAGTTGCCCAGCCGCCGACATGTCCGACGTCTATAGGGTCGTCTCCACGACCCCGGGACTAGGTTGGCCCGCCGCCGACTTTTCCGACGATTATAGAGACGTCCCCACGACCACGGGCCAAAGTTGCCCAGCCGCCGACATGCCCGACGTCTATAGGGTCGTCCCCACGACCCCGGGGCTAGATTGCCTCGGCACCGTCATGTCCGACGACTATAGGGTCGTCCCCACGAGCCCGGGACTAGGTTGGCCCGCCACCGACTTGTCCGACGACTATAGGGTCGTCCCTACCACCTCGGGACTAGATTGGCCCGCCACCGTCATGTCCGACGACTATAGGGTCGTCTCCACGACCCCGGGACTAGGTTGGCCCGCCGCCGACTTGTCCGACGACTATAGGGTCGTCCCCACGACCACTGGCCAAAGTTGCCCAGCCGGCGACATCTCCGACGACTATAGGGTCGTACCCACGAACCCGGGACTAGGCTGGCCCGCCGCCGACATGTCCGACGTCTATACGGTCGTCCCCAAGACCCCGGGGCTAGATTGGCCCGCCACCGTCATGTCCGACGACTATAGGTTCGTCCCTACGACCCTGGGCATACGTTGGCCCGCCGCCGACATGTCCGACGTCTAAAGGGTCGTCCCCACGACCCCGGGGCTAGATTGCCCCGGCACCGTCATGTCCGACGACTATAGGGTCGTCCCCACGACCACGGGACTAGGTTGGCCCGCCGCCGACTTGTCCGACGACTATAGGGTCGTCCCTACCACCCCGGGACTAGGTTGGCCAACCGCCGACTTGTCCGACGCCTATAGGGTCGTCCCCAAGACCCCGGGGCTAGATTGGCCCGCCACCGTCATGTCCGACGACTATAGGTTCGTCCCTACGACCCTGGGCATACGTTGGCCCGCCGCCGACATGTCCGACGTCTAAAGGGTCGTCCCCACGACCCCGGGGCTAGATTGCCCCGGCACCGTCATGTCCGACGACTATAGGGTCGTCCCCACGACCCCGGGACTAGGTTGGCCCGCCGCCGACTTGTCCGACGACTATAGGGTCGTCCCTACCACCCCGGGACTAGATTGGCCCGCCACCGTCATGTCCGACGACTATAGGGTCGTCTCCACGACCCCGGGACTAGGTTGGCCCGCCGCCGACTTGTCCGACGACTATAGGGTCGTCCCCACGACCACTGGCCAAAGTTGCCCAGCCGGCGACATCTCTGACGACTATAGGGTCGTCCCCACGAACCCGGGACTAGGCTGGCCCGCCGCCGACATGTCCGACGTCTATACGGTCGTCCCCAAGACCCCGGGGCTAGATTGGCCCGCCACCGTCATGTCCGACGACTATAGGTTCGTCCCTACGACCCTGGGCATACGTTGGCCCGCCGCCGACATGTCCGACGTCTAAAGGGTCGTCCCCACGACCCCGGGACTAGGTTGGCCCGCCGCCGACTTGTCCGACGACTATAGGGTCGTCTCCACGACCCCGGGACTAGGTTGGCCAGTCACCGACATGTCCGACGTCTATAGGGTCGTCTCCACGACCCCGGGACTAGGTTGGCCAGTCACCGACATGTCCGACGACTATAGGGTCGTCCCCACGACCATGGGCCAAAGTTGCCCTGCCCCCGACATGTCCGACGACTATAGGGTCGTCCCCACGACCACTGGCCAAAGTTGCCCCGCCGCCGACATGTCCGACGACTATAGGGTCGTCCCCACGACCACGGGACTAGGTTGGCCCGCCGCCGACATGTCCGACGTCTATAGGGTCGTCCCCACGATCCCGGGACTAGGTTGGCCAGCCGCCGACATGTCCGACGACTATAGGGTCGTCCCCACGGCCCCAGGAATAGATTGGCCCACCACCGTCATGTCCGACGACTACAGGATCGTCCCCACGACCCCCGGACTTGATTGCCCCGCCACCGTCATGTCCGACGACTATAGGGTCGTCTCCACGACCCCGGGACTAGGTTGGCCCGCCGCCGACTTTTCCGACGATTATAGAGACGTCCCCACGACGACGGGCCAAAGTTGCCCAGCCGCCGAAATGTCCGACGACTATAGGGTCGTCCCCTCGACCCCGGGACTAGGTTGGCCCGCCGCCGACTTGTCCGACGAATATAGGGTCGTCCCCACGATCCCGGGACTAGGTTGGCCAGCCGCCGGCATGTCCGAAGACTATAGGGTCGTCCCCACGACCCCGGGACTAGATTGGCCCGCCACCGTCATGTCCGACGACTATAGGGTCGTACCCACGACCCCGGGACTAGGTTGGCCAGCCGCCGACATGTCCGACGACTATAGGGTCGTCTCCACGACCCCCGGACTAGGTTGGCCCGCCGCCGACATGTCCGACGACTATAGGGTCGTCCCCACGATCCCGGGACTAGGTTGGCCAGCCGCCGGCATGTCCGAACACTATAGGGTCGTCCCCACGACCCCGGGACTAGATTGGCCCGCCACCGTCATGTCCGACGACTATAGGGTCGTCCCCACGATCCCGGGACTAGGTTGGCCAGCCGCCGGCATGTCCGAAGACTATAGGGTCGTCCCCACGACCCCGGGACTAGGTTGGCCAGCCTCCGACATATCCGACGACTATAGGGTCGTCCCCACGACCACGGGCCAAAGTTGACCTACCGCCGACATGTCCGACGACTATAGGGTCGTCCGCACGACCCCGGGACTAGATTGGCCCGCCACCGTCATGTCCGACGACAATAGGGTCGTCCCCACGACCACGGGCCAAGGCTGGCCCGCCGCCGACATGTCCGACGACTATAGGGTCGTCTCCACGACCCCGGGACAAGATTGGCCTGCCACCATCATGTCCGACGACTATAGGGACGTCCCCACGACCACGGGAATAGGTTGGGCCGCCGCCGACTAGTCCGACGACTATAGGGTCGTCCTCACGACCACGGGCCAAAGTTGCCCTGCCGCCGACATGTCCGACGACTATAGGATCGTCCCCACGACCCCGGGACTAGGTTGGCCAGTCACCGACATGTCCGACGACTATAGGGTCGTCCTCACGACCACGGGCCAAAGTTGCCCTGCCGCTGACATGTCCGACGACTATAGGGTCGTCCCCACGACCCCGGGACTAGGTTGGCCAGCCTCCGACATATCCGACGACTATAGGGTCGTCCCCACGACCACGGGCCAAAGTTGACCTGCCGCCGACATGTCCGACGACTATAGGGTCGTCCCCACGACCACGGGCCAAAGCTGGCCAGCCGCCGACATGTCCGACGACTATAGGGTCGTATCCACGACCCCGGGGCTAGGTTGGCCAGCCGCCGACATGTCCGACGACTATAGGGTCGTCCCCACGACCACGGGCCAAAGCTGGCCAGCCGCCAACATGTCCGACGGCTATAGGGTCGTCCCCGCGACCCCGGGACTAGGATGGCCCGCCGCCGACTTGTCCGACGACTATAGGGTCGTCTCCACGACCCCGGGACTAGGTTGGCCAGCCGCCGACATGTCCGACGACTATAGGGTCGTCCCCACGACCACGGGCCAAAGTTGCCCTGCCGCCGACATGTCCGACGACTATAGGGTCGTCCTCACGGCCACAGGCCAAAGTTGCCCTGCCGCCGACATGTCCGACGACTATAGGGTCGTCCCCACGACCGCGGGTCTAGGTTGGCCCGCCGCCGACTTTTCCCACGACTATAGGGTCGCCCCCACGACCCCAGGACTAGATTGGCCCGCCACCATCATGTCCGACGACTGTAGGGTCGTCCCCACGACCACGGGACTAGGTTGGCCCGCCGCCGACTTGTCCGACGACTATAGGGTCGTCCCCACGAACCCGGGACTAGGTTGGCCAGTCACCGACATGTCCGACGACTATAGGGTCGTCCTCACGACCACGGGCCAAAGTTGCCCTGCCGCCGACATGTCCGACGACTATAGGGACGTCCCCACGACCACGGGACTAGGTTGGCCCGCCGCCGACTTGTCCGACGACTATAGGGTCGTGCCTACCACCCCGGGACTAGGATGACCCGCCGCCGACTTTTCCGACGACTATAGGGTCGTACCCACGAACCCGGGACTAGATTGGCCAGCCGCCGACATGTCCGACGACTATAGGGTCGTCCCCACCACCCCGGGTCTAGGTTGGCCAGCCGCCGACATGTCCGACGACTATAGGGTCGTCCCCACGACCACGGGCCAAAGTTGCCCTGCCGCCGACATGTCCGACGACTATAGGGTCGTCCTCACGACCACGGGCCAAAGTTGCCCTGCCGCCGACATGTCCGACGACTATAGGATCGTCCCCACGACCCCGGGACTAGGTTGGCCAGTCACCGACATGTCCGACGACTATAGGGTCGTCCTCACGACCACGGGCCAAAGTTGCCCTGCCGCCGACATGTCCGACGACTATAGGGTCGTCCCCACGACCCCGGGACTAGGTTGGCCAGCCTCCGACATATCCGACGACTATAGGGTCGTCCCCACGACCACGGGCCAAAGTTGACCTGCCGCCGACATGTCCGACGACTATAGGGTCGTCCCCACGACCACGGGCCAAAGCTGGCCAGCCGCCGACATGTCCGACGACTATAGGGTCGTATCCACGACCCCGGGACTAGGTTGGCCAGCCGCCGACATGTCCGACGACTATAGGGTCGTCCCCACGACCACGGGCCAAAGCTGGCCAGCCGCCGACATGTCCGACGACTATAGGGTCGTCTCCACGACCCCGGGACTAGATTGGCCCGCCACCGTCATGTCCGACGAATATAGGTTCGTGCCTACGACCCTGGGCATACGTTGGCCCGCCGCCGACATGTCCGACGACTATAGGGTCGTCCCCAAGACCACGGGCCAAAGTTGCCCTGCCGCCGACATGTCCGACGACTACAGGGTCGTCCCCACGACCCCGGGTCTAGGTTGGCCCGCCGTCGACATGTCCGACGACAATAGGGTCGTCCCCACGCCCCGGGCCAAAGTTGGCCAGCCGCCGACATGTCCGACGACTATAGGGTCGTCCCCACGACCCCGGGACTAGATTGGCCCGCCACCGTCATGTCCGACGACTATACGGTCGTCCCCACGACCCCGGGACTAGGTTGGCCCGCCGACGACGTGTCCTACGACTATGGGGTCGTCCCCACGACCACGAGACTAGGTTGGCCAGCCGCCGACATGTCCGACGACTATAGGGTCGTCCCCACCACCCCGGGTCTAGGTTGGCCAGCCGCCGACATGTCCGACGACTATAGGGTCGTCCTCACGACCACGGGCCAAAGTTGCCCTGCCGCCGACATGTCCGACGACTATAGGGTCGTCCCCACGACCCCGGGACTAGATTGGCCCGCCACCGTCATGTCCGACGACTATAGGGTCGTCCCGACGACACCGGGGCTAGGTAGGCCCGCCGCCGACTTGTGCCGACGACTATAGGGTCGTCCCCACGACCCCGGGACTAGGTTGGCCCGCCGCCGACTTGTCCGACGACTATAGGATCGTCCCCACGACCCCGGGACTAGATTGGCCCGCCACCGTCATGTCCGACGACTATAGGGTCGGCCCCACGACCCCGGGACTGGGTTGGCCCGCCGCCTACTTGTCCGACGACTATAGGGTCGTCCCCACGACCCCGGGACTAGGTTGGCCCGCCGCCGACTTGTCCGACGACTATAGGGTCGTCCCCACGACACCGGGACTAGGTTGGCCCGCCGCCGACTTGTCCGACGAATATAGGTTCGTCCCTACGACCCTGGGCATACCTTGTCCTGCCGCCGACATGTCCGACGACTATAGGGTCGTCCCCACGACCCCGGGAATAGGTTGGCCCGCCGCCGACTTTTCCGACGATTATAGAGACGTCCCCACGACCACGGGCCAAAGTTGCCCAGCCGCCGAAATGTCCGACGACTATAGGGTCGTCCCCACGACCCCGGGAGTAGGTTGGCCCGCCGCCGAATTGTCCGACGACTATAGGGTCGTCCCCACGACCACTGGCCAAAGTTGCCCAGCCGGCGACATCTCCGACGACTATAGGGTCGTCCCCACGACCACGGGACTAGGTTGGCCCGCCGCCGACATGTCCGACGACTATAGGGTCGTCCCTACCACCCCGGGACTAGGTTGGCCAGCCGCCGACATGTCCGACGTCTATAGGGTCGTCCCCACGACCCCGGGGCTAGATTGCCCCGGCACCGTCATGTCCGACGACTATAGGGTCGTCCCCACGACCCCGGGACTAGGTTAGCCCGCCGCCGACTTGTCCGACGACTATACGGTCGTCCCCACGACCACGGGACTAGGTTGGCCCGCCGCCGACTTGTCCGACGACTATAGGGTCGTCCCTACCACCCCGGGACTAGGTTGGCCAACCGCCGACTTGTCCGACGCCTATAGGGTCGTCCCCACGACACCGGGACTAGGTTGGCCCGCCGCCGACTTGTCCGACGACTATAGGGGCGTCCCCGCGACCCCGGGACTAGATTGGCCCGCCACCGTCATGTCCGACGACTATAGGGTCGTCTCCACGACCCCGGGACTAGGTTGGCCCGCCGCCGACTTGTCCGACGACTATAGGGTCGTCCCCACGACACCGGGACTAGGTTGGCCCGCCGCCGACTTGTCCGACGACTATAGGGGCGTCCCCGCGACCCCGGGACTAGATTGGCCCGCCACCGTCATGTCCGACGACTATAGGGTCGTCTCCACGACACCGGGACTAGGTTGGCCCGCCGCCGACTTGTCCGACGACTGTAGGGTCGTCCCCACGACCACTGGCCAAAGTTGCCCAGCCGCCGACATGTCCGACGACTATAGGGTCGTCCCCACGACCCCGGGACTAGGTTGGCCCGCCGCCGACATGTCCGACGTCTATAGGGTCGTCCCCAAGACCCCGGGGCTAGATTGGCCCGCCACCGTCATGTCCGACGAATATAGGTTCGTCCCTACGACCCTGGGCATACCTTGTCCAGCCGCCGACATGTCCGACGACTATAGGGTCGTCCCCACGACCCCGGGAATAGGTTGGCCCGCCGCCGACTTTTCCGACGATTATAGAGACGTCCCCACGACCACGGGCCAAAGTTGCCCAGCCGCCGAAATGTCCGACGACTATAGGGTCGTCCCCACGACCCCGGGAGTAGGTTGGCCCGCCGCCGACTTGTCCGACGACTATAGGTTCGTCCCCACGACCACTGGCCAAAGTTGCCCAGCCGGCGACATCTCCGACGACTATAGGGTCGTCCCCACGACCACGGGACTAGGTTGGCCCGCCGCCGACATGTCCGACGACTATAGGGTCGTCCCTACCACCCCGGGACTAGGTTGGCCAACCGCCGACTTGTCCGACGCCTATAGGGTCGTCCCCACGACACCGGGACTAGGTTGGCCCGCCGCCGACTTGTCCGACGACTATAGGGGCGTCCCCGCGACCCCGGGACTAGACTGGCCCGCCACCGTCATGTCCGACGACTATAGGGTCGTCTCCACGACCCCGGGACTAGGTTGGCCGGCCGCCGACATGTCCGACATCTATACGGTCGTCCCCAAGACACCGGGGCTAGATTGGCCCGCCACCGTCATGTCCGACGACTATAGGTTCGTCCCTACGACCCTGGGCATACGTTGGCCCGCCGCCGACATGTCCGACGTCTAAAGGGTCGTCCCCACGACCCCGGGGCTAAATTGCCCCGGCACCGTCATGTCCGACGACTATGGGGTTGTCCCCACGACCCCGGGGCTAGATTGGCCCGCCACCGTCATGTCCGACGACTATGGGTTCGTCCCTACGACCCTGGGCATACGTTGGCCCGCCGCCGACATGTCCGCCGACTATAGGGTCGTCCCCACGATCCCGGGACTTGGTTGGCCAGCCGCCGACATGCCCGACGACTATAGGGTCGTCCCCACGGCCCCAGGAATAGATTGGCGCACCACCGTCATGTCCGACGACTACAGGATCGTCCCCACGACCCCCGGACTTGATTGCCCCGCCACCGTCATGGCCGACGACTATAGGGTCGTCCCCACGACCCCGGACTAGGTTGGCCTGCCGCCGACATGTCCGACGACTATAGGGTCGTCCCCACGAACCCGGGACTAGGTTGGCCAGTCACCGACATGTCCGACGACTATAGGGTCGTCCCCACGACCACGGGCCAAAGTTGCCCTGCCGCCGACATGTCCGACGACTATAGGGTCGTCCCCACGACCCCGGGACTAGATTGGCCCGCCACCGTCATGTCCGACGACTATAGGGTCGTCTCCACGACCCCGGGACTAGGTTGGCCCGCCGCCGACTTGTCCGACGACTATAGGGTCGTCCCCACGACCACTGGCCAAAGTTGCCCAGCCGGCGACATCTCCGACGACTATAGGGTCGTCCCCACGACCACGGGACTAGGTTGGCCCGCCGCCGACATGTCCGACGACTATAGGGTCGTCCCTACCACCCCGGGACTAGGTTGGCCAACCGCCGACTTGTCCGACGCCTATAGGGTCGTCCCCACGACACCGGGACTAGGTTGGCCCGCCGCCGACTTGTCCGACGACTATAGGGGCGTCCCCGCGACCCCGGGACTAGACTGGCCCGCCACCGTCATGTCCGACGACTATAGGGTCGTCTCCACGACCCCGGGACTAGGTTGGCCGGCCGCCGACATGTCCGACGTCTATACGGTCGTCCCCAAGACACCGGGGCTAGATTGGCCCGCCACCGTCATGTCCGACGACTATAGGTTCGTCCCTACGACCCTGGGCATACGTTGGCCCGCCGCCGACATGTCCGACGTCTAAAGGGTCGTCCCCACGACCCCGGGGCTAAATTGCCCCGGCACCGTCATGTCCGACGACTATGGGGTCGTCCCCACGACCCCGGGGCTAGATTGGCCCGCCACCGTCATGTCCGACGACTATGGGTTCGTCCCTACGACCCTGGGCATACGTTGGCCCGCCGCCGACATGTCCGCCGACTATAGGGTCGTCCCCACGCTCCCGGGACTTGGTTGGCCAGCCGCCGACATGCCCGACGACTATAGGGTCGTCCCCACGGCCCCAGGAATAGATACTGGGCATACCTTGTCCAGGTTGGCCCGCCGCCGACTTTTCCGACGATTATAGAGACGTCCCCACGACCACGGGCCAAAGTTGCCCAGCCGCCGAAATGTCCGACGACTATAGGGTCGTCCCCACGACCCCGGGAGTAGGTTGGCCCGCCGCCGACTTGTCCGACGACTATAGGGTCGTCCCCACGACCACTGGCCAAAGTTGCCAAGCCGGCGACATCTCCGACGACTATAGGGTCGTCCCCACGACCACGGGACTAGGTTGGCCCGCCGCCGACATGTCCGACGACTATAGGGTCGTCCCTACCACCCCGGACTAGGTTGGCCAGCCGCCGACATGTCCGACGTCTATAGGGTCGTCCCCACGACCCCGGGGCTAGATTGCCCCGGCACCGTCATGTCCGACGACTATAGGGTCGTCCCCACGACCCCGGGACTAGGTTGGCCCGCCGCCGACTTGTCCGACGACTATACGGTCGTCCCCACGACCACGGGACTAGGTTGGCCCGCCGCCGACTTGTCCGACGACTATAGGGTCGTCCCTACCACCCCGGGACTAGGTTGGCCAACCGCCGACTTGTCCGACGCCTATAGGGTCGTCCCCACGACACCGGGACTAGGTTGGCCCGCCGCCGACTTGTCCGACGACTATAGGGGCGTCCCCGCGACCCCGGGACTAGATTGGCCCGCCACCGTCATGTCCGACGACTATAGGGTCGTCTCCACGACCCCGGGACTAGGTTGGCCCGCCGCCGACTTGTCCGACGACTATAGGGTCGTCCCCACGACACCGGGACTAGGTTGGCCCGCCGCCGACTTGTCCGACGACTATAGGGGCGTCCCCGCGACCCCGGGACTAGATTGGCCCGCCACCGTCATGTCCGACGACTATAGGGTCGTCTCCACGACACCGGGACTAGGTTGGCCCGCCGCCGACTTGTCCGACGACTATAGGGGCGTCCCCGCGACCCCGGGACTAGATTGGCCCGCCACCGTCATGTCCGACGACTATAGGGTCGTCTCCACGACCCCGGGACTAGGTTGGCCCGCCGCCGACTTGTCCGACGACTATAGGGTCGTCCCCACGACCACTGGCCAAAGTTGCCCAGCCGGCGACATCTCCGACGACTATAGGGTCGTCCCCACGACCACGGGACTAGGTTGGCCCGCCGCCGACATGTCCGACGACTATAGGGTCGTCCCTACCACCCCGGGACTAGGTTGGCCAGCCGCCGACATGTCCGACGTCTATAGGGTCGTCCCCACGACCCCGGGGCTAGATTGCCCCGGCACCGTCATGTCCGACGACTATAGGGTCGTCCCCACGACCCCGGGACTAGGTTGGCCCGCCGCCGACTTGTCCGACGACTATAGGGTCGTCTCCACGACCCCGGGACTAGGTTGGCCAGTCGCCGACATGTCCGACGACTATAGGGTCGTCCCCACGACCACTGGCCAAAGTTGCCCAGCCGCCGACATATCCGACGACTATAGGGTCGTCCCCACGACCCCGGGACTAGGTTGGCCCGCCGCCGACTTGTCCGACGACTATAGGGTCGTCCCCACGATCCCGGGACTAGGTTGGCCAGTCACCGACATGTCCGACGACTATAGGGTCGTCCCCAAGACCACGGGCCAAAGTTGCCCTGCCGCCGACATGTCCGACGACTATAGGGTCATCCCCACGACCCCGGGCCTAGGTTGGCCCGCCGCCGGCTTGTCCGACGACTATAGGGTCGTCCCCACGACCCCGGGAGTAGGATGGTCCGCCGCCGACTTGTCCGACGACTATAGGGTCGTCCCCACGACCCCGGGACTAGGTTGTCCAGCCGCCGACATGTCCGACGACTATACGGTCGTCCCCACGACCACGGGACTAGGTTGGCCCGCCGCCGACTTGTCCGACGACTATAGGGTCGTCCCTACCACCCCGGGACTAGGTTGGCCAGCCGCCGACATGTCCGACGTCTATAGGGTCGTCCCCACGACCCCGGGACTAGGTCGGCCCGCCGCCGACTTGTCCGACGACTATAGGGTCGTCCCCACGAACCCGGGACTAGGTTGGCCAGTCACCGACATGTCCGACGACTATAGGGTCGTCCCCAAGACCACGGGCCAAAGTTGCCCTGCCGCCGACATGTCCGACGACTATAGGGTCGTCCCCACGACACCGGGTCTAGGTTGGCCCGCCGCCGACTTGTCCGACGACTATAGGGTCGTCCCCACGACCCCCGGAGTAGGATGGCCCGCCGCCGACTTGTCCGACGACTATAGGGTCGTCCCCACGACCCCGGGACTAGGTTGGCCGGCCGCCGACATGTCCGACGACTATACGGTCGTCCCCACGACCACGGGACTAGGTTGGCCCGCCGCCGACTTGTCCGACGACTATAGGGTCGTCCCTACCACCCCGGGACTAGGTTGGCCAGCCGCCGACATGTCCGACGTCTATAGGGTCGTCCCCACGACCCCGGGGCTAGATTGCCCCGGCACCGTCATGTCCGACGACTATAGGGTCGTCTCCACGACCCCGGGACTAGGTTGGCCCGCCGCCGACTTTTCCGACGACTATAGGGTCGTCCCCACGACCACTGGCCAAAGTTGCCCAGCCGCCGACATGTCCGACGACTATAGGGTCGTCCCCACGACCCCGGGACTAGGTTGGCCCGCCGCCGCCATGTCCGACGACTATAGGGTCGTCCCCACGCCCCGGGCCAAAGTTGGCCAGCCGCCGACATGTCCGACGACTATAGGGTCGTCCCCACGACCCCGGGACTAGGTTGGCCCGCCGCCGACATGTCCGACGTCTAAAGGGTCGTCCCCACGGCCCCAGGAATAGATACTGGGCATACCTTGTCCAGGTTGGCCCGCCGCCGACTTTTCCGACGATTATAGAGACGTCCCCACGACCACGGGCCAAAGTTGCCCAGCCGCCGAAATGTCCGACGACTATAGGGTCGTCCCCACGACCCCGGGAGTAGGTTGGCCCGCCGCCGACTTGTCCGACGACTATAGGGTCGTCCCCACGACCACTGGCCAAAGTTGCCAAGCCGGCGACATCTCCGACGACTATAGGGTCGTCCCCACGACCACGGGACTAGGTTGGCCCGCCGCCGACATGTCCGACGACTATAGGGTCGTCCCTACCACCCCGGACTAGGTTGGCCAGCCGCCGACATGTCCGACGTCTATAGGGTCGTCCCCACGACCCCGGGGCTAGATTGCCCCGGCACCGTCATGTACGACGACTATAGGGTCGTCCCCACGACCCCGGGACTAGGTTGGCCCGCCGCCGACTTGTCCGACGACTATACGGTCGTCCCCACGACCACGGGACTAGGTTGGCCCGCCGCCGACTTGTCCGACGACTATAGGGTCGTCCCTACCACCCCGGGACTAGGTTGGCCAACCGCCGACTTGTCCGACGCCTATAGGGTCGTCCCCACGACACCGGGACTAGGTTGGCCCGCCGCCGACTTGTCCGACGACTATAGGGGCGTCCCCGCGACCCCGGGACTAGATTGGCCCGCCACCGTCATGTCCGACGACTATAGGGTCGTCTCCACGACCCCGGGACTAGGTTGGCCCGCCGCCGACTTGTCCGACGACTATAGGGTCGTCCCCACGACACCGGGAATAGGTTGGCCCGCCGCCGACTTGTCCGACGACTATAGGGGCGTCCCCGCGACCCCGGGACTAGATTGGCCCGCCACCGTCATGTCCGACGACTATAGGGTCGTCTCCACGACACCGGGACTAGGTTGGCCCGCCGCCGACTTGTCCGACGACTATAGGGGCGTCCCCGCGACCCCGGGACTAGATTGGCCCGCCACCGTCATGTCCGACGACTATAGGGTCGTCTCCACGACCCCGGGACTAGGTTGGCCCGCCGCCGACTTGTCCGACGACTATAGGGTCGTCCCCACGACCACTGGCCAAAGTTGCCCAGCCGGCGACATCTCCGACGACTATAGGGTCGTCCCCACGACCACGGGACTAGGTTGGCCCGCCGCCGACATGTCCGACGACTATAGGGTCGTCCCTACCACCCCGGGACTAGGTTGGCCAGCCGCCGACATGTCCGACGTCTATAGGGTCGTCCCCACGACCCCGGGGCTAGATTGCCCCGGCACCGTCATGTCCGACGACTATAGGGTCGTCCCCACGACCCCGGGACTAGGTTGGCCCGCCGCCGACTTGTCCGACGACTATAGGGTCGTCTCCACGACCCCGGGACTAGGTTGGCCAGTCGCCGACATGTCCGACGACTATAGGGTCGTCCCCACGACCACTGGCCAAAGTTGCCCAGCCGCCGACATATCCGACGACTATAGGGTCGTCCCCACGACCCCGGGACTAGGTTGGCCCGCCGCCGACTTGTCCGACGACTATAGGGTCGTCCCCACGATCCCGGGACTAGGTTGGCCAGTCACCGACATGTCCGACGACTATAGGGTCGTCCCCAAGACCACGGGCCGAAGTTGCCCTGCCGCCGACATGTCCGACGACTATAGGGTCATCCCCACGACCCCGGGCCTAGGTTGGCCCGCCGCCGGCTTGTCCGACGACTATAGGGTCGTCCCCACGACCCCGGGAGTAGGATGGTCCGCCGCCGACTTGTCCGACGACTATAGGGTCGTCCCCACGACCCCGGGACTAGGTTGTCCAGCCGCCGACATGTCCGACGACTATACGGTCGTCCCCACGACCACGGGACTAGGTTGGCCCG
This sequence comes from Andrena fulva, assembly GCA_946251845.1. Taxonomy (NCBI): domain Eukaryota; kingdom Metazoa; phylum Arthropoda; class Insecta; order Hymenoptera; family Andrenidae; genus Andrena; species Andrena fulva. The sequence continues at coordinate 1,040,286 of CAMITZ010000126.1, read as the reverse complement.
CCGCCGACTTGTCCGACGACTATAGGGTCGTCCCTACCACCCCGGGACTAGGTTGGCCAGCCGCCGACATGTCCGACGTCTATAGGGTCGTCCCCACGACCCCGGGACTAGGTCGGCCCGCCGCCGACTTGTCCGACGACTATAGGGTCGTCCCCACGAACCCGGGACTAGGTTGGCCAGTCACCGACATGTCCGACGACTATAGGGTCGTCCCCAAGACCACGGGCCAAAGTTGCCCTGCCGCCGACATGTCCGACGACTATAGGGTCGTCCCCACGACACCGGGTCTAGGTTGGCCCGCCGCCGACTTGTCCGACGACTATAGGGTCGTCCCCACGACCCCGGGAGTAGGATGGCCCGCCGCCGACTTGTCCGACGACTATAGGGTCGTCCCCACGACCCCGGGACTAGGTTGGCCGGCCGCCGACATGTCCGACGACTATACGGTCGTCCCCACGACCACGGGACTAGGTTGGCCCGCCGCCGACTTGTCCGACGACTATAGGGTCGTCCCTACCACCCCGGGACTAGGTTGGCCAGCCGCCGACATGTCCGACGTCTATAGGGTCGTCCCCACGACCCCGGGGCTAGATTGCCCCGGCACCGTCATGTCCGACGACTATAGGGTCGTCTCCACGACCCCGGGACTAGGTTGGCCCGCCGCCGACTTTTCCGACGACTATAGGGTCGTCCCCACGACCACTGGCCAAAGTTGCCCAGCCGCCGACATGTCCGACGACTATAGGGTCGTCCCCACGACCCCGGGACTAGGTTGGCCCGCCGCCGCCATGTCCGACGACTATAGGGTCGTCCCCACGCCCCGGGCCAAAGTTGGCCAGCCGCCGACATGTCCGACGACTATAGGGTCGTCCCCACGACCCCGGGACTAGGTTGGCCCGCCGCCGACATGTCCGACGTCTAAAGGGTCGTCCCCACGACCCCGGGGCTAGATTGCCCCGGCACCGCCATGTCCGACGACTATAGGGTCGTCCCCACGACCACGGGACTAGGTTGGCCCGCCGCCGACATGTCCGACGACTATAGGGTCGTCCCTACCACCCCGGGACTAGGTTGGCCAGCCGCCGACATGTCCGACGTCTATAGGGTCGTCCCCACGACCCCGGGGCTAGATTGCCCCGGCACCGTCATGTCCGACGACTATAGGGTCGTCCCCACGACCCCGGGACTAGGTTGGCCCGCCGCCGACTTGTCCGACGACTATAGGGTCGTCTCCACGACCCCGGGACTAGGTTGGCCAGTCGCCGACATGTCCGACGACTATAGGGTCGTCCCCACGACCACTGGCCAAAGTTGCCCAGCCGCCGACATATCCGACGACTATAGGGTCGTCCCCACGACCCCGGGACTAGGTTGGCCCGCCGCCGACTTGTCCGACGACTATAGGGTCGTCCCCACGATCCCGGGACTAGGTTGGCCAGTCACCGACATGTCCGACGACTATAGGGTCGTCCCCAAGACCACGGGCCAAAGTTGCCCTGCCGCCGACATGTCCGACGACTATAGGGTCATCCCCACGACCCCGGGCCTAGGTTGGCCCGCCGCCGGCTTGTCCGACGACTATAGGGTCGTCCCCACGACCCCGGGAGTAGGATGGTCCGCCGCCGACTTGTCCGACGACTATAGGGTCGTCCCCACGACCCCGGGACTAGGTTGTCCAGCCGCCGACATGTCCGACGACTATACGGTCGTCCCCACGACCACGGGACTAGGTTGGCCCGCCGCCGACTTGTCCGACGACTATAGGGTCGTCCCTACCACCCCGGGACTAGGTTGGCCAGCCGCCGACATGTCCGACGTCTATAGGGTCGTCCCCACGACCCCGGGACTAGGTCGGCCCGCCGCCGACTTGTCCGACGACTATAGGGTCGTCCCCACGAACCCGGGACTAGGTTGGCCAGTCACCGACATGTCCGACGACTATAGGGTCGTCCCCAAGACCACGGGCCAAAGTTGCCCTGCCGCCGACATGTCCGACGACTATAGGGTCGTCCCCACGACACCGGGTCTAGGTTGGCCCGCCGCCGACTTGTCCGACGACTATAGGGTCGTCCCCACGACCCCGGGAGTAGGATGGCCCGCCGCCGACTTGTCCGACGACTATAGGGTCGTCCCCACGACCCCGGGACTAGGTTGGCCGGCCGCCGACATGTCCGACGACTATACGGTCGTCCCCACGACCACGGGACTAGGTTGGCCCGCCGCCGACTTGTCCGACGACTATAGGGTCGTCCCTACCACCCCGGGACTAGGTTGGCCAGCCGCCGACATGTCCGACGTCTATAGGGTCGTCCCCACGACCCCGGGGCTAGATTGCCCCGGCACCGTCATGTCCGACGACTATAGGGTCGTCTCCACGACCCCGGGACTAGGTTGGCCCGCCGCCGACTTTTCCGACGACTATAGGGTCGTCCCCACGACCACTGGCCAAAGTTGCCCAGCCGCCGACATGTCCGACGACTATAGGGTCGTCCCCACGACCCCGGGACTAGGTTGGCCCGCCGCCGCCATGTCCGACGACTATAGGGTCGTCCCCACGCCCCGGGCCAAAGTTGGCCAGCCGCCGACATGTCCGACGACTATAGGGTCGTCCCCACGACCCCGGGACTAGGTTGGCCCGCCGCCGACATGTCCGACGTCTAAAGGGTCGTCCCCACGGCCCCAGGAATAGATACTGGGCATACCTTGTCCAGGTTGGCCCGCCGCCGACTTTTCCGACGATTATAGAGACGTCCCCACGACCACGGGCCAAAGTTGCCCAGCCGCCGAAATGTCCGACGACTATAGGGTCGTCCCCACGACCCCGGGAGTAGGTTGGCCCGCCGCCGACTTGTCCGACGACTATAGGGTCGTCCCCACGACCACTGGCCAAAGTTGCCAAGCCGGCGACATCTCCGACGACTATAGGGTCGTCCCCACGACCACGGGACTAGGTTGGCCCGCCGCCGACATGTCCGACGACTATAGGGTCGTCCCTACCACCCCGGACTAGGTTGGCCAGCCGCCGACATGTCCGACGTCTATAGGGTCGTCCCCACGACCCCGGGGCTAGATTGCCCCGGCACCGTCATGTACGACGACTATAGGGTCGTCCCCACGACCCCGGGACTAGGTTGGCCCGCCGCCGACTTGTCCGACGACTATACGGTCGTCCCCACGACCACGGGACTAGGTTGGCCCGCCGCCGACTTGTCCGACGACTATAGGGTCGTCCCTACCACCCCGGGACTAGGTTGGCCAACCGCCGACTTGTCCGACGCCTATAGGGTCGTCCCCACGACACCGGGACTAGGTTGGCCCGCCGCCGACTTGTCCGACGACTATAGGGGCGTCCCCGCGACCCCGGGACTAGATTGGCCCGCCACCGTCATGTCCGACGACTATAGGGTCGTCTCCACGACCCCGGGACTAGGTTGGCCCGCCGCCGACTTGTCCGACGACTATAGGGTCGTCCCCACGACACCGGGAATAGGTTGGCCCGCCGCCGACTTGTCCGACGACTATAGGGGCGTCCCCGCGACCCCGGGACTAGATTGGCCCGCCACCGTCATGTCCGACGACTATAGGGTCGTCTCCACGACACCGGGACTAGGTTGGCCCGCCGCCGACTTGTCCGACGACTATAGGGGCGTCCCCGCGACCCCGGGACTAGATTGGCCCGCCACCGTCATGTCCGACGACTATAGGGTCGTCTCCACGACCCCGGGACTAGGTTGGCCCGCCGCCGACTTGTCCGACGACTATAGGGTCGTCCCCACGACCACTGGCCAAAGTTGCCCAGCCGGCGACATCTCCGACGACTATAGGGTCGTCCCCACGACCACGGGACTAGGTTGGCCCGCCGCCGACATGTCCGACGACTATAGGGTCGTCCCTACCACCCCGGGACTAGGTTGGCCAGCCGCCGACATGTCCGACGTCTATAGGGTCGTCCCCACGACCCCGGGGCTAGATTGCCCCGGCACCGTCATGTCCGACGACTATAGGGTCGTCCCCACGACCCCGGGACTAGGTTGGCCCGCCGCCGACTTGTCCGACGACTATAGGGTCGTCTCCACGACCCCGGGACTAGGTTGGCCAGTCGCCGACATGTCCGACGACTATAGGGTCGTCCCCACGACCACTGGCCAAAGTTGCCCAGCCGCCGACATATCCGACGACTATAGGGTCGTCCCCACGACCCCGGGACTAGGTTGGCCCGCCGCCGACTTGTCCGACGACTATAGGGTCGTCCCCACGATCCCGGGACTAGGTTGGCCAGTCACCGACATGTCCGACGACTATAGGGTCGTCCCCAAGACCACGGGCCGAAGTTGCCCTGCCGCCGACATGTCCGACGACTATAGGGTCATCCCCACGACCCCGGGCCTAGGTTGGCCCGCCGCCGGCTTGTCCGACGACTATAGGGTCGTCCCCACGACCCCGGGAGTAGGATGGTCCGCCGCCGACTTGTCCGACGACTATAGGGTCGTCCCCACGACCCCGGGACTAGGTTGTCCAGCCGCCGACATGTCCGACGACTATACGGTCGTCCCCACGACCACGGGACTAGGTTGGCCCGCCGCCGACTTGTCCGACGACTATAGGGTCGTCCCTACCACCCCGGGACTAGGTTGGCCAGCCGCCGACATGTCCGACGTCTATAGGGTCGTCCCCACGACCCCGGGACTAGGTCGGCCCGCCGCCGACTTGTCCGACGACTATAGGGTCGTCCCCACGAACCCGGGACTAGGTTGGCCAGTCACCGACATGTCCGACGACTATAGGGTCGTCCCCAAGACCACGGGCCAAAGTTGCCCTGCCGCCGACATGTCCGACGACTATAGGGTCGTCCCCACGACACCGGGTCTAGGTTGGCCCGCCGCCGACTTGTCCGACGACTATAGGGTCGTCCCCACGACCCCGGGAGTAGGATGGCCCGCCGCCGACTTGTCCGACGACTATAGGGTCGTCCCCACGACCCCGGGACTAGGTTGGCCGGCCGCCGACATGTCCGACGACTATACGGTCGTCCCCACGACCACGGGACTAGGTTGGCCCGCCGCCGACTTGTCCGACGACTATAGGGTCGTCCCTACCACCCCGGGACTAGGTTGGCCAGCCGCCGACATGTCCGACGTCTATAGGGTCGTCCCCACGACCCCGGGGCTAGATTGCCCCGGCACCGTCATGTCCGACGACTATAGGGTCGTCTCCACGACCCCGGGACTAGGTTGGCCCGCCGCCGACTTTTCCGACGACTATAGGGTCGTCCCCACGACCACTGGCCAAAGTTGCCCAGCCGCCGACATGTCCGACGACTATAGGGTCGTCCCCACGACCCCGGGACTAGGTTGGCCCGCCGCCGCCATGTCCGACGACTATAGGGTCGTCCCCACGCCCCGGGCCAAAGTTGGCCAGCCGCCGACATGTCCGACGACTATAGGGTCGTCCCCACGACCCCGGGACTAGGTTGGCCCGCCGCCGACATGTCCGACGTCTAAAGGGTCGTCCCCACGACCCCGGGGCTAGATTGCCCCGGCACCGCCATGTCCGACGACTATAGGGTCGTCCCCACGACCCCGGGTCTAGGTTGGCCCGCCGCCGACTTGTCCGACGACTATAGGGTCGTCCCTACCACCCCGGGACTAGGTTGGCCAGCCGCCGACATGTCCGACGTCTATAGGGTCGTCCCCACGACCCCGGGGCTAGATTGCCCCGGCACCGTCATGTCCGACGACTATAGGGTCGTCCCCACGACCCCGGGACCAGGTTGGCCCGCCGCCGACTTGTCCCGCCGCCGACTTGTCCCGCCGCCGACTTGTCCGACGACTATAGGGTCGTCTCCACGCCCCCGGGACTAGGTTGGCCAGTCACCGACATGTCCAACGACTATATGGTCGTCTCCACGACCCCGGGACTAGGTTGGCCAGTCACCGACATGTCCGACGACTATAGGGTCGTCCCCACGACCATGGGCCAAAGTTGCCCTGCCCCCGACATGTCCGACGACTATAGGGTCGTCCCCACGACCACTGGCCAAAGTTGCCCCGCCGCCGACACGTCCGACGACTATAGGGTCGCCCCCACGACCCCGGGACTAGGTTGGCCAGCCGCCGACATGTCCGACGTCTATAGGGTCGTCCCCACGACCCCGGGACCAGGTTGGCCCGCCGCCGACTTGTCCCGCCGCCGACTTGTCCCGCCGCCGACTTGTCCGACGACTATAGGGTCGTCCCCACGACCCCGGGACTAGGTTAGCCAGCCGCCGACATGTTCGACGACTATGGGGTCGTCCCCACGACCCCGGGACTAGGTTGGCCCGCAGACGACTTGTCCGACGACTATAGAGACGTCCCCACGACCACGGGCCAAAGTTGCCCAGCCGCCGACATGTCCGACGACTATAGGGTCGTCCCCACGACCCCGGGACTAGGTTGGCCCGCCGCCGACTTGTCCGACGACTATAGGGTCGTCCCTACCACCCCGGGACTAGGCTGGCCAGACGCCGACTTGTCCGACGACTATACGGGCTTCCCCACGACCACGGGACTAGGTTGGCCCGTCACCGTCATGTCCGACGACTATAGGGTCGTCTCCACGACCCCGGGAATAGGTTGGCCCGCCGCCGACATGTCCGACGTCTATAGGGTCGTCCCTACGACCCCGGGGCTAGATTGGCCCGCCACCGTCATGTCCGACGACTATAGGTTCGTCCCTACGACCCTGGGCATTCATTGGCCTGCCGCCGACATGTCCGACGACTATAGGGTCGTCCCCACGACCACTGGCCAAAGTTGCCCAGCCGCCGACATGTCCGACGACTATAGGGTCGTCCCCACGACCCCGGGACTAGGTTGGCCCGCCGCCGACTTGTCCGACGACTATAGAGACGTCCCCACGACCACGGGCCAAAGTTGCCCAGCCGCCGACATGTCCGACGACTATACGGTCGTCCCCACGACCACGGGACTAGGTTGGCCCGCCGCCGATTTGTCCGACGACTATAGGGTCGTCCCCACGACCCCGGGACTAGGTTGGCCAGCCGCCGACATGTCCGACGACTATAGGGTCGTCCCCACGACCACGGGACTAGGTTGGCCCGCCGCCGACATGTCCGACGTCTATAGGGTCGTCTCCACGACCCCGGGACTAGGTTGGCCCGCCGCCGACTTTTCCGACGATTATAGAGACGTCCCCACGACCACGGGCCAAAGTTGCCCAGCCGCCGACATGCCCGACGTCTATAGGGTCGTCCCCACGACCCCGGGGCTAGATTGCCCCGGCACCGTCATGTCCGACGACTATAGGGTCGTCCCAACGACCACGAGACTAGGTTGGCCAGCCGCCGACATGTCCGACGACTATAGGGTCGTCCCCACGACCACGGGCCAAAGTTGCCTTGCCGCCGACATGTCCGACGACTATAGGGTCGTCCCCACGATCCAGGGACTAGGTTGGCCAGCCGCCGACATGTCCGACGACTATAGGGTCGTCGCCACGGCCCCAGGAATAGATTGGCCCACCACCGTCATGTCCGACGACTACAGGATCGTCCCCACGACCCCCGGACTTGATTGCCCCGCCACCGTCATGTCCGACGACTATAGGGTCGTCTCCACGACCCCGGGACTAGGTTGGCCCGCCGCCGACTTTTCCGACGATTATAGAGACGTCCCCACGACCACGGGTCAAAGTTGCCCAGCCGCCGAAATGTCCGACGACTATAGGGTCGTCCCCACGACACCGGGACTAGGTTGGCCCGCCGCCGACTTGTCCGACGTCTATACGGTCGTCCCCAAGACACCGGGGCTAGATTGGCCCGCCACCGTCATGTCCGACGACTATAGGTTCGTCCCTACGACCCTGGGCATACGTTGGCCCGCCGCCGACATGTCCGACGTCTAAAGGGTCGTCCCCACGACCCCGGGGCTAGATTGCCCCGGCACCGTCATGTCCGACGACTATGGGGTCGTCCCCACGACCCCGGGGCTAGATTGGCCCGCCACCGTCATGTCCGACGACTATGGGTTCGTCCCTACGACCCTGGGCATACGTTGGCCCGCCGCCGACATGTCCGCCGACTATAGGGTCGTCCCCACGATCCCGGGACTTGGTTGGCCAGCCGCCGACATGCCAGACGACTATAGTGTCGTCCCCACGGCCCCAGGAATAGATTGGCGCACCACCGTCATGTCCGACGACTACAGGATCGTCCCCACGACCCCCGGACTTGATTGCCCCGCCACCGTCATGGCCGACGACTATAGGGTCGTCCCCACGACCCCGGGGCTAGATTGGCCCGCCACCGTCATGTCCGACGACTATGGGTTCGTCCCTACGACCCTGGGCATACGTTGGCCCGCCGCCGACATGTCCGCCGACTATAGGGTCGTCCCCACGATCCCGGGACTGGGTTGGCCAGCCGCCGACATGCCCGACGACTATAGGGTCGTCCCCACGGCCCCAGGAATAGATTGGCGCACCACCGTCATGTCCGACGACTAGAGGATCGTCCCCACGACCCCCGGACTTGATTGCCCCGCCACTGTCATGTCCGACGACTATAGGGTCGTCTCCACGACCCCGGGACTAGGTTGGCCCGCCGCCGACTTTTCCGACGATTATAGAGACGTCCCCACGACCACGTGCCAAAGTTGCCCAGCCGCCGACATGTCCGACGTCTATAGGGTCGTCTCCACGACCCCGGGACTAGGTTGGCCCGCCGCCGACTTTTCCGACGATTATAGAGACGTCCCCACGACCACGGGCCAAAGTTGCCCAGCCGCCGACATGCCCGACGTCTATAGGGTCGTCCCCACGACCCCGGGGCTAGATTGCCTCGGCACCGTCATGTCCGACGACTATAGGGTCGTCCCCACGAGCCCGGGACTAGGTTGGCCCGCCACCGACTTGTCCGACGACTATAGGGTCGTCCCTACCACCTCGGGACTAGATTGGCCCGCCACCGTCATGTCCGACGACTATAGGGTCGTCTCCACGACCCCGGGACTAGGTTGGCCCGCCGCCGACTTGTCCGACGACTATAGGGTCGTCCCCACGACCACTGGCCAAAGTTGCCCAGCCGGCGACATCTCCGACGACTATAGGGTCGTACCCACGAACCCGGGACTAGGCTGGCCCGCCGCCGACATGTCCGACGTCTATACGGTCGTCCCCAAGACCCCGGGGCTAGATTGGCCCGCCACCGTCATGTCCGACGACTATAGGTTCGTCCCTACGACCCTGGGCATACGTTGGCCCGCCGCCGACATGTCCGACGTCTAAAGGGTCGTCCCCACGACCCCGGGGCTAGATTGCCCCGGCACCGTCATGTCCGACGACTATAGGGTCGTCCCCACGACCACGGGACTAGGTTGGCCCGCCGCCGACTTGTCCGACGACTATAGGGTCGTCCCTACCACCCCGGGACTAGGTTGGCCAACCGCCGACTTGTCCGACGCCTATAGGGTCGTCCCCAAGACCCCGGGGCTAGATTGGCCCGCCACCGTCATGTCCGACGACTATAGGTTCGTCCCTACGACCCTGGGCATACGTTGGCCCGCCGCCGACATGTCCGACGTCTAAAGGGTCGTCCCCACGACCCCGGGGCTAGATTGCCCCGGCACCGTCATGTCCGACGACTATAGGGTCGTCCCCACGACCCCGGGACTAGGTTGGCCCGCCGCCGACTTGTCCGACGACTATAGGGTCGTCCCTACCACCCCGGGACTAGATTGGCCCGCCACCGTCATGTCCGACGACTATAGGGTCGTCTCCACGACCCCGGGACTAGGTTGGCCCGCCGCCGACTTGTCCGACGACTATAGGGTCGTCCCCACGACCACTGGCCAAAGTTGCCCAGCCGGCGACATCTCTGACGACTATAGGGTCGTCCCCACGAACCCGGGACTAGGCTGGCCCGCCGCCGACATGTCCGACGTCTATACGGTCGTCCCCAAGACCCCGGGGCTAGATTGGCCCGCCACCGTCATGTCCGACGACTATAGGTTCGTCCCTACGACCCTGGGCATACGTTGGCCCGCCGCCGACATGTCCGACGTCTAAAGGGTCGTCCCCACGACCCCGGGACTAGGTTGGCCCGCCGCCGACTTGTCCGACGACTATAGGGTCGTCTCCACGACCCCGGGACTAGGTTGGCCAGTCACCGACATGTCCGACGTCTATAGGGTCGTCTCCACGACCCCGGGACTAGGTTGGCCAGTCACCGACATGTCCGACGACTATAGGGTCGTCCCCACGACCATGGGCCAAAGTTGCCCTGCCCCCGACATGTCCGACGACTATAGGGTCGTCCCCACGACCACTGGCCAAAGTTGCCCCGCCGCCGACATGTCCGACGACTATAGGGTCGTCCCCACGACCACGGGACTAGGTTGGCCCGCCGCCGACATGTCCGACGTCTATAGGGTCGTCCCCACGATCCCGGGACTAGGTTGGCCAGCCGCCGACATGTCCGACGACTATAGGGTCGTCCCCACGGCCCCAGGAATAGATTGGCCCACCACCGTCATGTCCGACGACTACAGGATCGTCCCCACGACCCCCGGACTTGATTGCCCCGCCACCGTCATGTCCGACGACTATAGGGTCGTCTCCACGACCCCGGGACTAGGTTGGCCCGCCGCCGACTTTTCCGACGATTATAGAGACGTCCCCACGACGACGGGCCAAAGTTGCCCAGCCGCCGAAATGTCCGACGACTATAGGGTCGTCCCCTCGACCCCGGGACTAGGTTGGCCCGCCGCCGACTTGTCCGACGAATATAGGGTCGTCCCCACGATCCCGGGACTAGGTTGGCCAGCCGCCGGCATGTCCGAAGACTATAGGGTCGTCCCCACGACCCCGGGACTAGATTGGCCCGCCACCGTCATGTCCGACGACTATAGGGTCGTACCCACGACCCCGGGACTAGGTTGGCCAGCCGCCGACATGTCCGACGACTATAGGGTCGTCTCCACGACCCCCGGACTAGGTTGGCCCGCCGCCGACATGTCCGACGACTATAGGGTCGTCCCCACGATCCCGGGACTAGGTTGGCCAGCCGCCGGCATGTCCGAAGACTATAGGGTCGTCCCCACGACCCCGGGACTAGATTGGCCCGCCACCGTCATGTCCGACGACTATAGGGTCGTCCCCACGATCCCGGGACTAGGTTGGCCAGCCGCCGGCATGTCCGAAGACTATAGGGTCGTCCCCACGACCCCGGGACTAGGTTGGCCAGCCTCCGACATATCCGACGACTATAGGGTCGTCCCCACGACCACGGGCCAAAGTTGACCTACCGCCGACATGTCCGACGACTATAGGGTCGTCCGCACGACCCCGGGACTAGATTGGCCCGCCACCGTCATGTCCGACGACAATAGGGTCGTCCCCACGACCACGGGCCAAGGCTGGCCCGCCGCCGACATGTCCGACGACTATAGGGTCGTCTCCACGACCCCGGGACAAGATTGGCCTGCCACCATCATGTCCGACGACTATAGGGACGTCCCCACGACCACGGGACTAGGTTGGGCCGCCGCCGACTAGTCCGACGACTATAGGGTCGTCCTCACGACCACGGGCCAAAGTTGCCCTGCCGCCGACATGTCCGACGACTATAGGATCGTCCCCACGACCCCGGGACTAGGTTGGCCAGTCACCGACATGTCCGACGACTATAGGGTCGTCCTCACGACCACGGGCCAAAGTTGCCCTGCCGCTGACATGTCCGACGACTATAGGGTCGTCCCCACGACCCCGGGACTAGGTTGGCCAGCCTCCGACATATCCGACGACTATAGGGTCGTCCCCACGACCACGGGCCAAAGTTGACCTGCCGCCGACATGTCCGACGACTATAGGGTCGTCCCCACGACCACGGGCCAAAGCTGGCCAGCCGCCGACATGTCCGACGACTATAGGGTCGTATCCACGACCCCGGGGCTAGGTTGGCCAGCCGCCGACATGTCCGACGACTATAGGGTCGTCCCCACGACCACGGGCCAAAGCTGGCCAGCCGCCGACATGTCCGACGACTATAGGGTCGTCCCCACGACCCCGGGCCAAAGCTGGCCAACCGCCAACATGTCCGACGGCTATAGGGTCGTCCCCGCGACCCCGGGACTAGGATGGCCCGCCGCCGACTTGTCCGACGACTATAGGGTCGTCTCCACGACCCCGGGACTAGGTTGGCCAGCCGCCGACATGTCCGACGACTATAGGGTCGTCCCCACGACCACGGGCCAAAGTTGCCCTGCCGCCGACATGTCCGACGACTATAGGGTCGTCCTCACGGCCACAGGCCAAAGTTGCCCTGCCGCCGACATGTCCGACGACTATAGGGTCGTCCCCACGACCACGGGACTAGGTTGGCCCGCCGCCGACTTGTCCGACGACTATAGGGTCGTCCCCACGAACCCGGGACTAGGTTGGCCAGTCACCGACATGTCCGACGACTATAGGGTCGTCCTCACGACCACGGGCCAAAGTTGCCCTGCCGCCGACATGTCCGACGACTATAGGGACGTCCCCACGACCACGGGACTAGGTTGGCCCGCCGCCGACTTGTCCGACGACTATAGGGTCGTGCCTACCACCCCGGGACTAGGATGACCCGCCGCCGACTTTTCCGACGACTATAGGGTCGTACCCACGAACCCGGGACTAGATTGGCCAGCCGCCGACATGTCCGACGACTATAGGGTCGTCCCCACCACCCCGGGTCTAGGTTGGCCAGCCGCCGACATGTCCGACGACTATAGGGTCGTCCCCACGACCACGGGCCAAAGTTGCCCTGCCGCCGACATGTCCGACGACTATAGGGTCGTCCTCACGACCACGGGCCAAAGTTGCCCTGCCGCCGACATGTCCGACGTCTATAGGATCGTCCCCACGACCCCGGGACTAGGTTGGCCAGTCACCGACATGTCCGACGACTATAGGGTCGTCCTCACGACCACGGGCCAAAGTTGCCCTGCCGCCGACATGTCCGACGACTATAGGGTCGTCCCCACGACCCCGGGACTAGGTTGGCCAGCCTCCGACATATCCGACGACTATAGGGTCGTCCCCACGACCACGGGCCAAAGTTGACCTGCCGCCGACATGTCCGACGACTATAGGGTCGTCCCCACGACCACGGGCCAAAGCTGGCCAGCCGCCGACATGTCCGACGACTATAGGGTCGTATCCACGACCCCGGGACTAGGTTGGCCAGCCGCCGACATGTCCGACGACTATAGGGTCGTCCCCACGACCACGGGCCAAAGCTGGCCAGCCGCCGACATGTCCGACGACTATAGGGTCGTCTCCACGACCCCGGGACTAGATTGGCCCGCCACCGTCATGTCCGACGAATATAGGTTCGTGCCTACGACCCTGGGCATACGTTGGCCCGCCGCCGACATGTCCGACGACTATAGGGTCGTCCCCAAGACCACGGGCCAAAGTTGCCCTGCCGCCGACATGTCCGACGACTACAGGGTCGTCCCCACGACCCCGGGTCTAGGTTGGCCCGCCGTCGACATGTCCGACGACAATAGGGTCGTCCCCACGCCCCGGGCCAAAGTTGGCCAGCCGCCGACATGTCCGACGACTATAGGGTCGTCCCCACGACCCCGGGACTAGATTGGCCCGCCACCGTCATGTCCGACGACTATACGGTCGTCCCCACGACCCCGGGACTAGGTTGGCCCGCCGACGACGTGTCCTACGACTATGGGGTCGTCCCCACGACCACGAGACTAGGTTGGCCAGCCGCCGACATGTCCGACGACTATAGGGTCGTCCCCACCACCCCGGGTCTAGGTTGGCCAGCCGCCGACATGTCCGACGACTATAGGGTCGTCCTCACGACCACGGGCCAAAGTTGCCCTGCCGCCGACATGTCCGACGACTATAGGGTCGTCCCCACGACCCCGGGACTAGATTGGCCCGCCACCGTCATGTCCGACGACTATAGGGTCGTCCCGACGACACCGGGGCTAGGTAGGCCCGCCGCCGACTTGTGCCGACGACTATAGGGTCGACCCCACGACCCCGGGACTAGGTTGGCCCGCCGCCGACTTGTCCGACGACTATAGGATCGTCCCCACGACCCCGGGACTAGATTGGCCCGCCACCGTCATGTCCGACGACTATAGGGTCGGCCCCACGACCCCGGGACTGGGTTGGCCCGCCGCCGACTTGTCCGACGACTATAGGGTCGTCCCCACGACCCTGGGCATACGTTGGCCCGCCGCCGACATGTCCGACGATTATAGGGTCGTCCCCACGATCCCGGGACTAGGTTGGCCAGCCGCCCACATGTCCGACGACAATAGGGTCGTCCCCACGACCCCGGGACTAGATTGGCCCACCACTGTCATGTCCGACGACTACAGGGTCGTCCCCACGGCCCCGGGAATAGATTGGCCCACCACCGTCATGTCCGACGACTACAGGGTCGTCCCCACGACCCCGGGACTAGGTTGGCCCGCCACCGACTTGTCCGACGACTATAGGGTGGTCCCTCCCACCCCGGAACTAGGTTGGCCAGCCGCCGACATGTCCGACGACTATAGGGTCGTCCCCACGACCTCGGAGCTAGATTCGCCCGCCACCGTCATGTCCGACGACTATAGGGTCGTACCCACGACCCCGAGACTAGATTGGCCCGCCACCGTCATGACCGACGACTATAGGGTCGGCCCCACGACCCCGGGACTGGGTTGGCCCGCCGCCGACTTGTCCGACGACTATAGGGTCGTCCCCACGACCCCGGGACTAGGATGACCCGCCGCCGACTTCTCCGACGACTATAGAGTCGTCCCCACGACCCCGGGACTAGGTTGGCCCGCCACCATCATGTCCGACGATTATAGGGTCGTCCCCACGACCACGGGCCAAAGTTGGCCAGCCGCCGACATGTCCGACGACTATAGGGTCGTCCCCACGACCCCGGGACTAGGTTGGCCCGCCGCCGACTTGTCCGACGACTATAGGGTCGTCCCCACTACCCCGGGACTAGATTGGCCCGCCACCGTCATTTCCGACGACTATAGGGTCGTACCCACGACCCCGGGGCTAGGTAGGCCCGCCGCCGACTTGTGCCGACGACTATAGGGTCGTCCCCACGACCCCGGGACTAGGTTCGCCCGCCGCCGACTTGTCCGACGACTATAGGGTCGTCCCCACGACCCCGGGACTAGATTGGCCCGCCACCATCATGTCCGACGATTATAGGGTCGTCCCCACGACCACGGGCCAAAGTTGGCCAGCCGCCGACATGTCCGACGACTATAGGGTCGTCCCCACGACCCCGGGACTAGGTTGGCCCGCCGCCGACTTGTCCGACGACTATAGGGTCGTCCCCACTACCCCGGGACTAGATTGGCCCGCCACCGTCATTTCCGACGACTATAGGGTCGTACCCACGACCCCGGGACTAGGTTGGCCAGCCGCCGACATGTCCGACGACTATAGGGTCGTCTCCACGACCCCCGGACTAGGTTGGCCCGCCGCCGACATGTCCGACGACTATAGGGTCGTCTCCACGACCGCGGGACTAGGTTGGCCCGCCGCCGAGTTGTCCGACGACTATAGGGTCGTCCCCACGACCCCGCGACTAGGTTGGCCAGGCGCCAACATGTCCAACGACTATAGGGTCATCCCCACGACCCCGGGACTAGGTTGGCCCGCCGCCGACTTGCCCGACGTCTATAGGGTCGTCCCCACGACCCCGGGGCTAGATTGGCCCGCCATCGTTATGTCCGACGACTATAGGTTCGTCCCTACGACCCTGGGCGTACGCTGGCCCGCCGCCGACATGTCCGACGACTATAGGGTCGTCCCCACGATCCCGGGACTAGGTTGGCCAGCCGCCGGCATGTCCGAAGACTATAGGGTCGTCCCCACGACCCCGGGACTAGATTGGCCCGCCACCGTCATGTCCGACGACTATAGGGTCGTCCCCACGACCCCGGGACTAGGTTGGCCCGCCACCATCATGTTCGACGACTATAGGGTCGTCCCCACGACCCCGGGACTAGATTGGCCCGCCACCATCATGTCCGACGACTATAGGATCGTCCCCACGACCCCGGGACTAGGTTGGCC
The DNA here is from genome assembly GCA_946251845.1 of Andrena fulva. Classification (NCBI taxonomy): domain Eukaryota; kingdom Metazoa; phylum Arthropoda; class Insecta; order Hymenoptera; family Andrenidae; genus Andrena; species Andrena fulva. Next base: position 1,024,185 of record CAMITZ010000126.1, on the reverse strand, counting down.
AGTCACCGACATGTCCGACGACTATAGGGTCGTCCTCACGACCACGGGCCAAAGTTGCCCTGCCGCCGACATGTCCGACGACTATAGGGTCGTCCCCACGACCCCGGGACTAGGTTGGCCAGCCTCCGACATATCCGACGACTATAGGGTCGTCCCCACGACCACGGGCCAAAGTTGACCTGCCGCCGACATGTCCGACGACTATAGGGTCGTCCCCACGACCACGGGCCAAAGCTGGCCAGCCGCCGACATGTCCGACGACTATAGGGTCGTATCCACGACCCCGGGACTAGGTTGGCCAGCCGCCGACATGTCCGACGACTATAGGGTCGTCCCCACGACCACGGGCCAAAGCTGGCCAGCCGCCGACATGTCCGACGACTATAGGGTCGTCTCCACGACCCCGGGACTAGATTGGCCCGCCACCGTCATGTCCGACGAATATAGGTTCGTGCCTACGACCCTGGGCATACGTTGGGCCGCCGCCGACATGTCCGACGACTATAGGGTCGTCCCCACGACCACGGGCCAAAGCTGGCCAGCCGCCGACATGTCCGACGACTATAGGGTCGTATCCACGACCCCGGGACTAGGTTGGCCAGCCGCCGACATGTCCGACGACTATAGGGTCGTCCCCACGACCACGGGCCAAAGCTGGCCCGCCGCCGACATGTCCGACGACTATAGGGTCGTCCCCACGACCCCGGGTCTAGGTTGGCCCGCCGTCGACATGTCCGACGACAATAGGGTCGTCCCCACGCCCCGGGCCAAAGTTGGCCAGCCGCCGACATGTCCGACGACTATAGGGTCGTCCCCACGACCCCGGGACTAGATTGGCCCGCCACCGTCATGTCCGACGACTATACGGTCGTCCCCACGACCCCGGGACTAGGTTGGCCCGCCGACGACGTGTCCTACGACTATGGGGTCGTCCCCACGACCACGAGACTAGGTTGGCCAGCCGCCGACATGTCCGACGACTATAGGGTCGTCCCCACCACCCCGGGTCTAGGTTGGCCAGCCGCCGACATGTCCGACGACTATAGGGTCGTCCTCACGACCACGGGCCAAAGTTGCCCTGCCGCCGACATGTCCGACGACTATAGGGTCGTCCCCACGACCCCGGGACTAGATTGGCCCGCCACCGTCATGTCCGACGACTATAGGGTCGTCCCGACGACACCGGGGCTAGGTAGGCCCGCCGCCGACTTGTGCCGACGACTATAGGGTCGTCCCCACGACCCCGGGACTAGGTTGGCCCGCCGCCGACTTGTCCGACGACTATAGGATCGTCCCCACGACCCCGGGACTAGATTGGCCCGCCACCGTCATGTCCGACGACTATAGGGTCGGCCCCACGACCCCGGGACTGGGTTGGCCCGCCGCCGACTTGTCCGACGACTATAGGGTCGTCCCCACGACCCTGGGCATACGTTGGCCCGCCGCCGACATGTCCGACGATTATAGGGTCGTCCCCACGATCCCGGGACTAGGTTGGCCAGCCGCCCACATGTCCGACGACAATAGGGTCGTCCCCACGACCCCGGGACTAGATTGGCCCACCACTGTCATGTCCGACGACTACAGGGTCGTCCCCACGGCCCCGGGAATAGATTGGCCCACCACCGTCATGTCCGACGACTACAGGGTCGTCCCCACGACCCCGGGACTAGGTTGGCCCGCCACCGACTTGTCCGACGACTATAGGGTGGTCCCTCCCACCCCGGAACTAGGTTGGCCAGCCGCCGACATGTCCGACGACTATAGGGTCGTCCCCACGACCTCGGAGCTAGATTCGCCCGCCACCGTCATGTCCGACGACTATAGGGTCGTACCCACGACCCCGAGACTAGATTGGCCCGCCACCGTCATGACCGACGACTATAGGGTCGGCCCCACGACCCCGGGACTGGGTTGGCCCGCCGCCGACTTGTCCGACGACTATAGGGTCGTCCCCACGACCCCGGGACTAGGATGACCCGCCGCCGACTTCTCCGACGACTATAGAGTCGTCCCCACGACCCCGGGACTAGGTTGGCCCGCCACCATCATGTCCGACGATTATAGGGTCGTCCCCACGACCACGGGCCAAAGTTGGCCAGCCGCCGACATGTCCGACGACTATAGGGTCGTCCCCACGACCCCGGGACTAGGTTGGCCCGCCGCCGACTTGTCCGACGACTATAGGGTCGTCCCCACTACCCCGGGACTAGATTGGCCCGCCACCGTCATTTCCGACGACTATAGGGTCGTACCCACGACCCCGGGGCTAGGTAGGCCCGCCGCCGACTTGTGCCGACGACTATAGGGTCGTCCCCACGACCCCGGGACTAGGTTCGCCCGCCGCCGACTTGTCCGACGACTATAGGGTCGTCCCCACGACCCCGGGACTAGATTGGCCCGCCACCATCATGTCCCACGATTATAGGGTCGTCCCCACGACCACGGGCCAAAGTTGGCCAGCCGCCGACATGTCCGACGACTATAGGGTCGTCCCCACGACCCCGGGACTAGGTTGGCCCGCCGCCGACTTGTCCGACGACTATAGGGTCGTCCCCACTACCCCGGGACTAGATTGGCCCGCCACCGTCATTTCCGACGACTATAGGGTCGTACCCACGACCCCGGGACTAGGTTGGCCAGCCGCCGACATGTCCGACGACTATAGGGTCGTCTCCACGACCCCCGGACTAGGTTGGCCCGCCGCCGACATGTCCGACGACTATAGGGTCGTCTCCACGACCGCGGGACTAGGTTGGCCCGCCGCCGAGTTGTCCGACGACTATAGGGTCGTCCCCACGACCCCGCGACTAGGTTGGCCAGGCGCCAACATGTCCAACGACTATAGGGTCATCCCCACGACCCCGGGACTAGGTTGGCCCGCCGCCGACTTGCCCGACGTCTATAGGGTCGTCCCCACGACCCCGGGGCTAGATTGGCCCGCCATCGTTATGTCCGACGACTATAGGTTCGTCCCTACGACCCTGGGCGTACGCTGGCCCGCCGCCGACATGTCCGACGACTATAGGGTCGTCCCCACGATCCCGGGACTAGGTTGGCCAGCCGCCGGCATGTCCGAAGACTATAGGGTCGTCCCCACGACCCCGGGACTAGATTGGCCCGCCACCGTCATGTCCGACGACTATAGGGTCGTCCCCACGACCCCGGGACTAGGTTGGCCCGCCACCATCATGTTCGACGACTATAGGGTCGTCCCCACGACCCCGGGACTAGATTGGCCCGCCACCATCATGTCCGACGACTATAGGGTCGTCCCCACGACCCCGGGACTACATTGGCCCGCCACCGTCATGTCCGACGACTATAGGGTCGTCCCCACGACCCCGGGACTAGGTTGGCCAGCCTCCGACATATCCGACGACTATAGGGTCGTCCCCACGACCACGGGCCAAAGTTGACCTACCGCCGACATGTCCGACGACTATAGGGTCGTCCGCACGACCCCGGGACTAGATTGGCCCGCCACCGTCATGTCCGACGACAATAGGGTCGTCCCCACGACCACGGGCCAAGGCTGTCCCGCCGCCGACATGTCCGACGACTATAGGGTCGTCTCCACGACCCCGGGACTAGATTGGCCTGCCACCATCATGTCCGACGACTATAGGGACGTCCCCACGACCACGGGACTAGGTTGGGCCGCCGCCGACTAGTCCGACGACTATAGGGTCGTCCTCACGACCACGGGCCAAAGTTGCCCTGCCGCCGACATGTCCGACGACTATAGGATCGTCCCCACGACCCCGGGACTGGGTTGGCCCGCCGCCGACTTGTCCGACGACTATAGGGTCGTCCCCACGACCCCGGGACTAGGATGACCCGCCGCCGACTTCTCCGACGACTATAGAGTCGTCCCCACGACCCCGGGACTAGGTTGGCCCGCCACCATCATGTCCGACGATTATAGGGTCGTCCCCACGACCACGGGCCAAAGTTGGCCAGCCGCCGACATGTCCGACGACTATAGGGTCGTCCCCACGACCCCGGGACTAGGTTGGCCCGCCGCCGACTTGTCCGACGACTATAGGGTCGTCCCCACTACCCCGGGACTAGATTGGCCCGCCACCGTCATTTCCGACGACTATAGGGTCGTACCCACGACCCCGGGGCTAGGTAGGCCCGCCGCCGACTTGTGCCGACGACTATAGGGTCGTCCCCACGACCCCGGGACTAGGTTCGCCCGCCGCCGACTTGTCCGACGACTATAGGGTCGTCCCCGCGACCCCGGGACTAGATTGGCCCGCCACCATCATGTCCGACGATTATAGGGTCGTCCCCACGACCACGGGCCAAAGTTGGCCAGCCGCCGACATGTCCGACGACTATAGGGTCGTCCCCACGACCCCGGGACTAGGTTGGCCCGCCGCCGACTTGTCCGACGACTATAGGGTCGTCCCCACTACCCCGGGACTAGATTGGCCCGCCACCGTCATTTCCGACGACTATAGGGTCGTACCCACGACCCCGGGACTAGGTTGGCCAGCCGCCGACATGTCCGACGACTATAGGGTCGTCTCCACGACCCCCGGACTAGGTTGGCCCGCCGCCGACATGTCCGACGACTATAGGGTCGTCTCCACGACCGCGGGACTAGGTTGGCCCGCCGCCGAGTTGTCCGACGACTATAGGGTCGTCCCCACGACCCCGCGACTAGGTTGGCCAGGCGCCAACATGTCCAACGACTATAGGGTCATCCCCACGACCCCGGGACTAGGTTGGCCCGCCGCCGACTTGCCCGACGTCTATAGGGTCGTCCCCACGACCCCGGGGCTAGATTGGCCCGCCATCGTTATGTCCGACGACTATAGGTTCGTCCCTACGACCCTGGGCGTACGCTGGCCCGCCGCCGACATGTCCGACGACTATAGGGTCGTCCCCACGATCCCGGGACTAGGTTGGCCAGCCGCCGGCATGTCCGAAGACTATAGGGTCGTCCCCACGACCCCGGGACTAGATTGGCCCGCCACCGTCATGTCCGACGACTATAGGGTCGTCCCCACGACCCCGGGACTAGGTTGGCCCGCCACCATCATGTTCGACGACTATAGGGTCGTCCCCACGACCCCGGGACTAGATTGGCCCGCCACCATCATGTCCGACGACTATAGGGTCGTCCCCACGACCCCGGGACTACATTGGCCCGCCACCGTCATGTCCGACGACTATAGGGTCGTCCCCACGACCCCGGGACTAGGTTGGCCAGCCTCCGACATATCCGACGACTATAGGGTCGTCCCCACGACCACGGGCCAAAGTTGACCTACCGCCGACATGTCCGACGACTATAGGGTCGTCCGCACGACCCCGGGACTAGATTGGCCCGCCACCGTCATGTCCGACGACAATAGGGTCGTCCCCACGACCACGGGCCAAGGCTGTCCCGCCGCCGACATGTCCGACGACTATAGGGTCGTCTCCACGACCCCGGGACTAGATTGGCCTGCCACCATCATGTCCGACGACTATAGGGACGTCCCCACGACCACGGGACTAGGTTGCGCCGCCGCCGACTAGTCCGACGACTATAGGGTCGTCCTCACGACCACGGGCCAAAGTTGCCCTGCCGCCGACATGTCCGACGACTATAGGATCGTCCCCACGACCCCGGGACTAGGTTGGCCAGTCACCGTCATGTCCGACGACTATAGGGTCGTCCTCACGACCACGGGCCAAAGTTGCCCTGCCGCCGACATGTCCGACGACTATAGGGTCGTCCCCACGACCCCGGGACTAGGTTGGCCAGCCTCCGACATATCCGACGACTATAGGGTCGTCCCCACGACCACGGGCCAAAGTTGACCTGCCGCCGACATGTCCGACGACTATAGGGTCGTCCCCACGACCACGGGCCAAAGCTGGCCAGCCGCCGACATGTCCGACGACTATAGGGTCGTATCCACGACCCCGGGACTAGGTTGGCCAGCCGCCGACATGTCCGACGACTATAGGGTCGTCCCCACGACCACGGGCCAAAGCTGGCCAGCCGCCGACATGTCCGACGACTATAGGGTCGTCCCCACGACCCCGGGCCAAAGCTGGCCAACCGCCAACATGTCCGACGGCTATAGGGTCGTCCCCGCGACCCCGGGACTAGGATGGCCCGCCGCCGACTTGTCCGACGACTATAGGGTCGTCTCCACGACCCCGGGACTAGGTTGGCCAGCCGCCGACATGTCCGACGACTATAGGGTCGTCCCCACGACCACGGGCCAAAGTTGCCCTGCCGCCGACATGTCCGACGACTATAGGGTCGTCCTCACGACCACAGGCCAAAGTTGCCCTGCCGCCGACATGTCCGACGACTATAGGGTCGTCCCCACGACCGCGGGTCTAGGTTGGCCCGCCGCCGACTTGTCCGACGACTATAGGGTCGTCCCTACCACCCCGGGACTAGGTTGGCCAACCGCCGACTTGTCCGACGCCTATAGGGTCGTCCCCAAGACCCCGGGGCTAGATTGGCCCGCCACCGTCATGTCCGACGACTATAGGTTCGTCCCTACGACCCTGGGCATACGTTGGCCCGCCGCCGACATGTCCGACGTCTAAAGGGTCGTCCCCACGACCCCGGGGCTAGATTGCCCCGGCACCGTCATGTCCGACGACTATAGGGTCGTCCCCACGACCCCGGGACTAGGTTGGCCCGCCGCCGACTTGTCCGACGACTATAGGGTCGTCCCTACCACCCCGGGACTAGATTGGCCCGCCACCGTCATGTCCGACGACTATAGGGTCGTCTCCACGACCCCGGGACTAGGTTGGCCCGCCGCCGACTTGTCCGACGACTATAGGGTCGTCCCCACGACCACTGGCCAAAGTTGCCCAGCCGGCGACATCTCTGACGACTATAGGGTCGTCCCCACGAACCCGGGACTAGGCTGGCCCGCCGCCGACATGTCCGACGTCTATACGGTCGTCCCCAAGACCCCGGGGCTAGATTGGCCCGCCACCGTCATGTCCGACGACTATAGGTTCGTCCCTACGACCCTGGGCATACGTTGGCCCGCCGCCGACATGTCCGACGTCTAAAGGGTCGTCCCCACGACCCCGGGACTAGGTTGGCCCGCCGCCGACTTGTCCGACGACTATAGGGTCGTCTCCACGACCCCGGGACTAGGTTGGCCAGTCACCGACATGTCCGACGTCTATAGGGTCGTCTCCACGACCCCGGGACTAGGTTGGCCAGTCACCGACATGTCCGACGACTATAGGGTCGTCCCCACGACCATGGGCCAAAGTTGCCCTGCCCCCGACATGTCCGACGACTATAGGGTCGTCCCCACGACCACTGGCCAAAGTTGCCCCGCCGCCGACATGTCCGACGACTATAGGGTCGTCCCCACGACCACGGGACTAGGTTGGCCCGCCGCCGACATGTCCGACGTCTATAGGGTCGTCCCCACGATCCCGGGACTAGGTTGGCCAGCCGCCGACATGTCCGACGACTATAGGGTCGTCCCCACGGCCCCAGGAATAGATTGGCCCACCACCGTCATGTCCGACGACTACAGGATCGTCCCCACGACCCCCGGACTTGATTGCCCCGCCACCGTCATGTCCGACGACTATAGGGTCGTCTCCACGACCCCGGGACTAGGTTGGCCCGCCGCCGACTTTTCCGACGATTATAGAGACGTCCCCACGACGACGGGCCAAAGTTGCCCAGCCGCCGAAATGTCCGACGACTATAGGGTCGTCCCCTCGACCCCGGGACTAGGTTGGCCCGCCGCCGACTTGTCCGACGAATATAGGGTCGTCCCCACGATCCCGGGACTAGGTTGGCCAGCCGCCGGCATGTCCGAAGACTATAGGGTCGTCCCCACGACCCCGGGACTAGATTGGCCCGCCACCGTCATGTCCGACGACTATAGGGTCGTACCCACGACCCCGGGACTAGGTTGGCCAGCCGCCGACATGTCCGACGACTATAGGGTCGTCTCCACGACCCCCGGACTAGGTTGGCCCGCCGCCGACATGTCCGACGACTATAGGGTCGTCCCCACGATCCCGGGACTAGGTTGGCCAGCCGCCGGCATGTCCGAAGACTATAGGGTCGTCCCCACGACCCCGGGACTAGATTGGCCCGCCACCGTCATGTCCGACGACTATAGGGTCGTCCCCACGATCCCGGGACTAGGTTGGCCAGCCGCCGGCATGTCCGAAGACTATAGGGTCGTCCCCACGACCCCGGGACTAGGTTGGCCAGCCTCCGACATATCCGACGACTATAGGGTCGTCCCCACGACCACGGGCCAAAGTTGACCTACCGCCGACATGTCCGACGACTATAGGGTCGTCCGCACGACCCCGGGACTAGATTGGCCCGCCACCGTCATGTCCGACGACAATAGGGTCGTCCCCACGACCACGGGCCAAGGCTGGCCCGCCGCCGACATGTCCGACGACTATAGGGTCGTCTCCACGACCCCGGGACAAGATTGGCCTGCCACCATCATGTCCGACGACTATAGGGACGTCCCCACGACCACGGGACTAGGTTGGGCCGCCGCCGACTAGTCCGACGACTATAGGGTCGTCCTCACGACCACGGGCCAAAGTTGCCCTGCCGCCGACATGTCCGACGACTATAGGATCGTCCCCACGACCCCGGGACTAGGTTGGCCAGTCACCGACATGTCCGACGACTATAGGGTCGTCCTCACGACCACGGGCCAAAGTTGCCCTGCCGCTGACATGTCCGACGACTATAGGGTCGTCCCCACGACCCCGGGACTAGGTTGGCCAGCCTCCGACATATCCGACGACTATAGGGTCGTCCCCACGACCACGGGCCAAAGTTGACCTGCCGCCGACATGTCCGACGACTATAGGGTCGTCCCCACGACCACGGGCCAAAGCTGGCCAGCCGCCGACATGTCCGACGACTATAGGGTCGTATCCACGACCCCGGGGCTAGGTTGGCCAGCCGCCGACATGTCCGACGACTATAGGGTCGTCCCCACGACCACGGGCCAAAGCTGGCCAGCCGCCGACATGTCCGACGACTATAGGGTCGTCCCCACGACCCCGGGCCAAAGCTGGCCAACCGCCAACATGTCCGACGGCTATAGGGTCGTCCCCGCGACCCCGGGACTAGGATGGCCCGCCGCCGACTTGTCCGACGACTATAGGGTCGTCTCCACGACCCCGGGACTAGGTTGGCCAGCCGCCGACATGTCCGACGACTATAGGGTCGTCCCCACGACCACGGGCCAAAGTTGCCCTGCCGCCGACATGTCCGACGACTATAGGGTCGTCCTCACGGCCACAGGCCAAAGTTGCCCTGCCGCCGACATGTCCGACGACTATAGGGTCGTCCCCACGACCACGGGACTAGGTTGGCCCGCCGCCGACTTGTCCGACGACTATAGGGTCGTCCCCACGAACCCGGGACTAGGTTGGCCAGTCACCGACATGTCCGACGACTATAGGGTCGTCCTCACGACCACGGGCCAAAGTTGCCCTGCCGCCGACATGTCCGACGACTATAGGGACGTCCCCACGACCACGGGACTAGGTTGGCCCGCCGCCGACTTGTCCGACGACTATAGGGTCGTGCCTACCACCCCGGGACTAGGATGACCCGCCGCCGACTTTTCCGACGACTATAGGGTCGTACCCACGAACCCGGGACTAGATTGGCCAGCCGCCGACATGTCCGACGACTATAGGGTCGTCCCCACCACCCCGGGTCTAGGTTGGCCAGCCGCCGACATGTCCGACGACTATAGGGTCGTCCCCACGACCACGGGCCAAAGTTGCCCTGCCGCCGACATGTCCGACGACTATAGGGTCGTCCTCACGACCACGGGCCAAAGTTGCCCTGCCGCCGACATGTCCGACGTCTATAGGATCGTCCCCACGACCCCGGGACTAGGTTGGCCAGTCACCGACATGTCCGACGACTATAGGGTCGTCCTCACGACCACGGGCCAAAGTTGCCCTGCCGCCGACATGTCCGACGACTATAGGGTCGTCCCCACGACCCCGGGACTAGGTTGGCCAGCCTCCGACATATCCGACGACTATAGGGTCGTCCCCACGACCACGGGCCAAAGTTGACCTGCCGCCGACATGTCCGACGACTATAGGGTCGTCCCCACGACCACGGGCCAAAGCTGGCCAGCCGCCGACATGTCCGACGACTATAGGGTCGTATCCACGACCCCGGGACTAGGTTGGCCAGCCGCCGACATGTCCGACGACTATAGGGTCGTCCCCACGACCACGGGCCAAAGCTGGCCAGCCGCCGACATGTCCGACGACTATAGGGTCGTCTCCACGACCCCGGGACTAGATTGGCCCGCCACCGTCATGTCCGACGAATATAGGTTCGTGCCTACGACCCTGGGCATACGTTGGCCCGCCGCCGACATGTCCGACGACTATAGGGTCGTCCCCAAGACCACGGGCCAAAGTTGCCCTGCCGCCGACATGTCCGACGACTACAGGGTCGTCCCCACGACCCCGGGTCTAGGTTGGCCCGCCGTCGACATGTCCGACGACAATAGGGTCGTCCCCACGCCCCGGGCCAAAGTTGGCCAGCCGCCGACATGTCCGACGACTATAGGGTCGTCCCCACGACCCCGGGACTAGATTGGCCCGCCACCGTCATGTCCGACGACTATACGGTCGTCCCCACGACCCCGGGACTAGGTTGGCCCGCCGACGACGTGTCCTACGACTATGGGGTCGTCCCCACGACCACGAGACTAGGTTGGCCAGCCGCCGACATGTCCGACGACTATAGGGTCGTCCCCACCACCCCGGGTCTAGGTTGGCCAGCCGCCGACATGTCCGACGACTATAGGGTCGTCCTCACGACCACGGGCCAAAGTTGCCCTGCCGCCGACATGTCCGACGACTATAGGGTCGTCCCCACGACCCCGGGACTAGATTGGCCCGCCACCGTCATGTCCGACGACTATAGGGTCGTCCCGACGACACCGGGGCTAGGTAGGCCCGCCGCCGACTTGTGCCGACGACTATAGGGTCGACCCCACGACCCCGGGACTAGGTTGGCCCGCCGCCGACTTGTCCGACGACTATAGGATCGTCCCCACGACCCCGGGACTAGATTGGCCCGCCACCGTCATGTCCGACGACTATAGGGTCGGCCCCACGACCCCGGGACTGGGTTGGCCCGCCGCCGACTTGTCCGACGACTATAGGGTCGTCCCCACGACCCTGGGCATACGTTGGCCCGCCGCCGACATGTCCGACGATTATAGGGTCGTCCCCACGATCCCGGGACTAGGTTGGCCAGCCGCCCACATGTCCGACGACAATAGGGTCGTCCCCACGACCCCGGGACTAGATTGGCCCACCACTGTCATGTCCGACGACTACAGGGTCGTCCCCACGGCCCCGGGAATAGATTGGCCCACCACCGTCATGTCCGACGACTACAGGGTCGTCCCCACGACCCCGGGACTAGGTTGGCCCGCCACCGACTTGTCCGACGACTATAGGGTGGTCCCTCCCACCCCGGAACTAGGTTGGCCAGCCGCCGACATGTCCGACGACTATAGGGTCGTCCCCACGACCTCGGAGCTAGATTCGCCCGCCACCGTCATGTCCGACGACTATAGGGTCGTACCCACGACCCCGAGACTAGATTGGCCCGCCACCGTCATGACCGACGACTATAGGGTCGGCCCCACGACCCCGGGACTGGGTTGGCCCGCCGCCGACTTGTCCGACGACTATAGGGTCGTCCCCACGACCCCGGGACTAGGATGACCCGCCGCCGACTTCTCCGACGACTATAGAGTCGTCCCCACGACCCCGGGACTAGGTTGGCCCGCCACCATCATGTCCGACGATTATAGGGTCGTCCCCACGACCACGGGCCAAAGTTGGCCAGCCGCCGACATGTCCGACGACTATAGGGTCGTCCCCACGACCCCGGGACTAGGTTGGCCCGCCGCCGACTTGTCCGACGACTATAGGGTCGTCCCCACTACCCCGGGACTAGATTGGCCCGCCACCGTCATTTCCGACGACTATAGGGTCGTACCCACGACCCCGGGGCTAGGTAGGCCCGCCGCCGACTTGTGCCGACGACTATAGGGTCGTCCCCACGACCCCGGGACTAGGTTCGCCCGCCGCCGACTTGTCCGACGACTATAGGGTCGTCCCCACGACCCCGGGACTAGATTGGCCCGCCACCATCATGTCCGACGATTATAGGGTCGTCCCCACGACCACGGGCCAAAGTTGGCCAGCCGCCGACATGTCCGACGACTATAGGGTCGTCCCCACGACCCCGGGACTAGGTTGGCCCGCCGCCGACTTGTCCGACGACTATAGGGTCGTCCCCACTACCCCGGGACTAGATTGGCCCGCCACCGTCATTTCCGACGACTATAGGGTCGTACCCACGACCCCGGGACTAGGTTGGCCAGCCGCCGACATGTCCGACGACTATAGGGTCGTCTCCACGACCCCCGGACTAGGTTGGCCCGCCGCCGACATGTCCGACGACTATAGGGTCGTCTCCACGACCGCGGGACTAGGTTGGCCCGCCGCCGAGTTGTCCGACGACTATAGGGTCGTCCCCACGACCCCGCGACTAGGTTGGCCAGGCGCCAACATGTCCAACGACTATAGGGTCATCCCCACGACCCCGGGACTAGGTTGGCCCGCCGCCGACTTGCCCGACGTCTATAGGGTCGTCCCCACGACCCCGGGGCTAGATTGGCCCGCCATCGTTATGTCCGACGACTATAGGTTCGTCCCTACGACCCTGGGCGTACGCTGGCCCGCCGCCGACATGTCCGACGACTATAGGGTCGTCCCCACGATCCCGGGACTAGGTTGGCCAGCCGCCGGCATGTCCGAAGACTATAGGGTCGTCCCCACGACCCCGGGACTAGATTGGCCCGCCACCGTCATGTCCGACGACTATAGGGTCGTCCCCACGACCCCGGGACTAGGTTGGCCCGCCACCATCATGTTCGACGACTATAGGGTCGTCCCCACGACCCCGGGACTAGATTGGCCCGCCACCATCATGTCCGACGACTATAGGATCGTCCCCACGACCCCGGGACTAGGTTGGCCAGTCACCGACATGTCCGACGACTATAGGGTCGTCCTCACGACCACGGGCCAAAGTTGCCCTGCCGCCGACATGTCCGACGACTATAGGGTCGTCCCCACGACCCCGGGACTAGGTTGGCCAGCCTCCGACATATCCGACGACTATAGGGTCGTCCCCACGACCACGGGCCAAAGTTGACCTGCCGCCGACATGTCCGACGACTATAGGGTCGTCCCCACGACCACGGGCCAAAGCTGGCCAGCCGCCGACATGTCCGACGACTATAGGGTCGTATCCACGACCCCGGGACTAGGTTGGCCAGCCGCCGACATGTCCGACGACTATAGGGTCGTCCCCACGACCACGGGCCAAAGCTGGCCAGCCGCCGACATGTCCGACGACTATAGGGTCGTCTCCACGACCCCGGGACTAGATTGGCCCGCCACCGTCATGTCCGACGAATATAGGTTCGTGCCTACGACCCTGGGCATACGTTGGGCCGCCGCCGACATGTCCGACGACTATAGGGTCGTCCCCACGACCACGGGCCAAAGCTGGCCAGCCGCCGACATGTCCGACGACTATAGGGTCGTATCCACGACCCCGGGACTAGGTTGGCCAGCCGCCGACATGTCCGACGACTATAGGGTCGTCCCCACGACCACGGGCCAAAGCTGGCCCGCCGCCGACATGTCCGACGACTATAGGGTCGTCCCCACGACCCCGGGTCTAGGTTGGCCCGCCGTCGACATGTCCGACGACAATAGGGTCGTCCCCACGCCCCGGGCCAAAGTTGGCCAGCCGCCGACATGTCCGACGACTATAGGGTCGTCCCCACGACCCCGGGACTAGATTGGCCCGCCACCGTCATGTCCGACGACTATACGGTCGTCCCCACGACCCCGGGACTAGGTTGGCCCGCCGACGACGTGTCCTACGACTATGGGGTCGTCCCCACGACCACGAGACTAGGTTGGCCAGCCGCCGACATGTCCGACGACTATAGGGTCGTCCCCACCACCCCGGGTCTAGGTTGGCCAGCCGCCGACATGTCCGACGACTATAGGGTCGTCCTCACGACCACGGGCCAAAGTTGCCCTGCCGCCGACATGTCCGACGACTATAGGGTCGTCCCCACGACCCCGGGACTAGATTGGCCCGCCACCGTCATGTCCGACGACTATAGGGTCGTCCCGACGACACCGGGGCTAGGTAGGCCCGCCGCCGACTTGTGCCGACGACTATAGGGTCGTCCCCACGACCCCGGGACTAGGTTGGCCCGCCGCCGACTTGTCCGACGACTATAGGATCGTCCCCACGACCCCGGGACTAGATTGGCCCGCCACCGTCATGTCCGACGACTATAGGGTCGGCCCCACGACCCCGGGACTGGGTTGGCCCGCCGCCGACTTGTCCGACGACTATAGGGTCGTCCCCACGACCCTGGGCATACGTTGGCCCGCCGCCGACATGTCCGACGATTATAGGGTCGTCCCCACGATCCCGGGACTAGGTTGGCCAGCCGCCCACATGTCCGACGACAATAGGGTCGTCCCCACGACCCCGGGACTAGATTGGCCCACCACTGTCATGTCCGACGACTACAGGGTCGTCCCCACGGCCCCGGGAATAGATTGGCCCACCACCGTCATGTCCGACGACTACAGGGTCGTCCCCACGACCCCGGGACTAGGTTGGCCCGCCACCGACTTGTCCGACGACTATAGGGTGGTCCCTCCCACCCCGGAACTAGGTTGGCCAGCCGCCGACATGTCCGACGACTATAGGGTCGTCCCCACGACCTCGGAGCTAGATTCGCCCGCCACCGTCATGTCCGACGACTATAGGGTCGTACCCACGACCCCGAGACTAGATTGGCCCGCCACCGTCATGACCGACGACTATAGGGTCGGCCCCACGACCCCGGGACTGGGTTGGCCCGCCGCCGACTTGTCCGACGACTATAG
Organism: Andrena fulva; assembly: GCA_946251845.1. Taxonomy (NCBI): domain Eukaryota; kingdom Metazoa; phylum Arthropoda; class Insecta; order Hymenoptera; family Andrenidae; genus Andrena; species Andrena fulva. The sequence goes on along the minus strand of CAMITZ010000126.1, from coordinate 1,009,155 downwards.
GGTCGTCCCCACGACCCCGGGACTAGGATGACCCGCCGCCGACTTCTCCGACGACTATAGAGTCGTCCCCACGACCCCGGGACTAGGTTGGCCCGCCACCATCATGTCCGACGATTATAGGGTCGTCCCCACGACCACGGGCCAAAGTTGGCCAGCCGCCGACATGTCCGACGACTATAGGGTCGTCCCCACGACCCCGGGACTAGGTTGGCCCGCCGCCGACTTGTCCGACGACTATAGGGTCGTCCCCACTACCCCGGGACTAGATTGGCCCGCCACCGTCATTTCCGACGACTATAGGGTCGTACCCACGACCCCGGGGCTAGGTAGGCCCGCCGCCGACTTGTGCCGACGACTATAGGGTCGTCCCCACGACCCCGGGACTAGGTTCGCCCGCCGCCGACTTGTCCGACGACTATAGGGTCGTCCCCACGACCCCGGGACTAGATTGGCCCGCCACCATCATGTCCCACGATTATAGGGTCGTCCCCACGACCACGGGCCAAAGTTGGCCAGCCGCCGACATGTCCGACGACTATAGGGTCGTCCCCACGACCCCGGGACTAGGTTGGCCCGCCGCCGACTTGTCCGACGACTATAGGGTCGTCCCCACTACCCCGGGACTAGATTGGCCCGCCACCGTCATTTCCGACGACTATAGGGTCGTACCCACGACCCCGGGACTAGGTTGGCCAGCCGCCGACATGTCCGACGACTATAGGGTCGTCTCCACGACCCCCGGACTAGGTTGGCCCGCCGCCGACATGTCCGACGACTATAGGGTCGTCTCCACGACCGCGGGACTAGGTTGGCCCGCCGCCGAGTTGTCCGACGACTATAGGGTCGTCCCCACGACCCCGCGACTAGGTTGGCCAGGCGCCAACATGTCCAACGACTATAGGGTCATCCCCACGACCCCGGGACTAGGTTGGCCCGCCGCCGACTTGCCCGACGTCTATAGGGTCGTCCCCACGACCCCGGGGCTAGATTGGCCCGCCATCGTTATGTCCGACGACTATAGGTTCGTCCCTACGACCCTGGGCGTACGCTGGCCCGCCGCCGACATGTCCGACGACTATAGGGTCGTCCCCACGATCCCGGGACTAGGTTGGCCAGCCGCCGGCATGTCCGAAGACTATAGGGTCGTCCCCACGACCCCGGGACTAGATTGGCCCGCCACCGTCATGTCCGACGACTATAGGGTCGTCCCCACGACCCCGGGACTAGGTTGGCCCGCCACCATCATGTTCGACGACTATAGGGTCGTCCCCACGACCCCGGGACTAGATTGGCCCGCCACCATCATGTCCGACGACTATAGGGTCGTCCCCACGACCCCGGGACTACATTGGCCCGCCACCGTCATGTCCGACGACTATAGGGTCGTCCCCACGACCCCGGGACTAGGTTGGCCAGCCTCCGACATATCCGACGACTATAGGGTCGTCCCCACGACCACGGGCCAAAGTTGACCTACCGCCGACATGTCCGACGACTATAGGGTCGTCCGCACGACCCCGGGACTAGATTGGCCCGCCACCGTCATGTCCGACGACAATAGGGTCGTCCCCACGACCACGGGCCAAGGCTGTCCCGCCGCCGACATGTCCGACGACTATAGGGTCGTCTCCACGACCCCGGGACTAGATTGGCCTGCCACCATCATGTCCGACGACTATAGGGACGTCCCCACGACCACGGGACTAGGTTGGGCCGCCGCCGACTAGTCCGACGACTATAGGGTCGTCCTCACGACCACGGGCCAAAGTTGCCCTGCCGCCGACATGTCCGACGACTATAGGATCGTCCCCACGACCCCGGGACTGGGTTGGCCCGCCGCCGACTTGTCCGACGACTATAGGGTCGTCCCCACGACCCCGGGACTAGGATGACCCGCCGCCGACTTCTCCGACGACTATAGAGTCGTCCCCACGACCCCGGGACTAGGTTGGCCCGCCACCATCATGTCCGACGATTATAGGGTCGTCCCCACGACCACGGGCCAAAGTTGGCCAGCCGCCGACATGTCCGACGACTATAGGGTCGTCCCCACGACCCCGGGACTAGGTTGGCCCGCCGCCGACTTGTCCGACGACTATAGGGTCGTCCCCACTACCCCGGGACTAGATTGGCCCGCCACCGTCATTTCCGACGACTATAGGGTCGTACCCACGACCCCGGGGCTAGGTAGGCCCGCCGCCGACTTGTGCCGACGACTATAGGGTCGTCCCCACGACCCCGGGACTAGGTTCGCCCGCCGCCGACTTGTCCGACGACTATAGGGTCGTCCCCGCGACCCCGGGACTAGATTGGCCCGCCACCATCATGTCCGACGATTATAGGGTCGTCCCCACGACCACGGGCCAAAGTTGGCCAGCCGCCGACATGTCCGACGACTATAGGGTCGTCCCCACGACCCCGGGACTAGGTTGGCCCGCCGCCGACTTGTCCGACGACTATAGGGTCGTCCCCACTACCCCGGGACTAGATTGGCCCGCCACCGTCATTTCCGACGACTATAGGGTCGTACCCACGACCCCGGGACTAGGTTGGCCAGCCGCCGACATGTCCGACGACTATAGGGTCGTCTCCACGACCCCCGGACTAGGTTGGCCCGCCGCCGACATGTCCGACGACTATAGGGTCGTCTCCACGACCGCGGGACTAGGTTGGCCCGCCGCCGAGTTGTCCGACGACTATAGGGTCGTCCCCACGACCCCGCGACTAGGTTGGCCAGGCGCCAACATGTCCAACGACTATAGGGTCATCCCCACGACCCCGGGACTAGGTTGGCCCGCCGCCGACTTGCCCGACGTCTATAGGGTCGTCCCCACGACCCCGGGGCTAGATTGGCCCGCCATCGTTATGTCCGACGACTATAGGTTCGTCCCTACGACCCTGGGCGTACGCTGGCCCGCCGCCGACATGTCCGACGACTATAGGGTCGTCCCCACGATCCCGGGACTAGGTTGGCCAGCCGCCGGCATGTCCGAAGACTATAGGGTCGTCCCCACGACCCCGGGACTAGATTGGCCCGCCACCGTCATGTCCGACGACTATAGGGTCGTCCCCACGACCCCGGGACTAGGTTGGCCCGCCACCATCATGTTCGACGACTATAGGGTCGTCCCCACGACCCCGGGACTAGATTGGCCCGCCACCATCATGTCCGACGACTATAGGGTCGTCCCCACGACCCCGGGACTACATTGGCCCGCCACCGTCATGTCCGACGACTATAGGGTCGTCCCCACGACCCCGGGACTAGGTTGGCCAGCCTCCGACATATCCGACGACTATAGGGTCGTCCCCACGACCACGGGCCAAAGTTGACCTACCGCCGACATGTCCGACGACTATAGGGTCGTCCGCACGACCCCGGGACTAGATTGGCCCGCCACCGTCATGTCCGACGACAATAGGGTCGTCCCCACGACCACGGGCCAAGGCTGTCCCGCCGCCGACATGTCCGACGACTATAGGGTCGTCTCCACGACCCCGGGACTAGATTGGCCTGCCACCATCATGTCCGACGACTATAGGGACGTCCCCACGACCACGGGACTAGGTTGCGCCGCCGCCGACTAGTCCGACGACTATAGGGTCGTCCTCACGACCACGGGCCAAAGTTGCCCTGCCGCCGACATGTCCGACGACTATAGGATCGTCCCCACGACCCCGGGACTAGGTTGGCCAGTCACCGTCATGTCCGACGACTATAGGGTCGTCCTCACGACCACGGGCCAAAGTTGCCCTGCCGCCGACATGTCCGACGACTATAGGGTCGTCCCCACGACCCCGGGACTAGGTTGGCCAGCCTCCGACATATCCGACGACTATAGGGTCGTCCCCACGACCACGGGCCAAAGTTGACCTGCCGCCGACATGTCCGACGACTATAGGGTCGTCCCCACGACCACGGGCCAAAGCTGGCCAGCCGCCGACATGTCCGACGACTATAGGGTCGTATCCACGACCCCGGGACTAGGTTGGCCAGCCGCCGACATGTCCGACGACTATAGGGTCGTCCCCACGACCACGGGCCAAAGCTGGCCAGCCGCCGACATGTCCGACGACTATAGGGTCGTCCCCACGACCCCGGGCCAAAGCTGGCCAACCGCCAACATGTCCGACGGCTATAGGGTCGTCCCCGCGACCCCGGGACTAGGATGGCCCGCCGCCGACTTGTCCGACGACTATAGGGTCGTCTCCACGACCCCGGGACTAGGTTGGCCAGCCGCCGACATGTCCGACGACTATAGGGTCGTCCCCACGACCACGGGCCAAAGTTGCCCTGCCGCCGACATGTCCGACGACTATAGGGTCGTCCTCACGACCACAGGCCAAAGTTGCCCTGCCGCCGACATGTCCGACGACTATAGGGTCGTCCCCACGACCGCGGGTCTAGGTTGGCCCGCCGCCGACTTTTCCGACGACTATAGGGTCGCCCCCACGACCCCAGGACTAGATTGGCCCGCCACCATCATGTCCGACGACTGTAGGGTCGTCCCCACGACCACGGGACTAGGTTGGCCCGCCGCCGACTTGTCCGACGACTATAGGGTCGTCCCCACGAACCCGGGACTAGGTTGGCCAGTCACCGACATGTCCGACGACTATAGGGTCGTTCTCACGACCACGGGCCAAAGTTGCCCTGCCGCCGACATGTCCAACGACTATAGGGTCGTCCCCACGACCCCGGGACTAGGTTGGCCAGCCTCCGACATATCCGACGACTATAGGGTCGTCCCCACGACCACGGGCCAAAGTTGACCTACCGCCGACATGTCCGACGACTATAGGGTCGTCCGCACGACCCCGGGACTAGATTGGCCCGCCACCGTCATGTCCAACGACAATAGGGTCGTCCCCACGACCACGGGCCAAAGCTGGCCCGCCGCCGACATGTCCGACGACTATAGGGTCGTCTCCACGACCCCGGGACTAGATTGGCCTGCCACCATAATGTGCGACGACTATAGGGACGTCCCCACGACCACGGGACTAGGTTGGGCCGCCGCCGACTAGTCCGTCGACTATAGGGTCGTCCCAACGACCCCGGGACTAGATTGGCCCGCCACCATCATGTCCGACGACTATAGGGACGTCCCCACGACCACGGGACTAGGTTGGCCCGCCGCCGACTTGTCCGACGACTATAGGGTCGCGCCTACCACCCCGGGACTAGGATGACCCGCCGCCGACTTTTCCGACGACTATAGGGTCGTCCCCACGAACCCGGGACTAGGTTGGCCAGTCACCGACATGTCCGACGACTATAGGGTCGTCCTCACGACCACGGGCCAAAGTTGCCCTGCCGCCGACATGTCCGACGACTATAGGGACGTCCCCACGACCACGGGACTAGGTTGGCCCGCCGCCGACTTGTCCGACGACTATAGGGTCGTGCCTACCACCCCGGTACTAGGATGACCCGCCGCCGACTTTTCCGACGACTATAGGGTCGTACCCACGAAACCGGGACTAGATTGGCCAGCCGCCGACATGTCCGACGACTATAGGGTCGTCCCCACCACCCCGGGTCTAGGTTGGCCAGCCGCCGACATGTCCGACGACTATAGGGTCGTCCCCACGACCACGGGCCAAAGTTGCCCTGCCGCCGACATGTCCGACGACTATAGGGTCGTCCTCACGACCACGGGCCAAAGTTGCCCTGCCGCCGACATGTCCGACGACTATAGGATCGTCCCCACGACCCCGGGACTAGGTTGGCCAGTCACCGACATGTCCGACGACTATAGGGTCGTCCTCACGACCACGGGCCAAAGTTGCCCTGCCGCCGACATGTCCGACGACTATAGGGTCGTCCCCACGACCCCGGGACTAGGTTGGCCAGCCTCCGACATATCCGACGACTATAGGGTCGTCCCCACGACCACGGGCCAAAGTTGACCTGCCGCCGACATGTCCGACGACTATAGGGTCGTCCCCACGACCACGGGCCAAAGCTGGCCAGCCGCCGACATGTCCGACGACTATAGGGTCGTATCCACGACCCCGGGACTAGGTTGGCCAGCCGCCGACATGTCCGACGACTATAGGGTCGTCCCCACGACCACGGGCCAAAGCTGGCCAGCCGCCGACATGTCCGACGACTATAGGGTCGTCTCCACGACCCCGGGACTAGATTGGCCCGCCACCGTCATGTCCGACGAATATAGGTTCGTGCCTACGACCCTGGGCATACGTTGGCCCGCCGCCGACATGTCCGACGACTATAGGGTCGTCCCCAAGACCACGGGCCAAAGTTGCCCTGCCGCCGACATGTCCGACGACTACAGGGTCGTCCCCACGACCCCGGGTCTAGGTTGGCCCGCCGTCGACATGTCCGACGACAATAGGGTCGTCCCCACGCCCCGGGCCAAAGTTGGCCAGCCGCCGACATGTCCGACGACTATAGGGTCGTCCCCACGACCCCGGGACTAGATTGGCCCGCCACCGTCATGTCCGACGACTATACGGTCGTCCCCACGACCCCGGGACTAGGTTGGCCCGCCGACGACGTGTCCTACGACTATGGGGTCGTCCCCACGACCACGAGACTAGGTTGGCCAGCCGCCGACATGTCCGACGACTATAGGGTCGTCCCCACCACCCCGGGTCTAGGTTGGCCAGCCGCCGACATGTCCGACGACTATAGGGTCGTCCTCCCGACCACGGGCCAAAGTTGCCCTGCCGCCGACATGTCCGACGACTATAGGGTCGTCCCCACGACCCCGGGACTAGGTTGGCCAGTCACCGACATGTCCGACGACTATAGGGTCGTCCCCACGACCCGGGCCAAAGTTGACCTGCCGCCGACATGTCCGACGACTATAGGGTCGTCCCCACGACCCCGGGACTAGGTTGGCCTGCCGCCGACATGTCCAACGACTATAGGGTCGTCCCCACGACCCCGGGACTAGGTTGGCCCGCCGCCGACTTGTCCGACGACTATAGGGTCGTCCACACGACCCGGGCCAAAGTTGACCGGCCGCCGACATGTCCGACGACTATAGGGTCATCCCCACGACCCCGGGACTCGGTTGGTCTGCCGCCGACATGTCCGACGATTATAGGGTCGTCCCCACGACCCCGGGACAAGATTGGCCCGCCACCGTCACGTCCGACGACTATACGGTCGTCCCCACGACCCCGGGACTAGGTTGGCCCGCCGACGACGTGTCCTACGACTATGGGGTCGTCCCCACGACCACGAGACTAGGTTGGCCAGCCGCCGACATGTCCGACGACTATAGGGTCGTCCCCACCACCCCGGGTCTAGGTTGGCCAGCCGCCGACATGTCCGACGACTATAGGGTCGTCCCCACGACCACGGGCCAAAGTTGCCCTGCCGCCGACATGTCCGACGACTATAGGGTCGTCCCCACGACCCCGGGACTAGATTGGCCCGCCACCGTCATGTCCGACGACAATAGGGTCGTCCCCACGACCACGGGCCAAAGTTGGCCAGCCGCCGACATGTCCGACGACTATAGGGTCGCCCCCACGACCCCAGGACTAGATTGGCCCGCCACCATCATGTCCGACGACTGTAGGGTCGTCCCCACGACCCCGGGACTAGATTGGCCCGCCACTGTCATGTCCGACGACTATACGGTCGTTCCCACGACCCCGGGACTAGGTTGGCCCGCCGACGACGTGTCCTACGACTATGGGGTCGTCCCCACGACCACGAGACTAGGTTGGCCAGCCGCCGACATGTCCGACGACTATAGGGTCGTCCCCACCACCCCGGGTCTAGGTTGGCCAGCCGCCGACATGTCCGACGACTATAGGGTCGTCCCCACCACCACGGGCCAAAGTTGCCCTGCCGCCGACATGTCCGACGACTATAGGGTCGCCCCCACGACCCCAGGACTAGATTGGCCCGCCACCATCATGTCCGACGACTGTAGGGTCGTCCCCACGACCACGAGACTAGGTTGGCCCGCCGCCGACTTGTCCGACGACTATAGGGTCGTCCCCACGAACCCGGGACTAGGTTGGCCAGTCACCGACATGTCCGACGACTATAGGGTCGTCCTCACGACCACGGGCCAAAGTTGCCCTGCCGCCGACATGTCCAACGACTATAGGGTCGTCCCCACGACCCCGGGACTAGGTTGGCCAGCCTCCGACATATCCGACGACTATAGGGTCGTCCCCACGACCACGGGCCAAAGTTGACCTACCGCCGACATGTCCGACGACTATAGGGTCGTCCGCACGACCCCGGGACTAGATTGGCCCGCCACCGTCATGTCCGACGACAATAGGGTCGTCCCCACGACCACGGGCCAAAGCTGGCCCGCCGCCGACATGTCCGACGACTATAGGGTCGTCTCCACGACCCCGGGACTAGATTGGCCTGCCACCATCATGTCCGACGACTATAGGGACGTCCCCACGACCACGGGACTAGGTTGGGCCGCCGCCGACTAGTCCGACGACTATAGGGTCGTCCTCACGACCACGGGCCAAAGTTGCCCTGCCGCCGACATGTCCGACGACTATAGGATCGTCCCCACGACCCCGGGACTGGGTTGGCCCGCCGCCGACTTGTCCGACGACTATAGGGTCGTCCCCACGACCCCGGGACTAGGATGACCCGCCGCCGACTTCTCCGACGACTATAGAGTCGTCCCCACGACCCCGGGACTAGGTTGGCCCGCCACCATCATGTCCGACGATTATAGGGTCGTCCCCACGACCACGGGCCAAAGTTGGCCAGCCGCCGACATGTCCGACGACTATAGGGTCGTCCCCACGACCCCGGGACTAGGTTGGCCCGCCGCCGACTTGTCCGACGACTATAGGGTCGTCCCCACTACCCCGGGACTAGATTGGCCCGCCACCGTCATTTCCGACGACTATAGGGTCGTACCCACGACCCCGGGGCTAGGTAGGCCCGCCGCCGACTTGTGCCGACGACTATAGGGTCGTCCCCACGACCCCGGGACTAGGTTCGCCCGCCGCCGACTTGTCCGACGACTATAGGGTCGTCCCCGCGACCCCGGGACTAGATTGGCCCGCCACCATCATGTCCGACGATTATAGGGTCGTCCCCACGACCACGGGCCAAAGTTGGCCAGCCGCCGACATGTCCGACGACTATAGGGTCGTCCCCACGACCCGGGCCAAAGTTGCCCTGCCGCCGACATGTCCGACGACTACAGGGTCGTCCCCACGACCCCGGGTCTAGGTTGGCCCGCCGTCGACATGTCCTACGACAATAGGGTCGTCCCCACGCCCCGGGCCAAAGTTGGCCAGCCGCCGACATGTCCGACGACTATAGGGTCGTCCCCACGACCCCGGGACTAGATTGGCCCGCCACCGTCATGTCCGACGACTATACGGTCGTCCCCACGACCCCGGGACTAGGTTGGTCCGCCGACGACGTGTCCTACGACTATGGGGTCGTCCCCACGACCACGAGACTAGGTTGGCCAGCCGCCGACATGTCCGACGACTATAGGGTCGTCCCCACCACCCCGGGTCTAGGTTGGCCAGCCGCCGACATGTCCGACGACTATAGGGTCGTCCCCACGAACACGGGCCAAAGTTGCCCTGCCGCCGACATGTCCGACGACTATAGGGTCGTCCCCACGACCCCGGGACTAGGTTGGCCAGTCACCGACATGTCCGACGACTATAGGGTCGTCCCCACGACCCGGGCCAAAGTTGACCTGCCGCCGACATGTCCGACGACTATAGGGACGTCCCCACGACCCCGGGACTAGGTTGGTCTGCCGCCGACATGTCCGACGATTATAGGGTCGTCCCCACGACCCCGGGACAAGATTGGCCCGCCACCGTCACGTCCGACGACTATACGGTCGTCCCCACGACCCCGGGACTAGGTTGGCCTGCCGCCGACATGTCCGACGACTATAGGGTCGTCCCCAAGACCCCGGGACAAGATTGGCCCGCCACCGACATGTCCGACGACTTTAGGGTCGTCCCCACGACCCCGGGTCTAGGTTGGCCCGCCGCCGACTTGTCCGACGGCTATAGGGTCGTCCCCACGACCCCGGGAGTAGGATGGCCCGCCGCCGACTTGTCCGACGACTATAGGGTCGTCCCCACGATCCCGGGACTAGGTTGGCCAGCCGCCGACATGTCCGACGACTATACGGTCGTCCCCACGGCCACGGGACTAGGTTGGCCCGCCGCCGACTTGTCCGACGACTATAGGGACGTCCCTACCACCCCGGGACTAGGTTGCCCAGCCGCCGACATGTCCGACGTCTATAGGGTCGTCCCCACGACCCCGGGGCTAGATTGCCCCGGCACCGTCATGTCCGACGACTATAGGGTCGTCCCCACGACCGCGGGACTAGGTTGGCCCGCCGCCGACTTATCCGACGTCTATAGGGTCGTCCCCACGACCACGGGCCAATGTTGCCATGCCGCCGACATGTCCGACGACTATAGGGTCGTCCCCACGACCCCGGGACTAGGTTGGCCCGCCGCCGACATGTCCGACGACTATAGGGTCGTCCCCACGCCCCGGGCCAAAGTTGGCCAGCCGCCGACATGTCCGACGACTATAGGGTCGTCCCCACGACCCCGGGACTAGGTTGGTCCGCCGCCGACATGTCCGACGTCTAAAGGGTCGTCCCCACGACCCCGGGGCTAGATTGCCCCCGGCACCGTCATGTCCGACGACTATAGGGTCGTCCCCACGACCCCGGGCCAAAGCTGGCCAACCGCCAACATGTCCGACGGCTATAGGGTCGTCCCCGAGACCCCGGGATTAGGATGGCCCGCCGCCGACTTGTCCGACGATTATAGGGTCGTCTCCACGACCCCGGGACTAGGTTGGCCAGCCGCCGACATGTCCGACGACTATAGGGTCGTCCCCACGACCCCGGGACTAGGTTGGTCCGCCGCCGACATGTCCGACGTCTAAAGGGTCGTCCCCACGACCCCGGGGCTAGATTGCCCCCGGCACCGTCATGTCCGACGACTATAGGGTCGTCCCCACGACCCCGGGCCAAAGCTGGCCAACCGCCAACATGTCCGACGGCTATAGGGTCGTCCCCGAGACCCCGGGATTAGGATGGCCCGCCGCCGACTTGTCCGACGATTATAGGGTCGTCTCCAGGCCCCCGGGACCAGGTTGGCCCGCCGCCGACTTGTCCCGCCGCCGACTTGTCCCGCCGCCGACTTGTCCCGCCGCCGACTTGTCCCGCCGCCGACTTGTCCGACGACTATAGGGTCGTCTCCACGACCCCGGGACTAGGTTGGCCAGTCACCGACATGTCCGACGATTATAGGGTCGTCCCCACGACTCCGGGACTAGGTTGGCCCGCCGCCGACTTGTCCGACGACTATAGGGCCGTCCCCACGACCCCCGGACTAGGTTGGCCCGCCGCCGACTTGTCCGACGACTATAGGGTCGTCCCGACCACCCCGGGACTAGGTTGGCCAGCCGCCGACATGTCCGAAGTCTATAGGGTCGTCCCCTCGACCCCGGGGTTAGATTGCCCCGGCACCGTCACGTCCGACGACTATAGGGTCGTCTCCACGACCCCGGGACTAGGTTGGCCAGTCACCGGCATGTCCGACGACTATAGGGTCGTCCCCACGACCCCGGGCCAAAGTTGCCCTGCCGCCGACATGTCCGACAACTATAGGGTCGTCCCCACGACCCCGGGCCAAAGCTGGCCAACCGCCAACATGTCCGACGGCTATAGGGTCGTCCCCGAGACCCCGGGATTAGGATGGCCCGCCGCCGACTTGTCCGACGATTATAGGGTCGTCTCCACGACCCCGGGACTAGGTTGGCCAGCCGCCGACATGTCCGACGACTATAGGGTCGTCCCCACGACCACGGGCCAAAGTTGCCCTGCCGCCGACATGTCCGACGACTATAGGGTCGTCCTCACGACCACGGGCCAAAGTTGCCCTGCCGCCGACATGTCCGACGACTATAGGGTCGTCCCCACGACCGCGGGTCTAGGTTGTCCCGCCGCCGAATTTTCCGACGACTATAGGGTCGCCCCCACGACCCCAGGACTAGATTGGCCCGCCACCATCATGTCCGACGACTGTAGGGTCGTCCCCACGACCCCGGGTCTAGGTTGGCCCGCCGCCGACTTGTCCGACTACTATAGGGTCGTCCCCACGACCCCGGGAGTAGGATGGCCCGCCACCGACTTGTCCGACGACTATAGGGTCGTCCCCACGACCACGGGACTAGGTTGGCCCGCCGCCGACTTGTCCGACGACTATAGGGACGTCCCTACCACCCCGGGACTAGGTTGGCCAGCCGCCGACATGTCCGACGTCTATAGGGTCGTCCCCACGACCCCGGGGCTAGATTGCCCCGGCACCGTCATGTCCGACGACTATAGGGTCGTCCCCACGACCGCGGGACTAGGTTGGCCTGCCGCCGACATGTCCGACGTCTATAGGGTCGTCCCCACGACCCCGGGTCAAGATTGGCCCGCCACCGTCATGTCCGACGACTATACGGTCGTCCCCTCGACCCCGGGAATAGGTTGGCCCGCCGCCGACGTGTCGTACGACTATGGGGTCGACCCCACGACCACGAGACTAGGTTGGCCAGCCGCCGACATGTCCGACGACTATAGGGTCGTCCCCACGACCCCGGGACTAGATTGGCCCGCCACCGTCATGTCCGACGACTATAGGTTCGTCCCTACGACCCTGTGCATACGTTGGCCAGCCGCCGACATGCCCGACGACTATAGGGTCGTCCCCACGACCCCGGGACTAGGATGACCCGCCGCCGACTTTTCCGACGACTATAGGGTCGTCCCCACGAACCCGGGACTAGGTTGGCCAGTCACCGACATGTCCGATGACTATAAGGTCGTCTCCACGACCCCGGGACTAGGTTGGCCAGCCGCCGACATGTCCGACGACTATAGGGTCGTCCCCGCGACCACGGGCCAAAGATGCCCTGCCGCCGACATGTCCGACGACTATAGGGTCGTCCCCACGACCCCGGGACTAGGTTGGCCCGCCGTCGACATGTCCGACGACTATAGGGTCGTCCCCACGACCGCGGGTCTAGGTTGGCCCGCCGCCGACTTTTCCGACGACTATAGGTTCGTCCCCACGACCACGGGACGAGGTTGGCCCGCCGCCGACTTGTCCGACGACTATAGGGTCGTCCCCACGACCCCGGGACTAGGTCGGCCCGCCGCCGACTTGTCCGACGACTATAGGGCCGTCCCCACGACCACGGGCCAAAGTTGCCCTGCCGCCGACATGTCCGACGACTATAGGGTCGTCCCCACGATCCCGGGACTAGGTTGGCCCGCCGCCGACATGTCCGACGACTATAGGGTCGTCCCCACGACCACTGGCCAAAGTTGCCCAGCCGCCGACATGTCCGACGACTATAGGGTCGTCCCCACGACCCCGGGACTAGGTTGGCCCGCCGCCGACTTGTCCGACGACTATAGGGTCGTGCCTAGCACCCCCGGGACTAGGATGACCCGCCGCCGACTTTTCCGACGACTATAGGGTCGTCCCCACGAACCCGGGACTAGGTTCGCCAGTCACCGACATGTCCGACGACTATAGGTTCGTCCCCACGGCCCCGGGACTAGGTTGGCCTGCCGCCGACATGTCCGATGACTATAGGGTCGTCTCCACGAACCCGGGACTAGGTTGGCCAGTCACCGACATGTCCGACGACTATAGGGTCGTCCCCAAGACCACGGGCCAAAGTTGCCCTGCCGCCGACATGTCCGACGACTATAGGGTCGTCCCCACGACCCCGGGTCTAGGTTGGCCCGCCGCCGACTTGTCCGACTACTATAGGGTCGTCCCCACGACCCCGGGAGTAGGATGGCCCGCCGCCGACTTGTCCGACGACTATAGGGTCGTCCCCACGACCACGGGACTAGGTTGGCCGCCGCCGACTTGTCCGACGACTATAGGGACGTCCCTACCACCCCGGGACTAGGTTGGCCAGCCGCCGACATGTCCGACGTCTATAGGGTCGTCCCCACGACCCCGGGGCTAGATTGCCCCGGCACCGTCATGTCCGACGACTATAGGGTCGTCCCCACGACCGCGGGACTAGGTTGGCCTGCCGCCGACATGTCCGACGTCTATAGGGTCGTCCCCACGACCCCGGGTCAAGATTGGCCCGCCACCGTCATGTCCGACGACTATACGGTCGTCCCCTCGACCCCGGGAATAGGTTGGCCCGCCGCCGACGTGTCGTACGACTATGGGGTCGACCCCACGACCACGAGACTAGGTTGGCCAGCCGCCGACATGTCCGACGACTATAGGGTCGTCCCCACGACCCCGGGACTAGATTGGCCCGCCACCGTCATGTCCGACGACTATAGGTTCGTCCCTACGACCCTGGGCATACGTTGGCCAGCCGCCGACATGCCCGACGACTATAGGGTCGTCCCCACGACCCCGGGACAAGATTGGCCCGCCACCGTCATGTCCGACGACTACACGGTCGTCCTCTCGACCCCGGGACTAGATTGGCCCGCCACCGTCATGTCCGACGACTATAGGTTCGTCCCCACGACCACGGGACGAGGTTGGCCCGCCGCCGACTTGTCCGACGACTATAGGGTCGTCCCCACGACCCCGGGACTAGGTCGGCCCGCCGCCGACTTGTCCGACGACTATAGGGCCGTCCCCACGACCACGGGCCAAAGTTGCCCTGCCGCCGACATGTCCGACGACTATAGGGTCGTCCCCACGATCCCGGGACTAGGTTGGCCCGCCGCCGAATTGTCCGACGTCTATAGGGTCGTCTCCACGACCCCGGGACTAGGTTGGCCCGCCGCCGACTTGTCCGACGACTATAGGGTCGTCCCCATGACCCCGGGTCTAGGTTGGGCCGCCGCTGACTTTTCCGACGACTGTAGGGTCGCCCCCACGACCACAGGACTAGATTGGCCCGCCACCATCATGTCCGACGACTATAGGGTCGTCCCCACGATCACGGGCCAAAGCTGGCCAGCCGCCGACATGTCCGACGACTATAGGGACGTCTCCACGAACCCGGGACTAGGTTGGCCAGCCGCCGACATGTCCGACGACTATAGGGTCATCCCCACGACCACGGGCCAAAGCTGGCCAGCCGCCGACATGTCCGACGACTATAGGGTCGTCTCCACGACCACAGGACTAGATTGGCCCGCCACCATCATGTCCGACGACTATAGGGTCGTCCCCACGATCACGGGCCAAAGCTGGCCAGCCGCCGACATGTCCGACGACTATAGGGACGTCCCCACGACCCCGGGACTAGATTGGCCCGCCACCATCATGTCCGACGACTATAGGGACGTCCCCACGACCCCGGGTCTAGGTTGGCCCGCCGTCGACATGTCCGACGTCTATAGGGTCGTCCCCTCGACCCCGGGGCTAGATTGCCCCGGCACCGTCACGTCCGACGACTATAGGGTCGTCTCCACGACCCCGGGACTAGGTTGGCCAGTCACCGGCATGTCCGACGACTATAGGGTCGTCCCCACGACCGCGGGTCTAGGTTGGCCCGCCGCCGACTTTTCCGACGACTATAGGGTCGTCCCCACGACCACGGGCCAAAGCTGGCCAGCCGCCGACATGTCCGACGACTATAGGGTCGTCTCCACGACCCCGGCACTAGATTGGCCCGCCACCGTCATGTCCGACGACAATAGGGTCGTCCCCACGACCACGGGCCAAAGTTGACCTGCCGCCGACATGTCCGACGACTATAGGGTCGTCCCCACGACCCCGGGACTAGATTGGCCCGCCACCGTCATGTCCGACGACTATAGGGTCGCCCCCACGACCACGGGCCAAAGTTGCCCTACCGCCGACATGTCCGACGACTATAGGGTCGTCCCCACGACCCCGGGTCTAGGTTGGCCCGCCGCCGACTTTTCCGACGACTATAGGGTCGTCCCCACGACCCCGGGAGTAGGATGGCCCGCCGCCGACTTGTCCGACGGCTATAGGGTCGTCCCCACGACACCGGATCTAGGTTGGCCCGCCGCCGACTTTTCCGACGACTATAGGGTCGTCCCCACGACCCCGGGAGTATGTTGGCCCGCCGCCGACTTGTCCGACGGTATAGGGTCGTCCCCACGACCCCGGGACTAGGTTGGCCCGCCGCCGACTTGTCCGACGACTATAGGGTCGTCTCCACGACCCCGGGACTAGGTTGGCCAGCCGCCGACATGTCCGACGACTATAGGGTCGTCCCCGCGACCACGGGCCAAAGATGCCCGGCCGCCGACATGTCCGACGACTATAGGGTCGTCCCCACGATCCCGCGACTAGGTTGGCCAGCCGCCGACATGTCCGACGACAATAGGGTCGTCCCCACGACCCCGGGACTAGATTGGCCCGCCACAGTCATGTCCGACGACTATAGGGTCGTCCCCACGACCACGGGCCAAAGTTGCCCTGCCGCCGACATGTCCGACGACTATAGGGTCATCCCCACTACCCCGGGCCAAAGCTGGCCAGCCGCCAACATGTCCGACGACTATAGGGTCGTCCCCACGACTCCGGGACTATGTTGGCCCGCCACCGTCATGTCCGACGCCTATGGGTTCGTCCCTACGACCCCGGGACTAGGTTGGCCAGTCACCGACATGTCCGACGACTATAGGGTCGTCCCAACGACCCCGGGACTAGATTGGCCCGCCACCGTCATGTCCGACGACTATAGGGTCGTCTCCACGACCCCGGGACTAGGTTGGCCAGTCACCGACATGTCCGACGACTATAGGGTCGTCCCAACGACCCCGGGACTAGGTTGGCCCGCCACCGTCATGTCCGACGACTATGGGTTCGTCCATACGACCCCGGGACTAGGTTGGCCAGTCACCGACATGTCCGACGACTATAGGGTCGTCCCAACGACCCCGGGACTAGATTGGCCCGCCACCGTCATGTCCGACGACTATAGGGTCGTCCCCACGACCCCGGGACTAGGTTGGCCAGCCGCCGACTTGTCCGACGACTATACGGTCGTCCCCACGACCACGGGAGTAGGTTGGCCCGCCGCCGACTTGTCCGACGACTATAGGGTCGTCCCTACCACCCCGGGACTAGGTTGGCCAGCCGCCGACATGTCCGACGTCTATAGGGTCGTCCCCACGACCCCGGGGCTAGGTTGGCCCGCCGCCGACTTGTCCGACGACTATAGGGTCGTCCCCACGACCCCGGGACTAGGTCAGCCCGCCGCCGTCTTGTCCGACGACTATAGGGTCGTCCCCACGACCACGGGCCAAAGTTGCCCTGCCACCGTCATGTCCGACGACTATAGGGTCGTCCCCACGAACCCGGGACTACGTTGGCCAGTCACCGACATGTCCGACGACTATAGGGTCGCCCCCACGACCACGGGCCAAAGTTGCCCTGCCGCCGACATGTCCGACGACTATAGGGTCGTCCGCACGACCCCGGGACTAGATTGGCCCGCCACCGTCATGTCCGACGACAATAGTGTCGTCCCCACGACCACGGGTCAAAGCTGGCCAGCCGCCGACATGTCCGACGACTATAGGGTCGTCTCCACGACCCCGGGACTAGGTTGGCCAACCGCCGACATGTCCGACGACTATAGGGTCGTCCCCACGACCGCGGGCCAAAGCTGGCCAGCCGCCGACATGTCCGACGACTATAGGGTCGTCTCCACGACCCCGGGACTAGATTGGCCCGCCACCGTCATGTCCGACGACAATAGGGTCGTCCCCACGACCACGGGCCAAAGCTGGCCAGCCGCCGACATGTCCGACGACTATAGGGTCGTCCCCACGACCCCGGGACTAGGTTGGCCCGCCGCCGACTTGTCCGACGACTATAGGGTCGTCTCCACGACCCCGGGACTAGGTTGGCCAGCCGCCGATATGTCCGACGACTATAGTGTCGTCCCCGCGACCACGGGCCAAAGATGCCCTGCCGCCGACATGTCCGACGACTATAGGGTCGTCCCCACGAC
This sequence comes from Andrena fulva, assembly GCA_946251845.1. Classification (NCBI taxonomy): domain Eukaryota; kingdom Metazoa; phylum Arthropoda; class Insecta; order Hymenoptera; family Andrenidae; genus Andrena; species Andrena fulva. The sequence goes on along the minus strand of CAMITZ010000126.1, from coordinate 991,199 downwards.
CCCGGGACTAGGTTGGCCCGCCGCCGACATGTCCGACGTCTATAGGGTCGTCTCCACCACCCCGGGACTAGGTTGGCCAGCCGCCGAAATGTCCGACGTCTATAGGGTCGTCCCCACGACCCCGGGGCTAGATTGCCCCGGCACCGTCATGTCCGACGACTATAGGGTCGTCCCCACGACCCAGGGACCAGGTTGGCCCGCCGCCGACTTGTCCCGCCGCCGACTTGTCCGACGAATATAGGGTCGTCTCCACGACCCCGGGACTAGGTTGGCCAGTCACCGACATGTCCGACGACTATAGGGTCGTCCCCACGACCCCGGGACTAGGTTGGCCAGTCCCCGACATGTCCGACGACTATAGGGTCGTCCTCACGACCACGGGCCAAAGTTGCCCTGCCGCCGACATGTCCGACGACTATAGGGTCGTCCCCACGACCGCGGGTCTAGTTTGGCCCGCCGCCGACTTTTCCGACGACTATAGGGTCGCCCCCACGACCCCAGGACTAGATTGGCCCGCCACCATCATGTCCGACGACTATAGGGTCGTCCCCACGACCCCGGGCCAAAGCTGGCCAGCCGCCAACATGTCCGACGACTATAGGGTCGTCCCCACGACCCCGGGACTAGGTTGGCCAGCCGCCGACATGTCCGACGACTATACGGTGGTCCCCACGACCACGGGACTAGGTTGGCCCGCCGCCGACTTGTCCGACGACTATAGGGTCGTCCCCACGACCACGGGCCAAAGTTGCCCTGCCGCCGACATGTCCGACGACTATAGGGTCGTCCCCACGAACCCGGGACTACGTTGGCCAGTCACCGACATGTCCGACGACTATAGGGTCGCCCCCACGACCACGGGCCAAAGTTGCCGTGCCGCCGGCATGTCCGACGACTATAGGGTCGTCCCCACGACCCCGGGTCTAGGTTGGCCCGCCGCCGACTTTTCCGACGACTGTAGGGTCGCCCCCACGACCCCAGGACTAGATTGGCCCGCCACCATCATGTCCGACGACTATAGGGTCGTCCCCACGATCACGGGCCAATGCTGGCCAGCCGCCGACATGTCCGACGACTATAGGGTCGTCTCCACGAACCCGGGACTAGGTTGGCCAGCCGCCGACATGTCCGACGACTATAGGGTCGTCCCCACGACCACGGGCCAAAGCTGGCCAGCCGCCGACATGTCCGACGACTATAGGGTCGTCTCCACGACCCCGGCACTAGATTGGCCCGCCACCGTCATGTCCGACGACAATAGGGTCGTCCCCACGACCACGGGCCAAAGCTGGCCAGCCGCCGACATGTCCGACGACTATAGGGTCGTCCCCACGACCCCGGGACTAGGTTGGCCCGCCGCCGACTTGTCCGACGACTATAGGGTCGTCCCCACGGCCCGGGACTAGGTTGGCCAGCCGCAGACATGTCCGACGACTATAGGGTCGTCTCCACGACCCCGGGACTAGATTGGCCCGCCACCATCATGTCCGACGACTATAGGGACGTCCCCACGACCCCGGGTCTAGGTTGGCCCGCCGTCGACATGTCCGACGTCTATAGGGTCGTCCCCTCGACCCCGGGGCTAGATTGGCCCGCCACCGTCATGTCCGACGACAATAGGGTCGTCCCCACGACCACGGGCCAAAGCTGGCCAGCCGCCGACATGTCCGACGACTATAGGGTCGTCCCCACGACCCCGGGACTAGGTTGGCCCGCCGCCGACTTGTCCGACGACTATAGGGTCGTCTCCACGACCCCGGGACTAGGTTGGCCAGCCGCCGATATGTCCGACGACTATAGGGTCGTCCCCACGACCCCGGGACTAGGTTGGCCAGTCACCGACATGTCCGACGACTATAGGGTCGTCCTCACGACCACGGGCCAAAGTTGCCCTGCCGCCGACATGTCCGACGACTATAGGGTCGTCCCCACGACCGCGGGTCTAGGTTGGCCCGCCGCCGACTTTTCCGACGACTATAGGGTCGTCCCCACGACCACGGGCCAAAGCTGGCCAGCCGCCGACATGTCCGACGACTATAGGGTCGTCTCCACGACCCCGGCACTTGATTGGCCCGCCACCGTCATGTCCGACGACAATAGGGTCGTCCCCACGACCACGGGCCAAAGCTGGCCAGCCGCCGACATGTCCGACGACTATAGTGTCGTCCCCACGACCCCGGGACTAGGTTGGCCCGCCGCCGACTTGTCCGACGACTATAGGGTCGTCCCCACGACCACGGGCCAAAGTTGACCTGCCGCCGACATGTCCGACGACTATAGGGTCGTCCCCACGACCCCGGGACTAGATTGGCCCGCCACCGTCATGTCCGACGACTATAGGGTCGCCCCCACGACCACGGGCCAAAGTTGCCCTGCCGCCGACATGTCCGACGACTATAGGGTCGTCCCCACGACCCCGGGTCTAGGTTGGCCCGCCGCCGACTTTTCCGACGACTATAGGGTCGTCCCCACGACCCCGGGAGTAGGTTGGCCCGCCGCCGACTTGTCCGACGAATATAGGGTCGTCTCCACGACCCCGGGACTAGGTTGGCCAGTCACCATAATGTCCGACGACTATAGGGACGTCCCCACGACCACGGGACTAGGTTGGCCCGCCGCCGACTTGTCCGACGACTATAGGGTCGTGCCTACCACCCCGGGACTAGGATGACCCGCCGCCGACTTTTCCGACGACTATAGGGTCGTCCCCACGAACCCGGGACTACGTTGGCCAGTCACCGACATGTCCGACGACTATAGGGTCGCCCCCACGACCACGGGCCAAAGTTGCCCTGCCGCCGACATGTCCGACGACTATAGGGTCGTCCGCACGACCCCGGAACTAGATTGGCCCGCCACCGTCATGTCCGACGACAATAGGGTCGTCCCCACGACCACGGGTCAAAGCTGGCCAGCCGCCGACATGTCCGACGACTATAGGGTCGTCTCCACGACCCCGGGACTAGGTTGGCCAACCGCCGACATGTCCGACGACTATAGGGTCGTCCCCACGACCGCGGGCCAAAGCTGGCCAGCCGCCGACATGTCCGACGACTATAGGGTCGTCTCCACGACCCCGGGACTAGGTTGGCCAGTCCCCGACATGTCCGACGTCTATAGGGTCGTCCTCACGACCACGGGCCAAAGTTGCCCTGCCGCCGACATGTCCGACGACTATAGGGTCGTCCCCACGACCGCGGGTCTAGGTTGGCCCGCCGCCGACTTTTCCGACGACTATAGGGTCGCCCCCACGACCCCAGGACTAGATTGGCCCGCCACCGTCATGTCCGACGACTATAGGGTCGCCCCCACGACCACGGGCCAAAGTTGCCCTGCCGCCGACATGTCCGACGACTATAGGGTCGTCCCCACGACCCCGGGTCTAGGTTGGCCCGCCGCCGACTTTTCCGACGACTATAGGGTCGTCCCCACGACCCCGGGAGTAGGTTGGCCCGCCGCCGACTTGTCCGACGAATATAGGGTCGTCTCCACGACCCCGGGACTAGGTTGGCCAGTCACCGACATGTCCGACGACTATAGGGTCGTCCCCACGACCCCGGGACTAGGTTGGCCAGTCCCCGACATGTCCGACGTCTATAGGGTCGTCCTCACGACCACGGGCCAAAGTTGCCCTGCCGCCGACATGTCCGACGACTATAGGGTCGTCCCCACGACCGCGGGTCTAGGTTGGCCCGCCGCCGACTTTTCCGACGACTATAGGGTCGCCCCCACGACCCCAGGACTAGATTGGCCCGCCACCATCATGTCCGACGACTATAGGGTCGTCCCCACGACCCTGGGCCAAAGCTGGCCAGCCGCCAACATGTCCGACGACTATAGGGTCGTCCCCACGACCCCGGGACTAGGTTGGCCAGCCGCCGACATGTCCGACGACTATACGGTGGTCCCCACGACCACGGGACTAGGTTGGCCCGCCGCCGACTTGTCCGACGACTATAGGGTCGTCCCCACGACCACGGGCCAAAGTTGCCCTGCCGCCGACATGTCCGACGACTATAGGGTCATCCCCACTACCCCGGGCCAAAGCTGGCCAGCCGCCAACATGTCCGACGACTATAGGGTCGTCCCCACGACCCCGGGACTAGGTTGGCCCGCCACCGTCATGTCCGAAGACTATGGGTTCGTCCCTACGACCCCGGGACTAGGTTGGCCAGTCACCGACATGTCCGACGACTATAGGGTCGTCCCAACGACCCCGGGACTAGATTGGCCCGCCACCGTCATGTCCGACGACTATAGGGTCGTCTCCACGACCCCGGGGCTAGGTTGGCCAGTCACCGACATGTCCGACGACTATAGGGTCGTCCCAACGACCCCGGGACTAGGTTGGCCCGCCACCGTCATGTCCGACGACTATGGGTTCGTCCCTACGACCCCGGGACTAGGTTGGCCAGCCGCCGACATGTCCGACGTCTATAGGGTCGTCCCCACGACCCCGGGGCTAGGTTGGCCCGCCGCCGACTTGTCCGACGACTATAGGGTCGTCCCCACGACCCCGGCACTAGGTCGGCCCGCCGCCGTCTTGTCCGACGACTATAGGGTCGTCCCCACGACCCCGGGACTAGATTGGCCCGCCACCGTCATGTCCGACGTCTATAGGGTCGTCTCCACGACCCCGGGACTAGGTTGGCCCGCCGCCGACTTGTCCGACGACTATAGAGTCGTCCCCACGACCCCGGGACTAGGTTGGGCCGCCGCCGACTAGTCCGACGACTATAGGGTCGTCCCAACGACCCCGGGACTAGATTGGCCCGCCACCATAATGTCCGACGACTATAGGGACGTCCCCACGACCACGGGACTAGGTTGGCCCGCCGCCGACTTGTCCGACGACTATAGGGTCGTGCCTACCACCCCGGGACTAGGATGACCCGCCGCCGACTTTTCCGACGACTATAGGGTCGTCCCCACGAACCCGGGACTACGTTGGCCAGTCACCGACATGTCCGACGACTATAGGGTCGCCCCCACGACCACGGGCCAAAGTTGCCCTGCCGCCGACATGTCCGACGACTATAGGGTCGTCCGCACGACCCCGGAACTAGATTGGCCCGCCACCGTCATGTCCGACGACAATAGGGTCGTCCCCACGACCACGGGTCAAAGCTGGCCAGCCGCCGACATGTCCGACGACTATAGGGTCGTCTCCACGACCCCGGGACTAGGTTGGCCAACCGCCGACATGTCCGACGACTATAGGGTCGTCCCCACGACCGCGGGCCAAAGCTGGCCAGCCGCCGACATGTCCGACGACTATAGGGTCGTCTCCACGACCCCGGGACTAGATTGGCTCGCCACCGTCATGTCCGACGACAATAGGGTCGTCCCCACGACCACGGGCCAAAGCTGGCCAGCCGCCGACATGTCCGACGACTATAGGGTCGTCCCCACGACTCCGGGACTAGGTTGGCCCGCCGCCGACTTGTCCGACGACTATAGGGTCGTCTCCACGACCCCGGGACTAGGTTGGCCAGCCGCCGATATGTCCGACGACTATAGGGTCGTCCCCGCGACCACGGGCCAAAGATGCCCTGCCGCCGACATGTCCGACGACTATAGGGTCGTCCCCACGACCCCGGGACTAGGTTGGCCCGCCGCCGACATGTCCGACGTCTATAGGGTCGTCTCCACCACCCCGGGACTAGGTTGGCCAGCCGCCGACATGTCCGACGTCTATAGGGTCGTCCCCACGACCCCGGGGCTAGATTGCCCCGGCACCGTCATGTCCGACGACTATAGGGTCGTCCCCACGACCCAGGGACCAGGTTGGCCCGCCGCCGACTTGTCCCGCCGCCGACTTGTCCGACGAATATAGGGTCGTCTCCACGACCCCGGGACTAGGTTGGCCAGTCACCGACATGTCCGACGACTATAGGGTCGTCCCCACGACCCCGGGACTAGGTCGGCCCGCCGCCGACTTGTCCGACGACTATAGGGTCGTCCCCACGACCACGGGCCAAAGTTGCCCTGCCGCCGTCATGTCCGACGACTACAGGATCGTCCCCACGACCCCCGGACTTGATTGCCCCGCCACCGTCATGTCCGACGACTATAGGGTCGTCCCCACGACCCCGGGACTAGGTTGGCCCGCCGCCGACATGTCCGACGACTATAGGGTCGTCCCCACGCCCCGGGCCAAAGTTGGCCAGCCGCCGACATGTCCGACGACTATAGGGTCGTCCCCAAGACCCCGGGAATAGGTTGGCCCGCCGCCGACATGTCCGACGTCTAAAGGGTCGTCCCCACGACCCCGGGGCTAGATTGCCCCGGCACCGTCATGTCCGACGACTATAGGGTCGTCCCCACGACCCAGGGACCAGGTTGGCCCGCCGCCGACTTGTCCCGCCGCCGACTTGTCCGACGAATATAGGGTCGTCTCCACGACCCCGGGACTATGTTGGCCAGTCACCGACATGTCCGACGACTATAGGGTCGTCCCCACGACCCCGGGACTAGGTTGGCCCGCCGCCGACATGTCCGACGACTATAGGGTCGTCCCCGCGACCACGGGCCAAAGATGCCCTGCCGCCGACATGTCCGACGACTATAGGGTCGTCCCCACGACCCCGGGACTAGGTCGGCCCGCCGCCGACTTGTCCGACGACTATAAGGTCGTCCCCACGACCACGGGCCAAAGTTGCCCTGCCGCCGTCATGTCCGACGACTACAGGATCGTCCCCACGACCCCCGGACTTGATTGCCCCGCCACCGTCATGTCCGACGACTATAGGGTCGTCTCCACGACCCCGGGACTAGGTTGGCCAGCCGCCGACATGTCCGACGACTATAGGGTCGTCCCCGCGACCACGGGCCAAAGATGCCCTGCCGCCGACATGTCCGACGACTATAGGGTCGTCCCCACGACCCCGGGACTAGGTCGGCCCGCCGCCGACTTGTCCGACGACTATAGGGTCGTCCCCACGACCACGGGCCAAAGTTGCCCTGCCGCCGTCATGTCCGACGACTACAGGATCGTCCCCACGACCCCCGGACTTGATTGCCCCGCCACCGTCATGTCCGACGACTATACGGTCGTCCCCACGACCACGGGAGTAGGTTGGCCCGCCGCCGACTTGTCCGATGACTATAGGGTCGTCCCTACCACCCCGGGACTAGGTTGGCCAGCCGCCGACATGTCCGACGTCTATAGGGTCGTCCCCACGACCCCGGGGCTAGGTTGGCCCGCCGCCGACTTGTCCGACGACTATAGGGTCGTCCCCACGACCCCGGGACTAGGTCGGCCCGCCGCCGTCATGTCCGACGACTATAGGGTCGTCTACACGACCCCGGGACTAGGTTGGCCCGCCGCCGACTTGTCCGACGACTATAGGGTCGTCCCCACGACCACTGGCCAAAGTTGCCCAGCCGCCGACATGTCCGACGACTATAGGGTCGTCCCCACGACCCCGGGCCAAAGTTGCCCTGCCGCCGACATGTCAGACGACTATAGGGTCGTCCCCACGACCCCGGGACTAGGTTGGCCCGCCGCCGACATGTCCGACGTCTATAGGGTCGTCCCCACGACCCCGGGGCTAGATTGCCCCGGCACCGTCATGTCCGACAACTATAGGGTCGTCCCCACGACCCCGGGACTAGATTGGCCCGCCACCGTCATGTCCGACGACTATGGGTTCGTCCCTACGACCCTGGGCATACGTTGGCCCGCCGCCGACATGTCCGCCGACTATAGGGTCGTCCCCACGATCCCGGGACTAGGTTGGCCAGCCGCCGACATGTCCGACGACTATAGGGTCGTCCCCACGGCCCCAGGAATAGATTGGCCCACCACCGTCATGTCCGACGACTATAGGGTCATACCCACGACCACGGGCCAAAGTTGCCCTGCCGCCGACATGTCCGACGACTATAGGGTCGTCCCCACGACCCCGGGACTAGATTGGCCCGCCACCGTCATGTCCGACGACTATAGGGTCGTCTCCACGACCCCGGGACTAGGTTGGCCAGTCACCGACATGTCCTACGACTATGGGGTCGTCCCCACGACCACGAGACTATGTTGGCCAGTCGCCGACATGTCCGACGACTATAGGGTCGTCCCCACGACCCCGGGACTAGATTGGCCCGCCACCGTCATGTCCGACGACTATAGGGTCGTCCCCACGACCCCGGGATTAGATTGGCCCGCCACCGTCATGTCCGACGACTATACGGTCGTCCCCACGACCACGGGCCAAAGTTGCCCTGCCGCCGACATGTCCGACGACTATAGGGTGGTCCCCACGACCCCGGGGCTAGATTGCCCCGGCACCGTCATGTCCGACGACTATAGGGTCGTCCCCACGACCCCGGGGCTAGGTTGGCCCGCCGCCGACTTGTCCGACGACTATAGGGTCGTCTCCACGACCCCGGGACTAGGTTATCCAGACGCCGACATGTCCGACGACTATAGGGTCGTCCCCACGAACACGGGCCAAAGTTGCCTGCCGCCGACATGTCCGACGACTATAGGGTCGTCCCCACGACCCCGGGACTAGGTTGGCCCGCCGCCGACTTGTCCGACGACTATAGGGTCGTCTCCACGACCCCGGGACTAGGTTGGCCAGTCACCGACATGTCCCACGACTATTGGGTCGTCACCACGACCACGGGCCAAAGTTGCCCTGCCGCCGACATGTCCGACGACTATAGGGTCGTCCCCACGACCCCGGGGCTAGATTGCCCCGGCACCGTCATGTCCGACGACTATAGGGTCGTCCCCACGACCCCGGGGCTAGGTTGGCCCGCCGCCGACTTGTCCGACGACTATAGGGTCGTCTCCACGACCCCGGGACTAGGTTGGCCGTCACCGACATGTCCCACGACTATAGGGTCGTCACCACGACCACGGGCCAAAGTTGCCCTGCCGCCGACATGTCCGACGACTATAGGGTCGTCCCCATGACCCCGGGGCTAGATTGCCCCGGCACCGTCATGTCCGACGACTATAGGGTCGTCTCCACGACCCCGGGACTAGGTTGGCCAGCCCCGACATGTCCGACGACTATAGGGTCGTCCCCACGAACACGGGCCAAAGTTGCCCTGCCGCCGACATGTCCGACGACTATAGGGCCGTCCCCACGACCACGGGCCAAAGCTGGCCAGCCGCCGACATGTCCGACGACTATAGGGTCGTCCCCACGACTCCGGGACTAGGTTGGCCCGCCGCCGACTTGTCCGACGACTATAGGGTCGTCTCCACGACCCCGGGACTAGGTTGGCCAGCCGCCGACATGTCCGACGACTATAGGGTCGTCCCCATGACCCCGGGGCTAGATTGCCCCGGCACCGTCATGTCCGACGACTATAGGGTCGTCTCCACGACCCCGGGGCTAGGTTGGCCCGCCGCCGACTTGTCCGACGACTATAGGGTCGTCTCCACGACCCCGGGACTAGGTTGGCCGTCACCGACATGTCCCACGACTATAGGGTCGTCACCACGACCACGGGCCAAAGTTGCCCTGCCGCCGACATGTCCGACGACTATAGGGTCGTCCCCATGACCCCGGGGCTAGATTGCCCCGGCACCGTCATGTCCGACGACTATAGGGTCGTCTCCACGACCCCGGGACTAGGTTGGCCAGTCACCGACATGTCCCACGACTATTGGGTCGTCACCACGACCACGGGCCAAAGTTGCCCTGCCGCCGACATGTCCGACGACTATAGGGTCGTCCCCACGACCCCGGGGCTAGATTGCCCCGGCACCGTCATGTCCGACGACTATAGGGTCGTCCCCACGACCCCGGGGCTAGGTTGGCCCGCCGCCGACTTGTCCGACGACTATAGGGTCGTCTCCACGACCCCGGGACTAGGTTGGCCGTCACCGACATGTCCCACGACTATAGGGTCGTCACCACGACCACGGGCCAAAGTTGCCCTGCCGCCGACATGTCCGACGACTATAGGGTCGTCCCCACGACCACTGGCCAAACTTGCCCAGCCGCCGACATGTCCGACGACTATAGGGTCGTCCCCACGACCATGGGCCAAAGTTGCACTGCCGCCGACATGTCCGACGACTATAGGGTCGTCCCCACGACCACGGGACTAGGTTGGCCCGCCGCCGACATGTCCGACGACTATAGGGTCGTCCCCACGCCCCGGGCCAAAGTTGGCCAGCCGCCGACATGTCCGACGACTATAGGGTCGTCCCCACGACCCCGGGACAAGATTGGCCCGCCTCCGTCATGTCCGACGACTATACGGTCGTCCCCACGACCCCGGGACTAGGTTGGCCTGCCGCCGACAGGTCCGACGACTATAGGGTCGTCCCCACGAACCCGGGACTAGGTTGGCCAGTCAGCGACATGTCCGACGACAATAGGGTCGTCCCCACGACCACTGGCCAAAGTTGCCCCGCCGCCGACATGTCCGACGACTATAGGGTCGTCCCCACGACCCCGGGACTAGGTTGGCCCGCCGCCGACTTGTCCGACGACTATAGGGTCGTCCCCACGACCACGGGCCAAAGTTGCCCTGCCGCCGACATGTCCGACGACTATAGGGTCGTCCCCACGACCACTGGCCAAAGTTGCCCAGCCGCCGACATGGCCGACGACTATAGGGTCGTCCCCACGACCACGGACCAAAGTTCCACTGCCGCCGACATGTCCGTCGACTATAGGGTCGTCCCCACGAACCCGGGACTAGGTTGGCCAGTCACCGACATGTCCGACGACAATAGGGTCGTCCCCACGACCACTGGCCAAAGTTGCCCCGCCGCCGACATGTCCGACGACTATAGGGTCGTCCCCACGACCCCGGGACTAGGTTGGCCCGCCGCCGACTTGGCCGACGACTATAGGGTCGTCCCCACGACCAGGGTCAAAGTTGGCCCCCCGCCGACATGTCCGACGACTATAGGGTCGTCCCCACGCCCCGGGCCAAAGTTGGCCAGCCGCCGACATGTCCGACGACTATAGAGTCGTCCCCACGAACCCGGGACTAGGTTGGCCAGTCACCGACATGTCCGACGTCTATAGGGTCGACCCCACGACCACTGGGCAAAGTTGCCCAGCCGCCGACATGTCCGACGACTATAGGGTCGTCCCCACGAACCCGGGACTAGGTTGTCCAGTCACCGACATGTCCGACGACTATAGGGTCGTCCCCACGAACCCGGGACTAGTTTGGCCAGTCACCGACATGTCCGACGATTATAGGGTCGTCCCCACGACCACTGGCCAAAGTTGCCCAGCCGCCGACATGTCCGACGACTATAGGGTCGTCCCCACGACCCCGGGACTAGGTTGGCCCGCCGCTGACATGTCCGACGACTATAGGGTCGTCCCCACGACCCCGGGACTAGGTTGGCCCGCCGCCGACATGTCCGACGACTATAGGGTCGTCCCCACGCCCCGGGCCAAAGTTGGCCAGCCGCCGACATGTCCGACGACTATAGGGTCGTCCCCACGACCACTGGCCAAACTTGCCCAGCCGCCGACATGTCCGACGACTATAGGGTCGTCCCCACGACCTGGGCCAAAGTTGCACTGCCGCCGACATGTCCGACGACTATAGGGTCGTCCCCACGACCACGGGACTAGGTTGGCCCGCCGCCGACATGTCCGACGACTATAGGGTCGTCCCCACGCCCCGGGCCAAAGTTGGCCAGCCGCCGACATGTCCGACGACTATAGGGTCGTCCCCACGACCCCGGGACAAGATTGGCCCGCCTCCGTCATGTCCGACGACTACACGGTCGTCCCCACGACCCCGGGACTAGGTTGGCCTGCCGCCGACAGGTCCGACGACTATAGGGTCGTCCCCACGAACCCGGGACTAGGTTGGCCAGTCAGCGACATGTCCGACGACAATAGGGTCGTCCCCACGACCACTGGCCAAAGTTGCCCCGCCGCCGACATGTCCGACGACTATAGGGTCGTCCCCACGACCCCGGGACTAGGTTGGCCCGCCGCCGACTTGTCCGACGACTATAGGGTCGTCCCCACGACCACGGGCCAAAGTTGCCATGCCGCCGACTTGTCCGACGACTATAGGGTTGTCCCCACGACCCGGGTCAAAGTTGGCCAGCCGCCGACATGTCCGACGACTATAGGGTCGTCCCCACGACCACTGGCCAAAGTTGCCCAGCCGCCGACATGTCCGACGGCTATAGGGTCGTCCCCACGACCCCGGGACTAGGTTGGCCCGCCGCCGACATGTCCGACGACTATAGGGTCGTCCCCACGCCCCGGGCCAAAGTTGGCCAGCCGCCGACATGTCCGACGACTATAGGGTCGTCCCCACGAACCCGGGACTACGTTGGCCAGTCACCGACATGTCCGACGTCTATAGGGTCGACCCCACGACCACTGGCCAAAGTTGCCCTGCCGCCGACATGTCCGACGACTATAGGGTCGTCCCCACGACCACTGGCCAAAGTTGCCCAGCCGCCGACATGTCCGACGACTATAGGGTCGTCCCCACGTCCCGGGCCAAAGTTGCACTGCCGCCGACATGTCCGACGACTATAGGGTCGTCCCCACGACCACTGGCCAAAGTTGCCCAGCCGCCGACATGTCCGACGACTATAGGGTCGTCCCCACGACCACGGGCCAAAGTTGCCGTGCCGCCGACATGTCCGACGACTATAGGGTCGTCCCCACGACCACTGGCCAAAGTTGCCCAGCCGCCGACATGTCCGACGATTATAGGGTCGTCCCCACGACCACGGGCCAAAGTTGCACTGCCGCCGACATGTCCGACGACTATAGTGTCGTCCCCACGACCCGGGGACTAGGTTGGCCCGCCGCCGACTTGTCCGACGACTATAGGGTCGTCCCCACGACCCGGGTCAAAGTTGGCCAGCCGCCGACATGTTCGACGACTATAGGGTCGTCCCCACGACCACTGGCCAAAGTTGCCCAGCCGCCGACATGTCCGAAGACTATAGGGTCGTCCCCACGACCCCGGGACTAGGTTGGCCCGCCGCCGACATGTCCGACGACTATAGGGTCGTCCCCACGCCCCGGGCCAAAGTTGGCCAGCCGCCGACATGTCCGACGACTATAGGGTCGTCCCCACGAACCCGGGACTAGGTTGGCCAGTCACCGACATGTCCGACGTCTATAGGGTCGACCCCACGACCACTGGCCAGAGTTGCCCAGCCGCCGACATGTCCGACGACTATGGGGTCGTCCCCACGAACCCGGGACTAGGTTGTCCAGTCACCGACATGTCCGACGACTATAGGGTCGTACCCACGAACCCGGGACTAGTTTGGCCAGTCACCGACATGTCCGACGACTATAGGGTCGTCCCCACGACCACTGGCCAAAGTTGCCCAGCCGCCGACATGTCCGACGACTATAGGGTCGTCCCCACGACCACGGGCCAAAGTTGCCCTGCCGCCGACATGTCCGACGACTATAGGGTCGTCCCCACGACCACTGGCCAAAGTTGCCCAGCCGCCGACATGTCCGACGATTATAGGGTCGTCCCCACGACCACGGGCCAAAGTTGCACTGCCGCCGACATGTCCGACGACTATAGGGTCGTCCCCACGACCCCGGGACTAGGTTGGCCCGCCGCCGACATGTCCGACGACTATAGGGTCGTCCCCACGCCCCGGGCCAAAGTCGGCCAGCCGCCGACATGTCCGACGACTATAGGGTCGTCCCCACGACCCCGGGACAAGATTGGCCCGCCTCCGTCATGTCCGACGACTACACGGTCGTCCCTACGACCCCGGGACTAGGTTGGCCTGCCGCCGACAGGTCCGACGACTATAGGGTCGTCCCCACGAACCCGGGACTAGGTTGGCCAGTCAGCGACATGTCCGACGACAATAGGGTCGTCCCCACGACCACTGGCCAAAGTTGCCCCGCCGCCGACATGTCCGACGACTATAGGGTCGTCCCCACGACCCCGGGACTAGGTTGGCCCGCCGCCGACTTGTCCGACGACTATAGGGTCGTCCCCACGACCACGGGCCAAAGTTGCCCTGCCGCCGACTTGTCCGACGACTATAGGGTTGTCCCCACGACCCGGGTCAAAGTTGGCCAGCCGCCGACATGTCCGACGACTATAGGGTCGTCCCCACGACCACTGGCCAAAGTTGCCCAGCCGCCGACATGTCCGACGACTATAGGGTCGTCCCCACGACCCCGGGACTAGGTTGGCCCGCCGCCGACATGTCCGACGACTATAGGGTCGTCCCCACGCCCCGGGCCAAAGTTGGCCAGCCGCCGACATGTCCGACGACTATAGGGTCGTCCCCACGAACCCGGGACTAGGTTGGCCAGTCACCGACATGTCCGACGTCTATAGGGTCGACCCCACGACCACTGGCCAAAGTTGCCCTGCCGCCGACATGTCCGACGACTATAGGGTCGTCCCCACGACCACTGGCCAAAGTTGCCCAGCCGCCGACATGTCCGACGACTATAGGGTCGTCCCCACGTCCCGGGCCAAAGTTGCACTGCCGCCGACATGTCCGACGACTATAGGGTCGTCCCCACGACCACTGGCCAAAGTTGCCCAGCCGCCGACATGTCCGTCGACTATAGGGTCGTCCCCACGACCACGGGCCAAAGTTGCCCTGCCGCCGACATGTCCGACGACTATAGGGTCGTCCCCACGACCACTGGCCAAAGTTGCCCAGCCGCCGACATGTCCGACGATTATAGGGTCGTCCCCACGACCACGGGCCAAAGTTGCACTGCCGCCGACATGTCCGACGACTATAGTGTCGTCCCCACGACCCGGGGACTAGGTTGGCCCGCCGCCGACTTGTCCGACGACTATAGGGTCGTCCCCACGACCCGGGTCAAAGTTGGCCAGCCGCCGACATGTTCGACGACTATAGGGTCGTCCCCACGACCACTGGCCAAAGTTGCCCAGCCGCCGACATGTCCGAAGACTATAGGGTCGTCCCCACGACCCCGGGACTAGGTTGGCCCGCCGCCGACATGTCCGACGACTATAGGGTCGTCCCCACGCCCCGGGCCAAAGTTGGCCAGCCGCCGACATGTCCGACGACTATAGGGTCGTCCCCACGAACCCGGGACTAGGTTGGCCAGTCACCGACATGTCCGACGTCTATAGGGTCGACCCCACGACCACTGGCCAGAGTTGCCCAGCCGCCGACATGTCCGACGACTATGGGGTCGTCCCCACGAACCCGGGACTAGGTTGTCCAGTCACCGACATGTCCGACGACTATAGGGTCGTACCCACGAACCCGGGACTAGTTTGGCCAGTCACCGACATGTCCGACGACTATAGGGTCGTCCCCACGACCACTGGCCAAAGTTGCCCAGCCGCCGACATGTCCGACGACTATAGGGTCGTCCCCACGACCACGGGCCAAAGTTGCCCTGCCGCCGACATGTCCGACGACTATAGGGTCGTCCCCACGACCACTGGCCAAAGTTGCCCAGCCGCCGACATGTCCGACGATTATAGGGTCGTCCCCACGACCACGGGCCAAAGTTGCACTGCCGCCGACATGTCCGACGACTATAGGGTCGTCCCCACGACCCCGGGACTAGGTTGGCCCGCCGCCGACTTGTCCGACGACTATAGGGTCGTCCCCACGACCCGGGTCAAAGTTGGCCAGCCGCCGACATGTCCGACGACTATAGGGTCGTCCCCACGACCACTGGCCAAAGTTGCCCAGCCGCCGACATGTCCGACGACTATAGGGTCGTCCCCACGACCCCGGGACTAGGTTGGCCCGCCGCCGACATGTCCGACGACTATAGGGTCGTCCCCACGCCCCGGGCCAAAGTTGGCCAGCCGCCGACATGTCCGACGACTATAGGGTCGTCCCCACGAACCCGGGACTAGGTTGGCCAGTCACCGACATGTCCGACGTCTATAGGGTCGACCCCACGACCACTGGCCAAAGTTGCCCAGCCGCCGACATGTCCGACGACTATAGGGTCGTCCCCACGAACCCGGGACTAGGTTGTCCAGTCACCGACATGTCCGACGACTATAGGGTCGTACCCACGAACCCGGGACTAGTTTGGCCAGTCACCGACATGTCCGACGACTATAGGGTCGTCCCCACGACCACTGGCCAAAGTTGCCCAGCCGCCGACATGTCCGACGACTATAGGGTCGTCCCCACGACCCCGGGACTAGGTTGGCCCGCCGCCGACATGTCCGACGACTATAGGGTCGTCCCCACGCCCCGGGCCAAAGTTGGCCAGCCGCCGACATGTCCGACGACTATAGGGTCGTCCCCAAGACCACGGGCCAAAGTTGCCCTGCCGCCGACATGTCCGACGACTATAGGGTCGTCCCCACGAACCCGGGACTACGTTGTCCAGTCACCGACATGTCCGACGACTATAGGGTCGTCCCCACGACCACTGGCCAAAGTTGCCCAGCCGCCGACATGTCCGACGACTATAGGGTCGTCCCCACGACCCCGGGACTAGGTTGGCCCGCCGCCGACATGTCCGACGACTATAGGGTCGTCCCCACGCCCCGGGCCAAAGTTGGCCAGCCGCCAACATGTCCGACGACTATAGGGTCGTCCCCAAGACCACGGGCCAAAGTTGCCCTGCCGCCGACATGTCCGACGACTATAGGGTCGTCCCCACGAACCCGGGACTAGGTTGGCCAGTCACCGAAATGTCCGACGTCTATAGGGTCGACCCCACGACCACTGGCCAAAGTTGCCCAGCCGCCGACATGTCCGACGACTATAGGGTCGTCCCCACGAACCCGGGACTAGGTTGTCCAGTCACCGACATGTCCGACGACTATAGGGTCGTCCCCACGAACCCGGGACTAGTTTGGCCAGTCACCGACATGTCCGACGACTATAGGGTCGTCCCCACGACCACTGGCCAAAGTTGCCCAGCCGCCGACATGTCCGACGACTATAGGGTCGTCCCCACGAACCCGGGACTAGGTTGTCCAGTCACCGACATGTCCGACGACTATAGGGTCGTCCCCACGAACCCGGGACTAGTTTGGCCAGTCACCGACATGTCCGACGACTATAGGGTCGTCCCCACGACCACTGGCCAAAGTTGCCCAGCCGCCGACATGTCCGACGACTATAGGGTCGTCCCCACGAACCCGGGACTAGGTTGGCCAGTCACCGACATGTCCGACGTCTATAGGGTCGACCCCACGACCACTGGGCAAAGTTGCCCAGCCGCCGACATGTCCGACGACTATAGGGTCGTCCCCACGAACCCGGGACTAGGTTGTCCAGTCACCGACATGTCCGACGACTATAGGGTCGTCCCCACGAACCCGGGACTAGTTTGGCCAGTCACCGACATGTCCGACGATTATAGGGTCGTCCCCACGACCACTGGCCAAAGTTGCCCAGCCGCCGACATGTCCGACGACTATAGGGTCGTCCCCACGACCCCGGGACTAGGTTGGCCCGCCGCTGACATGTCCGACGACTATAGGGTCGTCCCCACGACCCCGGGACTAGGTTGGCCCGCCGCCGACATGTCCGACGACTATAGGGTCGTCCCCACGCCCCGGGCCAAAGTTGGCCAGCCGCCGACATGTCCGACGACTATAGGGTCGTCCCCACGACCACGGGCCAAAGTTGCCCTGCCGCCGACATGTCCGACGACTATAGGGTCGTCCCCACGACCACTGGCCAAAGTTGCCCAGCCGCCGACATGTCCGACGATTATAGGGTCGTCCCCACGACCACGGGCCAAAGTTGCACTGCCGCCGACATGTCCGACGACTATAGGGTCGTCCCCACGACCCCGGGACTAGGTTGGCCCGCCGCCGACTTGTCCGACGACTATAGGGTCGTCCCCACGACCCGGGTCAAAGTTGGCCAGCCGCCGACATGTCCGACGACTATAGGGTCGTCCCCACGACCACTGGCCAAAGTTGCCCAGCCGCCGACATGTCCGACGACTATAGGGTCGTCCCCACGACCCCGGGACTAGGTTGGCCCGCCGCCGACATGTCCGACGACTATAGGGTCGTCCCCACGCCCCGGGCCAAAGTTGGCCAGCCGCCGACATGTCCGACGACTATAGGGTCGTCCCCACGACCCCGGGACTAGGTTGGCCAGTCACCGACATGTCCGACGTCTATAGGGTCGACCCCACGACCACTGGCCAAAGTTGCCCAGCCGCCGACATGTCCGACGACTATAGGGTCGTCCCCACGAACCCGGGACTAGGTTGTCCAGTCACCGACATGTCCGACGACTATAGGGTCGTACCCACGAACCCGGGACTAGTTTGGCCAGTCACCGACATGTCCGACGACTATAGGGTCGTCCCCACGACCACTGGCCAAAGTTGCCCAGCCGCCGACATGTCCGACGACTATAGGGTCGTCCCCACGACCCCGGGACTAGGTTGGCCCGCCGCCGACATGTCCGACGACTATAGGGTCGTCCCCACGCCCCGGGCCAAAGTTGGCCAGCCGCCGACATGTCCGACGACTATAGGGTCGTCCCCACGACCCCGGGACTAGGTTGGCCCGCCTCCGTCATGTCCGACGACTATACGGTCGTCCCCACGACCCCGGGACTAGGTTGGCCTGCCGCCGACAGGTCCGACGACTATAGGGTCGTCCCCACGAACCCGGGACTAGGTTGGCCAGTCAGCGAAATGTACGACGACAATAGGGTCGTCCCCACGACCACTGGCCAAAGTTGCCCCGCCGCCGACATGTCCGACGACTATAGGGTCGTCCCCACGACCCCGGGACTAGGTTGGCCCGCCGCCGACATGTCCGACGACTATAGGGTCGTCCCCACGACCCCGGGACTAGGTTGGCCCGCCGCCGACATGTCCGACGACTATAGGGTCGTCCCCACGACCACTGGCCAAAGTTGCCCAGCCGCCGACATGTCCGACGACTATAGGGTCGTCCCCACGACCCCGGGACTAGGTTGGCACGCCGCCGACATGTCCGACGACTATAGGGTCGTCCCCACGCCCCGGGCCAAAGTTGGCCAGCCGCCGACATGTCCGACGACTATAGGGTCGTCCCCACGAACCCGGGACTACGTTGGCCAGTCACCGACATGTCCGACGTCTATAGGGTCGACCCCACGACCACTGGCCAAAGTTGCCCTGCCGCCGACATGTCCGACGACTATAGGGTCGTCCCCACGACCACTGGCCAAAGTTGCCCAGCCGCCGACATGTCCGACGACTATAGGGTCGTCCCCACGTCCCGGGCCAAAGTTGCACTGCCGCCGACATGTCCGACGACTATAGGGTCGTCCCCACGACCACTGGCCAAAGTTGCCCAGCCGCCGACATGTCCGACGACTATAGGGTCGTCCCCACGACCACGGGCCAAAGTTGCCGTGCCGCCGACATGTCCGACGACTATAGGGTCGTCCCCACGACCACTGGCCAAAGTTGCCCAGCCGCCGACATGTCCGACGATTATAGGGTCGTCCCCACGACCACGGGCCAAAGTTGCACTGCCGCCGACATGTCCGACGACTATAGTGTCGTCCCCACGACCCGGGGACTAGGTTGGCCCGCCGCCGACTTGTCCGACGACTATAGGGTCGTCCCCACGACCCGGGTCAAAGTTGGCCAGCCGCCGACATGTTCGACGACTATAGGGTCGTCCCCACGACCACTGGCCAAAGTTGCCCAGCCGCCGACATGTCCGAAGACTATAGGGTCGTCCCCACGACCCCGGGACTAGGTTGGCCCGCCGCCGACATGTCCGACGACTATAGGGTCGTCCCCACGCCCCGGGCCAAAGTTGGCCAGCCGCCGACATGTCCGACGACTATAGGGTCGTCCCCACGAACCCGGGACTAGGTTGGCCAGTCACCGACATGTCCGACGTCTATAGGGTCGACCCCACGACCACTGGCCAGAGTTGCCCAGCCGCCGACATGTCCGACGACTATGGGGTCGTCCCCACGAACCCGGGACTAGGTTGTCCAGTCACCGACATGTCCGACGACTATAGGGTCGTACCCACGAACCCGGGACTAGTTTGGCCAGTCACCGACATGTCCGACGACTATAGGGTCGTCCCCACGACCACTGGCCAAAGTTGCCCAGCCGCCGACATGTCCGACGACTATAGGGTCGTCCCCACGACCACGGGCCAAAGTTGCCCTGCCGCCGACATGTCCGACGACTATAGGGTCGTCCCCACGACCACTGGCCAAAGTTGCCCAGCCGCCGACATGTCCGACGACTATAGGGTCGTCCCCACGACCCCGGGACTAGGTTGGCACGCCGCCGACATGTCCGACGACTATAGGGTCGTCCCCACGCCCCGGGCCAAAGTTGGCCAGCCGCCGACATGTCCGACGACTATAGGGTCGTCCCCACGAACCCGGGACTACGTTGGCCAGTCACCGACATGTCCGACGTCTATAGGGTCGACCCCACGACCACTGGCCAAAGTTGCCCTGCCGCCGACATGTCCGACGACTATAGGGTCGTCCCCACGACCACTGGCCAAAGTTGCCCAGCCGCCGACATGTCCGACGACTATAGGGTCGTCCCCACGCCCCGGGCCAAAGTTGGCCAGCCGCCGACATGTCCGACGACTATAGGGTCGTCCCCACGAACCCGGGACTACGTTGGCCAGTCACCGACATGTCCGACGTCTATAGGGTCGACCCCACGACCACTGGCCAAAGTTGCCCTGCCGCCGACATGTCCGACGACTATAGGGTCGTCCCCACGACCACTGGCCAAAGTTGCCCAGCCGCCGACATGTCCGACGACTATAGGGTCGTCCCCACGTCCCGGGCCAAAGTTGCACTGCCGCCGACATGTCCGACGACTATAGGGTCGTCCCCACGACCACTGGCCAAAGTTGCCCAGCCGCCGACATGTCCGACGACTATAGGGTCGTCCCCACGACCACGGGCCAAAGTTGCCGTGCCGCCGACATGTCCGACGACTATAGGGTCGTCCCCACGACCACTGGCCAAAGTTGCCCAGCCGCCGACATGTCCGACGATTATAGGGTCGTCCCCACGACCACGGGCCAAAGTTGCACTGCCGCCGACATGTCCGACGACTATAGTGTCGTCCCCACGACCCGGGGACTAGGTTGGCCCGCCGCCGACTTGTCCGACGACTATAGGGTCGTCCCCACGACCCGGGTCAAAGTTGGCCAGCCGCCGACATGTTCGACGACTATAGGGTCGTCCCCACGACCACTGGCCAAAGTTGCCCAGCCGCCGACATGTCCGAAGACTATAGGGTCGTCCCCACGACCCCGGGACTAGGTTGGCCCGCCGCCGACATGTCCGACGACTATAGGGTCGTCCCCACGCCCCGGGCCAAAGTTGGCCAGCCGCCGACATGTCCGACGACTATAGGGTCGTCCCCACGAACCCGGGACTAGGTTGGCCAGTCACCGACATGTCCGACGTCTATAGGGTCGACCCCACGACCACTGGCCAGAGTTGCCCAGCCGCCGACATGTCCGACGACTATGGGGTCGTCCCCACGAACCCGGGACTAGGTTGTCCAGTCACCGACATGTCCGACGACTATAGGGTCGTACCCACGAACCCGGGACTAGTTTGGCCAGTCACCGACATGTCCGACGACTATAGGGTCGTCCCCACGACCACTGGCCAAAGTTGCCCAGCCGCCGACATGTCCGACGACTATAGGGTCGTCCCCACGACCACGGGCCAAAGTTGCCCTGCCGCCGACATGTCCGACGACTATAGGGTCGTCCCCACGACCACTGGCCAAAGTTGCCCAGCCGCCGACATGTCCGACGATTATAGGGTCGTCCCCACGACCACGGGCCAAAGTTGCACTGCCGCCGACATGTCCGACGACTATAGGGTCGTCCCCACGACCCCGGGACTAGGTTGGCCCGCCGCCGACATGTCCGACGACTATAGGGTCGTCCCCACGCCCCGGGCCAAAGTTGGCCAGCCGCCGACATGTCCGACGACTATAGGGTCGTCCCCACGACCCCGGGACAAGATTGGCCCGCCTCCGTCATGTCCGACGACTACACGGTCGTCCCTACGACCCCGGGACTAGGTTGGCCTGCCGCCGACAGGTCCGACGACTATAGGGTCGTCCCCACGAACCCGGGACTAGGTTGGCCAGTCAGCGACATGTCCGACGACAATAGGGTCGTCCCCACGACCACTGGCCAAAGTTGCCCCGCCGCCGACATGTCCGACGACTATAGGGTCGTCCCCACGACCCCGGGACTAGGTTGGCCCGCCGCCGACTTGTCCGACGACTATAGGGTCGTCCCCACGACCACGGGCCAAAGTTGCCCTGCCGCCGACTTGTCCGACGACTATAGGGTTGTCCCCACGACCCGGGTCAAAGTTGGCCAGCCGCCGACATGTCCGACGACTATAGGGTCGTCCCCACGACCACTGGCCAAAGTTGCCCAGCCGCCGACATGTCCGACGACTATAGGGTCGTCCCCACGACCCCGGGACTAGGTTGGCCCGCCGCCGACATGTCCGACGACTATAGGGTCGTCCCCACGCCCCGGGCCAAAGTTGGCCAGCCGCCGACATGTCCGACGACTATAGGGTCGTCCCCACGAACCCGGGACTAGGTTGGCCAGTCACCGACATGTCCGACGTCTATAGGGTCGACCCCACGACCACTGGCCAAAGTTGCCCTGCCGCCGACATGTCCGACGACTATAGGGTCGTCCCCACGACCACTGGCCAAAGTTGCCCAGCCGCCGACATGTCCGACGACTATAGGGTCGTCCCCACGTCCCGGGCCAAAGTTGCACTGCCGCCGACATGTCCGACGACTATAGGGTCGTCCCCACGACCACTGGCCAAAGTTGCCCAGCCGCCGACATGTCCGTCGACTATAGGGTCGTCCCCACGACCACGGGCCAAAGTTGCCCTGCCGCCGACATGTCCGACGACTATAGGGTCGTCCCCACGACCACTGGCCAAAGTTGCCCAGCCGCCGACATGTCCGACGATTATAGGGTCGTCCCCACGACCACGGGCCAAAGTTGCACTGCCGCCGACATGTCCGACGACTATAGTGTCGTCCCCACGACCCGGGGACTAGGTTGGCCCGCCGCCGACTTGTCCGACGACTATAGGGTCGTCCCCACGACCCGGGTCAAAGTTGGCCAGCCGCCGACATGTTCGACGACTATAGGGTCGTCCCCACGACCACTGGCCAAAGTTGCCCAGCCGCCGACATGTCCGAAGACTATAGGGTCGTCCCCACGACCCCGGGACTAGGTTGGCCCGCCGCCGACATGTCCGACGACTATAGGGTCGTCCCCACGCCCCGGGCCAAAGTTGGCCAGCCGCCGACATGTCCGACGACTATAGGGTCGTCCCCACGAACCCGGGACTAGGTTGGCCAGTCACCGACATGTCCGACGTCTATAGGGTCGACCCCACGACCACTGGCCAGAGTTGCCCAGCCGCCGACATGTCCGACGACTATGGGGTCGTCCCCACGAACCCGGGACTAGGTTGTCCAGTCACCGACATGTCCGACGACTATAGGGTCGTACCCACGAACCCGGGACTAGTTTGGCCAGTCACCGACATGTCCGACGACTATAGGGTCGTCCCCACGACCACTGGCCAAAGTTGCCCAGCCGCCGACATGTCCGACGACTATAGGGTCGTCCCCACGACCACGGGCCAAAGTTGCCCTGCCGCCGACATGTCCGACGACTATAGGGTCGTCCCCACGACCACTGGCCAAAGTTGCCCAGCCGCCGACATGTCCGACGATTATAGGGTCGTCCCCACGACCACGGGCCAAAGTTGCACTGCCGCCGACATGTCCGACGACTATAGGGTCGTCCCCACGACCCCGGGACTAGGTTGGCCCGCCGCCGACTTGTCCGACGACTATAGGGTCGTCCCCACGACCCGGGTCAAAGTTGGCCAGCCGCCGACATGTCCGACGACTATAGGGTCGTCCCCACGACCACTGGCCAAAGTTGCCCAGCCGCCGACATGTCCGACGACTATAGGGTCGTCCCCACGACCCCGGGACTAGGTTGGCCCGCCGCCGACATGTCCGACGACTATAGGGTCGTCCCCACGCCCCGGGCCAAAGTTGGCCAGCCGCCGACATGTCCGACGACTATAGGGTCGTCCCCACGAACCCGGGACTAGGTTGGCCAGTCACCGACATGTCCGACGACTATAGGGTCGTACCCACGAACCCGGGACTAGTTTGGCCAGTCACCGACATGTCCGACGACTATAGGGTCGTCCCCACGACCACTGGCCAAAGTTGCCCAGCCGCCGACATGTCCGACGACTATAGGGTCGTCCCCACGACCACGGGCCAAAGTTGCCCTGCCGCCGACATGTCCGACGACTATAGGGTCGTCCCCACGACCACTGGCCAAAGTTGCCCAGCCGCCGACATGTCCGACGATTATAGGGTCGTCCCCACGACCACGGGCCAAAGTTGCACTGCCGCCGACATGTCCGACGACTATAGGGTCGTCCCCACGACCCCGGGACTAGGTTGGCCCGCCGCCGACTTGTCCGACGACTATAGGGTCGTCCCCACGACCCGGGTCAAAGTTGGCCAGCCGCCGACATGTCCGACGACTATAGGGTCGTCCCCACGACCACTGGCCAAAGTTGCCCAGCCGCCGACATGTCCGACGTCTATAGGGTCGACCCCACGACCACTGGCCAAAGTTGCCCAGCCGCCGACATGTCCGACGACTATAGGGTCGTCCCCACGAACCCGGGACTAGGTTGTCCAGTCACCGACATGTCCGACGACTATAGGGTCGTACCCACGAACCCGGGACTAGTTTGGCCAGTCACCGACATGTCCGACGACTATAGGGTCGTCCCCACGACCACTGGCCAAAGTTGCCCAGCCGCCGACATGTCCGACGACTATAGGGTCGTCCCCACGACCCCGGGACTAGGTTGGCCCGCCGCCGACATGTCCGACGACTATAGGGTCGTCCCCACGCCCCGGGCCAAAGTTGGCCAGCCGCCGACATGTCCGACGACTATAGGGTCGTCCCCAAGACCACGGGCCAAAGTTGCCCTGCCGCCGACATGTCCGACGACTATAGGGTCGTCCCCACGAACCCGGGACTACGTTGTCCAGTCACCGACATGTCCGACGACTATAGGGTCGTCCCCACGACCACTGGCCAAAGTTGCCCAGCCGCCGACATGTCCGACGACTATAGGGTCGTCCCCACGACCCCGGGACTAGGTTGGCCCGCCGCCGACATGTCCGACGACTATAGGGTCGTCCCCACGCCCCGGGCCAAAGTTGGCCAGCCGCCAACATGTCCGACGACTATAGGGTCGTCCCCAAGACCACGGGCCAAAGTTGCCCTGCCGCCGACATGTCCGACGACTATAGGGTCGTCCCCACGAACCCGGGACTAGGTTGGCCAGTCACCGAAATGTCCGACGTCTATAGGGTCGACCCCACGACCACTGGCCAAAGTTGCCCAGCCGCCGACATGTCCGACGACTATAGGGTCGTCCCCACGAACCCGGGACTAGGTTGTCCAGTCACCGACATGTCCGACGACTATAGGGTCGTCCCCACGAACCCGGGACTAGTTTGGCCAGTCACCGACATGTCCGACGACTATAGGGTCGTCCCCACGACCACTGGCCAAAGTTGCCCAGCCGCCGACATGTCCGACGACTATAGGGTCGTCCCCACGAACCCGGGACTAGGTTGTCAAGTCACCGACATGTCCGACGACTATAGGGTCGTCCCCACGAACCCGGGACTAGTTTGGCCAGTCACCGACATGTCCGACGACTATAGGGTCGTCCCCACGACCACTGGCCAAAGTTGCCCAGCCGCCGACATGTCCGACGACTATAGGGTCGTCCCCACGAACCCGGGACTAGGTTGGCCAGTCACCGACATGTCCGACGTCTATAGGGTCGACCCCACGACCACTGGGCAAAGTTGCCCAGCCGCCGACATGTCCGACGACTATAGGGTCGTCCCCACGAACCCGGGACTAGGTTGTCCAGTCACCGACATGTCCGACGACTATAGGGTCGTCCCCACGAACCCGGGACTAGTTTGGCCAGTCACCGACATGTCCGACGATTATAGGGTCGTCCCCACGACCACTGGCCAAAGTTGCCCAGCCGCCGACATGTCCGACGACTATAGGGTCGTCCCCACGACCCCGGGACTAGGTTGGCCCGCCGCTGACATGTCCGACGACTATAGGGTCGTCCCCACGACCCCGGGACTAGGTTGGCCCGCCGCCGACATGTCCGACGACTATAGGGTCGTCCCCACGCCCCGGGCCAAAGTTGGCCAGCCGCCGACATGTCCGACGACTATAGGGTCGTCCCCACGAACCCGGGACTAGGTTGGCCAGTCACCGACATGTCCGACGTCTATAGGGTCGACCCCACGACCACTGGCCAGAGTTGCCCAGCCGCCGACATGTCCGACGACTATAGGGTCGTCCCCACGAACCCGGGACTAGGTTGTCCAGTCACCGACATGTCCGACGACTATAGGGTCGTACCCACGAACCCGGGACTAGTTTGGCCAGTCACCGACATGTCCGACGACTATAGGGTCGTCCCCACGACCACTGGCCAAAGTTGCCCAGCCGCCGACATGTCCGACGACTATAGGGTCGTCCCCACGACCACGGGCCAAAGTTGCCCTGCCGCCGACATGTCCGACGACTATAGGGTCGTCCCCACGACCACTGGCCAAAGTTGCCCAGCCGCCGACATGTCCGACGATTATAGGGTCGTCCCCACGACCACGGGCCAAAGTTGCACTGCCGCCGACATGTCCGACGACTATAGGGTCGTCCCCACGACCCCGGGACTAGGTTGGCCCGCCGCCGACTTGTCCGACGACTATAGGGTCGTCCCCACGACCAGGGTCAAAGTTGGCCAGCCGCCGACATGTCCGACGACTATAGGGTCGTCCCCACGACCACTGGCCAAAGTTGCCCAGCCGCCGACATGTCCGACGACTATAGGGTCGTCCCCACGACCCCGGGACTAGGTTGGCCCGCCGCCGACATGTCCGACGACTATAGGGTCGTCCCCACGCCCCGGGCCAAAGTTGGCCAGCCGCCGACATGTCCGACGACTATAGGGTCGTCCCCACGACCCCGGGACTAGGTTGGCCAGTCACCGACATGTCCGACGTCTATAGGGTCGACCCCACGACCACTGGCCAAAGTTGCCCAGCCGCCGACATGTCCGACGACTATAGGGTCGTCCCCACGAACCCGGGACTAGGTTGTCCAGTCACCGACATGTCCGACGACTATAGGGTCGTACCCACGAACCCGGGACTAGTTTGGCCAGTCACCGACATGTCCGACGACTATAGGGTCGTCCCCACGACCACTGGCCAAAGTTGCCCAGCCGCCGACATGTCCGACGACTATAGGGTCGTCCCCACGACCCCGGGACTAGGTTGGCCCGCCGCCGACATGTCCGACGACTATAGGGTCGTCCCCACGCCCCGGGCCAAAGTTGGCCAGCCGCCGACATGTCCGACGACTATAGGGTCGTCCCCACGACCCCGGGACTAGGTTGGCCCGCCTCCGTCATGTCCGACGACTATACGGTCGTCCCCACGACCCCGGGACTAGGTTGGCCTGCCGCCGACAGGTCCGACGACTATAGGGTCGTCCCCACGAACCCGGGACTAGGTTGGCCAGTCAGCGAAATGTACGACGACAATAGGGTCGTCCCCACGACCACTGGCCAAAGTTGCCCCGCCGCCGACATGTCCGACGACTATAGGGTCGTCCCCACGACCCCGGGACTAGGTTGGCCCGCCGCCGACATGTCCGACGACTATAGGGTCGTCCCCACGACCCCGGGACTAGGTTGGCCCGCCGCCGACATGTCCGACGACTATAGGGTCGTCCCCACGACCACTGGCCAAAGTTGCCCAGCCGCCGACATGTCCGACGACTATAGGGTCGTCCCCACGACCCCGGGACTAGGTTGGCACGCCGCCGACATGTCCGACGACTATAGGGTCGTCCCCACGCCCCGGGCCAAAGTTGGCCAGCCGCCGACATGTCCGACGACTATAGGGTCGACCCCACGACCACTGGCCAAAGTTGCCCAGCCGCCGACATGTCCGACGACTATAGGGTCGTCCCCACGAACCCGGGACTAGGTTGTCCAGTCACCGACATGTCCGACGACTATAGGGTCGTCCCCACGAACCCGGGACTAGTTTGGCCAGTCACCGACATGTCCGACGACTATAGGGTCGTCCCCACGACCACTGGCCAAAGTTGCCCAGCCGCCGACATGTCCGACGACTATAGGGTCGTCCCCACGACCCCGGGACTAGGTTGGCCCGCCGCCGACATGTCCGACGACTATAGGGTCGTCCCCACGCACCGGGCCAAAGTTGGCCAGCCGCCGAATTGTCCGACGACTATAGGGTCGTCCCCAAGACCACGGGCCAAAGTTGCCCTGCCGCCGACATGTCCGACGACTATAGGGTCGTCCCCACGAACCCGGGACTAGTTTGGCCAGTCACCGACATGTCCGACGACTATAGGGTCGTCCCCACGACCACTGGCCAAAGTTGCCCAGCCGCCGACATGTCCGACGACTATAGGGTCGTCCCCACGACCCCGGGACTAGGTTGGCACGCCGCCGACATGTCCGACGACTATAGGGTCGTCCCCACGCCCCGGGCCAAAGTTGGCCAGCCGCCGACATGTCCGACGACTATAGGGTCGACCCCACGACCACTGGCCAAAGTTGCCCAGCCGCCGACATGTCCGACGACTATAGGGTCGTCCCCACGAACCCGGGACTAGGTTGTCCAGTCACCGACATGTCCGACGACAATAGGGTCGTCCCCACGAACCCGGGACTAGTTTGGCCAGTCACCGACATGTCCGACGACTATAGGGTCGTCCCCACGACCACTGGCCAAAGTTGCCCAGCCGCCGACATGTCCGACGACTATAGGGTCGTCCCCACGACCCCGGGACTAGGTTGGCCCGCCGCCGACATGTCCGACGACTATAGGGTCGTCCCCACGCACCGGGCCAAAGTTGGCCAGCCGCCGAATTGTCCGACGACTATAGGGTCGTCCCCAAGACCACGGGCCAAAGTTGCCCTGCCGCCGACATGTCCGACGACTATAGGGTCGTCCCCACGAACCCGGGACTAGTTTGGCCAGTCACCGACATGTCCGACGACTATAGGGTCGTCCCCACGACCACTGGCCAAAGTTGCCCAGCCGCCGACATGTCCGACGACTATAGGGTCGTCCCCACGACCCCGGGACTAGGTTGGCCCGCCGCCGACATGTCCGACGACTATAGGGTCGTCCCCACGACCCCGGGACTAGGTTGGCCCGCCGCCGAGATGTCCGACGACTATAGGGTCGTCCCCACGCCCCAGGCCATAGTTGGCCAGCCGCCGACATGTCCGACGACTGTTGGGTCGTCCCCACGACCCCGGGACTAGGTTGGCCCGCCGCCGACATGTCCGACGACTATAGGGTCGTCCCCACGACCACGGGCCAAAGTTGCACTGCCGCCGACATGTCCGACGACTATAGGGTCGTCCCCACGACCACGGGGCTAGGTTGGCCCGCCGCCGACATGTCCGATGACTATAGGGTCGTCCCCACGCCCCGGGCCAAAGTTGGCCAGTCGCCGACATGTCCGACGACTATAGGGTCGTCCCCACGACCACTGGCCAAAGTTGCCCAGCCGCCGACATGTCCGACGACTATAGGGTCGTCCCCACGACCACGGGCCAAAGTTGCACTGCCGCCGAGATGTCCGTCGACTATAGGGTCGTCCCCACGACCGCGGGACTAGGTTGGCCCGCCGCCGACATGTCCGACGACTATAGGGTCGTCCCCACGTCCCGGGCCAAAGTTGGCCAGCCGCCGACATGTCCGACGACTATAGGGTCGTCCCCACGACCCCGGGACAAGATTGGCCCGCCACCGTCATGTCCGACGACTATACGGTCGTCCCCACGACCCCGGGACTAGGTTGGCCTGCCGCCGACAGGTCCGACGACTATAGGGTCGTCCCCACGAACCCGGGACTAGGTTGGCCAGTCACCGACATGTCCGACGACAATAGGATCGTCCCCACGACCACTGGCCAAAGTTGCCCTGCCGCCGACATGTCCGACGACTATAGGGTCGTCCCCACGACCCCGGGACTAGGTTGGCCCGCCGCCGACTTGTCCGACGACTATAGGGTCGTCCCCACGCCCCGGGCCAAAGTTGGCCAGCCGCCGACATGTCCGACGACTATAGGGTCGTCCCCACGACCACTGGCCAAAGTTGCCCAGCCGCCGACATGTCCGACGACTATAGGGTCGTCCCCACGACCACGGGCCAAAGTTGCACTGCCGCCGACATGTCCGTCGACTATAGGGTCGTCCCCACGACCGCGGGACTAGGTTGGCCCGCCGCCGACATGTCCGACGACTATAGGGTCGTCCCCACGTCCCGGGCCAAAGTTGGCCAGCCGCCGACATGTCCGACGACTATAGGGTCGTCCCCACGACCACGGGCCAAAGTTGCACTGCCGCCGACATGTCCGTCGACTATAGGGTCGTCCCCACGACCCGGGTCAAAGTTGGCCAGCCGCCGACATGTCCGACGACTATAGGGTCGTCCCCACGACCACTGGCCAAAGTTGCCCAGCCGCCGACATGTCCGACGACTATAGGGTCGTCCCCACGACCCCGGGACTAGGTTGGCCCGCCGCCGACATGTCCGACGACTATAGGGTCGTCCCCACGCCCCGGGCCAAAGTTGGCCAGCCGCCGACATGTCCGACGACTATAGGGTCGTCCCCACGAACCCGAGACTAGGTTGGCCAGTCACCGACATGTCCGACGTCTATAGGGTCGACCCCACGACCACTGGCCAAAGTTGCCCAGCCGCCGACATGTCCGACGACTACAGGGTCGTCCCCACGAACCCGGGACTAGGTTGTCCAGTCACCGACATGTCCGACGACTATAGGGTCGTCCCCACGAACCCGGGACTACGTTGTCCAGTCACCGACATGTCCGACGACTATAGGGTCGTCCCCACGACCACTGGCCAAAGTTGCCCAGCCGCCGAAGTGTCCGACGACTATAGGGTCGTCCCCACGACCCCGGGACTAGGTTGGCCCGCCGCCGACATGTCTGACGACTATAGGGTCGTCCCCACGCCCCGGGCCAAAGTTGGCCAGCCGCCGAATTGTCCGACGACTATAGGGTCGTCCCCAAGACCACGGGCCAAAGTTGCCCTGCCGCCGACATGTCCGACGACTATAGGGTCGTCCCCACGAACCCGGGACTAGGTTGGCCAGTCACCGACATGTCCGAAGTCTATAGGGTCGACCCCACGACCCCGGGGCTAGGTTGGCCTGCCGCCGACATGTCCGACGACTATAGGGCCGTCCCCACGAACCCGGGACTAGGTTGGCCAGTCACCGACATGTCCGAAGACTATAGGGTCGTCCCCACGACCCGGGCCAAAGTTGACCTGCCGCCGACATGTCCGACGACTATAGGGTCGTCCCCACGACCCCGGGACTAGGTTGGCCTGTCGCCGACATGTCCAACGACTATAGGGTCGTCCCCACGAACCCGGGACTAGGTTGGCCAGTCACCGACATGTCCGACGAGTATAGGGTCGTCCCCACGACCACTGGCCAAAGTTGCCCAGCCGCCGACATGTCCGACGACTATAGGGTCGTCCCCACGACCACGGGCCAAAGTTGCACTGCCGCCGACATGTCCGACGACTATAGGGTCGTCCCCACGACCACGGGACTAGGTTGGCCCGCCGCCGACATGTTCGACGACTATAGGGTCGTCCCCACGCCCCGGGCCAAAGTTGGCCAGCCGCCGACATGTCCGACGACTATAGGGTCGTCCCCACGACCACTGGCCAAAGTTGCCCAGCCGCCGACATGTCCGACGACTATAGGGTCGTCCCCACGACCACGGGCCAAAGTTGCACTGCCACCGACATGTCCGACGACTATAGGGTCGTCCCCACGACCACGGGACTAGGTTGGCCCGCCGCTGACATGTCCGACGACTATAGGGTCGTCCCCACGCCCCGGGCCAAAGTTGGCCAGCCGCCGACATGTCCGACGACTATAGGGTCGTCCCCACGACCACTGGCCAAAGTTGCCCTGCCGCCGACATGTCCGACGACTATAGGGTCGTCCCCACGACCACTGGCCAAACTTGCCCAGCCGCCGACATGTCCGACGACTATAGGGTCGTCCCCACGACCATGGGCCAAAGTTGCACTGCCGCCGACATGTCCGACGACTATAGGGTCGTCCCCACGACCACGGGACTAGGTTGGCCCGCCGCCGACATGTCCGACGACTATAGGGTCGTCCCCACGCCCCGGGCCAAAGTTGGCCAGCCGCCGACATGTCCGACGACTATAGGGTCGTCCCCACGACCCCGGGACAAGATTGGCCCGCCTCCGTCATGTCCGACGACTATACGGTCGTCCCCACGACCCCGGGACTAGGTTGGCCTGCCGCCGACAGGTCCGACGACTATAGGGTCGTCCCCACGAACCCGGGACTAGGTTGGCCAGTCAGCGACATGTCCGACGACAATAGGGTCGTCCCCACGACCACTGGCCAAAGTTGCCCCGCCGCCGACATGTCCGACGACTATAGGGTCGTCCCCACGACCCCGGGACTAGGTTGGCCCGCCGCCGACTTGTCCGACGACTATAGGGTCGTCCCCACGACCACGGGCCAAAGTTGCCCTGCCGCCGACATGTCCGACGACTATAGGGTCGTCCCCACGACCACTGGCCAAAGTTGCCCAGCCGCCGACATGGCCGACGACTATAGGGTCGTCCCCACGACCACGGACCAAAGTTCCACTGCCGCCGACATGTCCGTCGACTATAGGGTCGTCCCCACGAACCCGGGACTAGGTTGGCCAGTCACCGACATGTCCGACGACAATAGGGTCGTCCCCACGACCACTGGCCAAAGTTGCCCCGCCGCCGACATGTCCGACGACTATAGGGTCGTCCCCACGACCCCGGGACTAGGTTGGCCCGCCGCCGACTTGGCCGACGACTATAGGGTCGTCCCCACGACCAGGGTCAAAGTTGGCCCCCCGCCGACATGTCCGACGACTATAGGGTCGTCCCCACGCCCCGGGCCAAAGTTGGCCAGCCGCCGACATGTCCGACGACTATAGAGTCGTCCCCACGAACCCGGGACTAGGTTGGCCAGTCACCGACATGTCCGACGTCTATAGGGTCGACCCCACGACCACTGGGCAAAGTTGCCCAGCCGCCGACATGTCCGACGACTATAGGGTCGTCCCCACGAACCCGGGACTAGGTTGTCCAGTCACCGACATGTCCGACGACTATAGGGTCGTCCCCACGAACCCGGGACTAGTTTGGCCAGTCACCGACATGTCCGACGATTATAGGGTCGTCCCCACGACCACTGGCCAAAGTTGCCCAGCCGCCGACATGTCCGACGACTATAGGGTCGTCCCCACGACCCCGGGACTAGGTTGGCCCGCCGCTGACATGTCCGACGACTATAGGGTCGTCCCCACGACCCCGGGACTAGGTTGGCCCGCCGCCGACATGTCCGACGACTATAGGGTCGTCCCCACGCCCCGGGCCAAAGTTGGCCAGCCGCCGACATGTCCGACGACTATAGGGTCGTCCCCACGACCACTGGCCAAACTTGCCCAGCCGCCGACATGTCCGACGACTATAGGGTCGTCCCCACGACCTGGGCCAAAGTTGCACTGCCGCCGACATGTCCGACGACTATAGGGTCGTCCCCACGACCACGGGACTAGGTTGGCCCGCCGCCGACATGTCCGACGACTATAGGGTCGTCCCCACGCCCCGGGCCAAAGTTGGCCAGCCGCCGACATGTCCGACGACTATAGGGTCGTCCCCACGACCCCGGGACAAGATTGGCCCGCCTCCGTCATGTCCGACGACTACACGGTCGTCCCCACGACCCCGGGACTAGGTTGGCCTGCCGCCGACAGGTCCGACGACTATAGGGTCGTCCCCACGAACCCGGGACTAGGTTGGCCAGTCAGCGACATGTCCGACGACAATAGGGTCGTCCCCACGACCACTGGCCAAAGTTGCCCCGCCGCCGACATGTCCGACGACTATAGGGTCGTCCCCACGACCCCGGGACTAGGTTGGCCCGCCGCCGACTTGTCCGACGACTATAGGGTCGTCCCCACGACCACGGGCCAAAGTTGCCATGCCGCCGACTTGTCCGACGACTATAGGGTTGTCCCCACGACCCGGGTCAAAGTTGGCCAGCCGCCGACATGTCCGACGACTATAGGGTCGTCCCCACGACCACTGGCCAAAGTTGCCCAGCCGCCGACATGTCCGACGACTATAGGGTCGTCCCCACGACCCCGGGACTAGGTTGGCCCGCCGCCGACATGTCCGACGACTATAGGGTCGTCCCCACGCCCCGGGCCAAAGTTGGCCAGCCGCCGACATGTCCGACGACTATAGGGTCGTCCCCACGAACCCGGGACTACGTTGGCCAGTCACCGACATGTCCGACGTCTATAGGGTCGACCCCACGACCACTGGCCAAAGTTGCCCTGCCGCCGACATGTCCGACGACTATAGGGTCGTCCCCACGACCACTGGCCAAAGTTGCCCAGCCGCCGACATGTCCGACGACTATAGGGTCGTCCCCACGTCCCGGGCCAAAGTTGCACTGCCGCCGACATGTCCGACGACTATAGGGTCGTCCCCACGACCACTGGCCAAAGTTGCCCAGCCGCCGACATGTCCGACGACTATAGGGTCGTCCCCACGACCACGGGCCAAAGTTGCCGTGCCGCCGACATGTCCGACGACTATAGGGTCGTCCCCACGACCACTGGCCAAAGTTGCCCAGCCGCCGACATGTCCGACGATTATAGGGTCGTCCCCACGACCACGGGCCAAAGTTGCACTGCCGCCGACATGTCCGACGACTATAGTGTCGTCCCCACGACCCGGGGACTAGGTTGGCCCGCCGCCGACTTGTCCGACGACTATAGGGTCGTCCCCACGACCCGGGTCAAAGTTGGCCAGCCGCCGACATGTTCGACGACTATAGGGTCGTC
This sequence comes from Andrena fulva, assembly GCA_946251845.1. Taxonomy (NCBI): domain Eukaryota; kingdom Metazoa; phylum Arthropoda; class Insecta; order Hymenoptera; family Andrenidae; genus Andrena; species Andrena fulva. The sequence continues at coordinate 956,140 of CAMITZ010000126.1, read as the reverse complement.
CCCACGACCACTGGCCAAAGTTGCCCAGCCGCCGACATGTCCGAAGACTATAGGGTCGTCCCCACGACCCCGGGACTAGGTTGGCCCGCCGCCGACATGTCCGACGACTATAGGGTCGTCCCCACGCCCCGGGCCAAAGTTGGCCAGCCGCCGACATGTCCGACGACTATAGGGTCGTCCCCACGAACCCGGGACTAGGTTGGCCAGTCACCGACATGTCCGACGTCTATTGGGTCGACCCCACGACCACTGGCCAGAGTTGCCCAGCCGCCGACATGTCCGACGACTATGGGGTCGTCCCCACGAACCCGGGACTAGGTTGTCCAGTCACCGACATGTCCGACGACTATAGGGTCGTACCCACGAACCCGGGACTAGTTTGGCCAGTCACCGACATGTCCGACGACTATAGGGTCGTCCCCACGACCACTGGCCAAAGTTGCCCAGCCGCCGACATGTCCGACGACTATAGGGTCGTCCCCACGACCACGGGCCAAAGTTGCCCTGCCGCCGACATGTCCGACGACTATAGGGTCGTCCCCACGACCACTGGCCAAAGTTGCCCAGCCGCCGACATGTCCGACGATTATAGGGTCGTCCCCACGACCACGGGCCAAAGTTGCACTGCCGCCGACATGTCCGACGACTATAGGGTCGTCCCCACGACCCCGGGACTAGGTTGGCCCGCCGCCGACATGTCCGACGACTATAGGGTCGTCCCCACGCCCCGGGCCAAAGTTGGCCAGCCGCCGACATGTCCGACGACTATAGGGTCGTCCCCACGACCCCGGGACAAGATTGGCCCGCCTCCGTCATGTCCGACGACTACACGGTCGTCCCTACGACCCCGGGACTAGGTTGGCCTGCCGCCGACAGGTCCGACGACTATAGGGTCGTCCCCACGAACCCGGGACTAGGTTGGCCAGTCAGCGACATGTCCGACGACAATAGGGTCGTCCCCACGACCACTGGCCAAAGTTGCCCCGCCGCCGACATGTCCGACGACTCTAGGGTCGTCCCCACGACCCCGGGACTAGGTTGGCCCGCCGCCGACTTGTCCGACGACTATAGGGTCGTCCCCACGACCACGGGCCAAAGTTGCCCTGCCGCCGACTTGTCCGACGACTATAGGGTTGTCCCCACGACCCGGGTCAAAGTTGGCCAGCCGCCGACATGTCCGACGACTATAGGGTCGTCCCCACGACCACTGGCCAAAGTTGCCCAGCCGCCGACATGTCCGACGACTATAGGGTCGTCCCCACGACCCCGGGACTAGGTTGGCCCGCCGCCGACATGTCCGACGACTATAGGGTCGTCCCCACGCCCCGGGCCAAAGTTGGCCAGCCGCCGACATGTCCGACGACTATAGGGTCGTCCCCACGAACCCGGGACTAGGTTGGCCAGTCACCGACATGTCCGACGTCTATAGGGTCGACCCCACGACCACTGGCCAAAGTTGCCCTGCCGCCGACATGTCCGACGACTATAGGGTCGTCCCCACGACCACTGGCCAAAGTTGCCCAGCCGCCGACATGTCCGACGACTATAGGGTCGTCCCCACGTCCCGGGCCAAAGTTGCACTGCCGCCGACATGTCCGACGACTATAGGGTCGTCCCCACGACCACTGGCCAAAGTTGCCCAGCCGCCGACATGTCCGTCGACTATAGGGTCGTCCCCACGACCACGGGCCAAAGTTGCCCTGCCGCCGACATGTCCGACGACTATAGGGTCGTCCCCACGACCACTGGCCAAAGTTGCCCAGCCGCCGACATGTCCGACGATTATAGGGTCGTCCCCACGACCACGGGCCAAAGTTGCACTGCCGCCGACATGTCCGACGACTATAGTGTCGTCCCCACGACCCGGGGACTAGGTTGGCCCGCCGCCGACTTGTCCGACGACTATAGGGTCGTCCCCACGACCCGGGTCAAAGTTGGCCAGCCGCCGACATGTTCGACGACTATAGGGTCGTCCCCACGACCACTGGCCAAAGTTGCCCAGCCGCCGACATGTCCGAAGACTATAGGGTCGTCCCCACGACCCCGGGACTAGGTTGGCCCGCCGCCGACATGTCCGACGACTATAGGGTCGTCCCCACGCCCCGGGCCAAAGTTGGCCAGCCGCCGACATGTCCGACGACTATAGGGTCGTCCCCACGAACCCGGGACTAGGTTGGCCAGTCACCGACATGTCCGACGTCTATAGGGTCGACCCCACGACCACTGGCCAGAGTTGCCCAGCCGCCGACATGTCCGACGACTATGGGGTCGTCCCCACGAACCCGGGACTAGGTTGTCCAGTCACCGACATGTCCGACGACTATAGGGTCGTACCCACGAACCCGGGACTAGTTTGGCCAGTCACCGACATGTCCGACGACTATAGGGTCGTCCCCACGACCACTGGCCAAAGTTGCCCAGCCGCCGACATGTCCGACGACTATAGGGTCGTCCCCACGACCACGGGCCAAAGTTGCCCTGCCGCCGACATGTCCGACGACTATAGGGTCGTCCCCACGACCACTGGCCAAAGTTGCCCAGCCGCCGACATGTCCGACGATTATAGGGTCGTCCCCACGACCACGGGCCAAAGTTGCACTGCCGCCGACATGTCCGACGACTATAGGGTCGTCCCCACGACCCCGGGACTAGGTTGGCCCGCCGCCGACTTGTCCGACGACTATAGGGTCGTCCCCACGACCCGGGTCAAAGTTGGCCAGCCGCCGACATGTCCGACGACTATAGGGTCGTCCCCACGACCACTGGCCAAAGTTGCCCAGCCGCCGACATGTCCGACGACTATAGGGTCGTCCCCACGACCCCGGGACTAGGTTGGCCCGCCGCCGACATGTCCGACGACTATAGGGTCGTCCCCACGCCCCGGGCCAAAGTTGGCCAGCCGCCGACATGTCCGACGACTATAGGGTCGTCCCCACGAACCCGGGACTAGGTTGGCCAGTCACCGACATGTCCGACGTCTATAGGGTCGACCCCACGACCACTGGCCAAAGTTGCCCAGCCGCCGACATGTCCGACGACTATAGGGTCGTCCCCACGAACCCGGGACTAGGTTGTCCAGTCACCGACATGTCCGACGACTATAGGGTCGTACCCACGAACCCGGGACTAGTTTGGCCAGTCACCGACATGTCCGACGACTATAGGGTCGTCCCCACGACCACTGGCCAAAGTTGCCCAGCCGCCGACATGTCCGACGACTATAGGGTCGTCCCCACGACCCCGGGACTAGGTTGGCCCGCCGCCGACATGTCCGACGACTATAGGGTCGTCCCCACGCCCCGGGCCAAAGTTGGCCAGCCGCCGACATGTCCGACGACTATAGGGTCGTCCCCAAGACCACGGGCCAAAGTTGCCCTGCCGCCGACATGTCCGACGACTATAGGGTCGTCCCCACGAACCCGGGACTACGTTGTCCAGTCACCGACATGTCCGACGACTATAGGGTCGTCCCCACGACCACTGGCCAAAGTTGCCCAGCCGCCGACATGTCCGACGACTATAGGGTCGTCCCCACGACCCCGGGACTAGGTTGGCCCGCCGCCGACATGTCCGACGACTATAGGGTCGTCCCCACGCCCCGGGCCAAAGTTGGCCAGCCGCCAACATGTCCGACGACTATAGGGTCGTCCCCAAGACCACGGGCCAAAGTTGCCCTGCCGCCGACATGTCCGACGACTATAGGGTCGTCCCCACGAACCCGGGACTAGGTTGGCCAGTCACCGAAATGTCCGACGTCTATAGGGTCGACCCCACGACCACTGGCCAAAGTTGCCCAGCCGCCGACATGTCCGACGACTATAGGGTCGTCCCCACGAACCCGGGACTAGGTTGTCCAGTCACCGACATGTCCGACGACTATAGGGTCGTCCCCACGAACCCGGGACTAGTTTGGCCAGTCACCGACATGTCCGACGACTATAGGGTCGTCCCCACGACCACTGGCCAAAGTTGCCCAGCCGCCGACATGTCCGACGACTATAGGGTCGTCCCCACGAACCCGGGACTAGGTTGTCCAGTCACCGACATGTCCGACGACTATAGGGTCGTCCCCACGAACCCGGGACTAGTTTGGCCAGTCACCGACATGTCCGACGACTATAGGGTCGTCCCCACGACCACTGGCCAAAGTTGCCCAGCCGCCGACATGTCCGACGACTATAGGGTCGTCCCCACGAACCCGGGACTAGGTTGGCCAGTCACCGACATGTCCGACGTCTATAGGGTCGACCCCACGACCACTGGGCAAAGTTGCCCAGCCGCCGACATGTCCGACGACTATAGGGTCGTCCCCACGAACCCGGGACTAGGTTGTCCAGTCACCGACATGTCCGACGACTATAGGGTCGTCCCCACGAACCCGGGACTAGTTTGGCCAGTCACCGACATGTCCGACGATTATAGGGTCGTCCCCACGACCACTGGCCAAAGTTGCCCAGCCGCCGACATGTCCGACGACTATAGGGTCGTCCCCACGACCCCGGGACTAGGTTGGCCCGCCGCTGACATGTCCGACGACTATAGGGTCGTCCCCACGACCCCGGGACTAGGTTGGCCCGCCGCCGACATGTCCGACGACTATAGGGTCGTCCCCACGCCCCGGGCCAAAGTTGGCCAGCCGCCGACATGTCCGACGACTATAGGGTCGTCCCCACGAACCCGGGACTAGGTTGGCCAGTCACCGACATGTCCGACGTCTATAGGGTCGACCCCACGACCACTGGCCAGAGTTGCCCAGCCGCCGACATGTCCGACGACTATAGGGTCGTCCCCACGAACCCGGGACTAGGTTGTCCAGTCACCGACATGTCCGACGACTATAGGGTCGTACCCACGAACCCGGGACTAGTTTGGCCAGTCACCGACATGTCCGACGACTATAGGGTCGTCCCCACGACCACTGGCCAAAGTTGCCCAGCCGCCGACATGTCCGACGACTATAGGGTCGTCCCCACGACCACGGGCCAAAGTTGCCCTGCCGCCGACATGTCCGACGACTATAGGGTCGTCCCCACGACCACTGGCCAAAGTTGCCCAGCCGCCGACATGTCCGACGATTATAGGGTCGTCCCCACGACCACGGGCCAAAGTTGCACTGCCGCCGACATGTCCGACGACTATAGGGTCGTCCCCACGACCCCGGGACTAGGTTGGCCCGCCGCCGACTTGTCCGACGACTATAGGGTCGTCCCCACGACCCGGGTCAAAGTTGGCCAGCCGCCGACATGTCCGACGACTATAGGGTCGTCCCCACGACCACTGGCCAAAGTTGCCCAGCCGCCGACATGTCCGACGACTATAGGGTCGTCCCCACGACCCCGGGACTAGGTTGGCCCGCCGCCGACATGTCCGACGACTATAGGGTCGTCCCCACGCCCCGGGCCAAAGTTGGCCAGCCGCCGACATGTCCGACGACTATAGGGTCGTCCCCACGACCCCGGGACTAGGTTGGCCAGTCACCGACATGTCCGACGTCTATAGGGTCGACCCCACGACCACTGGCCAAAGTTGCCCAGCCGCCGACATGTCCGACGACTATAGGGTCGTCCCCACGAACCCGGGACTAGGTTGTCCAGTCACCGACATGTCCGACGACTATAGGGTCGTACCCACGAACCCGGGACTAGTTTGGCCAGTCACCGACATGTCCGACGACTATAGGGTCGTCCCCACGACCACTGGCCAAAGTTGCCCAGCCGCCGACATGTCCGACGACTATAGGGTCGTCCCCACGACCCCGGGACTAGGTTGGCCCGCCGCCGACATGTCCGACGACTATAGGGTCGTCCCCACGCCCCGGGCCAAAGTTGGCCAGCCGCCGACATGTCCGACGACTATAGGGTCGTCCCCAAGACCACGGGCCAAAGTTGCCCTGCCGCCGACATGTCCGACGACTATAGGGTCGTCCCCACGAACCCGGGACTACGTTGTCCAGTCACCGACATGTCCGACGACTATAGGGTCGTCCCCACGACCACTGGCCAAAGTTGCCCAGCCGCCGACATGTCCGACGACTATAGGGTCGTCCCCACGACCCCGGGACTAGGTTGGCCCGCCGCCGACATGTCCGACGACTATAGGGTCGTCCCCACGCCCCGGGCCAAAGTTGGCCAGCCGCCAACATGTCCGACGACTATAGGGTCGTCCCCAAGACCACGGGCCAAAGTTGCCCTGCCGCCGACATGTCCGACGACTATAGGGTCGTCCCCACGAACCCGGGACTAGGTTGGCCAGTCACCGACATGTCCGACGTCTATAGGGTCGACCCCACGACCACTGGCCAAAGTTGCCCAGCCGCCGACATGTCCGACGACTATAGGGTCGTCCCCACGAACCCGGGACTAGGTTGTCCAGTCACCGACATGTCCGACGACTATAGGGTCGTCCCCACGACCCCGGGACTAGGTTGGCCAGTCACCGACATGTCCGACGACTATAGGGTCGTCCCCAAGACCACGGGCCAAAGTTGACCTGCCGCCGACATGTCCGACGACTATAGGGTCGTCCCCACGACCACTGGCCAAAGTTGCCCAGCCGCCGGCATGTCCGACGACTATAGGGTCGTCCCCACGACCCGGGCCGAAGTTGGCCAGCCGCCGACATGTCCGACGACTATAGGGTCGTCCCCACGACCCCGGGACTAGGTTGGCCTGCCGCCGACATGTCCGACGACTATAGGGTCGTCCCCACGAACCCGGGACTAGGTTGGCCAGTCACCGACATGTCCGACGACTGTAGGGTCGTCCCCACGACCCGGGCCAAAGTTGACCTGCCGCCGACATGTCCGACGACTATAGGGTCGTCCCCACGACCCCGGGACTAGGTTGGCCTGCCGCCGACATGTCCAACGACTATAGGGTCGTCCCCACGAACCCGGGACTAGGTTGGCCAGTCACCGACATGTCCGACGACTATAGGGTCGTCCCCACGACCCCGGGACTAGGTTGGCCTGCCGCCGACATATCCGACGACTATAGGGTCGTCCCCACGAACCCGTGACTAGGTTGGCCAGTCACCGACATGTCCGACGACTATAGGGTCGTCCCCAAGACCACGGGCCAAAGTTGCCCTGCCGCCGACATGTCCGACGACTAAAGGGTCGTCCCCACGACCCCGGGTCTAGGTTGGCCCGCCGTCGACAGGTCCGACGACTATAGGGTCGTCCCCACGACCACGGGACTAGGTTGGCCCGCCGCCGACATGTCCGACGACTATAGGGTCGTCCCCAAGACCACGGGCCAAAGTTGCCCTGCCGCCGACATGTCCGACGACTATAGGGTCGTCCCCACGAACCCGGGACTAGGTTGGCCAGTCACCGACATGTCCGACGTCTATAGGGTCGACCCCACGACCACTGGCCAAAGTTGCCCAGCCGCCGACATGTCCGACGACTATAGGGTCGTCCCCACGAACCCGGGACTAGGTTGTCCAGTCACCGACATGTCCGACGAGTATAGGGTCGTCCCCACGAACCCGGGACTATGTTGGCCCGCCGCCGACTTGTCCGACGACTATAGGGTCGTCCCCACGACCGGGGCCAAAGTTGGCCAGCCGCCGACATGTCCGACGACTTTAGGGTCGTCCCCACGACCCCGGGTCTAGGTTGGCCTGCCGCCGGCATGTCCGACGAGTATGGGGTCGTCCCCACGAACCCGGGACTAGGTTGGCCAGTCACCGACATGTCCGACGACAATAGGGTCGTCCCCACGACCACTGGCCAAAGTTGCCCCGCCGCCGACATGTCCGACGACTATAGGGTCGTCCCCACGACCCCGGGACTAGGTTGGCCCGCCGCCGACTTGTCCGACGACTATAGGGTCGTCCCCACGACCCGGGTCAAAGTTGGCCAGCCGCCGACATGTCCGACGACTATAGGGTCGTCCCCACGAACCCGGGACTAGGTTGTCCAGTCACCGACATGTCCGACGAGTATAGGGTCGTCCCCACGACCACTGGCCAAAGTTGCCCAGCCGCCGACATGTCCGACGACTATAGGGTCGTCCCCACGACCCCGGGACTAGGTTGGCCCGCCGCCGACATGTCCGACGACTATAGGGTCGTCCCCACGCCCCGGGCCGAAGTTGGCCAGCCGCCGACATGTCCGACGACTATAGGGTCGTCCCCAAGACCACGGGCCAAAGTTGCCCTGCCGCCGACATGTCCGACGACTATAGGGTCGTCCCCACGAACCCGGGACTAGGTTGGCCAGTCACCGACATGTCCGACGTCTATAGGGTCGACCCCACGACCACTGGCCAAAGTTGCCCAGCCGCCGACATGTCCGACGACTATAGGGTCGTCCCCACGAACCCGGGACTAGGTTGTCCAGTCACCGACATGTCCGACGAGTATAGGGTCGTCCCCACGAACCCGGGACTATGTTGGCCCGCCGCCGACTTGTCCGACGACTATAGGGTCGTCCCCACGACCGGGGCCAAAGTTGGCCAGCCGCCGACATGTCCGACGACTTTAGGGTCGTCCCCACGACCCCGGGTCTAGGTTGGCCTGCCGCCGGCATGTCCGACGAGTATGGGGTCGTCCCCACGAACCCGGGACTAGGTTGGCCAGCCACCGACATGTCCGACGACTATAGGGTCGTCCCCACGACCACTGGCCAAAGTTGCCCAGCCGCCGACATGTCCGACGACTATAGGGTCGTCCCCACGACCACGGGCCAAAGTTGCCCTGCCGCCGACATGTCCGACGACTATAGGGTCGTCCCCACGACCACTGGCCAAAGTTGCCCAGCCGCCGACATGTCCGACGACTATAGGGTCGTCCCCACGACCACGGGCCAAAGTTGCACTGCCGCCGACATGTCCGACGACTATAGGGTCGTCCACACGACCACGGGCCAAAGTTGCACTGCCGCCGACATGTCCGACGGCAATAGGGTCGTCCCCACGACCCCGGGGCTAGGTTGGCCCGCCGCCGACATGTCCGACGACTATAGGGTCGTCCCCACGCCCCGGGCCAAAGTTGGCCAGCCGCCGACATGTCCGACGACTATAGGGTCGTCCCCAAGACCACGGGCCAAAGTTGCCCTGCCGCCGACATGTCCGACGACTATAGGGTCGTCCCCACGACCACTGGCCAAACTTGCCCAGCCGCCGACATGTCCGACGACTATAGGGTCGTCCCCACGACCATGGGCCAAAGTTGCACTGCCGCCGACATGTCCGACGACTATAGGGTCGTCCCCACGACCATGGGCCAAAGTTGCACTGCCGCCGACATGTCCGACGACTATAGGGTCGTCCCCACGACCACGGGACTAGGTTGGCCCGCCGCCGACATGTCCGACGATTATAGGGTCGTCCCCACGACCACTGGCCAAAGTTGCACAGCCGCCGGCATGTCCGACGACTATAGGGTCATCCCCACGACCATGGGCCAAAGTTGCACTGCCGCCGACATGTCCGACGACTATAGGGTCGTCCCCACGACCATGGGCCAAAGTTGCACTGCCGCCGACATGTCCGACGACTATAGGGTCGTCCCCACGACCACTGGCCAAAGTTGCCCAGCCGCCGACATGTCCGACGACTATAGGGTCGTCCCCACGACCACGGGCCAAAGTTGCCCTGCCGCCGACATGTCCGACGACTATAGGGTCGTCCCCACGACCACTGGCCAAAGTTGCCCAGCCGCCGACATATCCGACGACTATAGGGTCGTCCCCACGACCACGGGCCAAAGTTGCACTGCCGCCGACATGTCCGACGGCTATAGGGTCGTCCCCACGACCACGGGACTAGGTTGGCCCGCCGCCGACATGTCCGACGACTATAGGGTCGTCCCCACGCCCCGGGCCAAAGTTGGCCAGCCGCCGACATGTCCGACGACTATAGGGTCGTCCCCACGACCACGGGCCAAAGTTGCCCTGCCGCCGACATGTCCGACGACTATAGGGACGTCCCCACGACCACTGGCCAAAGTTGCCCAGCCGCCGACATGTCGGACGACTATAGGGTCGTCCCCACGACCACGGGCCAAAGTTGCCCTGCCGCCGACATGTCCGACGACTATAGGGTCGTCCCCACGACCACTGGCCAAAGTTGCCCAGCCGCCGACATGTCCGACGACTATAGGGTCGTCCCCACGACCACGGGCCAAAGTTGCACTGCCGCCGACCTGTCCGACGGCTATAGGGTCGTCCCCACGACCACGGGACTAGGTTGGCCCGCCGCCGACATGTCCGACGATTATAGGGTCGTCCCCACGACCACTGGCCAAAGTTGCCCAGCCGCCGGCATGTCCGACGACTATAGGGTCGTCCCCACGACCACGGGCCAAAGTTGCACTGCCGCCGACATGTCCGACGACTATAGGGTCGTCCCCACGACCACGGGACTAGGTTGGCCCGCCGCCGACATGTCCGACGACTATAGGGTCGTCCCCACGCCCCGGGCCAAAGTTGGCCAGCCGCCGACATGTCCGACGACTATAGGGTCGTCCCCACGACCACGGGCCAAAGTTGCCCCGCCGCCGACATGTCCGACGACTATAGGGTCGTCCCCACGCCCCGGGCCAAAGTTGGCCAGCCGCCGACATGTCCGACGACTATAGGGTCGTCCCCACGACCCCGGGACAAGATTGGCCCGCCTCCGTCATGTCCGACGAATATACGGTCGTCCCCACGACCCCGGGACTAGGTTGGCCTGCCGCCGACAGGTCCGACGACTATAGGGTCGTCCCCACGAACCCGGGACTAGGTTGGCCAGTCAGCGACATGTCCGACGACAATAGGGTCGTCCCCACGACCACTGGCCAAAGTTGCCCCGCCGCCGACATGTCCGACGACTATAGGGTCGTCCCCACGACCCCGGGACTAGGTTGGCCCGCCGCCGACTTGTCCGACGACTATAGGGTCGTCCCCACGACCACGGGCCAAAGTTGCCCTGCCGCCGACATGTCCGACGACTATAGGGTCGTCCCCACGACCACTGGCCAAAGATGCCCAGCCGCCGACATGTCCGACGACTATAGTGTCGTCCCCACGACCACGGGCCAAAGTTGCACTGCCGCCGACATGTCCGTCGACTATAGGGTCGTCCCCACGACCACTGGCCAAAGTTGCCCAGCCGCCGACATGTCCGACGACTATAGGGTCGTCCCCACGACCCCGGGACTAGGTTGGCCCGCCGCCGACATGTCCGACGATTATAGGGTCGTCCCCACGACCACTGGCCAAAGTTGCACAGCCGCCGGCATGTCCGACGACTATAGGGTCGTCCCCACGACCATGGGCCAAAGTTGCACTGCCGCCGACATGTCCGACGACTATAGGGTCGTCCCCACGACCATGGGCCAAAGTTGCACTGCCGCCGACATGTCCGACGACTATAGGGTCGTCCCCACGACCACTGGCCAAAGTTGCCCAGCCGCCGACATGTCCGACGACTATAGGGTCGTCCCCACGACCACGGGCCAAAGTTGCCCTGCCGCCGACATGTCCGACGAATATAGGGTCGTCCCCACGACCACTGGCCAAAGTTGCCCAGCCGCCGACATATCCGACGACTATAGGGTCGTCCCCACGACCACGGGACTAGGTTGGCCCGCCGCCGACATGTCCGACGACTATAGGGTCGTCCCCACGCCCCGGGCCAAAGTTGGCCAGCCGCCGACATGTCCGACGACTATAGGGTCGTCCCCACGACCACGGGCCAAAGTTGCACTGCCGCCGACCTGTCCGACGGCTATAGGGTCGTCCCCACGACCACGGGACTAGGTTGGCCCGCCGCCGACATGTCCGACGATTATAGGGTCGTCCCCACGACCACTGGCCAAAGTTGCCCAGCCGCCGGCATGTCCGACGACTATAGGGTCGTCCCCACGACCACGGGCCAAAGTTGCACTGCCGCCGACATGTCCGACGACTATAGGGTCGTCCCCACGACCACGGGACTAGGTTGGCCCGCCGCCGACATGTCCGACGACTATAGGGTCGTCCCCACGCCCCGGGCCAAAGTTGGCCAGCCGCCGACATGTCCGACGACTATAGGGTCGTCCCCACGACCACGGGCCAAAGTTGCCCCGCCGCCGACATGTCCGACGACTATAGGGTCGTCCCCACGCCCCGGGCCAAAGTTGGCCAGCCGCCGACATGTCCGACGACTATAGGGTCGTCCCCACGACCCCGGGACAAGATTGGCCCGCCTCCGTCATGTCCGACGAATATACGGTCGTCCCCACGACCCCGGGACTAGGTTGGCCTGCCGCCGACAGGTCCGACGACTATAGGGTCGTCCCCACGAACCCGGGACTAGGTTGGCCAGTCAGCGACATGTCCGACGACAATAGGGTCGTCCCCACGACCACTGGCCAAAGTTGCCCCGCCGCCGACATGTCCGACGACTATAGGGTCGTCCCCACGACCCCGGGACTAGGTTGGCCCGCCGCCGACTTGTCCGACGACTATAGGGTCGTCCCCACGACCACGGGCCAAAGTTGCCCTGCCGCCGACATGTCCGACGACTATAGGGTCGTCCCCACGACCACTGGCCAAAGTTGCCCAGCCGCCGACATGTCCGACGACTATAGGGTCGTCCCCACGACCACGGGCCAAAGTTGCACTGCCGCCGACATGTCCGTCGACTATAGGGTCGTCCCCACGACCACTGGCCAAAGTTGCCCAGCCGCCGACATGTCCGACGACTATAGGGTCGTCCCCACGACCCCGGGACTAGGTTGGCCCGCCGCCGACATGTCCGACGACTATAGGGTCGTCCCCACGACCCCGGGACAAGATTGGCCCGCCTCCGTCATGTCCGACGAATATACGGTCGTCCCCACGACCCCGGGACTAGGTTGGCCTGCCGCCGACAGGTCCGACGACTATAGGGTCGTCCCCACGAACCCGGGACTAGGTTGGCCAGTCAGCGACATGTCCGACGACAATAGGGTCGTCCCCACGACCACTGGCCAAAGTTGCCCCGCCGCCGACATGTCCGACGACTATAGGGTCGTCCCCACGACCCCGGGACTAGGTTGGCCCGCCGCCGACTTGTCCGACGACTATAGGGTCGTCCCCACGACCACGGGCCAAAGTTGCCCTGCCGCCGACATGTCCGACGACTATAGGGTCGTCCCCACGACCACTGGCCAAAGTTGCCCAGCCGCCGACATGTCCGACGACTATAGTGTCGTCCCCACGACCACGGGCCAAAGTTGCACTGCCGCCGACATGTCCGTCGACTATAGGGTCGTCCCCACGACCACTGGCCAAAGTTGCCCAGCCGCCGACATGTCCGACGACTATAGGGTCGTCCCCACGACCCCGGGACTAGGTTGGCCCGCCGCCGACATGTCCGACGATTATAGGGTCGTCCCCACGACCACTGGCCAAAGTTGCACAGCCGCCGGCATGTCCGACGACTATAGGGTCGTCCCCACGACCATGGGCCAAAGTTGCACTGCCGCCGACATGTCCGACGACTATAGGGTCGTCCCCACGACCATGGGCCAAAGTTGCACTGCCGCCGACATGTCCGACGACTATAGGGTCGTCCCCACGACCACTGGCCAAAGTTGCCCAGCCGCCGACATGTCCGACGACTATAGGGTCGTCCCCACGACCACGGGCCAAAGTTGCCCTGCCGCCGACATGTCCGACGACTATAGGGTCGTCCCCACGACCACTGGCCAAAGTTGCCCAGCCGCCGACATATCCGACGACTATAGGGTCGTCCCCACGACTACGGGACTAGGTTGGCCCGCCGCCGACATGTCCGACGACTATAGGGTCGTCCCCACGCCCCGGGCCAAAGTTGGCCAGCCGCCGACATGTCCGACGACTATAGGGTCGTCCCCACGACCACGGGCCAAAGTTGCCCTGCCGCCGACATGTCCGACGACTATAGGGACGTCCCCACGACCACTGGCCAAAGTTGCCCAGCCGCCGACATGTCCGACGACTATAGGGTCGTCCCCACGACCACGGGCCAAAGTTGCCCTGCCGCCGACATGTCCGACGACTATAGGGTCGTCCCCACGACCACGGGCCAAAGTTGCACTGCCGCCGACATGTCCGACGACTATAGGGTCGTCCCCACGAACCCGGGACTAGGTTGGCCAGTCACCGACATGTCCGACGTCTATAGGGTCGACCCCACGACCACTGGGCAAAGTTGCCCAGCCGCCGACATGTCCGACGACTATAGGGTCGTCCCCACGAACCCGGGACTAGGTTGTCCAGTCACCGACATGTCCGACGACTATAGGGTCGTCCCCACGAACCCGGGACTAGTTTGGCCAGTCACCGACATGTCCGACGATTATAGGGTCGTCCCCACGACCACTGGTCAAAGTTGCCCAGCCGCCGACATGTCCGACGACTATAGGGTCGTCCCCACGACCCCGGGACTAGGTTGGCCCGCCGCCGACATGTCCGACGACTATAGGGTCGTCCCCACGACCCCGGGACTAGGTTGGCCCGCCGCCGACATGTCCGACGACTATAGGGTCGTCCCCACGCCCCGGGCCAAAGTTGGCCAGCCGCCGACATGTCCGACGACTATAGGGTCGTCCCCACGACCACTGGCCAAACTGGCCCAGCCGCCGACATGTCCGACGACTATAGGGTCGTCCCCACGACCTGGGCCAAAGTTGCACTGCCGCCGACATGTCCGACGACTATAGGGTCGTCCCCACGACCACGGGACTAGGTTGGCCCGCCGCCGACATGTCCGACGACTATAGGGTCGTCCCCACGCCCCGGGCCAAAGTTGGCCAGCCGCCGACATGTCCGACGACTATAGGGTCGTCCCCACGACCCCGGGACTAGATTGGCCCGCCTCCGTCATGTCCGACGACTATACGGTCGTCCCCACGACCCCGGGACTAGGTTGGCCTGCCGCCGACAGGTCCGACGACTATAGGGTCGTCCCCACGAACCCGGGACTAGGTTGGCCAGTCACCGACATGTCCGACGACAATAGGGTCGTCCCCACGACCACTGGCCAAAGTTGCCCCGCCGCCGACATGTCCGACGACTATAGGGTCGTCCCCACGACCCCGGGACTAGGTTGGCCCGCCGCCGACTTGTCCGACGACTATAGGGTCGTCCCCACGACCCGGGTCAAGGTTGGCCAGCCGCCGACATGTCCGACGACTATAGGGTCGTCCCCACGACCACTGGCCAAAGTTGCCCAGCCGCCGACATGTCCGACGACTATAGGGGCGTCCCCACGACCCCGGGACTAGGTTGGCCCGCCGCCGACATGTCCGACGACTATAGGGTCGTCCCCACGCCCCGGGCCAAAGTTGGCCAGCCGCCGACATGTCCGACGACTATAGGGTCGTCCCCACGAACCCGGGACTAGGTTGGCCAGTCACCGACATGTCCGACGTCTATAGGGTCGACCCCACGACCACTGGCCAAAGTTGCCCTGCCGCCGACATGTCCGACGACTATAGGGTCGTCCCCACGACCACGGGCCAAAGTTGGCCAGCCGCCGACATGTCCGACGACTATAGGGTCGTCCCCACGACCACGGGCCAAAGTTGCACTGCCGCCGACATGTCCGTCGACTATAGGGTCGTCCCCACGACCACGGGACTAGGTTGGCCCGCCGCCGACATGTCCGACGACTATAGGGTCGTCCCCACGTCCCGGGCCAAAGTTGCACTGCCGCCGACATGTCCGACGACTATAGGGTCGTCCCCACGACCACTGGCCAAAGTTGCCCAGCCGCCGACATGTCCGACGACTATAGGGTCGTCCCCACGACCACGGGCCAAAGTTGCCCTGCCGCCGACATGTCCGACGACTATAGGGTCGTCCCCACGACCACTGGCCAAAGTTGCCCAGCCGCCGACATGTCCGACGATTATAGGGTCGTCCCCACGACCACGGGCCAAAGTTGCACTGCCGCCGACATGTCCGACGACTATAGGGTCGTCCCCACGACCACGGGCCAAAGTTGCACTGCCGCCGACATGTCCGACGGCTATAGGGTCGTCCCCACGACCACGGGGCTAGGTTGGCCCGCCGCCGACATGTCCGACGACTATAGGGTCGTCCCCACGCCCCGGGCCAAAGTTGGCCAGCCGCCGACATGTCCGACGACTATAGGGTCGTCCCCACGACCACGGGCCAAAGTTGCCCTGCCGCCGACATGTCCGACGACTATAGGGACGTCCCCACGACCACTGGCCAAAGTTGCCCAGCCGCCGACATGTCCGACGACTATAGGGTCGTCCCCACGACCACGGGCCAAAGTTGCCCTGCCGCCGACATGTCCGACGACTATAGGGTCGTCCCCACGACCACTGGCCAAAGTTGCCCAGCCGCCGACATGTCCGACGACTATAGGGTCGTCCCCACGACCACGGGCCAAAGTTGCACTGCCGCCGACATGTCCGACGGCTATAGGGTCGTCCCCACGACCACGGGACTAGGTTGGCCCGCCGCCGACATGTCCGACGATTATAGGGTCGTCCCCACGACCACTGGCCAAAGTTGCCAGCCGCCGGCATGTCCGACGACTATAGGGTCGTCCCCACGACCACGGGCCAAAGTTGCACTGCCGCCGACATGTCCGACGACTATAGGGTCGTCCCCACGACCACGGGACTAGGTTGGCCCGCCGCCGACATGTCCGACGACTATAGGGTCGTCCCCACGCCCCGGGCCAAAGTTGGCCAGCCGCCGACATGTCCGACGACTATAGGGTCGTCCCCACGACCACGGGCCAAAGTTGCCCTGCCGCCGACATGTCCGACGACTATAGGGTCGTCCCCACGACCACTGGCCAAACTTGCCCAGCCGCCGACATGTCCGACGACTATAGGGTCGTCCCCACGACCATGGGCCAAAGTTGCACTGCCGCCGACATGTCCGACGACTATAGGGTCGTCCCCACGACCACTGGCCAAAGTTGCCCCGCCGCCGACATGTCCGACGACTATAGGGTCGTCCCCACGACCCCGGGACTAGGTTGGCCCGCCGCCGACTTGTCCGACGAGTATAGGGTCGTCCCCACGAACCCGGGACTAGGTTGGCCAGTCACCGACATGTCCGACGACTATAGGGTCGTCCCCACGAACCCGGGACTAGGTTGGCCAGTCAGCGACATGTCCGACGACAATAGGGTCATCCCCACGACCACTGGCCAAAGTTGCCCCGCCGCCGACATGTCCGACGACTATAGGGTCGTCCCCACGACCCCGGGACTAGGTTGGCCCGCCGCCGACTTGTCCGACGACTATAGGGTCGTCCCCACGACCACTGGCCAAAGTTGCCCAGTCACCGACATGTCCGACGACTATAGGGTCGTCCCCACGAACCCGGGACTAGTTTGGCCAGTCACCGACATGTCCGACGACTATAGGGTCGTCCCCACGACCACTGGCCAAAGTTGCCCAGCCGCCGACATGTCCGACGACTGTAGGGTCGTCCCCACGACCCCGGGACTAGGTTGGCCCGCGGCCGACATGTCCGACGACTATAGGGTCGTCCCCACGACCCCGGGACTTGGTTGGCCCGCCGCCGACATGTCCGACGACTATAGGGTCGTCCCCACGCCCCGGGCCAAAGTTGCCCAGTCACCGACATGTCCGACGACTATAGGGTCGTCCCCACGAACCCGGGACTAGTTTGGCCAGTCACCGACATGTCCGACGACTATAGGGTCGTCCCCACGACCACTGGCCAAAGTTGCCCAGCCGCCGACATGTCCGACGACTATAGGGTCGTCCCCACGACCCCGGGACTAGGTTGGCCCGCCGCCGACATGTCCGACGACTATAGGGTCGTCCCCACGACCCCGGGACTAGGTTGGCCCGCCGCCGACATGTCCGACGACTATAGGGTCGTCCCCACGACCCCGGGACTAGGTTGGCCCGCCGCCGACATGTCCGACGACTATAGGGTCGTCCCCACGACCCCGGGACTAGGTTGGCCCGCCGCCGACATGTCCGACGACTATAGGGTCGTCCCCACGCCCCGGGCCAAAGTTGGCCAGCCGCCGACATGTCCGACGACTATAGGGTCGTCCCCACGACCCCGGGACAAGATTGGCCCGCCACCGTCATGTCCGACGACTATAGGGTCGTCCCCACGACCCCGGGGCTAGGTTGGCCTGCCGCCGACATGTCCGACGACTATAGGGTCGTCCCCACGAACCCGGGACTAGGTTGGCCAGTCACCGACATGTCCGAAGACTATAGGGTCGTCCCCACGACCCGGGCCAAAGTTGACCTGCCGCCGACATGTCCGACGACTATAGGGTCGTCCCCACGACCCCGGGACTAGGTTGGCCTGTCGCCGACATGTCCAACGACTATAGGGTCGTCCCCACGAACCCGGGACTAGGTTGGCCAGTCACCGACATGTCCGACGACTATAGGGTCGTCCCCACGACCACTGGCCAAAGTTGCCCAGCCGCCGACATGTCCGGCGACTATAGGGTCGTCCCCACGACCCCGGGACTATGTTGGCCCGCCGCCGACTTGTCCGACGACTATAGGGTCGTCCCCACGACCGGGGCCAAAGTTGGCCAGCCGCCGACATGTCCGACGACTTTAGGGTCGTCCCCACGACCCCGGGTCTAGGTTGGCCTGCCGCCGACATGTCCGACGAGTTTAGGGTCGTCCCCACGAACCCGGGACTAGGTTGGCCAGTCACCGACATGTCCGACGACTATAGGGTCGTCCCCACGACCACTGGCCAAAGTTGCCCAGCCGCCGACATGTCCGACGACTATAGGGTCGTCCCCACGACCACGGGCCAAAGTTGCCCTGCCGCCGACATGTCCGACGACTATAGGGTCGTCCCCACGACCACTGGCCAATGTTGCCCAGCCGCCGACATGTCCGACGACTGTAGGGTCGTCCCCACGACCACGGGCCAAAGTTGGCCAGCCGCCGACATGTCCGACGACTTTAGGGTCGTCCCCACGACCCCGGGTCTAGGTTGGCCTGCCGCCGACATGTCCGACGAGTATAGGGTCGTCCCCACGACCACGGGACTAGGTTGGCCCGCCGCCGACATGTCCGACGACTATAGGGTCGTCCCCACGCCCCGGGCCAAAGTTGGCCAGCCGCCGACATGTCCGACGACTATAGGGTCGTCCCCACGACCACTGGCCAAAGTTGCCCTGCCGCCGACATGTCCGACGACTATAGGGTCGTCCCCACAACCACGGGACTAGGTTGGCCCGCCGCCGACATGTCCGACGACTATAGGGTCGTCCCCACGTCCCGGGCCAAAGTTGGCCAGCCGCCGACATGTCCGACGACTATAGGGTCGTCCCCACGACCCCGGGACAAGATTGGCCCGCCACCGTCATGTCCGACGACTATACGGTCGTCCCCACGACCCAGGGACTAGGTTGGCCTGCCGCCGACATGTCCGTCGACTATAGGGTCGTCCCCACGACCACGGGACTAGGTTGGCCCGCCGCCGACATGTCCGACGACTATAGGGTCGTCCCCACGTCCCGGGCCAAAGTTGGCCAGCCGCCGACATGTCCGACGACTATAGGGTCGTCCCCACGACCCCGGGACAAGATTGGCCCGCCACCGTCATGTCCGACGACTATACAGTCGTCCCCACGACCCAGGGACTAGGTTGGCCTGCCGCCGACAGGTCCGACGACTATAGGGTCGTCCCCACGAACCCGGGACTAGGTTGGCCAGTCACCGACATGTCCGACGACAATAGGGTCGTCCCCACGACCCCGGGACTAGGTTGGCCCGCCGCCGACTTGTCCGACGAGTATAGGGTCGTCCCCACGAACCCGGGACTAGGTTGGCCAGTCACCGACATGTCCGACGACTATAGGGTCGTCCCCACGACCACTGGCCAAAGTTGCCCAGCCGCCGACATGTCCGACGACTATAGGGTCGTCCCCACGACCACGGGCCAAAGTTGCCCTGCCGCCGACATGTCCGACGACTATAGGGTCGTCCCCACGACCACTGGCCAAAGTTGCCCAGCCGCCGACATGTCCGACGACTATAGGGTCGTCCCCACGACCACGGGCCAAAGTTGCACTGCCGCCGACATGTCCGACGACTATAGGGTCGTCCCCACAACCACGGGACTAGGTTGGCCCGCCGCCGACATGTCCGACGACTATAGGGTCGTCCCCACGCCCCGGGCCAAAGTTGGCCAGCCGCCGACATGTCCGACGACTATAGGGTCGTCCCCACGACCACTGGCCAAAGTTGCCCTGCCGCCGACATGTCCGACGACTATAGGGTCGTCCCCACGACCACTGGCCAAACTTGCCCAGCCGCCGACATGTCCGACGACTATAGGGTCGTCCCCACGACCAGGGGCCAAAGTTGCACTGCCGCCGACATGTCCGACGACTATAGGGTCGTCCCCACGACCACGGGACTAGGTTGGCCCGCCGCCGACATGTCCGACGACTATAGGGTCCTCCCCACGCCCCGGGCCAAAGTTGGCCAGCCGCTGACATGTCCGACGACTATAGGGTCGTCCCCACGACCCCGGGACAAGATTGTCCCGCCTCCGTCATGTCCGACGACTATACGGTCGTCCCCACGACCCCGGGACTAGGTTGGCCTGCCGCCGACAGGTCCGACGACTATAGGGTCGTCCCCACGAACCCGGGACTAGGTTGGCCAGTCAGCGACATGTCCGACGAAAATAGGGTCGTCCCCACGACCACGGGCCAAAGTTGCACTGCCGCCGACATGTCCGACGACTATAGGGTCGTCCCCACGACCACGGGCCAAAGTTGCCCTGCCGCCGACATGTCCGACGACTATAGGGTCGTCCCCACGACCACTGGCCAAAGTTGCCCAGCCGCCGACATGTCCGACGACTATAGGGTCGTCCCCACGACCACGGGCCACAGTTGCACTGCCGCCGACATGTCCGACGACTATAGGGTCGTCCCCACAACCACGGGACTAGGTTGGCCCGCCGCCGACATGTCCGACGACTATAGGGTCGTCCCCACGCCCCGGGCCAAAGTTGGCCAGCCGCCGACATGTCCGACGACTATAGGGTCGTCCCCACGACCACTGGCCAAAGTTGCCCTGCCGCCGACATGTCCGACGACTATAGGGTCGTCCCCACGACCACTGGCCAAACTTGCCCAGCCGCCGACATGTCCGACGACTATAGGGTCGTCCCCACGACCAGGGGCCAAAGTTGCACTGCCGCCGACATGTCCGACGACTATAGGGTCGTCCCCACGACCACGGGACTAGGTTGGCCCGCCGCCGACATGTCCGACGACTATAGGGTCCTCCCCACGCCCCGGGCCAAAGTTGGCCAGCCGCTGACATGTCCGACGACTATAGGGTCGTCCCCACGACCCCGGGACAAGATTGTCCCGCCTCCGTCATGTCCGACGACTATACGGTCGTCCCCACGACCCCGGGACTAGGTTGGCCTGCCGCCGACAGGTCCGACGACTATAGGGTCGTCCCCACGAACCCGGGACTAGGTTGGCCAGTCAGCGACATGTCCGACGACAATAGGGTCGTCCCCACGTCCACGGGCCAAAGTTGCACTGCCGCCGACATGTCCGACGACTATAGGGTCGTCCCCACGACCACGGGACTAGGTTGGCCCGCCGCCGACATGTCCGACGACTATAGGGTCGTCCCCACGCCCCGGGCCAAAGTTGCCCTGCCGCCGACATGTCCGACGACTATAGGGTCGTCCCCACGACCACTGGCCAAACTTGCCCAGCCGCCGACATGTCCGACGACTATAGGGTCGTCCCCACGACCATGGGCCAAAGTTGCACTGCCGCCGACATGTCCGACGACTATAGGGTCGTCCCCACGACCACGGGACTAGGTTGGCCCGCCGCCGACATGTCCGACGACTATAGGGTCGTCCCCACGCCCCGGGCCAAAGTTGGCCAGCCGCCGACATGTCCGACGACTATAGGGTCGTCCCCACGACCCCGGGACAAGATTGTCCCGCCTCCGTCATGTCCGACGACTATACGGTCGTCCCCACGACCCCGGGACTAGGTTGGCCTGCCGCCGACAGGTCCGACGACTATAGGATCGTCCCCACGAACCCGGGACTAGGTTGGCCAGTCAGCGACATGTCCGACGACAATAGGGTCGTCCCCACGACCACTGGCCAAAGTTGCCCCGCCGCCGACATGTCCGACGACTATAGGGTCGTCCCCACGACCCCGGGACTAGGTTGGCCCGCCGCCGACTTGTCCGACGACTATAGGGTCGTCCCCACGACCACGGGACTAGGTTGGCCCGCCGCCGACATGTCCGACGACTATAGGGTCGTCCCCACGACCCCGGGACTAGGTTGGCCCGCCGCCGACATGTCCGACGACTATAGGGTCGTCCCCACGCCCCGGGCCAAAGTTGGCCAGCCGCCGACATGTCCGACGACTATAGGGTCGTCCCCACGACCACTGGCCAAACTTGCCCAGCCGCCGACATGTCCGACGACTATAGGGTCGTCCCCACGACCTGGGCCAAAGTTGCACTGCCGCCGACATGTCCGACGACTATAGGGTCGTCCCCACGACCACGGGACTAGGTTGGCCCGCCGCCGACATGTCCGACGACTATAGGGTCGTCCCCACGCCCCGGGACAAAGTTGGCCAGCCGCCGACATGTCCGACGACTATAGGGTCGTCCCCACGACCCCGGGACAAGATTGGCCCGCCTCCGTCATGTCCGACGACTATACGGTCGTCCCCACGACCCCGGGACTAGGTTGGCCTGCCGCCGACAGGTCCGACGACTATAGGGTCGTCCCCACGAACCCGGGACTAGGTTGGCCAGTCAGCGACATGTCCGACGACAATAGGGTCGTCCCCACGACCACTGGCCAAAGTTGCCCCGCCGCCGACATGTCCGACGACTATAGGGTCGTCCCCACGACCCCGGGACTAGGTTGGCCCGCCGCCGACTTGTCCGACGACTATAGGGTCGTCCCCACGACCACGGGCCAATGTTGCCCTGCCGCCGACATGTCCGACGACTATAGGGTCGTCCCGACGACCACTGGCCAAAGTTGCCCAGCCGCCGACATGTCCGACGACTATAGGGTCGTCCCCACGACCACTGGCCAAAGTTGCCCCGCCGCCGAAATGTCCGACGACTATAGGGTCGTCCCCACGACCCCGGGACTAGGTTGGCCCGCCTCCGTCATGTCCGACGACTATACGGTCGTCCCCACGACCCCGGGACTAGGTTGGCCTGCCGCCGACAGGTCCGACGACTATAGGGTCGTCCCCACGAACCCGGGACTAGGTTGGCCCGCCGCCGACATGTCCGACGACTATAGGGTCGTCCCCACGCCCCGGGCCAAAGTTGGCCAGCCGCCGACATGTCCGACGACTATAGTGTCGTCCCCACGAACCCGGGACTAGGTTGGCCAGTCACCGACATGTCCGACGTCTATAGGGTCGACCCCACGACAACTGGCCAAAGTTGCCCAGCCGCCGACATGTCCGACGACTATAGGGTCGTCCCCACGACCACGGGACTAGGTTGGCCCGCCGCCGACATGTCCGACGACTATAGGGTCGTCCCCACGTCCCGGGCCAAAGTTGCACTGCCGCCGACATGTCCGACGACTATAGGGTCGTCCCCACAACCACTGGCCAAAGTTGCCCAGCCGCCGACATGTCCGACGACTATAGGGTCGTCCCCACGACCACGGGCCAAAGTTGCCCTGCCGCCGACATGTCCGACGACTATAGGGTCGTCCCCACGACCACTGGCCAAAGTTGCCCAGCCGCCGACATGTCCGACGATTATAGGGTCGTCCCCACGACCACGGGCCAAAGTTGCACTGCCGCCGACATGTCCGACGACTATAGGGTCGTCCCCACGACCCGGGGACTAGGTTGGCCCGCCGCCGACTTGTCCGACGACTATAGGGTCGTCCCCACGACCCGGGTCAAAGTTGGCCAGCCGCCGACATGTCCGACGACTATAGGGTCGTCCCCACGACCACTGGCCAAAGTTGCCCAGCCGCCGACATGTCCGACGACTATAGGGTCGTCCCCACGACCCCGGGACTAGGTTGGCCCGCCGCCGACATGTCCGACGACTATAGGGTCGTCCCCACGCCCCGGGCCAAAGTTGGCCAGCCGCCGACATGTCCGACGACTATAGGGTCGTCCCCACGAACCCGGGACTAGGTTGGCCAGTCACCGACATGTCCGACGTCTATAGGGTCGACCCCACGACCACTGGCCAAAGTTGCCCAGCCGCCGACATGTCCGACGACTATAGGGTCGCCCCCACGAACCCGGGACTAGGTTGTCCAGTCACCGACATGTCTGACGACTATAGGGTCGTCCCCACGACCACTGGCCAAAGTTGCCCAGCCGCCGACATGTCCGACGACTATAGGGTCGTCCCCACGACCCCGGGACTAGGTTGGCCCGCCGCCGACATGTCCGACGACTATAGGGTCGTCCCCACGCCCCGGGCCAAAGTTGGCCAGCCGCCGACATGTCCGACGACTATAGGGTCGTCCCCAAGACCACGGGCCAAAGTTGCCCTGCCGCCGACATGTCCGACGACTATAGGGTCGTCCCCACGAACCCGGGACTAGGTTGGCCAGTCACCGACATGTCCGACGACAACAGGGTCGTCCCCACGACCACTGGCCAATGTTGCCCCGCCGCCGACAGGTCCGACGACTATAGGGTCGTCCCCACGACCCCGGGACTAGGTTGGCCCGCCGCCGACTTGTCCGACGACTATAGGGTCGTCCCCACGACCCGGGTCAAAGTTGGCCAGCCGCCGACATGTCCGACGACTATAGGGTCGCCCCCACGACCACTGGCCAAAGTTGCCCAGCCGCCGACATGTCCGACGACTATAGGGTCGTCCCCACGACCCCGGGACTAGGTTGGCCCGCCGCCGACATGTCCGACGACTATAGGGTCGTCCCCACGCCCCGGGCCAAAGTTGGCCAGCCGCCGACATGTCCGACGACTATAGGGTCGTCCCCACGAACCCGGGACTAGGTTGGCCAGTCACCGACATGTCCGACGTCTATAGGGTCGACCCCACGACCACTGGCCAAAGTTGCCCTGCCGCCGACATGTCCGACGTCTATAGGGTCGTCCCGACGACCACTGGC
The DNA here is from genome assembly GCA_946251845.1 of Andrena fulva. Classification (NCBI taxonomy): domain Eukaryota; kingdom Metazoa; phylum Arthropoda; class Insecta; order Hymenoptera; family Andrenidae; genus Andrena; species Andrena fulva. Next base: position 931,047 of record CAMITZ010000126.1, on the reverse strand, counting down.
CAAAGTTGCCCAGCCGCCGACATGTCCGACGACTATAGGGTCGTCCCCACGACCACTGGCCAAAGTTGCCCCGCCGCCGACATGTCCGACGACTATAGGGTCGTCCCCACGACCCCGGGACTAGGTTGGCCCGCCTCCGTCATGTCCGACGACTATACGGTCGTCCCCACGACCCCGGGACTAGGTTGGCCTGCCGCCGACAGGTCCGACGACTATAGGGTCGTCCCCACGAACCCGGGACTAGGTTGGCCAGTCAGCGAAATGTACGACGACAATAGGGTCGTCCCCACGACCACTGGCCAAAGTTGCCCCGCCGCCGACATGTCCGACGACTATAGGGTCGTCCCCACGACCCCGGGACTAGGTTGGCCCGCCGCCGACATGTCCGACGACTATAGGGTCGTCCCCACGACCCCGGGACTAGGTTGGCCCGCCGCCGACATGTCCGACGACTATAGGGTCGTCCCCACGACCACTGGCCAAAGTTGCCCAGCCGCCGACATGTCCGACGACTATAGGGTCGTCCCCACGACCCCGGGACTAGGTTGGCACGCCGCCGACATGTCCGACGACTATAGGGTCGTCCCCACGCCCCGGGCCAAAGTTGGCCAGCCGCCGACATGTCCGACGACTATAGGGTCGACCCCACGACCACTGGCCAAAGTTGCCCAGCCGCCGACATGTCCGACGACTATAGGGTCGTCCCCACGAACCCGGGACTAGGTTGTCCAGTCACCGACATGTCCGACGACAATAGGGTCGTCCCCACGAACCCGGGACTAGTTTGGCCAGTCACCGACATGTCCGACGACTATAGGGTCGTCCCCACGACCACTGGCCAAAGTTGCCCAGCCGCCGACATGTCCGACGACTATAGGGTCGTCCCCACGACCCCGGGACTAGGTTGGCCCGCCGCCGACATGTCCGACGACTATAGGGTCGTCCCCACGCACCGGGCCAAAGTTGGCCAGCCGCCGAATTGTCCGACGACTATAGGGTCGTCCCCAAGACCACGGGCCAAAGTTGCCCTGCCGCCGACATGTCCGACGACTATAGGGTCGTCCCCACGAACCCGGGACTAGTTTGGCCAGTCACCGACATGTCCGACGACTATAGGGTCGTCCCCACGACCACTGGCCAAAGTTGCCCAGCCGCCGACATGTCCGACGACTATAGGGTCGTCCCCACGACCCCGGGACTAGGTTGGCACGCCGCCGACATGTCCGACGACTATAGGGTCGTCCCCACGCCCCGGGCCAAAGTTGGCCAGCCGCCGACATGTCCGACGACTATAGGGTCGACCCCACGACCACTGGCCAAAGTTGCCCAGCCGCCGACATGTCCGACGACTATAGGGTCGTCCCCACGAACCCGGGACTAGGTTGTCCAGTCACCGACATGTCCGACGACAATAGGGTCGTCCCCACGAACCCGGGACTAGTTTGGCCAGTCACCGACATGTCCGACGACTATAGGGTCGTCCCCACGACCACTGGCCAAAGTTGCCCAGCCGCCGACATGTCCGACGACTATAGGGTCGTCCCCACGACCACGGGCCAAAGTTGCCCTGCCGCCGACATGTCCGACGACTATAGGGTCGTCCCCACGACCACTGGCCAATGTTGCCCAGCCGCCGACATGTCCGACGACTGTAGGGTCGTCCCCACGACCACGGGCCAAAGTTGGCCAGCCGCCGACATGTCCGACGACTTTAGGGTCGTCCCCACGACCCCGGGTCTAGGTTGGCCTGCCGCCGACATGTCCGACGAGTATAGGGTCGTCCCCACGACCACGGGACTAGGTTGGCCCGCCGCCGACATGTCCGACGACTATAGGGTCGTCCCCACGCCCCGGGCCAAAGTTGGCCAGCCGCCGACATGTCCGACGACTATAGGGTCGTCCCCACGACCACTGGCCAAAGTTGCCCTGCCGCCGACATGTCCGACGACTATAGGGTCGTCCCCACAACCACGGGACTAGGTTGGCCCGCCGCCGACATGTCCGACGACTATAGGGTCGTCCCCACGTCCCGGGCCAAAGTTGGCCAGCCGCCGACATGTCCGACGACTATAGGGTCGTCCCCACGACCCCGGGACAAGATTGGCCCGCCACCGTCATGTCCGACGACTATACGGTCGTCCCCACGACCCAGGGACTAGGTTGGCCTGCCGCCGACATGTCCGTCGACTATAGGGTCGTCCCCACGACCACGGGACTAGGTTGGCCCGCCGCCGACATGTCCGACGACTATAGGGTCGTCCCCACGTCCCGGGCCAAAGTTGGCCAGCCGCCGACATGTCCGACGACTATAGGGTCGTCCCCACGACCCCGGGACAAGATTGGCCCGCCACCGTCATGTCCGACGACTATACAGTCGTCCCCACGACCCAGGGACTAGGTTGGCCTGCCGCCGACAGGTCCGACGACTATAGGGTCGTCCCCACGAACCCGGGACTAGGTTGGCCAGTCACCGACATGTCCGACGACAATAGGGTCGTCCCCACGACCCCGGGACTAGGTTGGCCCGCCGCCGACTTGTCCGACGAGTATAGGGTCGTCCCCACGAACCCGGGACTAGGTTGGCCAGTCACCGACATGTCCGACGACTATAGGGTCGTCCCCACGACCACTGGCCAAAGTTGCCCAGCCGCCGACATGTCCGACGACTATAGGGTCGTCCCCACGACCACGGGCCAAAGTTGCCCTGCCGCCGACATGTCCGACGACTATAGGGTCGTCCCCACGACCACTGGCCAAAGTTGCCCAGCCGCCGACATGTCCGACGACTATAGGGTCGTCCCCACGACCACGGGCCAAAGTTGCACTGCCGCCGACATGTCCGACGACTATAGGGTCGTCCCCACAACCACGGGACTAGGTTGGCCCGCCGCCGACATGTCCGACGACTATAGGGTCGTCCCCACGCCCCGGGCCAAAGTTGGCCAGCCGCCGACATGTCCGACGACTATAGGGTCGTCCCCACGACCACTGGCCAAAGTTGCCCTGCCGCCGACATGTCCGACGACTATAGGGTCGTCCCCACGACCACTGGCCAAACTTGCCCAGCCGCCGACATGTCCGACGACTATAGGGTCGTCCCCACGACCAGGGGCCAAAGTTGCACTGCCGCCGACATGTCCGACGACTATAGGGTCGTCCCCACGACCACGGGACTAGGTTGGCCCGCCGCCGACATGTCCGACGACTATAGGGTCCTCCCCACGCCCCGGGCCAAAGTTGGCCAGCCGCTGACATGTCCGACGACTATAGGGTCGTCCCCACGACCCCGGGACAAGATTGTCCCGCCTCCGTCATGTCCGACGACTATACGGTCGTCCCCACGACCCCGGGACTAGGTTGGCCTGCCGCCGACAGGTCCGACGACTATAGGGTCGTCCCCACGAACCCGGGACTAGGTTGGCCAGTCAGCGACATGTCCGACGAAAATAGGGTCGTCCCCACGACCACGGGCCAAAGTTGCACTGCCGCCGACATGTCCGACGACTATAGGGTCGTCCCCACGACCACGGGCCAAAGTTGCCCTGCCGCCGACATGTCCGACGACTATAGGGTCGTCCCCACGACCACTGGCCAAAGTTGCCCAGCCGCCGACATGTCCGACGACTATAGGGTCGTCCCCACGACCACGGGCCACAGTTGCACTGCCGCCGACATGTCCGACGACTATAGGGTCGTCCCCACAACCACGGGACTAGGTTGGCCCGCCGCCGACATGTCCGACGACTATAGGGTCGTCCCCACGCCCCGGGCCAAAGTTGGCCAGCCGCCGACATGTCCGACGACTATAGGGTCGTCCCCACGACCACTGGCCAAAGTTGCCCTGCCGCCGACATGTCCGACGACTATAGGGTCGTCCCCACGACCACTGGCCAAACTTGCCCAGCCGCCGACATGTCCGACGACTATAGGGTCGTCCCCACGACCAGGGGCCAAAGTTGCACTGCCGCCGACATGTCCGACGACTATAGGGTCGTCCCCACGACCACGGGACTAGGTTGGCCCGCCGCCGACATGTCCGACGACTATAGGGTCCTCCCCACGCCCCGGGCCAAAGTTGGCCAGCCGCTGACATGTCCGACGACTATAGGGTCGTCCCCACGACCCCGGGACAAGATTGTCCCGCCTCCGTCATGTCCGACGACTATACGGTCGTCCCCACGACCCCGGGACTAGGTTGGCCTGCCGCCGACAGGTCCGACGACTATAGGGTCGTCCCCACGAACCCGGGACTAGGTTGGCCAGTCAGCGACATGTCCGACGACAATAGGGTCGTCCCCACGTCCACGGGCCAAAGTTGCACTGCCGCCGACATGTCCGACGACTATAGGGTCGTCCCCACGACCACGGGACTAGGTTGGCCCGCCGCCGACATGTCCGACGACTATAGGGTCGTCCCCACGCCCCGGGCCAAAGTTGCCCTGCCGCCGACATGTCCGACGACTATAGGGTCGTCCCCACGACCACTGGCCAAACTTGCCCAGCCGCCGACATGTCCGACGACTATAGGGTCGTCCCCACGACCATGGGCCAAAGTTGCACTGCCGCCGACATGTCCGACGACTATAGGGTCGTCCCCACGACCACGGGACTAGGTTGGCCCGCCGCCGACATGTCCGACGACTATAGGGTCGTCCCCACGCCCCGGGCCAAAGTTGGCCAGCCGCCGACATGTCCGACGACTATAGGGTCGTCCCCACGACCCCGGGACAAGATTGTCCCGCCTCCGTCATGTCCGACGACTATACGGTCGTCCCCACGACCCCGGGACTAGGTTGGCCTGCCGCCGACAGGTCCGACGACTATAGGATCGTCCCCACGAACCCGGGACTAGGTTGGCCAGTCAGCGACATGTCCGACGACAATAGGGTCGTCCCCACGACCACTGGCCAAAGTTGCCCCGCCGCCGACATGTCCGACGACTATAGGGTCGTCCCCACGACCCCGGGACTAGGTTGGCCCGCCGCCGACTTGTCCGACGACTATAGGGTCGTCCCCACGACCACGGGACTAGGTTGGCCCGCCGCCGACATGTCCGACGACTATAGGGTCGTCCCCACGACCCCGGGACTAGGTTGGCCCGCCGCCGACATGTCCGACGACTATAGGGTCGTCCCCACGCCCCGGGCCAAAGTTGGCCAGCCGCCGACATGTCCGACGACTATAGGGTCGTCCCCACGACCACTGGCCAAACTTGCCCAGCCGCCGACATGTCCGACGACTATAGGGTCGTCCCCACGACCTGGGCCAAAGTTGCACTGCCGCCGACATGTCCGACGACTATAGGGTCGTCCCCACGACCACGGGACTAGGTTGGCCCGCCGCCGACATGTCCGACGACTATAGGGTCGTCCCCACGCCCCGGGACAAAGTTGGCCAGCCGCCGACATGTCCGACGACTATAGGGTCGTCCCCACGACCCCGGGACAAGATTGGCCCGCCTCCGTCATGTCCGACGACTATACGGTCGTCCCCACGACCCCGGGACTAGGTTGGCCTGCCGCCGACAGGTCCGACGACTATAGGGTCGTCCCCACGAACCCGGGACTAGGTTGGCCAGTCAGCGACATGTCCGACGACAATAGGGTCGTCCCCACGACCACTGGCCAAAGTTGCCCCGCCGCCGACATGTCCGACGACTATAGGGTCGTCCCCACGACCCCGGGACTAGGTTGGCCCGCCGCCGACTTGTCCGACGACTATAGGGTCGTCCCCACGACCACGGGCCAATGTTGCCCTGCCGCCGACATGTCCGACGACTATAGGGTCGTCCCGACGACCACTGGCCAAAGTTGCCCAGCCGCCGACATGTCCGACGACTATAGGGTCGTCCCCACGACCACTGGCCAAAGTTGCCCCGCCGCCGAAATGTCCGACGACTATAGGGTCGTCCCCACGACCCCGGGACTAGGTTGGCCCGCCTCCGTCATGTCCGACGACTATACGGTCGTCCCCACGACCCCGGGACTAGGTTGGCCTGCCGCCGACAGGTCCGACGACTATTGGGTCGTCCCCACGAACCCGGGACTAGGTTGGCCCGCCGCCGACATGTCCGACGACTATAGGGTCGTCCCCACGCCCCGGGCCAAAGTTGGCCAGCCGCCGACATGTCCGACGACTATAGTGTCGTCCCCACGAACCCGGGACTAGGTTGGCCAGTCACCGACATGTCCGACGTCTATAGGGTCGACCCCACGACAACTGGCCAAAGTTGCCCAGCCGCCGACATGTCCGACGACTATAGGGTCGTCCCCACGACCACGGGACTAGGTTGGCCCGCCGCCGACATGTCCGACGACTATAGGGTCGTCCCCACGTCCCGGGCCAAAGTTGCACTGCCGCCGACATGTCCGACGACTATAGGGTCGTCCCCACAACCACTGGCCAAAGTTGCCCAGCCGCCGACATGTCCGACGACTATAGGGTCGTCCCCACGACCACGGGCCAAAGTTGCCCTGCCGCCGACATGTCCGACGACTATAGGGTCGTCCCCACGACCACTGGCCAAAGTTGCCCAGCCGCCGACATGTCCGACGATTATAGGGTCGTCCCCACGACCACGGGCCAAAGTTGCACTGCCGCCGACATGTCCGACGACTATAGGGTCGTCCCCACGACCCGGGGACTAGGTTGGCCCGCCGCCGACTTGTCCGACGACTATAGGGTCGTCCCCACGACCCGGGTCAAAGTTGGCCAGCCGCCGACATGTCCGACGACTATAGGGTCGTCCCCACGACCACTGGCCAAAGTTGCCCAGCCGCCGACATGTCCGACGACTATAGGGTCGTCCCCACGACCCCGGGACTAGGTTGGCCCGCCGCCGACATGTCCGACGACTATAGGGTCGTCCCCACGCCCCGGGCCAAAGTTGGCCAGCCGCCGACATGTCCGACGACTATAGGGTCGTCCCCACGAACCCGGGACTAGGTTGGCCAGTCACCGACATGTCCGACGTCTATAGGGTCGACCCCACGACCACTGGCCAAAGTTGCCCAGCCGCCGACATGTCCGACGACTATAGGGTCGCCCCCACGAACCCGGGACTAGGTTGTCCAGTCACCGACATGTCTGACGACTATAGGGTCGTCCCCACGACCACTGGCCAAAGTTGCCCAGCCGCCGACATGTCCGACGACTATAGGGTCGTCCCCACGACCCCGGGACTAGGTTGGCCCGCCGCCGACATGTCCGACGACTATAGGGTCGTCCCCACGCCCCGGGCCAAAGTTGGCCAGCCGCCGACATGTCCGACGACTATAGGGTCGTCCCCAAGACCACGGGCCAAAGTTGCCCTGCCGCCGACATGTCCGACGACTATAGGGTCGTCCCCACGAACCCGGGACTAGGTTGGCCAGTCACCGACATGTCCGACGACAACAGGGTCGTCCCCACGACCACTGGCCAATGTTGCCCCGCCGCCGACAGGTCCGACGACTATAGGGTCGTCCCCACGACCACTGGCCAAAGTTGCCCAGCCGCCGACATGTCCGACGATTATAGGGTCGTCCCCACGACCACGGGCCAAAGTTGCACTGCCGCCGACATGTCCGACGACTATAGGGTCGTCCCCACGACCACGGGCCAAAGTTGCACTGCCGCCGACATGTCCGACGGCTATAGGGTCGTCCCCACGACCACGGGGCTAGGTTGGCCCGCCGCCGACATGTCCGACGACTATAGGGTCGTCCCCACGCCCCGGGCCAAAGTTGGCCAGCCGCCGACATGTCCGACGACTATAGGGTCGTCCCCACGACCACGGGCCAAAGTTGCCCTGCCGCCGACATGTCCGACGACTATAGGGACGTCCCCACGACCACTGGCCAAAGTTGCCCAGCCGCCGACATGTCCGACGACTATAGGGTCGTCCCCACGACCACGGGCCAAAGTTGCCCTGCCGCCGACATGTCCGACGACTATAGGGTCGTCCCCACGACCACTGGCCAAAGTTGCCCAGCCGCCGACATGTCCGACGACTATAGGGTCGTCCCCACGACCACGGGCCAAAGTTGCACTGCCGCCGACATGTCCGACGGCTATAGGGTCGTCCCCACGACCACGGGACTAGGTTGGCCCGCCGCCGACATGTCCGACGATTATAGGGTCGTCCCCACGACCACTGGCCAAAGTTGCCAGCCGCCGGCATGTCCGACGACTATAGGGTCGTCCCCACGACCACGGGCCAAAGTTGCACTGCCGCCGACATGTCCGACGACTATAGGGTCGTCCCCACGACCACGGGACTAGGTTGGCCCGCCGCCGACATGTCCGACGACTATAGGGTCGTCCCCACGCCCCGGGCCAAAGTTGGCCAGCCGCCGACATGTCCGACGACTATAGGGTCGTCCCCACGACCACGGGCCAAAGTTGCCCTGCCGCCGACATGTCCGACGACTATAGGGTCGTCCCCACGACCACTGGCCAAACTTGCCCAGCCGCCGACATGTCCGACGACTATAGGGTCGTCCCCACGACCATGGGCCAAAGTTGCACTGCCGCCGACATGTCCGACGACTATAGGGTCGTCCCCACGACCACTGGCCAAAGTTGCCCCGCCGCCGACATGTCCGACGACTATAGGGTCGTCCCCACGACCCCGGGACTAGGTTGGCCCGCCGCCGACTTGTCCGACGAGTATAGGGTCGTCCCCACGAACCCGGGACTAGGTTGGCCAGTCACCGACATGTCCGACGACTATAGGGTCGTCCCCACGAACCCGGGACTAGGTTGGCCAGTCAGCGACATGTCCGACGACAATAGGGTCATCCCCACGACCACTGGCCAAAGTTGCCCCGCCGCCGACATGTCCGACGACTATAGGGTCGTCCCCACGACCCCGGGACTAGGTTGGCCCGCCGCCGACTTGTCCGACGACTATAGGGTCGTCCCCACGACCACTGGCCAAAGTTGCCCAGTCACCGACATGTCCGACGACTATAGGGTCGTCCCCACGAACCCGGGACTAGTTTGGCCAGTCACCGACATGTCCGACGACTATAGGGTCGTCCCCACGACCACTGGCCAAAGTTGCCCAGCCGCCGACATGTCCGACGACTGTAGGGTCGTCCCCACGACCCCGGGACTAGGTTGGCCCGCGGCCGACATGTCCGACGACTATAGGGTCGTCCCCACGACCCCGGGACTTGGTTGGCCCGCCGCCGACATGTCCGACGACTATAGGGTCGTCCCCACGCCCCGGGCCAAAGTTGCCCAGTCACCGACATGTCCGACGACTATAGGGTCGTCCCCACGAACCCGGGACTAGTTTGGCCAGTCACCGACATGTCCGACGACTATAGGGTCGTCCCCACGACCACTGGCCAAAGTTGCCCAGCCGCCGACATGTCCGACGACTATAGGGTCGTCCCCACGACCCCGGGACTAGGTTGGCCCGCCGCCGACATGTCCGACGACTATAGGGTCGTCCCCACGACCCCGGGACTAGGTTGGCCCGCCGCCGACATGTCCGACGACTATAGGGTCGTCCCCACGACCCCGGGACTAGGTTGGCCCGCCGCCGACATGTCCGACGACTATAGGGTCGTCCCCACGACCCCGGGACTAGGTTGGCCCGCCGCCGACATGTCCGACGACTATAGGGTCGTCCCCACGCCCCGGGCCAAAGTTGGCCAGCCGCCGACATGTCCGACGACTATAGGGTCGTCCCCACGACCCCGGGACAAGATTGGCCCGCCACCGTCATGTCCGACGACTATAGGGTCGTCCCCACGACCCCGGGGCTAGGTTGGCCTGCCGCCGACATGTCCGACGACTATAGGGTCGTCCCCACGAACCCGGGACTAGGTTGGCCAGTCACCGACATGTCCGAAGACTATAGGGTCGTCCCCACGACCCGGGCCAAAGTTGACCTGCCGCCGACATGTCCGACGACTATAGGGTCGTCCCCACGACCCCGGGACTAGGTTGGCCTGTCGCCGACATGTCCAACGACTATAGGGTCGTCCCCACGAACCCGGGACTAGGTTGGCCAGTCACCGACATGTCCGACGACTATAGGGTCGTCCCCACGACCACTGGCCAAAGTTGCCCAGCCGCCGACATGTCCGGCGACTATAGGGTCGTCCCCACGACCCCGGGACTATGTTGGCCCGCCGCCGACTTGTCCGACGACTATAGGGTCGTCCCCACGACCGGGGCCAAAGTTGGCCAGCCGCCGACATGTCCGACGACTTTAGGGTCGTCCCCACGACCCCGGGTCTAGGTTGGCCTGCCGCCGACATGTCCGACGAGTTTAGGGTCGTCCCCACGAACCCGGGACTAGGTTGGCCAGTCACCGACATGTCCGACGACTATAGGGTCGTCCCCACGACCACTGGCCAAAGTTGCCCAGCCGCCGACATGTCCGACGACTATAGGGTCGTCCCCACGACCACGGGCCAAAGTTGCCCTGCCGCCGACATGTCCGACGACTATAGGGTCGTCCCCACGACCACTGGCCAATGTTGCCCAGCCGCCGACATGTCCGACGACTGTAGGGTCGTCCCCACGACCACGGGCCAAAGTTGGCCAGCCGCCGACATGTCCGACGACTTTAGGGTCGTCCCCACGACCCCGGGTCTAGGTTGGCCTGCCGCCGACATGTCCGACGAGTATAGGGTCGTCCCCACGACCACGGGACTAGGTTGGCCCGCCGCCGACATGTCCGACGACTATAGGGTCGTCCCCACGCCCCGGGCCAAAGTTGGCCAGCCGCCGACATGTCCGACGACTATAGGGTCGTCCCCACGACCACTGGCCAAAGTTGCCCTGCCGCCGACATGTCCGACGACTATAGGGTCGTCCCCACAACCACGGGACTAGGTTGGCCCGCCGCCGACATGTCCGACGACTATAGGGTCGTCCCCACGTCCCGGGCCAAAGTTGGCCAGCCGCCGACATGTCCGACGACTATAGGGTCGTCCCCACGACCCCGGGACAAGATTGGCCCGCCACCGTCATGTCCGACGACTATACGGTCGTCCCCACGACCCAGGGACTAGGTTGGCCTGCCGCCGACATGTCCGTCGACTATAGGGTCGTCCCCACGACCACGGGACTAGGTTGGCCCGCCGCCGACATGTCCGACGACTATAGGGTCGTCCCCACGTCCCGGGCCAAAGTTGGCCAGCCGCCGACATGTCCGACGACTATAGGGTCGTCCCCACGACCCCGGGACAAGATTGGCCCGCCACCGTCATGTCCGACGACTATACAGTCGTCCCCACGACCCAGGGACTAGGTTGGCCTGCCGCCGACAGGTCCGACGACTATAGGGTCGTCCCCACGAACCCGGGACTAGGTTGGCCAGTCACCGACATGTCCGACGACAATAGGGTCGTCCCCACGACCCCGGGACTAGGTTGGCCCGCCGCCGACTTGTCCGACGAGTATAGGGTCGTCCCCACGAACCCGGGACTAGGTTGGCCAGTCACCGACATGTCCGACGACTATAGGGTCGTCCCCACGACCACTGGCCAAAGTTGCCCAGCCGCCGACATGTCCGACGACTATAGGGTCGTCCCCACGACCACGGGCCAAAGTTGCCCTGCCGCCGACATGTCCGACGACTATAGGGTCGTCCCCACGACCACTGGCCAAAGTTGCCCAGCCGCCGACATGTCCGACGACTATAGGGTCGTCCCCACGACCACGGGCCAAAGTTGCACTGCCGCCGACATGTCCGACGACTATAGGGTCGTCCCCACAACCACGGGACTAGGTTGGCCCGCCGCCGACATGTCCGACGACTATAGGGTCGTCCCCACGCCCCGGGCCAAAGTTGGCCAGCCGCCGACATGTCCGACGACTATAGGGTCGTCCCCACGACCACTGGCCAAAGTTGCCCTGCCGCCGACATGTCCGACGACTATAGGGTCGTCCCCACGACCACTGGCCAAACTTGCCCAGCCGCCGACATGTCCGACGACTATAGGGTCGTCCCCACGACCAGGGGCCAAAGTTGCACTGCCGCCGACATGTCCGACGACTATAGGGTCGTCCCCACGACCACGGGACTAGGTTGGCCCGCCGCCGACATGTCCGACGACTATAGGGTCCTCCCCACGCCCCGGGCCAAAGTTGGCCAGCCGCTGACATGTCCGACGACTATAGGGTCGTCCCCACGACCCCGGGACAAGATTGTCCCGCCTCCGTCATGTCCGACGACTATACGGTCGTCCCCACGACCCCGGGACTAGGTTGGCCTGCCGCCGACAGGTCCGACGACTATAGGGTCGTCCCCACGAACCCGGGACTAGGTTGGCCAGTCAGCGACATGTCCGACGAAAATAGGGTCGTCCCCACGACCACGGGCCAAAGTTGCACTGCCGCCGACATGTCCGACGACTATAGGGTCGTCCCCACGACCACGGGCCAAAGTTGCCCTGCCGCCGACATGTCCGACGACTATAGGGTCGTCCCCACGACCACTGGCCAAAGTTGCCCAGCCGCCGACATGTCCGACGACTATAGGGTCGTCCCCACGACCACGGGCCACAGTTGCACTGCCGCCGACATGTCCGACGACTATAGGGTCGTCCCCACAACCACGGGACTAGGTTGGCCCGCCGCCGACATGTCCGACGACTATAGGGTCGTCCCCACGCCCCGGGCCAAAGTTGGCCAGCCGCCGACATGTCCGACGACTATAGGGTCGTCCCCACGACCACTGGCCAAAGTTGCCCTGCCGCCGACATGTCCGACGACTATAGGGTCGTCCCCACGACCACTGGCCAAACTTGCCCAGCCGCCGACATGTCCGACGACTATAGGGTCGTCCCCACGACCAGGGGCCAAAGTTGCACTGCCGCCGACATGTCCGACGACTATAGGGTCGTCCCCACGACCACGGGACTAGGTTGGCCCGCCGCCGACATGTCCGACGACTATAGGGTCCTCCCCACGCCCCGGGCCAAAGTTGGCCAGCCGCTGACATGTCCGACGACTATAGGGTCGTCCCCACGACCCCGGGACAAGATTGTCCCGCCTCCGTCATGTCCGACGACTATACGGTCGTCCCCACGACCCCGGGACTAGGTTGGCCTGCCGCCGACAGGTCCGACGACTATAGGGTCGTCCCCACGAACCCGGGACTAGGTTGGCCAGTCAGCGACATGTCCGACGACAATAGGGTCGTCCCCACGTCCACGGGCCAAAGTTGCACTGCCGCCGACATGTCCGACGACTATAGGGTCGTCCCCACGACCACGGGACTAGGTTGGCCCGCCGCCGACATGTCCGACGACTATAGGGTCGTCCCCACGCCCCGGGCCAAAGTTGCCCTGCCGCCGACATGTCCGACGACTATAGGGTCGTCCCCACGACCACTGGCCAAACTTGCCCAGCCGCCGACATGTCCGACGACTATAGGGTCGTCCCCACGACCATGGGCCAAAGTTGCACTGCCGCCGACATGTCCGACGACTATAGGGTCGTCCCCACGACCACGGGACTAGGTTGGCCCGCCGCCGACATGTCCGACGACTATAGGGTCGTCCCCACGCCCCGGGCCAAAGTTGGCCAGCCGCCGACATGTCCGACGACTATAGGGTCGTCCCCACGACCCCGGGACAAGATTGTCCCGCCTCCGTCATGTCCGACGACTATACGGTCGTCCCCACGACCCCGGGACTAGGTTGGCCTGCCGCCGACAGGTCCGACGACTATAGGATCGTCCCCACGAACCCGGGACTAGGTTGGCCAGTCAGCGACATGTCCGACGACAATAGGGTCGTCCCCACGACCACTGGCCAAAGTTGCCCCGCCGCCGACATGTCCGACGACTATAGGGTCGTCCCCACGACCCCGGGACTAGGTTGGCCCGCCGCCGACTTGTCCGACGACTATAGGGTCGTCCCCACGACCACGGGACTAGGTTGGCCCGCCGCCGACATGTCCGACGACTATAGGGTCGTCCCCACGACCCCGGGACTAGGTTGGCCCGCCGCCGACATGTCCGACGACTATAGGGTCGTCCCCACGCCCCGGGCCAAAGTTGGCCAGCCGCCGACATGTCCGACGACTATAGGGTCGTCCCCACGACCACTGGCCAAACTTGCCCAGCCGCCGACATGTCCGACGACTATAGGGTCGTCCCCACGACCTGGGCCAAAGTTGCACTGCCGCCGACATGTCCGACGACTATAGGGTCGTCCCCACGACCACGGGACTAGGTTGGCCCGCCGCCGACATGTCCGACGACTATAGGGTCGTCCCCACGCCCCGGGACAAAGTTGGCCAGCCGCCGACATGTCCGACGACTATAGGGTCGTCCCCACGACCCCGGGACAAGATTGGCCCGCCTCCGTCATGTCCGACGACTATACGGTCGTCCCCACGACCCCGGGACTAGGTTGGCCTGCCGCCGACAGGTCCGACGACTATAGGGTCGTCCCCACGAACCCGGGACTAGGTTGGCCAGTCAGCGACATGTCCGACGACAATAGGGTCGTCCCCACGACCACTGGCCAAAGTTGCCCCGCCGCCGACATGTCCGACGACTATAGGGTCGTCCCCACGACCCCGGGACTAGGTTGGCCCGCCGCCGACTTGTCCGACGACTATAGGGTCGTCCCCACGACCACGGGCCAATGTTGCCCTGCCGCCGACATGTCCGACGACTATAGGGTCGTCCCGACGACCACTGGCCAAAGTTGCCCAGCCGCCGACATGTCCGACGACTATAGGGTCGTCCCCACGACCACTGGCCAAAGTTGCCCCGCCGCCGAAATGTCCGACGACTATAGGGTCGTCCCCACGACCCCGGGACTAGGTTGGCCCGCCTCCGTCATGTCCGACGACTATACGGTCGTCCCCACGACCCCGGGACTAGGTTGGCCTGCCGCCGACAGGTCCGACGACTATAGGGTCGTCCCCACGAACCCGGGACTAGGTTGGCCCGCCGCCGACATGTCCGACGACTATAGGGTCGTCCCCACGCCCCGGGCCAAAGTTGGCCAGCCGCCGACATGTCCGACGACTATAGTGTCGTCCCCACGAACCCGGGACTAGGTTGGCCAGTCACCGACATGTCCGACGTCTATAGGGTCGACCCCACGACAACTGGCCAAAGTTGCCCAGCCGCCGACATGTCCGACGACTATAGGGTCGTCCCCACGACCACGGGACTAGGTTGGCCCGCCGCCGACATGTCCGACGACTATAGGGTCGTCCCCACGTCCCGGGCCAAAGTTGCACTGCCGCCGACATGTCCGACGACTATAGGGTCGTCCCCACAACCACTGGCCAAAGTTGCCCAGCCGCCGACATGTCCGACGACTATAGGGTCGTCCCCACGACCACGGGCCAAAGTTGCCCTGCCGCCGACATGTCCGACGACTATAGGGTCGTCCCCACGACCACTGGCCAAAGTTGCCCAGCCGCCGACATGTCCGACGATTATAGGGTCGTCCCCACGACCACGGGCCAAAGTTGCACTGCCGCCGACATGTCCGACGACTATAGGGTCGTCCCCACGACCCGGGGACTAGGTTGGCCCGCCGCCGACTTGTCCGACGACTATAGGGTCGTCCCCACGACCCGGGTCAAAGTTGGCCAGCCGCCGACATGTCCGACGACTATAGGGTCGTCCCCACGACCACTGGCCAAAGTTGCCCAGCCGCCGACATGTCCGACGACTATAGGGTCGTCCCCACGACCCCGGGACTAGGTTGGCCCGCCGCCGACATGTCCGACGACTATAGGGTCGTCCCCACGCCCCGGGCCAAAGTTGGCCAGCCGCCGACATGTCCGACGACTATAGGGTCGTCCCCACGAACCCGGGACTAGGTTGGCCAGTCACCGACATGTCCGACGTCTATAGGGTCGACCCCACGACCACTGGCCAAAGTTGCCCAGCCGCCGACATGTCCGACGACTATAGGGTCGCCCCCACGAACCCGGGACTAGGTTGTCCAGTCACCGACATGTCTGACGACTATAGGGTCGTCCCCACGACCACTGGCCAAAGTTGCCCAGCCGCCGACATGTCCGACGACTATAGGGTCGTCCCCACGACCCCGGGACTAGGTTGGCCCGCCGCCGACATGTCCGACGACTATAGGGTCGTCCCCACGCCCCGGGCCAAAGTTGGCCAGCCGCCGACATGTCCGACGACTATAGGGTCGTCCCCAAGACCACGGGCCAAAGTTGCCCTGCCGCCGACATGTCCGACGACTATAGGGTCGTCCCCACGAACCCGGGACTAGGTTGGCCAGTCACCGACATGTCCGACGACAACAGGGTCGTCCCCACGACCACTGGCCAATGTTGCCCCGCCGCCGACAGGTCCGACGACTATAGGGTCGTCCCCACGACCCCGGGACTAGGTTGGCCCGCCGCCGACTTGTCCGACGACTATAGGGTCGTCCCCACGACCCGGGTCAAAGTTGGCCAGCCGCCGACATGTCCGACGACTATAGGGTCGCCCCCACGACCACTGGCCAAAGTTGCCCAGCCGCCGACATGTCCGACGACTATAGGGTCGTCCCCACGACCCCGGGACTAGGTTGGCCCGCCGCCGACATGTCCGACGACTATAGGGTCGTCCCCACGCCCCGGGCCAAAGTTGGCCAGCCGCCGACATGTCCGACGACTATAGGGTCGTCCCCACGAACCCGGGACTAGGTTGGCCAGTCACCGACATGTCCGACGTCTATAGGGTCGACCCCACGACCACTGGCCAAAGTTGCCCTGCCGCCGACATGTCCGACGTCTATAGGGTCGTCCCGACGACCACTGGCCAAAGTTGCCCAGCCGCCGACATGTCCGACGACTATAGGGTCGTCCCCACGACCACTGGCCAAAGTTGCCCCGCCGCCGACATGTCCGACGACTATAGGGTCGTCCCCACGACCCCGGGACTAGGTTGGCCCGCCTCCGTCATGTCCGACGACTATACGGTCGTCCCCACGACCCCGGGACTAGGTTGGCCTGCCGCCGACAGGTCCGACGACTATAGGGTCGTCCCCACGAACCCGGGACTAGGTTGGCCAGTCAGCGAAATGTACGACGACAATAGGGTCGTCCCCACGACCACTGGCCAAAGTTGCCCCGCCGCCGACATGTCCGACGACTATAGGGTCGTCCCCACGACCCCGGGACTAGGTTGGCCCGCCGCCGACATGTCCGACGACTATAGGGTCGTCCCCACGACCCCGGGACTAGGTTGGCCCGCCGCCGACATGTCCGACGACTATAGGGTCGTCCCCACGACCACTGGCCAAAGTTGCCCAGCCGCCGACATGTCCGACGACTATAGGGTCGTCCCCACGACCCCGGGACTAGGTTGGCACGCCGCCGACATGTCCGACGACTATAGGGTCGTCCCCACGCCCCGGGCCAAAGTTGGCCAGCCGCCGACATGTCCGACGACTATAGGGTCGACCCCACGACCACTGGCCAAAGTTGCCCAGCCGCCGACATGTCCGACGACTATAGGGTCGTCCCCACGAACCCGGGACTAGGTTGTCCAGTCACCGACATGTCCGACGACAATAGGGTCGTCCCCACGAACCCGGGACTAGTTTGGCCAGTCACCGACATGTCCGACGACTATAGGGTCGTCCCCACGACCACTGGCCAAAGTTGCCCAGCCGCCGACATGTCCGACGACTATAGGGTCGTCCCCACGACCCCGGGACTAGGTTGGCCCGCCGCCGACATGTCCGACGACTATAGGGTCGTCCCCACGCACCGGGCCAAAGTTGGCCAGCCGCCGAATTGTCCGACGACTATAGGGTCGTCCCCAAGACCACGGGCCAAAGTTGCCCTGCCGCCGACATGTCCGACGACTATAGGGTCGTCCCCACGAACCCGGGACTAGTTTGGCCAGTCACCGACATGTCCGACGACTATAGGGTCGTCCCCACGACCACTGGCCAAAGTTGCCCAGCCGCCGACATGTCCGACGACTATAGGGTCGTCCCCACGACCCCGGGACTAGGTTGGCACGCCGCCGACATGTCCGACGACTATAGGGTCGTCCCCACGCCCCGGGCCAAAGTTGGCCAGCCGCCGACATGTCCGACGACTATAGGGTCGACCCCACGACCACTGGCCAAAGTTGCCCAGCCGCCGACATGTCCGACGACTATAGGGTCGTCCCCACGAACCCGGGACTAGGTTGTCCAGTCACCGACATGTCCGACGACAATAGGGTCGTCCCCACGAACCCGGGACTAGTTTGGCCAGTCACCGACATGTCCGACGACTATAGGGTCGTCCCCACGACCACTGGCCAAAGTTGCCCAGCCGCCGACATGTCCGACGACTATAGGGTCGTCCCCACGACCCCGGGACTAGGTTGGCCCGCCGCCGACATGTCCGACGACTATAGGGTCGTCCCCACGCACCGGGCCAAAGTTGGCCAGCCGCCGAATTGTCCGACGACTATAGGGTCGTCCCCAAGACCACGGGCCAAAGTTGCCCTGCCGCCGACATGTCCGACGACTATAGGGTCGTCCCCACGAACCCGGGACTAGTTTGGCCAGTCACCGACATGTCCGACGACTATAGGGTCGTCCCCACGACCACTGGCCAAAGTTGCCCAGCCGCCGACATGTCCGACGAATATAGGGTCGTCCCCACGACCCCGGGACTAGGTTGGCCCGCCGCCGACATGTCCGACGACTATAGGGTCGTCCCCACGACCCCGGGACTAGGTTGGCCCGCCGCCGAGATGTCCGACGACTATAGGGTCGTCCCCACGCCCCAGGCCATAGTTGGCCAGCCGCCGACATGTCCGACGACTGTTGGGTCGTCCCCACGACCCCGGGACTAGGTTGGCCCGCCGCCGACATGTCCGACGACTATAGGGTCGTCCCCACGACCACGGGCCAAAGTTGCACTGCCGCCGACATGTCCGACGACTATAGGGTCGTCCCCACGACCACGGGACTAGGCTGGCCCGCCGCCGACATGTCCGATGACTATAGGGTCGTCCCCACGCCCCGGGCCAAAGTTGGCCAGTCGCCGACATGTCCGACGACTATAGGGTCGTCCCCACGACCACTGGCCAAAGTTGCCCAGCCGCCGACATGTCCGACGACTATAGGGTCGTCCCCACGACCACGGGCCAAAGTTGCACTGCCGCCGAGATGTCCGTCGACTATAGGGTCGTCCCCACGACCGCGGGACTAGGTTGGCCCGCCGCCGACATGTCCGACGACTATAGGGTCGTCCCCACGTCCCGGGCCAAAGTTGGCCAGCCGCCGACATGTCCGACGACTATAGGGTCGTCCCCACGACCCCGGGACAAGATTGGCCCGCCACCGTCATGTCCGACGACTATACGGTCGTCCCCACGACCCCGGGACTAGGTTGGCCTGCCGCCGACAGGTCCGACGACTATAGGGTCGTCCCCACGAACCCGGGACTAGGTTGGCCAGTCACCGACATGTCCGACGACAATAGGATCGTCCCCACGACCACTGGCCAAAGTTGCCCTGCCGCCGACATGTCCGACGACTATAGGGTCGTCCCCACGACCCCGGGACTAGGTTGGCCCGCCGCCGACTTGTCCGACGACTATAGGGTCGTCCCCACGCCCCGGGCCAAAGTTGGCCAGCCGCCGACATGTCCGACGACTATAGGGTCGTCCCCACGACCACTGGCCAAAGTTGCCCAGCCGCCGACATGTCCGACGACTATAGGGTCGTCCCCACGACCACGGGCCAAAGTTGCACTGCCGCCGACATGTCCGTCGACTATAGGGTCGTCCCCACGACCGCGGGACTAGGTTGGCCCGCCGCCGACATGTCCGACGACTATAGGGTCGTCCCCACGTCCCGGGCCAAAGTTGGCCAGCCGCCGACATGTCCGACGACTATAGGGTCGTCCCCACGACCACGGGCCAAAGTTGCACTGCCGCCGACATGTCCGTCGACTATAGGGTCGTCCCCACGACCCGGGTCAAAGTTGGCCAGCCGCCGACATGTCCGACGACTATAGGGTCGTCCCCACGACCACTGGCCAAAGTTGCCCAGCCGCCGACATGTCCGACGACTATAGGGTCGTCCCCACGACCCCGGGACTAGGTTGGCCCGCCGCCGACATGTCCGACGACTATAGGGTCGTCCCCACGCCCCGGGCCAAAGTTGGCCAGCCGCCGACATGTCCGACGACTATAGGGTCGTCCCCACGAACCCGAGACTAGGTTGGCCAGTCACCGACATGTCCGACGTCTATAGGGTCGACCCCACGACCACTGGCCAAAGTTGCCCAGACGCCGACATGTCCGACGACTACAGGGTCGTCCCCACGAACCCGGGACTAGGTTGTCCAGTCACCGACATGTCCGACGACTATAGGGTCGTCCCCACGAACCCGGGACTACGTTGTCCAGTCACCGACATGTCCGACGACTATAGGGTCGTCCCCACGACCACTGGCCAAAGTTGCCCAGCCGCCGAAGTGTCCGACGACTATAGGGTCGTCCCCACGACCCCGGGACTAGGTTGGCCCGCCGCCGACATGTCTGACGACTATAGGGTCGTCCCCACGCCCCGGGCCAAAGTTGGCCAGCCGCCGAATTGTCCGACGACTATAGGGTCGTCCCCAAGACCACGGGCCAAAGTTGCCCTGCCGCCGACATGTCCGACGACTATAGGGTCGTCCCCACGAACCCGGGACTAGGTTGGCCAGTCACCGACATGTCCGACGTCAATAGGGTCGACCCCACGACCCCGGGGCTAGGTTGGCCTGCCGCCGACATGTCCGACGACTATAGGGCCGTCCCCACGAACCCGGGACTAGGTTGGCCAGTCACCGACATGTCCGAAGACTATAGGGTCGTCCCCACGACCCGGGCCAAAGTTGACCTGCCGCCGACATGTCCGACGACTATAGGGTCGTCCCCACGACCCCGGGACTAGGTTGGCCTGTCGCCGACATGTCCAACGACTATAGGGTCGTCCCCACGAACCCGGGACTAGGTTGGCCAGTCACCGACATGTCCGACGAGTATAGGGTCGTCCCCACGACCACTGGCCAAAGTTGCCCAGTCACCGACATGTCCGACGACTATAGGGTCGTCCCCACGAACCCGGGACTAGTTTGGCCAGTCACCGACATGTCCGACGACTATAGGGTCGTCCCCACGACCACTGGCCAAAGTTGCCCAGCCGCCGACATGTCCGACGACTATAGGGTCGTCCCCACGACCCCGGGACTAGGTTGGCCCGCCGCCGACATGTCCGACGACTATAGGGTCGTCCCCACGACCCCGGGACTTGGTTGGCCCGCCGCCGACATGTCCGACGACTATAGGGTCGTCCCCACGCCCCGGGCCAAAGTTGCCCAGTCACCGACATGTCCGACGACTATAGGGTCGTCCCCACGAACCCGGGACTAGTTTGGCCAGTCACCGACATGTCCGACGACTATAGGGTCGTCCCCACGACCACTGGCCAAAGTTGCCCAGCCGCCGACATGTCCGACGACTATAGGGTCGTCCCCACGACCCCGGGACTAGGTTGGCCCGCCGCCGACATGTCCGACGACTATAGGGTCGTCCCCACGACCCCGGGACTAGGTTGGCCCGCCGCCGACATGTCCGACGACTATAGGGTCGTCCCCACGACCCCGGGACTAGGTTGGCCCGCCGCCGACATGTCCGACGACTATAGGGTCGTCCCCACGACCCCGGGACTAGGTTGGCCCGCCGCCGACATGTCCGACGACTATAGGGTCGTCCCCACGCCCCGGGCCAAAGTTGGCCAGCCGCCGACATGTCCGACGACTATAGGGTCGTCCCCACGACCCCGGGACAAGATTGGCCCGCCACCGTCATGTCCGACGACTATAGGGTCGTCCCCACGACCCCGGGGCTAGGTTGGCCTGCCGCCGACATGTCCGACGACTATAGGGTCGTCCCCACGAACCCGGGACTAGGTTGGCCAGTCACCGACATGTCCGAAGACTATAGGGTCGTCCCCACGACCCGGGCCAAAGTTGACCTGCCGCCGACATGTCCGACGACTATAGGGTCGTCCCCACGACCCCGGGACTAGGTTGGCCTGTCGCCGACATGTCCAACGACTATAGGGTCGTCCCCACGAACCCGGGACTAGGTTGGCCAGTCACCGACATGTCCGACGACTATAGGGTCGTCCCCACGACCACTGGCCAAAGTTGCCCAGCCGCCGACATGTCCGGCGACTATAGGGTCGTCCCCACGACCCCGGGACTATGTTGGCCCGCCGCCGACTTGTCCGACGACTATAGGGTCGTCCCCACGACCGGGGCCAAAGTTGGCCAGCCGCCGACATGTCCGACGACTTTAGGGTCGTCCCCACGACCCCGGGTCTAGGTTGGCCTGCCGCCGACATGTCCGACGAGTTTAGGGTCGTCCCCACGAACCCGGGACTAGGTTGGCCAGTCACCGACATGTCCGACGACTATAGGGTCGTCCCCACGACCACTGGCCAAAGTTGCCCAGCCGCCGACATGTCCGACGACTATAGGGTCGTCCCCACGACCACGGGCCAAAGTTGCCCTGCCGCCGACATGTCCGACGACTATAGGGTCGTCCCCACGACCACTGGCCAATGTTGCCCAGCCGCCGACATGTCCGACGACTGTAGGGTCGTCCCCACGACCACGGGCCAAAGTTGGCCAGCCGCCGACATGTCCGACGACTTTAGGGTCGTCCCCACGACCCCGGGTCTAGGTTGGCCTGCCGCCGACATGTCCGACGAGTATAGGGTCGTCCCCACGAACCCGGGACTAGGTTGGCCAGTCACCGACATGTCCGACGACTATAGGGTCGTCCCCACGACCACTGGCCAAAGTTGCCCAGCCGCCGACATGTCCGACGACTATAGGGTCGTCCCCACGACCACGGGCCAAAGTTGCACTGCCGCCGACATGTCCGTCGACTATAGGGTCGTCCCCACGACCACGGGACTAGGTTGGCCCGCCGCCGACATGTCCGACGACTATAGGGTCGTCCCCACGTCCCGGGCCAAAGTTGGCCAGCCGCCGACATGTCCGACGACTATAGGGTCGTCCCCACGACCCCGGGACAAGATTGGCCCGCCACCGTCATGTCCGACGACTATACGGTCGTCCCCACGACCCAGGGACTAGGTTGGCCTGCCGCCGACAGGTCCGACGACTATAGGGTCGTCCCCACGAACCCGGGACTAGGTTGGCCAGTCACCGACATGTCCGACGACAATAGGGTCGTCCCCACGACCCCGGGACTAGGTTGGCCCGCCGCCGACTTGTCCGACGAGTATAGGGTCGTCCCCACGAACCCGGGACTAGGTTGGCCAGTCACCGACATGTCCGACGACTATAGGGTCGTCCCCACGACCACTGGCCAAAGTTGCCCAGCCGCCGACATGTCCGACGACTATAGGGTCGTCCCCACGACCACGAGCCAAAGTTGCCCTGCCGCCGACATGTCCGACGACTATAGGGTCGTCCCCACGACCACTGGCCAAAGTTGCCCAGCCGCCGACATGTCCGACGACTATAGGGTCGTCCCCACGACCACGGGCCAAAGTTGCACTGCCGCCGACATGTCCGACGACTATAGGGTCGTCCCCACAACCACGGGACTAGGTTGGCCCGCCGCCGACATGTCCGACGACTATAGGGTCGTCCCCACGCCCCGGGCCAAAGTTGGCCAGCCGCCGACATGTCCGACGACTATAGGGTCGTCCCCACGACCACTGGCCAAAGTTGCCCTGCCGCCGACATGTCCGACGACTATAGGGTCGTCCCCACAACCACGGGACTAGGTTGGCCCGCCGCCGACATGTCCGACGACTATAGGGTCGTCCCCACGTCCCGGGCCAAAGTTGGCCAGCCGCCGACATGTCCGACGACTATAGGGTCGTCCCCACGACCCCGGGACAAGATTGGCCCGCCACCGTCATGTCCGACGACTATACGGTCGTCCCCACGACCCAGGGACTAGGTTGGCCTGCCGCCGACATGTCCGTCGACTATAGGGTCGTCCCCACGACCACGGGACTAGGTTGGCCCGCCGCCGACATGTCCGACGACTATAGGGTCGTCCCCACGTCCCGGGCCAAAGTTGGCCAGCCGCCGACATGTCCGACGACTATAGGGTCGTCCCCACGACCCCGGGACAAGATTGGCCCGCCACCGTCATGTCCGACGACTATACAGTCGTCCCCACGACCCAGGGACTAGGTTGGCCTGCCGCCGACAGGTCCGACGACTATAGGGTCGTCCCCACGAACCCGGGACTAGGTTGGCCAGTCACCGACATGTCCGACGACAATAGGGTCGTCCCCACGACCCCGGGACTAGGTTGGCCCGCCGCCGACTTGTCCGACGAGTATAGGGTCGTCCCCACGAACCCGGGACTAGGTTGGCCAGTCACCGACATGTCCGACGACTATAGGGTCGTCCCCACGACCACTGGCCAAAGTTGCCCAGCCGCCGACATGTCCGACGACTATAGGGTCGTCCCCACGACCACGGGCCAAAGTTGCCCTGCCGCCGACATGTCCGACGACTATAGGGTCGTCCCCACGACCACTGGCCAAAGTTGCCCAGCCGCCGACATGTCCGACGACTATAGGGTCGTCCCCACGACCACGGGCCAAAGTTGCACTGCCGCCGACATGTCCGACGACTATAGGGTCGTCCCCACAACCACGGGACTAGGTTGGCCCGCCGCCGACATGTCCGACGACTATAGGGTCGTCCCCACGCCCCGGGCCAAAGTTGGCCAGCCGCCGACATGTCCGACGACTATAGGGTCGTCCCCACGACCACTGGCCAAAGTTGCCCTGCCGCCGACATGTCCGACGACTATAGGGTCGTCCCCACGACCACGGGACTAGGTTGGCCCGCCGCCGACATGTCCGACGACTATAGGGTCGTCCCCACGACCAGGGGCCAAAGTTGCACTGCCGCCGACATGTCCGACGACTATAGGGTCGTCCCCACGACCACGGGACTAGGTTGGCCCGCCGCCGACATGTCCGACGACTATAGGGTCCTCCCCACGCCCCGGGCCAAAGTTGGCCAGCCGCTGACATGTCCGACGACTATAGGGTCGTCCCCACGACCCCGGGACAAGATTGTCCCGCCTCCGTCATGTCCGACGACTATACGGTCGTCCCCACGACCCCGGGACTAGGTTGGCCTGCCGCCGACAGGTCCGACGACTATAGGGTCGTCCCCACGAACCCGGGACTAGGTTGGCCAGTCAGCGACATGTCCGACGAAAATAGGGTCGTCCCCACGACCACGGGCCAAAGTTGCACTGCCGCCGACATGTCCGACGACTATAGGGTCGTCCCCACGACCACGGGCCAAAGTTGCCCTGCCGCCGACATGTCCGACGACTATAGGGTCGTCCCCACGACCACTGGCCAAAGTTGCCCAGCCGCCGACATGTCCGACGACTATAGGGTCGTCCCCACGACCACGGGCCACAGTTGCACTGCCGCCGACATGTCCGACGACTATAGGGTCGTCCCCACAACCACGGGACTAGGTTGGCCCGCCGCCGACATGTCCGACGACTATAGGGTCGTCCCCACGCCCCGGGCCAAAGTTGGCCAGCCGCCGACATGTCCGACGACTATAGGGTCGTCCCCACGACCACTGGCCAAAGTTGCCCTGCCGCCGACATGTCCGACGACTATAGGGTCGTCCCCACGACCACTGGCCAAACTTGCCCAGCCGCCGACATGTCCGACGACTATAGGGTCGTCCCCACGACCAGGGGCCAAAGTTGCACTGCCGCCGACATGTCCGACGACTATAGGGTCGTCCCCACGACCACGGGACTAGGTTGGCCCGCCGCCGACATGTCCGACGACTATAGGGTCCTCCCCACGCCCCGGGCCAAAGTTGGCCAGCCGCCGACATGTCCGACGACTATAGGGTCGTCCCCACGACCCCGGGACAAGATTGTCCCGCCTCCGTCATGTCCGACGACTATACGGTCGTCCCCACGACCCCGGGACTAGGTTGGCCTGCCGCCGACAGGTCCGACGACTATAGGATCGTCCCCACGAACCCGGGACTAGGTTGGCCAGTCAGCGACATGTCCGACGACAATAGGGTCGTCCCCACGACCACTGGCCAAAGTTGCCCCGCCGCCGACATGTCCGACGACTATAGGGTCGTCCCCACGACCCCGGGACTAGGTTGGCCCGCCGCCGACTTGTCCGACGACTATAGGGTCGTCCCCACGACCACGGGACTAGGTTGGCCCGCCGCCGACATGTCCGACGACTATAGGGTCGTCCCCACGACCCCGGGACTAGGTTGGCCCGCCGCCGACATGTCCGACGACTATAGGGTCGTCCCCACGCCCCGGGCCAAAGTTGGCCAGCCGCCGACATGTCCGACGACTATAGGGTCGTCCCCACGACCACTGGCCAAACTTGCCCAGCCGCCGATATGTCCGACGACTATAGGGTCGTCCCCACGACCTGGGCCAAAGTTGCACTGCCGCCGACATGTCCGACGACTATAGGGTCGTCCCCACGACCACGGGACTAGGTTGGCCCGCCGCCGACATGTCCGACGACTATAGGGTCGTCCCCACGCCCCGGGACAAAGTTGGCCAGCCGCCGACATGTCCGACGACTCTAGGGTCGTCCCCACGACCCCGGGACAAGATTGGCCCGCCTCCGTCATGTCCGACGACTATACGGTCGTCCCCACGACCCCGGGACTAGGTTGGCCTGCCGCCGACAGGTCCGACGACTATAGGGTCGTCCCCACGAACCCGGGACTAGGTTGGCCAGTCAGCGACATGTCCGACGACAATAGGGTCGTCCCCACGACCACTGGCCAAAGTTGCCCCGCCGCCGACATGTCCGACGACTATAGGGTCGTCCCCACGACCCCGGGACTAGGTTGGCCCGCCGCCGACTTGTCCGACGACTATAGGGTCGTCCCCACGACCACGGGCCAATGTTGCCCTGCCGCCGACATGTCCGACGACTATAGGGTCGTCCCGACGACCACTGGCCAAAGTTGCCCAGCCGCCGACATGTCCGACGACCATAGGGTCGTCCCCACGACCACTGGCCAAAGTTGCCCCGCCGCCGAAATGTCCGACGACTATAGGGTCGTCCCCACGACCCCGGGACTAGGTTGGCCCGCCTCCGTCATGTCCGACGACTATACGGTCGTCCCCACGACCCCGGGACTAGGTTGGCCTGCCGCCGACAGGTCCGACGACTATAGGGTCGTCCCCACGAACCCGGGACTAGGTTGGCCCGCCGCCGACATGTCCGACGACTATAGGGTCGTCCCCACGCCCCGGGCCAAAGTTGGCCAGCCGCCGACATGTCCGACGACTATAGTGTCGTCCCCACGAACCCGGGACTAGGTTGGCCAGTCACCGACATGTCCGACGTCTATAGGGTCGACCCCACGACAACTGGCCAAAGTTGCCCAGCCGCCGACATGTCCGACGACTATAGGGTCGTCCCCACGACCACGGGACTAGGTTGGCCCGCCGCCGACATGTCCGACGACTATAGGGTCGTCCCCACGTCCCGGGCCAAAGTTGCACTGCCGCCGACATGTCCGACGACTATAGGGTCGTCCCCACAACCACTGGCCAAAGTTGCCCAGCCGCCGACATGTCCGACGACTATAGGGTCGTCCCCACGACCACGGGCCAAAGTTGCCCTGCCGCCGACATGTCCGACGACTATAGGGTCGTCCCCACGACCACTGGCCAAAGTTGCCCAGCCGCCGACATGTCCGACGATTATAGGGTCGTCCCCACGACCACGGGCCAAAGTTGCACTGCCGCCGACATGTCCGACGACTATAGGGTCGTCCCCACGACCCGGGGACTAGGTTGGCCCGCCGCCGACTTGTCCGACGACTATAGGGTCGTCCCCACGACCCGGGTCAAAGTTGGCCAGCCGCCGACATGTCCGACGACTATAGGGTCGTCCCCACGACCACTGGCCAAAGTTGCCCAGCCGCCGACATGTCCGACGACTATAGGGTCGTCCCCACGACCCCGGGACTAGGTTGGCCCGCCGCCGACATGTCCGACGACTATAGGGTCGTCCCCACGCCCCGGGCCAAAGTTGGCCAGCCGCCGACATGTCCGACGACTATAGGGTCGTCCCCACGAACCCGGGACTAGGTTGGCCAGTCACCGACATGTCCGACGTCTATAGGGTCGACCCCACGACCACTGGCCAAAGTTGCCCAGCCGCCGACATGTCCGACGACTATAGGGTCGCCCCCACGAACCCGGGACTAGGTTGTCCAGTCACCGACATGTCTGACGACTATAGGGTCGTCCCCACGACCACTGGCCAAAGTTGCCCAGCCGCCGACATGTCCGACGACTATAGGGTCGTCCCCACGACCCCGGGACTAGGTTGGCCCGCCGCCGACATGTCCGACGACTATAGGGTCGTCCCCACGCCCCGGGCCAAAGTTGGCCAGCCGCCGACATGTCCGACGACTATAGGGTCGTCCCCAAGACCACGGGCCAAAGTTGCCCAGCCGCCGACATGTCCGACGACTATAGGGTCGTCCCCACGAACCCGGGACTAGGTTGGCCAGTCACCGACATGTCCGACGACAACAGGGTCGTCCCCACGACCACTGGCCAATGTTGCCCCGCCGCCGACAGGTCCGACGACTATAGGGTCGTCCCCACGACCCCGGGACTAGGTTGGCCCGCCGCCGACTTGTCCGACGACTATAGGGTCGTCCCCACGACCCGGGTCAAAGTTGGCCAGCCGCCGACATGTCCGACGACTATAGGGTCGCCCCCACGACCACTGGCCAAAGTTGCCCAGCCGCCGACATGTCCGACGACTATAGGGTCGTCCCCACGACCCCGGGACTAGGTTGGCCCGCCGCCGACATGTCCGACGACTATAGGGTCGTCCCCACGCCCCGGGCCAAAGTTGGCCAGCCGCCGACATGTCCGACGACTATAGGGTCGTCCCCACGAACCCGGGACTAGGTTGGCCAGTCACCGACATGTCCGACGTCTATAGGGTCGACCCCACGACCACTGGCCAAAGTTGCCCTGCCGCCGACATGTCCGACGTCTATAGGGTCGTCCCGACGACCACTGGCCAAAGTTGCCCAGCCGCCGACATGTCCGACGACTATAGGGTCGTCCCCACGACCACTGGCCAAAGTTGCCCCGCCGCCGACATGTCCGACGACTATAGGGTCGTCCCCACGACCCCGGGACTAGGTTGGCCCGCCTCCGTCATGTCCGACGACTATACGGTCGTCCCCACGACCCCGGGACTAGGTTGGCCTGCCGCCGACAGGTCCGACGACTATAGGGTCGTCCCCACGAACCCGGGACTAGGTTGGCCAGTCAGCGAAATGTACGACGACAATAGGGTCGTCCCCACGACCACTGGCCAAAGTTGCCCCGCCGCCGACATGTCCGACGACTATAGGGTCGTCCCCACGACCCCGGGACTAGGTTGGCCCGCCGCCGACATGTCCGACGACTATAGGGTCGTCCCCACGACCCCGGGACTAGGTTGGCCCGCCGCCGACATGTCCGACGACTATAGGGTCGTCCCCACGACCACTGGCCAAAGTTGCCCAGCCGCCGACATGTCCGACGACTATAGGGTCGTCCCCACGACCCCGGGACTAGGTTGGCACGCCGCCGACATGTCCGACGACTATAGGGTCGTCCCCACGCCCCGGGCCAAAGTTGCCCAGCCGCCGACATGTCCGACGACTATAGGGTCGTCCCCACGACCCCGGGACTAGGTTGGCACGCCGCCGACATGTCCGACGACTATAGGGTCGTCCCCACGCCCCGGGCCAAAGTTGGCCAGCCGCCGACATGTCCGACGACTATAGGGTCGACCCCACGACCACTGGCCAAAGTTGCCCAGCCGCCGACATGTCCGACGACTATAGGGTCGTCCCCACGAACCCGGGACTAGGTTGTCCAGTCACCGACATGTCCGACGACAATAGGGTCGTCCCCACGACCCCGGGACTAGGTTGGCACGCCGCCGACATGTCCGACGACTATAGGGTCGTCCCCACGCCCCGGGCCAAAGTTGGCCAGCCGCCGAAATGTCCGACGACTATAGGGTCGACCCCACGACCACTGGCCAAAGTTGCCCAGCCGCCGACATGTCCGACGACTATAGGGTCGTCCCCACGAACCCGGGACTAGGTTGTCCAGTCACCGACATGTCCGACGACAATAGGGTCGTCCCCACGAACCCGGGACTAGTTTGGCCAGTCACCGACATGTCCGACGACTATAGGGTCGTCCCCACGACCACTGGCCAAAGTTGCCCAGCCGCCGACATGTCCGACGACTATAGGGTCGTCCCCACGACCCCGGGACTAGGTTGGCCCGCCGCCGACATGTCCGACGACTATAGGGTCGTCCCCACGCACCGGGCCAAAGTTGGCCAGCCGCCGAATTGTCCGACGACTATAGGGTCGTCCCCAAGACCACGGGCCAAAGTTGCCCTGCCGCCGACATGTCCGACGACTATAGGGTCGTCCCCACGAACCCGGGACTAGTTTGGCCAGTCACCGACATGTCCGACGACTATAGGGTCGTCCCCACGACCACTGGCCAAAGTTGCCCAGCCGCCGACATGTCCGACGACTATAGGGTCGTCCCCACGACCCCGGGACTAGGTTGGCCCGCCGCCGACATGTCCGACGACTATAGGGTCGTCCCCACGACCCCGGGACTAGGTTGGCCCGCCGCCGAGATGTCCGACGACTATAGGGTCGTCCCCACGCCCCAGGCCATAGTTGGCCAGCCGCCGACATGTCCGACGACTGTTGGGTCGTCCCCACGACCCCGGGACTAGGTTGGCCCGCCGCCGACATGTCCGACGACTATAGGGTCGTCCCCACGACCACGGGCCAAAGTTGCACTGCCGCCGACATGTCCGACGACTATAGGGTCGTCCCCACGACCACGGGACTAGGTTGGCCCGCCGCCGACATGTCCGATGACTATAGGGTCGTCCCCACGCCCCGGGCCAAAGTTGGCCAGTCGCCGACATGTCCGACGACTATAGGGTCGTCCCCACGACCACTGGCCAAAGTTGCCCAGCCGCCGACATTTCCGACGACTATAGGGTCGTCCCCACGACCACGGGCCAAAGTTGCACTGCCGCCGAGATGTCCGTCGACTATAGGGTCGTCCCCACGACCGCGGGACTAGGTTGGCCCGCCGCCGACATGTCCGACGACTATAGGGTCGTCCCCACGTCCCGGGCCAAAGTTGGCCAGCCGCCGACATGTCCGACGACTATAGGGTCGTCCCCACGACCCCGGGACAAGATTGGCCCGCCACCGTCATGTCCGACGACTATACGGTCGTCCCCACGACCCCGGGACTAGGTTGGCCTGCCACCGACAGGTCCGACGACTATAGGGTCGTCCCCACGAACCCGGGACTAGGTTGGCCAGTCACCGACATGTCCGACGACAATAGGATCGTCCCCACGACCACTGGCCAAAGTTGCCCTGCCGCCGACATGTCCGACGACTATAGGGTCGTCCCCACGACCCCGGGACTAGGTTGGCCCGCCGCCGACTTGTCCGACGACTATAGGGTCGTCCCCACGCCCCGGGCCAAAGTTGGCCAGCCGCCGACATGTCCGACGACTATAGGGTCGTCCCCACGACCACTGGCCAAAGTTGCCCAGCCGCCGACATGTCCGACGACTATAGGGTCGTCCCCACGACCACGGGCCAAAGTTGCACTGCCGCCGACATGTCCGTCGACTATAGGGTCGTCCCCACGACCGCGGGACTAGGTTGGCCCGCCGCCGACATGTCCGACGACTATAGGGTCGTCCCCACGTCCCGGGCCAAAGTTGGCCAGCCGCCGACATGTCCGACGACTATAGGGTCGTCCCCACGACCACGGGCCAAAGTTGCACTGCCGCCGACATGTCCGTCGACTATAGGGTCGTCCCCACGACCCGGGTCAAAGTTGGCCAGCCGCCGACATGTCCGACGACTATAGGGTCGTCCCCACGACCACTGGCCAAAGTTGCCCAGCCGCCGACATGTCCGACGACTATAGGGTCGTCCCCACGACCCCGGGACTAGGTTGGCCCGCCGCCGACATGTCCGACGACTATAGGGTCGTCCCCACGCCCCGGGCCAAAGTTGGCCAGCCGCCGACATGTCCGACGACTATAGGGTCGTCCCCACGAACCCGAGACTAGGTTGGCCAGTCACCGACATGTCCGACGTCTATAGGGTCGACCCCACGACCACTGGCCAAAGTTGCCCAGCCGCCGACATGTCCGACGACTACAGGGTCGTCCCCACGAACCCGGGACTAGGTTGTCCAGTCACCGACATGTCCGACGACTATAGGGTCGTCCCCACGAACCCGGGACTAGGTTGGCCCGCCGCCGACATGTCTGACGACTATAGGGTCGTCCCCACGCCCCGGGCCAAAGTTGGCCAGCCGCCGAATTGTCCGACGACTATAGGGTCGTCCCCAAGACCACGGGCCAAAGTTGCCCTGCCGCCGACATGTCCGACGACTATAGGGTCGTCCCCACGAACCCGGGACTAGGTTGGCCAGTCACCGACATGTCCGACGTCTATAGGGTCGACCCCACGACCCCGGGGCTAGGTTGGCCTGCCGCCGACATGTCCGACGACTATAGGGCCGTCCCCACGAACCCGGGACTAGGTTGGCCAGTCACCGACATGTCCGAAGACTATAGGGTCGTCCCCACGACCCGGGCCAAAGTTGACCTGCCGCCGACATGTCCGACGACTATAGGGTCGTCCCCACGACCCCGGGACTAGGTTGGCCTGTCGCCGACATGTCCAACGACTATAGGGTCGTCCCCACGAACCCGGGACTAGGTTGGCCAGTCACCGACATGTCCGACGAGTATAGGGTCGTCCCCACGACCACTGGCCAAAGTTGCCCAGCCGCCGACATGTCCGACGACTATAGGGTCGTCCCCACGACCACGGGCCAAAGTTGCACTGCCGCCGACATGTCCGACGACTATAGGGTCGTCCCCACGACCACGGGACTAGGTTGGCCCGCCGCCGACATGTTCGACGACTATAGGGTCGTCCCCACGCCCCGGGCCAAAGTTGGCCAGCCGCCGACATGTCCGACGACTATAGGGTCGTCCCCACGACCACTGGCCAAAGTTGCCCAGCCGCCGACATGTCCGACGACTATAGGGTCGTCCCCACGACCACGGGCCAAAGTTGCACTGCCACCGACATGTCCGACGACTATAGGGTCGTCCCCACGACCACGGGACTAGGTTGGCCCGCCGCTGACATGTCCGACGACTATAGGGTCGTCCCCACGCCCCGGGCCAAAGTTGGCCAGCCGCCGACATGTCCGACGACTATAGGGTGGTCCCCACGACCACTGGCCAAAGTTGCCCTGCCGCCGACATGTCCGACGACTATAGGGTCGTCCCCACGACCACTGGCCAAACTTGCCCAGCCGCCGACATGTCCGACGACTATAGGGTCGTCCCCACGACCATGGGCCAAAGTTGCACTGCCGCCGACATGTCCGACGACTATAGGGTCGTCCCCACGACCACGGGACTAGGTTGGCCCGCCGCCGACAGGTCCGACGACTATAGGGTCGTCCCCACGAACCCGGGACTAGGTTGGCCAGTCAGCGACATGTCCGACGACAATAGGGTCGTCCCCACGACCACTGGCCAAAGTTGCCCCGCCGCCGACATGTCCGACGACTATAGGGTCGTCCCCACGACCCCGGGACTAGGTTGGCCCGCCGCCGACTTGTCCGACGACTATAGGGTCGTCCCCACGACCACGGGCCAAAGTTGCCCTGCCGCCGACATGTCCGACGACTATAGGGTCGTCCCCACGACCACTGGCCAAAGTTGCCCAGCCGCCGACATGGCCGACGACTATAGGGTCGTCCCCACGACCACGGACCAAAGTTCCACTGCCGCCGACATGTCCGTCGACTATAGGGTCGTCCCCACGAACCCGGGACTAGGTTGGCCAGTCACCGACATGTCCGACGACAATAGGGTCGTCCCCACGACCACTGGCCAAAGTTGCCCCGCCGCCGACATGTCCGACGACTATAGGGTCGTCCCCACGACCCCGGGACTAGGTTGGCCCGCCGCCGACTTGGCCGACGACTATAGGGTCGTCCCCACGACCAGGGTCAAAGTTGGCCCCCCGCCGACATGTCCGACGACTATAGGGTCGTCCCCACGCCCCGGGCCAAAGTTGGCCAGCCGCCGACATGTCCGACGACTATAGAGTCGTCCCCACGAACCCGGGACTAGGTTGGCCAGTCACCGACATGTCCGACGTCTATAGGGTCGACCCCACGACCACTGGGCAAAGTTGCCCAGCCGCCGACATGTCCAACGACTATAGGGTCGTCCCCACGAACCCGGGACTAGGTTGTCCAGTCACCGACATGTCCGACGACTATAGGGTCGTCCCCACGAACCCGGGACTAGTTTGGCCAGTCACCGACATGTCCGACGATTATAGGGTCGTCCCCACGACCACTGGCCAAAGTTGCCCAGCCGCCGACATGTCCGACGACTATAGGGTCGTCCCCACGACCCCGGGACTAGGTTGGCCCGCCGCTGACATGTCCGACGACTATAGGGTCGTCCCCACGACCCCGGGACTAGGTTGGCCCGCCGCCGACATGTCCGACGACTATAGGGTCGTCCCCACGCCCCGGGCCAAAGTTGGCCAGCCGCCGACATGTCCGACGACTATAGGGTCGTCCCCACGACCACTGGCCAAACTTGCCCAGCCGCCGACATGTCCGACGACTATAGGGTCGTCCCCACGACCTGGGCCAAAGTTGCACTGCCGCCGACATGTCCGACGACTATAGGGTCGTCCCCACGACCACGGGACTAGGTTGGCCCGCCGCCGACATGTCCGACGACTATAGGGTCGTCCCCACGCCCCGGGCCAAAGTTGGCCAGCCGCCGACATGTCCGACGACTATAGGGTCGTCCCCACGACCCCGGGACAAGATTGGCCCGCCTCCGTCATGTCCGACGACTACACGGTCGTCCCCACGACCCCGGGACTAGGTTGGCCTGCCGCCGACAGGTCCGACGACTATAGGGTCGTCCCCACGAACCCGGGACTAGGTTGGCCAGTCAGCGACATGTCCGACGACAATAGGGTCGTCCCCACGACCACTGGCCAAAGTTGCCCCGCCGCCGACATGTCCGACGACTATAGGGTCGTCCCCACGACCCCGGGACTAGGTTGGCCCGCCGCCGACTTGTCCGACGACTATAGGGTCGTCCCCACGACCACGGGCCAAAGTTGCCATGCCGCCGACTTGTCCGACGACTATAGGGTTGTCCCCACGACCCGGGTCAAAGTTGGCCAGCCGCCGACATGTCCGACGACTATAGGGTCGTCCCCACGACCACTGGCCAAAGTTGCCCAGCCGCCGACATGTCCGACGACTATAGGGTCGTCCCCACGACCCCGGGACTAGGTTGGCCCGCCGCCGACATGTCCGACGACTATAGGGTCGTCCCCACGCCCCGGGCCAAAGTTGGCCAGCCGCCGACATGTCCGACGACTATAGGGTCGTCCCCACGAACCCGGGACTACGTTGGCCAGTCACCGACATGTCCGACGTCTATAGGGTCGACCCCACGACCACTGGCCAAAGTTGCCCTGCCGCCGACATGTCCGACGACTATAGGGTCGTCCCCACGACCACTGGCCAAAGTTGCCCAGCCGCCGACATGTCCGACGACTATAGGGTCGTCCCCACGTCCCGGGCCAAAGTTGCACTGCCGCCGACATGTCCGACGACTATAGGGTCGTCCCCACGACCACTGGCCAAAGTTGCCCAGCCGCCGACATGTCCGACGACTATAGGGTCGTCCCCACGGCCACGGGCCAAAGTTGCCCTGCCGCCGACATGTCCGACGACTATAGGGTCGTCCCCTCGACCACTGGCCAAAGTTGCCCAGCCGCCGACATGTCCGACGATTATAGGGTCGTCCCCACGACCACGGGCCAAAGTTGCACTGCCGCCGACATGTCCGACGACTATAGTGTCGTCCCCACGACCCGGGGACTAGGTTGGCCCGCCGCCGACTTGTCCGACGACTATAGGGTCGTCCCCACGACCCGGGTCAAAGTTGGCCAGCCGCCGACATGTTCGACGACTATAGGGTCGTCCCCACGACCACTGGCCAAAGTTGCCCAGCCGCCGACATGTCCGAAGACTATAGGGTCGTCCCCACGACCCCGGGACTAGGTTGGCCCGCCGCCGACATGTCCGACGACTATAGGGTCGTCCCCACGCCCCGGGCCAAAGTTGGCCAGCCGCCGACATGTCCGACGACTATAGGGTCGTCCCCACGAACCCGGGACTAGGTTGGCCAGTCACCGACATGTCCGACGTCTATAGGGTCGACCCCACGACCACTGGCCAGAGTTGCCCAGCCGCCGACATGTCCGACGACTATGGGGTCGTCCCCACGAACCCGGGACTAGGTTGTCCAGTCACCGACATGTCCGACGACTATAGGGTCGTACCCACGAACCCGGGACTAGTTTGGCCAGTCACCGACATGTCCGACGACTATAGGGTCGTCCCCACGACCACTGGCCAAAGTTGCCCAGCCGCCGACATGTCCGACGACTATAGGGTCGTCCCCACGACCACGGGCCAAAGTTGCCCTGCCGCCGACATGTCCGACGACTATAGGGTCGTCCCCACGACCACTGGCCAAAGTTGCCCAGCCGCCGACATGTCCGACGATTATAGGGTCGTCCCCACGACCACGGGCCAAAGTTGCACTGCCGCCGACATGTCCGACGACTATAGGGTCGTCCCCACGACCACTGGCCAAAGTTGCCCAGCCGCCGACATGTCCGACGACTATAGGGTCGTCCCCACGTCCCGGGCCAAAGTTGCACTGCCGCCGACATGTCCGACGACTATAGGGTCGTCCCCACGACCACTGGCCAAAGTTGCCCAGCCGCCGACATGTCCGTCGACTATAGGGTCGTCCCCACGACCACGGGCCAAAGTTGCCCTGCCGCCGACATGTCCGACGACTATAGGGTCGTCCCCACGACCACTGGCCAAAGTTGCCCAGCCGCCGACATGTCCGACGATTATAGGGTCGTCCCCACGACCACGGGCCAAAGTTGCACTGCCGCCGACATGTCCGACGACTATAGTGTCGTCCCCACGACCCGGGGACTAGGTTGGCCCGCCGCCGACTTGTCCGACGACTATAGGGTCGTCCCCACGACCCGGGTCAAAGTTGGCCAGCCGCCGACATGTTCGACGACTATAGGGTCGTCCCCACGACCACTGGCCAAAGTTGCCCAGCCGCCGACATGTCCGAAGACTATAGGGTCGTCCCCACGACCCCGGGACTAGGTTGGCCCGCCGCCGACATGTCCGACGACTATAGGGTCGTCCCCACGCCCCGGGCCAAAGTTGGCCAGCCGCCGACATGTCCGACGACTATAGGGTCGTCCCCACGACCACTGGCCAAAGTTGCCCTGCCGCCGACATGTCCGACGACTATAGGGTCGTCCCCACGACCACTGGCCAAACTTGCCCAGCCGCCGACATGTCCGACGACTATAGGGTCGTCCCCACGACCACTGGCCAAAGTTGCCCAGCCGCCGACATGTCCGACGACTATAGGGTCGTCCCCACGACCCCGGGACTAGGTTGGCCCGCCGCCGACATGTCCGACGACTATAGGGTCGTCCCCACGCCCCGGGCCAAAGTTGGCCAGCCGCCGACATGTCCGACGACTATAGGGTCGTCCCCACGAACCCGGGACTACGTTGGCCAGTCACCGACATGTCCGACGTCTATAGGGTCGACCCCACGACCACTGGCCAAAGTTGCCCTGCCGCCGACATGTCCGACGACTATAGGGTCGTCCCCACGACCACTGGCCAAAGTTGCCCAGCCGCCGACATGTCCGACGACTATAGGGTCGTCCCCACGTCCCGGGCCAAAGTTGCACTGCCGCCGACATGTCCGACGACTATAGGGTCGTCCCCACGACCACTGGCCAAAGTTGCCCAGCCGCCGACATGTCCGACGACTATAGGGTCGTCCCCACGGCCACGGGCCAAAGTTGCCCTGCCGCCGACATGTCCGACGACTATAGGGTCGTCCCCTCGACCACTGGCCAAAGTTGCCCAGCCGCCGACATGTCCGACGATTATAGGGTCGTCCCCACGACCACGGGCCAAAGTTGCACTGCCGCCGACATGTCCGACGACTATAGTGTCGTCCCCACGACCCGGGGACTAGGTTGGCCCGCCGCCGACTTGTCCGACGACTATAGGGTCGTCCCCACGACCCGGGTCAAAGTTGGCCAGCCGCCGACATGTTCGACGACTATAGGGTCGTCCCCACGACCACTGGCCAAAGTTGCCCAGCCGCCGACATGTCCGAAGACTATAGGGTCGTCCCCACGACCCCGGGACTAGGTTGGCCCGCCGCCGACATGTCCGACGACTATAGGGTCGTCCCCACGCCCCGGGCCAAAGTTGGCCAGCCGCCGACATGTCCGACGACTATAGGGTCGTCCCCACGAACCCGGGACTAGGTTGGCCAGTCACCGACATGTCCGACGTCTATAGGGTCGACCCCACGACCACTGGCCAGAGTTGCCCAGCCGCCGACATGTCCGACGACTATGGGGTCGTCCCCACGAACCCGGGACTAGGTTGTCCAGTCACCGACATGTCCGACGACTATAGGGTCGTACCCACGAACCCGGGACTAGTTTGGCCAGTCACCGACATGTCCGACGACTATAGGGTCGTCCCCACGACCACTGGCCAAAGTTGCCCAGCCGCCGACATGTCCGACGATTATAGGGTCGTCCCCACGACCACGGGCCAAAGTTGCACTGCCGCCGACATGTCCGACGACTATAGGGTCGTCCCCACGACCCCGGGACTAGGTTGGCCCGCCGCCGACATGTCCGACGACTATAGGGTCGTCCCCACGCCCCGGGCCAAAGTTGGCCAGCCGCCGACATGTCCGACGACTATAGGGTCGTCCCCACGACCCCGGGACAAGATTGGCCCGCCTCCGTCATGTCCGACGACTACACGGTCGTCCCTACGACCCCGGGACTAGGTTGGCCTGCCGCCGACAGGTCCGACGACTATAGGGTCGTCCCCACGAACCCGGGACTAGGTTGGCCAGTCAGCGACATGTCCGACGACAATAGGGTCGTCCCCACGACCACTGGCCAAAGTTGCCCCGCCGCCGACATGTCCGACGACTATAGGGTCGTCCCCACGACCCCGGGACTAGGTTGGCCCGCCGCCGACTTGTCCGACGACTATAGGGTCGTCCCCACGACCACGGGCCAAAGTTGCCCTGCCGCCGACTTGTCCGACGACTATAGGGTTGTCCCCACGACCCGGGTCAAAGTTGGCCAGCCGCCGACATGTCCGACGACTATAGGGTCGTCCCCACGACCACTGGCCAAAGTTGCCCAGCCGCCGACATGTCCGACGACTATAGGGTCGTCCCCACGACCCCGGGACTAGGTTGGCCCGCCGCCGACATGTCCGACGACTATAGGGTCGTCCCCACGCCCCGGGCCAAAGTTGGCCAGCCGCCGACATGTCCGACGACTATAGGGTCGTCCCCACGAACCCGGGACTAGGTTGGCCAGTCACCGACATGTCCGACGTCTATAGGGTCGACCCCACGACCACTGGCCAAAGTTGCCCTGCCGCCGACATGTCCGACGACTATAGGGTCGTCCCCACGACCACTGGCCAAAGTTGCCCAGCCGCCGACATGTCCGACGACTATAGGGTCGTCCCCACGTCCCGGGCCAAAGTTGCACTGCCGCCGACATGTCCGACGACTATAGGGTCGTCCCCACGACCACTGGCCAAAGTTGCCCAGCCGCCGACATGTCCGTCGACTATAGGGTCGTCCCCACGACCACGGGCCAAAGTTGCCCTGCCGCCGACATGTCCGACGACTATAGGGTCGTCCCCACGACCACTGGCCAAAGTTGCCCAGCCGCCGACATGTCCGACGATTATAGGGTCGTCCCCACGACCACGGGCCAAAGTTGCACTGCCGCCGACATGTCCGACGACTATAGTGTCGTCCCCACGACCCGGGGACTAGGTTGGCCCGCCGCCGACTTGTCCGACGACTATAGGGTCGTC
Source organism: Andrena fulva (assembly GCA_946251845.1). Lineage (NCBI taxonomy): Eukaryota > Metazoa > Arthropoda > Insecta > Hymenoptera > Andrenidae > Andrena > Andrena fulva. Next base: position 890,859 of record CAMITZ010000126.1, on the reverse strand, counting down.
CCCACGACCCGGGTCAAAGTTGGCCAGCCGCCGACATGTTCGACGACTATAGGGTCGTCCCCACGACCACTGGCCAAAGTTGCCCAGCCGCCGACATGTCCGAAGACTATAGGGTCGTCCCCACGACCCCGGGACTAGGTTGGCCCGCCGCCGACATGTCCGACGACTATAGGGTCGTCCCCACGCCCCGGGCCAAAGTTGGCCAGCCGCCGACATGTCCGACGACTATAGGGTCGTCCCCACGACCACTGGCCAAAGTTGCCCTGCCGCCGACATGTCCGACGACTATAGGGTCGTCCCCACGACCACTGGCCAAACTTGCCCAGCCGCCGACATGTCCGACGACTATAGGGTCGTCCCCACGACCAGGGGCCAAAGTTGCACTGCCGCCGACATGTCCGACGACTATAGGGTCGTCCCCACGACCACGGGACTAGGTTGGCCCGCCGCCGACATGTCCGACGACTATAGGGTCCTCCCCACGCCCCGGGCCAAAGTTGGCCAGCCGCTGACATGTCCGACGACTATAGGGTCGTCCCCACGACCCCGGGACAAGATTGTCCCGCCTCCGTCATGTCCGACGACTATACGGTCGTCCCCACGACCCCGGGACTAGGTTGGCCTGCCGCCGACAGGTCCGACGACTATAGGGTCGTCCCCACGAACCCGGGACTAGGTTGGCCAGTCAGCGACATGTCCGACGACAATAGGGTCGTCCCCACGACCACGGGCCAAAGTTGCACTGCCGCCGACATGTCCGACGACTATAGGGTCGTCCCCACGACCACGGGACTAGGTTGGCCCGCCGCCGACATGTCCGACGACTATAGGGTCGTCCCCACGCCCCGGGCCAAAGTTGCCCTGCCGCCGACATGTCCGACGACTATAGGGTCGTCCCCACGACCACTGGCCAAACTTGCCCAGCCGCCGACATGTCCGACGACTATAGGGTCGTCCCCACGACCATGGGCCAAAGTTGCACTGCCGCCGACATGTCCGACGACTATAGGGTCGTCCCCACGACCACGGGACTAGGTTGGCCCGCCGCCGACATGTCCGACGACTATAGGGTCGTCCCCACGCCCCGGGCCAAAGTTGGCCAGCCGCCGACATGTCCGACGACTATAGGGTCGTCCCCACGACCCCGGGACAAGATTGTCCCGCCTCCGTCATGTCCGACGACTATACGGTCGTCCCCACGACCCCGGGACTAGGTTGGCCTGCCGCCGACAGGTCCGACGACTATAGGATCGTCCCCACGAACCCGGGACTAGGTTGGCCAGTCAGCGACATGTCCGACGACAATAGGGTCGTCCCCACGACCACTGGCCAAAGTTGGCCCGCCGCCGACATGTCCGACGACTATAGGGTCGTCCCCACGTCCCGGGCCAAAGTTGCACTGCCGCCGACATGTCCGACGACTATAGGGTCGTCCCCACAACCACTGGCCAAAGTTGCCCAGCCGCCGACATGTCCGACGACTATAGGGTCGTCCCCACGACCACGGGCCAAAGTTGCCCTGCCGCCGACATGTCCGACGACTATAGGGTCGTCCCCACGACCACTGGCCAAAGTTGCCCAGCCGCCGACATGTCCGACGATTATAGGGTCGTCCCCACGACCACGGGCCAAAGTTGCACTGCCGCCGACATGTCCGACGACTATAGGGTCGTCCCCACGACCCGGGGACAAGGTTGGCCCGCCGCCGACTTGTCCGACGACTATAGGGTCGTCCCCACGACCCGGGTCAAAGTTGGCCAGCCGCCGACATGTCCGACGACTATAGGGTCGTCCCCACGACCACTGGCCAAAGTTGCCCAGCCGCCGACATGTCCGACGACTATAGGGTCGTCCCCACGACCCCGGGACTAGGTTGGCCCGCCGCCGACATGTCCGACGACTATAGGGTCGTCCCCACGCCCCGGGCCAAAGTTGGCCAGCCGCCGACATGTCCGACGACTATAGGGTCGTCCCCACGAACCCGGGACTAGGTTGGCCAGTCACCGACATGTCCGACGTCTATAGGGTCGACCCCACGACCACTGGCCAAAGTTGCCCTGCCGCCGACATGTCCGACGACTATAGGGTCGTCCCCACGACCCCGGGACTAGGTTGGCCCGCCGCCGACATGTCCGACGACTATAGGGTCGTCCCCACGACCCCGGGACTAGGTTGGCCCGCCGCCGACATGTCCGACGACTATAGGGTCGTCCCCACGACCACTGGCCAAAGTTGCCCAGCCGCCGACATGTCCGACGACTATAGGGTCGTCCCCACGACCCCGGGACTAGGTTGGCCCGCCGCCGACATGTCCGACGACTATAGGGTCGTCCCCACGACCACTGGCCAAAGTTGCCCAGCCGCCGACATGTCCGACGATTATAGGGTCGTCCCCACGACCACGGGCCAAAGTTGCACTGCCGCCGACATGTCCGACGACTATAGGGTCGTCCCCACGACCCGGGGACTAGGTTGGCCCGCCGCCGACTTGTCCGACGACTATAGGGTCGTCCCCACGACCACTGGCCAAAGTTGCCCAGCCGCCGACATGTCCGACGACTATAGGGTCGTCCCCACGCCCCCGGGCCAAAGTTGGCCAGCCGCCGACATGTCCGACGACTATAGGGTCGTCCCCAAGACCACGGGCCAAAGTTGCCCTGCCGCCGACATGTCCGACGACTATAGGGTCGTCCCCACGAACCCGGGACTAGGTTGGCCAGTCACCGACATGTCCGACGACAACAGGGTCGTCCCCACGACCACTGGCCAATGTTGCCCCGCCGCCGACAGGTCCGACGACTATAGGGTCGTCCCCACGACCCCGGGACTAGGTTGGCCCGCCGCCGACTTGTCCGACGACTATAGGGTCGTCCCCACGACCCGGGTCAAAGTTGGCCAGCCGCCGACATGTCCGACGACTATAGGGTCGCCCCCCACGACCACTGGCCAAAGTTGCCCAGCCGCCGACATGTCCGACGACTATAGGGTCGTCCCCACGACCCCGGGACTAGGTTGGCCCGCCGCCGACATGTCCGACGACTATAGGGTCGTCCCCACGCCCCGGGCCAAAGTTGGCCAGCCGCCGACATGTCCGACGACTATAGGGTCGTCCCCACGAACCCGGGACTAGGTTGGCCAGTCACCGACATGTCCGACGTCTATAGGGTCGACCCCACGACCACTGGCCAAAGTTGCCCTGCCGCCGACATGTCCGACGTCTGTAGGGTCGTCCGGACGACCACTGGCCAAAGTTGCCCAGCCGCCGACATGTCCGACGACTATAGGGTCGTCCCCACGACCACTGGCCAAAGTTGCCCCGCCGCCGACATGTCCGACGACTATAGGGTCGTCCCCACGACCCCGGGACTAGGTTGGCCCGCCTCCGTCATGTCCGACGACTATACGGTCGTCCCCACGACCCCGGGACTAGGTTGGCCTGCCGCCGACAGGTCCGACGACTATAGGGTCGTCCCCACGAACCCGGGACTAGGTTGGCCAGTCAGCGAAATGTACGACGACAATAGGGTCGTCCCCACGACCACTGGCCAAAGTTGCCCCGCCGCCGACATGTCCGACGACTATAGGGTCGTCCCCACGACCCCGGGACTAGGTTGGCCCGCCGCCGACATGTCCGACGACTATAGGGTCGTCCCCACGACCCCGGGACTAGGTTGGCCCGCCGCCGACATGTCCGACGACTATAGGGTCGTCCCCACGACCACTGGCCAAAGTTGCCCAGCCGCCGACATGTCCGACGACTATAGGGTCGTCCCCACGACCCCGGGACTAGGTTGGCACGCCGCCGACATGTCCGACGACTATAGGGTCGTCCCCACGCCCCGGGCCAAAGTTGGCCAGCCGCCGACATGTCCGACGACTATAGGGTCGACCCCACGACCACTGGCCAAAGTTGCCCAGCCGCCGACATGTCCGACGACTATAGGGTCGTCCCCACGAACCCGGGACTAGGTTGTCCAGTCACCGACATGTCCGACGACAATAGGGTCGTCCCCACGAACCCGGGACTAGTTTGGCCAGTCACCGACATGTCCGACGACTATAGGGTCGTCCCCACGACCACTGGCCAAAGTTGCCCAGCCGCCGACATGTCCGACGACTATAGGGTCGTCCCCACGACCCCGGGACTAGGTTGGCCCGCCGCCGACATGTCCGACGACTATAGGGTCGTCCCCACGCACCGGGCCAAAGTTGGCCAGCCGCCGAATTGTCCGACGACTATAGGGTCGTCCCCAAGACCACGGGCCAAAGTTGCCCTGCCGCCGACATGTCCGACGACTATAGGGTCGTCCCCACGAACCCGGGACTAGTTTGGCCAGTCACCGACATGTCCGACGACTATAGGGTCGTCCCCACGACCACTGGCCAAAGTTGCCCAGCCGCCGACATGTCCGACGACTATAGGGTCGTCCCCACGACCCCGGGACTAGGTTGGCACGCCGCCGACATGTCCGACGACTATAGGGTCGTCCCCACGCCCCGGGCCAAAGTTGGCCAGCCGCCGACATGTCCGACGACTATAGGGTCGACCCCACGACCACTGGCCAAAGTTGCCCAGCCGCCGACATGTCCGACGACTATAGGGTCGTCCCCACGAACCCGGGACTAGGTTGTCCAGTCACCGACATGTCCGACGACAATAGGGTCGTCCCCACGAACCCGGGACTAGTTTGGCCAGTCACCGACATGTCCGACGACTATAGGGTCGTCCCCACGACCACTGGCCAAAGTTGCCCAGCCGCCGACATGTCCGACGACTATAGGGTCGTCCCCACGACCCCGGGACTAGGTTGGCCCGCCGCCGACATGTCCGACGACTATAGGGTCGTCCCCACGCACCGGGCCAAAGTTGGCCAGCCGCCGAATTGTCCGACGACTATAGGGTCGTCCCCAAGACCACGGGCCAAAGTTGCCCTGCCGCCGACATGTCCGACGACTATAGGGTCGTCCCCACGAACCCGGGACTAGTTTGGCCAGTCACCGACATGTCCGACGACTATAGGGTCGTCCCCACGACCACTGGCCAAAGTTGCCCAGCCGCCGACATGTCCGACGACTATAGGGTCGTCCCCACGACCCCGGGACTAGGTTGGCCCGCCGCCGACATGTCCGACGACTATAGGGTCGTCCCCACGACCCCGGGACTAGGTTGGCCCGCCGCCGAGATGTCCGACGACTATAGGGTCGTCCCCACGCCCCAGGCCATAGTTGGCCAGCCGCCGACATGTCCGACGACTGTTGGGTCGTCCCCACGACCCCGGGACTAGGTTGGCCCGCCGCCGACATGTCCGACGACTATAGGGTCGTCCCCACGACCACGGGCCAAAGTTGCACTGCCGCCGACATGTCCGACGACTATAGGGTCGTCCCCACGACCACGGGACTAGGTTGGCCCGCCGCCGACATGTCCGATGACTATAGGGTCGTCCCCACGCCCCGGGCCAAAGTTGGCCAGTCGCCGACATGTCCGACGACTATAGGGTCGTCCCCACGACCACTGGCCAAAGTTGCCCAGCCGCCGACATGTCCGACGACTATAGGGTCGTCCCCACGACCACGGGCCAAAGTTGCACTGCCGCCGAGATGTCCGTCGACTATAGGGTCGTCCCCACGACCGCGGGACTAGGTTGGCCCGCCGCCGACATGTCCGACGACTATAGGGTCGTCCCCACGTCCCGGGCCAAAGTTGGCCAGGCGCCGACATGTCCGACGACTATAGGGTCGTCCCCACGACCCCGGGACAAGATTGGCCCGCCACCGTCATGTCCGACGACTATACGGTCGTCCCCACGACCCCGGGACTAGGTTGGCCTGCCGCCGACAGGTCCGACGACTATAGGGTCGTCCCCACGAACCCGGGACTAGGTTGGCCAGTCACCGACATGTCCGACGACAATAGGATCGTCCCCACGACCACTGGCCAAAGTTGCCCTGCCGCCGACATGTCCGACGACTATAGGGTCGTCCCCACGACCCCGGGACTAGGTTGGCCCGCCGCCGACTTGTCCGACGACTATAGGGTCGTCCCCACGCCCCGGGCCAAAGTTGGCCAGCCGCCGACATGTCCGACGACTATAGGGTCGTCCCCACGACCACTGGCCAAAGTTGCCCAGCCGCCGACATGTCCGACGACTATAGGGTCGTCCCCACGACCACGGGCCAAAGTTGCACTGCCGCCGACATGTCCGTCGACTATAGGGTCGTCCCCACGACCGCGGGACTAGGTTGGCCCGCCGCCGACATGTCCGACGACTATAGGGTCGTCCCCACGTCCCGGGCCAAAGTTGGCCAGCCGCCGACATGTCCGACGACTATAGGGTCGTCCCCACGACCACGGGCCAAAGTTGCACTGCCGCCGACATGTCCGTCGACTATAGGGTCGTCCCCACGACCCGGGTCAAAGTTGGCCAGCCGCCGACATGTCCGACGACTATAGGGTCGTCCCCACGACCACTGGCCAAAGTTGCCCAGCCGCCGACATGTCCGACGACTATAGGGTCGTCCCCACGACCCCGGGACTAGGTTGGCCCGCCGCCGACATGTCCGACGACTATAGGGTCGTCCCCACGCCCCGGGCCAAAGTTGGCCAGCCGCCGACATGTCCGACGACTATAGGGTCGTCCCCACGAACCCGAGACTAGGTTGGCCAGTCACCGACATGTCCGACGTCTATAGGGTCGACCCCACGACCACTGGCCAAAGTTGCCCAGCCGCCGACATGTCCGACGACTACAGGGTCGTCCCCACGAACCCGGGACTAGGTTGTCCAGTCACCGACATGTCCGACGACTATAGGGTCGTCCCCACGAACCCGGGACTACGTTGTCCAGTCACCGACATGTCCGACGACTATAGGGTCGTCCCCACGACCACTGGCCAAAGTTGCCCAGCCGCCGAAGTGTCCGACGACTATAGGGTCGTCCCCACGACCCCGGGACTAGGTTGGCCCGCCGCCGACATGTCTGACGACTATAGGGTCGTCCCCACGCCCCGGGCCAAAGTTGGCCAGCCGCCGAATTGTCCGACGACTATAGGGTCGTCCCCAAGACCACGGGCCAAAGTTGCCCTGCCGCCGACATGTCCGACGACTATAGGGTCGTCCCCACGAACCCGGGACTAGGTTGGCCAGTCACCGACATGTCCGACGTCTATAGGGTCGACCCCACGACCCCGGGGCTAGGTTGGCCTGCCGCCGACATGTCCGACGACTATAGGGCCGTCCCCACGAACCCGGGACTAGGTTGGCCAGTCACCGACATGTCCGAAGACTATAGGGTCGTCCCCACGACCCGGGCCAAAGTTGACCTGCCGCCGACATGTCCGACGACTATAGGGTCGTCCCCACGACCCCGGGACTAGGTTGGCCTGTCGCCGACATGTCCAACGACTATAGGGTCGTCCCCACGAACCCGGGACTAGGTTGGCCAGTCACCGACATGTCCGACGAGTATAGGGTCGTCCCCACGACCACTGGCCAAAGTTGCCCAGCCGCCGACATGTCCGACGACTATAGGGTCGTCCCCACGACCACGGGCCAAAGTTGCACTGCCGCCGACAGGTCCGACGACTATAGGGTCGTCCCCACGACCACGGGACTAGGTTGGCCCGCCGCCGACATGTTCGACGACTATAGGGTCGTCCCCACGCCCCGGGCCAAAGTTGGCCAGCCGCCGACATGTCCGACGACTATAGGGTCGTCCCCACGACCACTGGCCAAAGTTGCCCAGCCGCCGACATGTCCGACGACTATAGGGTCGTCCCCACGACCACGGGCCAAAGTTGCACTGCCACCGACATGTCCGACGACTATAGGGTCGTCCCCACGACCACGGGACTAGGTTGGCCCGCCGCTGACATGTCCGACGACTATAGGGTCGTCCCCACGCCCCGGGCCAAAGTTGGCCAGCCGCCGACATGTCCGACGACTATAGGGTCGTCCCCACGACCACTGGCCAAAGTTGCCCTGCCGCCGACATGTCCGACGACTATAGGGTCGTCCCCACGACCACTGGCCAAACTTGCCCAGCCGCCGACATGTCCGACGACTATAGGGTCGTCCCCACGACCATGGGCCAAAGTTGCACTGCCGCCGACATGTCCGACGACTATAGGGTCGTCCCCACGACCACGGGACTAGGTTGGCCCGCCGCCGACATGTCCGACGAGTATAGGGTCGTCCCCACGCCCCGGGCCAAAGTTGGCCAGCCGCCGACATGTCCGACGACTATAGGGTCGTCCCCACGCCCCGGGCCAAAGTTGGCCAGCCGCCGACATGTCCGACGACTATAGAGTCGTCCCCACGAACCCGGGACTAGGTTGGCCAGTCACCGACATGTCCGACGTCTATAGGGTCGACCCCGCGACCACTGGGCAAAGTTGCCCAGCCGCCGACATGTCCGACGACTATAGGGTCGTCCCCACGAACCCGGGACTAGGTTGTCCAGTCACCGACATGTCCGACGACTATAGGGTCGTCCCCACGAACCCGGGACTAGTTTGGCCAGTCACCGACATGTCCGACGATTATAGGGTCGTCCCCACGACCACTGGCCAAAGTTGCCCAGCCGCCGACATGTCCGACGACTATAGGGTCGTCCCCACGACCCCGGGACTAGGTTGGCCCGCCGCTGACATGTCCGACGACTATAGGGTCGTCCCCACGACCCCGGGACTAGGTTGGCCCGCCGCCGACATGTCCGACGACTATAGGGTCGTCCCCACGCCCCGGGCCAAAGTTGGCCAGCCGCCGACATGTCCGACGACTATAGGGTCGTCCCCACGACCACTGGCCAAACTTGCCCAGCCGCCGACATGTCCGACGACTATAGGGTCGTCCCCACGACCTGGGCCAAAGTTGCACTGCCGCCGACATGTCCGACGACTATAGGGTCGTCCCCACGACCACGGGACTAGGTTGGCCCGCCGCCGACATGTCCGACGACTATAGGGTCGTCCCCACGCCCCGGGCCAAAGTTGGCCAGCCGCCGACATGTCCGACGACTATAGGGTCGTCCCCACGACCCCGGGACAAGATTGGCCCGCCTCCGTCATGTCCGACGACTACACGGTCGTCCCCACGACCCCGGGACTAGGTTGGCCTGCCGCCGACAGGTCCGACGACTATAGGGTCGTCCCCACGAACCCGGGACTAGGTTGGCCAGTCAGCGACATGTCCGACGACAATAGGGTCGTCCCCACGACCACTGGCCAAAGTTGCCCCGCCGCCGACATGTCCGACGACTATAGGGTCGTCCCCACGACCCCGGGACTAGGTTGGCCCGCCGCCGACTTGTCCGACGACTATAGGGTCGTCCCCACGACCACGGGCCAAAGTTGCCATGCCGCCGACTTGTCCGACGACTATAGGGTTGTCCCCACGACCCGGGTCAAAGTTGGCCAGCCGCCGACATGTCCGACGACTATAGGGTCGTCCCCACGACCACTGGCCAAAGTTGCCCAGCCGCCGACATGTCCGACGACTATAGGGTCGTCCCCACGACCCCGGGACTAGGTTGGCCCGCCGCCGACATGTCCGACGACTATAGGGTCGTCCCCACGCCCCGGGCCAAAGTTGGCCAGCCGCCGACATGTCCGACGACTATAGGGTCGTCCCCACGAACCCGGGACTACGTTGGCCAGTCACCGACATGTCCGACGTCTATAGGGTCGACCCCACGACCACTGGCCAAAGTTGCCCTGCCGCCGACATGTCCGACGACTATAGGGTCGTCCCCACGACCACTGGCCAAAGTTGCCCAGCCGCCGACATGTCCGACGACTATAGGGTCGTCCCCACGTCCCGGGCCAAAGTTGCACTGCCGCCGACATGTCCGACGACTATAGGGTCGTCCCCACGACCACTGGCCAAAGTTGCCCAGCCGCCGACATGTCCGACGACTATAGGGTCGTCCCCACGACCACGGGCCAAAGTTGCCCTGCCGCCGACATGTCCGACGACTATAGGGTCGTCCCCACGACCACTGGCCAAAGTTGCCCAGCCGCCGACATGTCCGACGATTATAGGGTCGTCCCCACGACCACGGGCCAAAGTTGCACTGCCGCCGACATGTCCGACGACTATAGTGTCGTCCCCACGACCCGGGGACTAGGTTGGCCCGCCGCCGACTTGTCCGACGACTATAGGGTCGTCCCCACGACCCGGGTCAAAGTTGGCCAGCCGCCGACATGTTCGACGACTATAGGGTCGTCCCCACGACCACTGGCCAAAGTTGCCCAGCCGCCGACATGTCCGAAGACTATAGGGTCGTCCCCACGACCCCGGGACTAGGTTGGCCCGCCGCCGACATGTCCGACGACTATAGGGTCGTCCCCACGCCCCGGGCCAAAGTTGGCCAGCCGCCGACATGTCCGACGACTATAGGGTCGTCCCCACGAACCCGGGACTAGGTTGGCCAGTCACCGACATGTCCGACGTCTATAGGGTCGACCCCACGACCACTGGCCAGAGTTGCCCAGCCGCCGACATGTCCGACGACTATGGGGTCGTCCCCACGAACCCGGGACTAGGTTGTCCAGTCACCGACATGTCCGACGACTATAGGGTCGTACCCACGAACCCGGGACTAGTTTGGCCAGTCCCCGACATGTCCGACGACTATAGGGTCGTCCCCACGACCACTGGCCAAAGTTGCCCAGCCGCCGACATGTCCGACGACTATAGGGTCGTCCCCACGACCACGGGCCAAAGTTGCCCTGCCGCCGACATGTCCGACGACTATAGGGTCGTCCCCACGACCACTGGCCAAAGTTGCCCAGCCGCCGACATGTCCGACGATTATAGGGTCGTCCCCACGACCACGGGCCAAAGTTGCACTGCCGCCGACATGTCCGACGACTATAGGGTCGTCCCCACGACCCCGGGACTAGGTTGGCCCGCCGCCGACATGTCCGACGACTATAGGGTCGTCCCCACGCCCCGGGCCAAAGTTGGCCAGCCGCCGACATGTCCGACGACTATAGGGTCGTCCCCACGACCCCGGGACAAGATTGGCCCGCCTCCGTCATGTCCGACGACTACACGGTCGTCCCTACGACCCCGGGACTAGGTTGGCCTGCCGCCGACAGGTCCGACGACTATAGGGTCGTCCCCACGAACCCGGGACTAGGTTGGCCAGTCAGCGACATGTCCGACGACAATAGGGTCGTCCCCACGACCACTGGCCAAAGTTGCCCCGCCGCCGACATGTCCGACGACTATAGGGTCGTCCCCACGACCCCGGGACTAGGTTGGCCCGCCGCCGACTTGTCCGACGACTATAGGGTCGTCCCCACGACCACGGGCCAAAGTTGCCCTGCCGCCGACTTGTCCGACGACTATAGGGTTGTCCCCACGACCCGGGTCAAAGTTGGCCAGCCGCCGACATGTCCGACGACTATAGGGTCGTCCCCACGACCACTGGCCAAAGTTGCCCAGCCGCCGACATGTCCGACGACTATAGGGTCGTCCCCACGACCCCGGGACTAGGTTGGCCCGCCGCCGACATGTCCGACGACTATAGGGTCGTCCCCACGCCCCGGGCCAAAGTTGGCCAGCCGCCGACATGTCCGACGACTATAGGGTCGTCCCCACGAACCCGGGACTAGGTTGGCCAGTCACCGACATGTCCGACGTCTATAGGGTCGACCCCACGACCACTGGCCAAAGTTGCCCTGCCGCCGACATGTCCGACGACTATAGGGTCGTCCCCACGACCACTGGCCAAAGTTGCCCAGCCGCCGACATGTCCGACGACTATAGGGTCGTCCCCACGTCCCGGGCCAAAGTTGCACTGCCGCCGACATGTCCGACGACTATAGGGTCGTCCCCACGACCACTGGCCAAAGTTGCCCAGCCGCCGACATGTCCGTCGACTATAGGGTCGTCCCCACGACCACGGGCCAAAGTTGCCCTGCCGCCGACATGTCCGACGACTATAGGGTCGTCCCCACGACCACTGGCCAAAGTTGCCCAGCCGCCGACATGTCCGACGATTATAGGGTCGTCCCCACGACCACGGGCCAAAGTTGCACTGCCGCCGACATGTCCGACGACTATAGTGTCGTCCCCACGACCCGGGGACTAGGTTGGCCCGCCGCCGACTTGTCCGACGACTATAGGGTCGTCCCCACGACCCGGGTCAAAGTTGGCCAGCCGCCGACATGTTCGACGACTATAGGGTCGTCCCCACGACCACTGGCCAAAGTTGCCCAGCCGCCGACATGTCCGAAGACTATAGGGTCGTCCCCACGACCCCGGGACTAGGTTGGCCCGCCGCCGACATGTCCGACGACTATAGGGTCGTCCCCACGCCCCGGGCCAAAGTTGGCCAGCCGCCGACATGTCCGACGACTATAGGGTCGTCCCCACGAACCCGGGACTAGGTTGGCCAGTCACCGACATGTCCGACGTCTATAGGGTCGACCCCACGACCACTGGCCAGAGTTGCCCAGCCGCCGACATGTCCGACGACTATGGGGTCGTCCCCACGAACCCGGGACTAGGTTGTCCAGTCACCGACATGTCCGACGACTATAGGGTCGTACCCACGAACCCGGGACTAGTTTGGCCAGTCACCGACATGTCCGACGACTATAGGGTCGTCCCCACGACCACTGGCCAAAGTTGCCCAGCCGCCGACATGTCCGACGACTATAGGGTCGTCCCCACGACCACGGGCCAAAGTTGCCCTGCCGCCGACATGTCCGACGACTATAGGGTCGTCCCCACGACCACTGGCCAAAGTTGCCCAGCCGCCGACATGTCCGACGATTATAGGGTCGTCCCCACGACCACGGGCCAAAGTTGCACTGCCGCCGACATGTCCGACGACTATAGGGTCGTCCCCACGACCCCGGGACTAGGTTGGCCCGCCGCCGACTTGTCCGACGACTATAGGGTCGTCCCCACGACCCGGGTCAAAGTTGGCCAGCCGCCGACATGTCCGACGACTATAGGGTCGTCCCCACGACCACTGGCCAAAGTTGCCCAGCCGCCGACATGTCCGACGACTATAGGGTCGTCCCCACGACCCCGGGACTAGGATGGCCCGCCGCCGACATGTCCGACGACTATAGGGTCGTCCCACGCCCCGGGCCAAAGTTGGCCAGCCGCCAACATGTCCGACGACTATAGGGTCGTCCCCAAGACCACGGGCCAAAGTTGCCCTGCCGCCGACATGTCCGACGACTATAGGGTCGTCCCCACGAACCCGGGACTAGGTTGGCCAGTCACCGAAATGTCCGACGTCTATAGGGTCGACCCCACGACCACTGGCCAAAGTTGCCCAGCCGCCGACATGTCCGACGACTATAGGGTCGTCCCCACGAACCCGGGACTAGGTTGTCCAGTCACCGACATGTCCGACGACTATAGGGTCGTCCCCACGAACCCGGGACTAGTTTGGCCAGTCACCGACATGTCCGACGACTATAGGGTCGTCCCCACGACCACTGGCCAAAGTTGCCCAGCCGCCGACATGTCCGACGACTATAGGGTCGTCCCCACGAACCCGGGACTAGGTTGTCCAGTCACCGACATGTCCGACGACTATAGGGTCGTCCCCACGAACCCGGGACTAGTTTGGCCAGTCACCGACATGTCCGACGACTATAGGGTCGTCCCCACGACCACTGGCCAAAGTTGCCCAGCCGCCGACATGTCCGACGACTATAGGGTCGTCCCCACGAACCCGGGACTAGGTTGGCCAGTCACCGACATGTCCGACGTCTATAGGGTCGACCCCACGACCACTGGGCAAAGTTGCCCAGCCGCCGACATGTCCGACGACTATAGGGTCGTCCCCACGAACCCGGGACTAGGTTGTCCAGTCACCGACATGTCCGACGACTATAGGGTCGTCCCCACGAACCCGGGACTAGTTTGGCCAGTCACCGACATGTCCGACGATTATAGGGTCGTCCCCACGACCACTGGCCAAAGTTGCCCAGCCGCCGACATGTCCGACGACTATAGGGTCGTCCCCACGACCCCGGGACTAGGTTGGCCCGCCGCTGACATGTCCGACGACTATAGGGTCGTCCCCACGACCCCGGGACTAGGTTGGCCCGCCGCCGACATGTCCGACGACTATAGGGTCGTCCCCACGCCCCGGGCCAAAGTTGGCCAGCCGCCGCCATGTCCGACGACTATAGGGTCGTCCCCACGAACCCGGGACTAGGTTGGCCAGTCACCGACATGTCCGACGTCTATAGGGTCGACCCCACGACCACTGGCCAGAGTTGCCCAGCCGCCGACATGTCCGACGACTATAGGGTCGTCCCCACGAACCCGGGACTAGGTTGTCCAGTCACCGACATGTCCGACGACTATAGGGTCGTACCCACGAACCCGGGACTAGTTTGGCCAGTCACCGACATGTCCGACGACTATAGGGTCGTCCCCACGACCACTGGCCAAAGTTGCCCAGCCGCCGACATGTCCGACGACTATAGGGTCGTCCCCACGACCACGGGCCAAAGTTGCCCTGCCGCCGACATGTCCGACGACTATAGGGTCGTCCCCACGACCACTGGCCAAAGTTGCCCAGCCGCCGACATGTCCGACGATTATAGGGTCGTCCCCACGACCACGGGCCAAAGTTGCACTGCCGCCGACATGTCCGACGACTATAGGGTCGTCCCCACGACCCCGGGACTAGGTTGGCCCGCCGCCGACTTGTCCGACGACTATAGGGTCGTCCCCACGACCCGGGTCAAAGTTGGCCAGCCGCCGACATGTCCGACGACTATAGGGTCGTCCCCACGACCACTGGCCAAAGTTGCCCAGCCGCCGACATGTCCGACGACTATAGGGTCGTCCCCACGACCCCGGGACTAGGTTGGCCCGCCGCCGACATGTCCGACGACTATAGGGTCGTCCCCACGCCCCGGGCCAAAGTTGGCCAGCCGCCGACATGTCCGACGACTATAGGGTCGTCCCCACGACCCCGGGACTAGGTTGGCCAGTCACCGACATGTCCGACGTCTATAGGGTCGACCCCACGACCACTGGCCAAAGTTGCCCAGCCGCCGACATGTCCGACGACTATAGGGTCGTCCCCACGAACCCGGGACTAGGTTGTCCAGTCACCGACATGTCCGACGACTATAGGGTCGTACCCACGAACCCGGGACTAGTTTGGCCAGTCACCGACATGTCCGACGACTATAGGGTCGTCCCCACGACCACTGGCCAAAGTTGCCCAGCCGCCGACATGTCCGACGACTATAGGGTCGTCCCCACGACCCCGGGACTAGGTTGTCCAGTCACCGACATGTCCGACGACTATAGGGTCGTCCCCACGAACCCGGGACTAGGTTGTCCAGTCACCGACATGTCCGACGACTATAGGGTCGTCCCCACGAACCCGGGACTAGTTTGGCCAGTCACCGACATGTCCGACGATTATAGGGTCGTCCCCACGACCACTGGCCAAAGTTGCCCAGCCGCCGACATGTCCGACGACTATAGGGTCGTCCCCACGACCCCGGGACTAGGTTGGCCCGCCGCTGACATGTCCGACGACTATAGGGTCGTCCCCACGACCCCGGGACTAGGTTGGCCCGCCGCCGACATGTCCGACGACTATAGGGTCGTCCCCACGCCCCGGGCCAAAGTTGGCCAGCCGCCGCCATGTCCGACGACTATAGGGTCGTCCCCACGAACCCGGGACTAGGTTGGCCAGTCACCGACATGTCCGACGTCTATAGGGTCGACCCCACGACCACTGGCCAGAGTTGCCCAGCCGCCGACATGTCCGACGACTATAGGGTCGTCCCCACGAACCCGGGACTAGGTTGTCCAGTCACCGACATGTCCGACGACTATAGGGTCGTACCCACGAACCCGGGACTAGTTTGGCCAGTCACCGACATGTCCGACGACTATAGGGTCGTCCCCACGACCACTGGCCAAAGTTGCCCAGCCGCCGACATGTCCGACGACTATAGGGTCGTCCCCACGACCACGGGCCAAAGTTGCCCTGCCGCCGACATGTCCGACGACTATAGGGTCGTCCCCACGACCACTGGCCAAAGTTGCCCAGCCGCCGACATGTCCGACGATTATAGGGTCGTCCCCACGACCACGGGCCAAAGTTGCACTGCCGCCGACATGTCCGACGACTATAGGGTCGTCCCCACGACCCCGGGACTAGGTTGGCCCGCCGCCGACTTGTCCGACGACTATAGGGTCGTCCCCACGACCCGGGTCAAAGTTGGCCAGCCGCCGACATGTCCGACGACTATAGGGTCGTCCCCACGACCCCGGGACTAGGTTGGCCCGCCGCCGACATGTCCGACGACTATAGGGTCGTCCCCACGCCCCGGGCCAAAGTTGGCCAGCCGCCGACATGTCCGACGACTATAGGGTCGTCCCCACGACCCCGGGACTAGGTTGGCCAGTCACCGACATGTCCGACGTCTATAGGGTCGACCCCACGACCACTGGCCAAAGTTGCCCAGCCGCCGACATGTCCGACGACTATAGGGTCGTCCCCACGAACCCGGGACTAGGTTGTCCAGTCACCGACATGTCCGACGACTATAGGGTCGTACCCACGAACCCGGGACTAGTTTGGCCAGTCACCGACATGTCCGACGACTATAGGGTCGTCCCCACGACCACTGGCCAAAGTTGCCCAGCCGCCGACATGTCCGACGACTATAGGGTCGTCCCCACGACCCCGGGACTAGGTTGGCCCGCCGCCGACATGTCCGACGACTATAGGGTCGTCCCCACGCCCCGGGCCAAAGTTGGCCAGCCGCCGACATGTCCGACGACTATAGGGTCGTCCCCAAGACCACGGGCCAAAGTTGCCCTGCCGCCGACATGTCCGACGACTATAGGGTCGTCCCCACGAACCCGGGACTACGTTGTCCAGTCACCGACATGTCCGACGACTATAGGGTCGTCCCCACGACCACTGGCCAAAGTTGCCCAGCCGCCGACATGTCCGACGACTATAGGGTCGTCCCCACGACCCCGGGACTAGGTTGGCCCGCCGCCGACATGTCCGACGACTATAGGGTCGTCCCCACGCCCCGGGCCAAAGTTGGCCAGCCGCCAACATGTCCGACGACTATAGGGTCGTCCCCAAGACCACGGGCCAAAGTTGCCCTGCCGCCGACATGTCCGACGACTATAGGGTCGTCCCCACGAACCCGGGACTAGGTTGGCCAGTCACCGACATGTCCGACGTCTATAGGGTCGACCCCACGACCACTGGCCAAAGTTGCCCAGCCGCCGACATGTCCGACGACTATAGGGTCGTCCCCACGAACCCGGGACTAGGTTGTCCAGTCACCGACATGTCCGACGACTATAGGGTCGTCCCCACGAACCCGGGACTAGTTTGGCCAGTCACCGACATGTCCGACGACTATAGGGTCGTCCCCACGACCACTGGCCAAAGTTGCCCAGCCGCCGACATGTCCGACGACTATAGGGTCGTCCCCACGAACCCGGGACTAGGTTGTCCAGTCACCGACATGTCCGACGACTATAGGGTCGTCCCCACGAACCCGGGACTAGTTTGGCCAGTCACCGACATGTCCGACGACTATAGGGTCGTCCCCACGACCACTGGCCAAAGTTGCCCAGCCGCCGACATGTCCGACGACTATAGGGTCGTCCCCACGAACCCGGGACTAGGTTGGCCAGTCACCGACATGTCAGACGTCTATAGGGTCGTCCCCACGACCACTGGCCAAATTTGCCCAGCCGCCGACATGTCCGACGACTATAGGGTCGTCCCCACGAACCCGGGACTAGGTTGGCCAGTCACCGACATGTCCGAAGACTATAGGGTCGTCCCCACGACCCGGGCCAAAGTTGACCTGCCGCCGACATGTCCGACGACTATAGGGTCGTCCCCACGACCCCGGGACTAGGTTGGCCTGTCGCCGACATGTCCAACGACTATAGGGTCGTCCCCACGAACCCGGGACTAGGTTGGCCAGTCACCGACATGTCCGACGACTATAGGGTCGTCCCCACGACCCCGGGACTAGGTTGGCCCGCCGCCGACTTGTCCGACGACTATAGGGTCGTCCCCACGACCGGGGCCAAAGTTGGCCAGCCGCCGACATGTCCGACGACTTTAGGGTCGTCCCCACGACCCCGGGTCTAGGTTGGCCTGCCGCCGACATGTCCGACGAGTATAGGGTCGTCCCCACGAACCCGGGACTAGGTTGGCCAGTCACCGACATGTCCGACGACTATAGGGTCGTCCCCACGACCACTGGCCAAAGTTGCCCAGCCGCCGACATGTCCGACGACTATAGGGTCGTCCCCACGACCACGGGCCAAAGTTGCCCTGCCGCCGACATGTCCGACGACTATAGGGTCGTCCCCACGACCCCGGGACTAGGTTGGCCCGCGGCCGACTTGTCCGACGACAATAGGGTCGTCCGCACGACCCCAGGAGTAGATTGCCCCGCCACCGTCATGTGCGACGACTATACGGTCGTCCCCACGACCCCGGGACTAGGTTGGCCTGCCGCCGACAGGTCCGACGACTATAGGGTCGTCCCCACGAACCCGGGACTAGGTTGGCCAGTCAGCGACATGTCCGACGACAATAGGGTCGTCCCCACGACCACTGGCCAAAGTTGCCCCGCCGCCGACATGTCCGACGACTATAGGGTCGTCCCCACGACCCCGGGACTAGGTTGGCCCGCCGCCGACTTGTCCGACGACTATAGGGGCGTCCCCACGACCACGGGCCAAAGTTGCCCTGCCGCCGACATGTCCGACGACTATAGGGTCGTCCCCACGACCACTGGCCAAAGTTGCCCAGCCGCCGACATGTCCGACGACTATAGGGTCGTCCCCACGACCACGGGCCAAAGTTGCACTGCCGCCGACATGTCCGTCGACTATAGGGTCGTCCCCACGACCGCGGGACTAGGTTGGCCCGCCGCCGACATGTCCGACGACTATAGGGTCGTCCCCACGTCCCGGGCCAAAGTTGGCCAGCCGCCGACATGTCCGACGACTATAGGGTCGTCCCCACGACCCCGGGACAAGATTGGCCCGCCACCGTCATGTCCGACGACTATACGGTCGTCCCCACGACCCCGGGACTAGGTTGGCCTGCCGCCGACAGGTCCGACGACTATAGGGTCGTCCCCACGAACTCGGGACTAGGTTGGCCAGTCACCGACATGTCCGACGACAATAGGATCGTCCCCACGACCACTGGCCAAAGTTGCCCCGCCGCCGACATGTCCGACGACTATAGGGTCGTCCCCACGACCCCGGGACTAGGTTGGCCCGCCGCCGACTTGTCCGACGACTATAGGGTCGTCCCCACGACCACTGGCCAAAGTTGCCAAGCCGCCGGCATGTCCGACGACTATAGGGTCGTCCCCACGACCCGGGCCGAAGTTGGCCAGCCGCCGACATGTCCGACGACTATAGGGTCGTCCCCACGACCCCGGGACTAGGTTGTCCAGTCACCGACATGTCCGACGACTATAGGGTCGTCCCCAAGACCACGGGCCAAAGTTGACCTGCCGCCGACATGTCCGACGACTATAGGGTCGTCCCCACGACCACTGGCCAAAGTTGCCCAGCCGCCGGCATGTCCGACGACTATAGGGTCGTCCCCACGACCCGGGCCGAAGTTGGCCAGCCGCCGACATGTCCGACGACTATAGGGTCGTCCCCACGACCCCGGGACTAGGTTGGCCTGCCGCCGACATGTCCGACGACTATAGGGTCGTCCCCACGAACCCGGGACTAGGTTGGCCAGTCACCGACATGTCCGACGACTATAGGGTCGTCCCCACGACCCGGGCCAAAGTTGACCTGCCGCCGACATGTCCGACGACTATAGGGTCGTCCCCACGACCCCGGGACTAGGTTGGCCTGCCGCCGACATGTCCAACGACTATAGGGTCGTCCCCACGAACCCGGGACTAGGTTGGCCAGTCACCGACATGTCCGACGACTATACGGTCGTCCCCCCGACCCCGGGACTAGGTTGGCCTGCCGCCGACAGGTCCGACGACTATAGGGTCGTCCCCACGAACCCGGGACTAGGTTGGCCAGTCACCGACATGTCCGACGACAATAGGGTCGTCCCCACGACCACTGGCCAAAGTTGCCCCGCCGCCGACATGTCCGACGACTATAGGGTCGTCCCCACGACCCCGGGACTAGGTTGGCCCGCCGCCGACTTGTCCGACGACTATAGGGTCGTCCCCACGACCCGGGTCAAAGTTGGCCAGCCGCCGACATGTCCGACGACTATAGGGTCGTCCCCACGAACCCGGGACTAGGTTGTCCAGTCACCGACATGTCCGACGAGTATAGGGTCGTCCCCACGACCACTGGCCAAAGTTGCCCAGCCGCCGACATGTCCGACGACTATAGGGTCGTCCCCACGACCCCGGGACTAGGTTGGCCCGCCGCCGACATGTCCGACGACTATAGGGTCGTCCCCACGCCCCGGGCCAAAGTTGGCCAGCCGCCGACATGTCCGACGACTATAGGGTCGTCCCCAAGACCACGGGCCAAAGTTGCCCTGCCGCCGACATGTCCGACGACAATAGGGTCGTCCCCACGTACCCGGGACTAGGTTGGCCAGTCACCGACATGTCCGACGTCTATAGGGTCGACCCCACGACCACTGGCCAAAGTTGCCCAGCCGCCGACATGTCCGACGACTATAGGGTCGTCCCCACGAACCCGGGACTAGGTTGTCCAGTCACCGACATGTCCGACGAGTATAGGGTCGTCCCCACGAACCCGGGACTAGGTTGGCCCGCCGCCGACTTGTCCGACGACTATAGGGTCGTCCCCACGACCGGGGCCAAAGTTGGCCAGCCGCCGACATGTCCGACGACTATAGGGTCGTCCCCACGACCCCGGGACTAGGTTGGCCCGCCCCCGACATGTCCGACGACTATAGGGTCGTCCCCACGCCCCGGGCCAAAGTTGGCCAGCCGCCGACATGTCCGACGACTATAGGGTCGTCCCCAAGACCACGGGCCAAAGTTGCCCTGCCGCCGACATGTCCGACGACTATAGGGTCGTCCCCACGAACCCGGGACTAGGTTGGCCAGTCACCGACATGTCCGACGTCTATAGGGTCGACCCCACGACCACTGGCCAAAGTTGCCCAGCCGCCGACATGTCCGACGACTATAGGGTCGTCCCCACGAACCCGGGACTA
Source organism: Andrena fulva (assembly GCA_946251845.1). Classification (NCBI taxonomy): domain Eukaryota; kingdom Metazoa; phylum Arthropoda; class Insecta; order Hymenoptera; family Andrenidae; genus Andrena; species Andrena fulva. The sequence continues at coordinate 869,662 of CAMITZ010000126.1, read as the reverse complement.
GGTTGTCCAGTCACCGACATGTCCGACGAGTATAGGGTCGTCCCCACGACCCCGGGTCTAGGTTGGCCTGCCGCCGACATGTCCGACGAGTATAGGGTCGTCCCCACGAACCCGGGACTAGGTTGGCCAGTCACCGACATGTCCGACGACTATAGGGTCGTCCCCACGAACCCGGGACTAGTTTGGCCAGTCACCGACATGTCCGACGACTATAGGGTCGTCCCCACGACCACTGGCCAAAGTTGCCCAGCCGCCGACATGTCCGACGACTATAGGGTCGTCCCCACGAACCCGGGACTAGGTTGGCCAGTCACCGACATGTCCGACGTCTATAGGGTCGTCCCCACGACCACTGGCCAAAGTTGCCCAGCCGCCGACATGTCCGACGACTATAGGGTCGTCCCCACGAACCCGGGACTAGGTTGGCCAGTCACCGACATGTCCGAAGACTATAGGGTCGTCCCCACGACCCGGGCCAAAGTTGACCTGCCACCGACATGTCCGACGACTATAGGGTCGTCCCCACGACCCCGGGACTAGGTTGGCCTGTCGCCGACATGTCCAACGACTATAGGGTCGTCCCCACGAACCCGGGACTAGGTTGGCCAGTCACCGACATGTCCGACGACTATAGGGTCGTCCCCACGACCACTGGCCAAAGTTGCCCAGCCGCCGACATGTCCGACGACTATAGGGTCGTCCCCACGACCCCGGGACTAGGTTGGCCCGCCGCCGACTTGTCCGACGACTATAGGGTCGTCCCCACGACCGGGGCCAAAGTTGGCCAGCCGCCGACATGTCCGACGACTTTAGGGTCGTCCCCACGACCCCGGGTCTAGGTTGGCCTGCCGCCGACATGTCCGACGAGTATAGGGTCGTCCCCACGAACCCGGGACTAGGTTGGCCAGTCACCGACATGTCCGACGACTATAGGGTCGTCCCCACGACCACTGGCCAAAGTTGCCCAGCCGCCGACATGTCCGACGACTATAGGGTCGTCCCCACGACCCCGGGACTAGGTTGGCCCGCCGCCGACATGTCCGACGACTATAGGGTCGTCCCCACGCCCCGGGCCAAAGTTGGCCAGCCGCCGACATGTCCGACGACTATAGGGTCGTCCCCACGAACCCGGGACTAGGTTGGCCAGTCACCGACATGTCCGACGTCTATAGGGTCGACCCCACGACCACTGGCCAAAGTTGCCCTGCTGCCGATATGTCCGACGACTATAGGGTCGTCCCCACGAACCCGGGACTAGGTTGGCCAGTCACCGACATGTCCGACGACTATAGGGTCGTCCCCACGACCACTGGCCAAAGTTGCCCAGCCGCCGACATGTCCGACGACTATAGGGTCGTCCCCACGACCCCGGGACTAGGTTGTCCAGTCACCGACATGTCCGACGACTATAGGGTCGTCCCCAAGACCACGGGCCAAAGTTGACCTGCCGCCGACATGTCCGACGACTATAGGGTCGTCCCCACGACCACTGGCCAAAGTTGCCCAGCCGCCGGCATGTCCGACGACTATAGGGTCGTCCCCACGACCCGGGCCGAAGTTGGCCAGCCGCCGACATGTCCGACGACTATAGGGTCGTCCCCACGACCCCGGGACTAGGTTGGCCTGCCGCCGACATGTCCGACGACTATAGGGTCGTCCCCACGAACCCGGGACTAGGTTGGCCAGTCACCGACATGTCCGACGACTATAGGGTCGTCCCCACGACCCGGGCCAAAGTTGACCTGCCGCCGACATGTCCGACGACTATAGGGTCGTCCCCACGACCCCGGGACTAGGTTGGCCTGCCGCCGACATGTCCAACGACTATAGGGTCGTCCCCACGAACCCGGGACTAGGTTGGCCAGTCACCGACATGTCCGACGACTATAGGGTCGTCCCCACGATCCCGGGACTAGGTTGGCCTGCCGCCGACATATCCGACGACTATAGGGTCGTCCCCACGAACCCGGGACTAGGTTGGCCAGTCACCGACATGTCCGACGACTATAGGGTCGTCCCCAAGACCACGGGCCAAAGTTGCCCTGCCGCCGACATGTCCGACGACTATAGGGTCGTCCCCACGAACCCGGGACTAGGTTGGCCAGTCACCGACATGTCCGACGTCTATAGGGTCGACCCCACGACCACTGGCCAAAGTTGCCCAGCCGCCGACATGTCCGACGACTATAGGGTCGTCCCCACGACCGGGGCCAAAGTTGGCCAGCCGCCGACATGTCCGACGACTATAGGGTCGTCCCCACGACCCCGGGACTAGGTTGGCCCGCCGCCGACATGTCCGACGACTATAGGGTCGTCCCCACGCCCCGGGCCAAAGTTGGCCAGCCGCCGACATGTCCGACGACTATAGGGTCGTCCCCAAGACCACGGGCCAAAGTTGCCCTGCCGCCGACATGTCCGACGACTATAGGGTCGTCCCCACGAACCCGGGACTAGGTTGGCCAGTCACCGACATGTCCGACGTCTATAGGGTCGACCCCACGACCACTGGCCAAAGTTGCCCAGCCGCCGACATGTCCGACGACTATAGGGTCGTCCCCACGAACCCGGGACTAGGTTGTCCAGTCACCGACATGTCCGACGAGTATAGGGTCGTCCCCACGAACCCGGGACTAGGTTGTCCAGTCACCGACATGTCCGACGAGTATAGGGTCGTCCCCACGACCACTGGCCAAAGTTGCCCAGCCGCCGACATGTCCGACGACTATAGGGTCGTCCCCACGACCCCGGGACTAGGTTGGCCCGCCGCCGACATGTCCGACGACTATAGGGTCGTCCCCACGCCCCGGGCCAAAGTTGGCCAGCCGCCGACATGTCCGACGACTATAGGGTCGTCCCCAAGACCACGGGCCAAAGTTGCCCTGCCGCCGACATGTCCGACGACTATAGGGTCGTCCCCACGAACCCGGGACTAGGTTGGCCAGTCACCGACATGTCCGACGTCTATAGGGTCGACCCCACGACCACTGGCCAAAGTTGCCCAGCCGCCGACATGTCCGACGACTATAGGGTCGTCCCCACGAACCCGGGACTAGGTTGTCCAGTCACCGACATGGCCGACGAGTATAGGGTCGTCCCCACGAACCCGGGACTAGGTTGGCCCGCCGCCGACTTGTCCGACGACTATAGGGTCGTCCCCACGACCGGGGCCAAAGTTGGCCAGCCGCCGACATGTCCGACGACTTTAGGGTCGTCCCCACGACCCCGGGTCTAGGTTGGCCTGCCGCCGACATGTCCGACGAGTATAGGGTCGTCCCCACGAACCCGGGACTAGGTTGGCCAGTCACCGACATGTCCGACGACTATAGGGTCGTCCCCACGAACCCGGGACTAGTTTGGCCAGTCACCGACATGTCCGACGACTATAGGGTCGTCCCCACGACCACTGGCCAAAGTTGCCCAGCCGCCGACATGTCCGACGACTATAGGGTCGTCCCCACGAACCCGGGACTAGGTTGGCCAGTCACCGACATGTCCGACGTCTATAGGGTCGTCCCCACGACCACTGGCCAAAGTTGCCCAGCCGCCGACATGTCCGACGACTATAGGGTCGTCCCCACGAACCCGGGACTAGGTTGGCCAGTCACCGACATGTCCGAAGACTATAGGGTCGTCCCCACGACCCGGGCCAAAGTTGACCTGCCGCCGACATGTCCGACGACTATAGGGTCGTCCCCACGACCCCGGGACTAGGTTGGCCTGTCGCCGACATGTCCAACGACTATAGGGTCGTCCCCACGAACCCGGGACTAGGTTGGCCAGTCACCGACATGTCCGACGACTATAGGGTCGTCCCCACGACCACTGGCCAAAGTTGCCCAGCCGCCGACATGTCCGACGACTATAGGGTCGTCCCCACGACCCCGGGACTAGGTTGGCCCGCCGCCGACTTGTCCGACGACTATAGGGTCGTCCCCACGACCGGGGCCAAAGTTGGCCAGCCGCCGACATGTCCGACGACTTTAGGGTCGTCCCCACGACCCCGGGTCTAGGTTGGCCTGCCGCCGACATGTCCGACGAGTATAGGGTCGTCCCCACGAACCCGGGACTAGGTTGGCCAGTCACCGACATGTCCGACGACTATAGGGTCGTCCCCACGACCACTGGCCAAAGTTGCCCAGCCGCCGACATGTCCGACGACTATAGGGTCGTCCCCACGACCACGGGCCAAAGTTGCCCTGCCGCCGACATGTCCGACGACTATAGGGTCGTCCCCACGACCACTGGCCAAAGTTGCCCAGCCGCCGACATGTCCGACGACTATAGGGTCGTCCCCACGACCCCGGGACTAGGTTGGCCCGCCGCCGACTTGTCCGACGACTATAGGGTCGTCCCCACGACCGGGGCCAAAGTTGGCCAGCCGCCGACATGTCCGACGACTATAGGGTCGTCCCCACGACCACGGGACTAGGTTGGACCGCCGCCGACATGTCCGACGACTATAGGGTCGTCCCCACGACCCCGGGACTAGGTTGGCCCGCGGCCGACTTGTCCGACGACAATAGGGTCGTCCGCACGACCCCAGGAGTAGATTGCCCCGCCACCGTCATGTGCGACGACTATACGGTCGTCCCCACGACCCCGGGACTAGGTTGGCCTGCCGCCGACAGGTCCGACGACTATAGGGTCGTCCCCACGAACCCGGGACTAGGTTGGCCAGTCAGCGACATGTCCGACGACAATAGGGTCGTCCCCACGACCACTGGCCAAAGTTGCCCCGCCGCCTACATGTCCGACGACTATAGGGTCGTCCCCACGACCCCGGGACTAGGTTGGCCCGCCGCCGACTTGTCCGACGACTATAGGGTCGTCCCCACGACCACGGGCCAAAGTTGCCCTGCCGCCGACATGTCCGACGACTATAGGGTCGTCCCCACGACCACTGGCCAAAGTTGCCCAGCCGCCGACATGTCCGACGACTATAGGGTCGTCCCCACGACCACGGGCCAAAGTTGCACTGCCGCCGACATGTCCGTCGACTATAGGGTCGTCCCCACGACCGCGGGACTAGGTTGGCCCGCCGCCGACATGTCCGACGACTATAGGGTCGTCCCCACGTCCCGGGCCAAAGTTGGCCAGCCGCCGACATGTCCGACGACTATAGGGTCGTCCCCACGACCCCGGGACAAGATTGGCCCGCCACCGTCATGTCCGACGACTATACGGTCGTCCCCACCACCCCGGGACTAGGTTGGCCTGCCGCCGACAGGTCCGACGACTATAGGGTCGTCCCCACGAACTCGGGACTAGGTTGGCCAGTCACCGACATGTCCGACGACAATAGGATCGTCCCCACGACCACTGGCCATAGTTGCCCCGCCGCCGACATGTCCGACGACTATAGGGTCGTCCCCACGACCCCGGGACTAGGTTGGCCCGCCGCCGACTTGTCCGACGACTATAGGGTCGTCCCCACGACCCGGGTCAAATTTGGCCAGCCGCCGACATGTCCGACGACTATAGGGTCGTCCCCACGACCACTGGCCAAAGTTGCCCAGCCGCCGACATGTCCGACGACTATAGGGTCGTCCCCACGACCCCGGGACTAGGTTGGCCCGCCGCCGACATGTCCGACGACTATAGGGTCGTCCCCACGCCCCGGGCCAAAGTTGGCCAGCCGCCGACATGTCCGACGACTATAGGGTCGTCCCCACGACCACTGGCCAAAGTTGCCCAGCCGCCGACATGTCCGACGACTATAGGGTCGTCCCCACGACCACGGGCCAAAGTTGCACTGCCGCCGACATGTCCGTCGACTATAGGGTCGTCCCCACGACCGCGGGACTAGGTTGGCCCGCCGCCGACATGTCCGACGACTATAGGGTCGTCCCCACGTCCCGGGCCAAAGTTGGCCAGCCGCCGACATGTCCGACGACTATAGGGTCGTCCCCACGACCACGGGCCAAAGTTGCACTGCCGCCGACATGTCCGTCGACTATAGGGTCGTCCCCACGACCCGGGTCAAAGTTGGCCAGCCGCCGACATGTCCGACGACTATAGGGTCGTCCCCACGACCACTGGCCAAAGTTGCCCAGCCGCCGACATGTCCGACGACTATAGGGTCGTCCCCACGACCCCGGGACTAGGTTGGCCCGCCGCCGACATGTCCGACGACTATAGGGTCGTCCCCACGCCCCGGGCCAAAGTTGGCCAGCCGCCGACATGTCCGACGACTATAGGGTCGTCCCCACGAACCCGGGACTAGGTTGGCCAGTCACCGACATGTCCGACGTCTATAGGGTCGACCCCACGACCACTGGCCAAAGTTGCCCTGCTGCCGACATGTCCGACGACGAATAGGGTCGTCCCCACGAACCCGGGACTAGGTTGGCCAGTCACCGACATGTCCGACGACTATAGGGTCGTCCCCACGACCACTGGCCAAAGTTTCCCAGCCGCCGACATGTCCGACGACTATAGGGTCGTCCCCACGACCCCGGGACTAGGTTGGCCAGTCACCGACATGTCCGACGACTATAGGGTCGTCCCCAAGACCACGGGCCAAAGTTGACCTGCCGCCGACATGTCCGACGACTATAGGGTCGTCCCCACGACCACTGGCCAAAGTTGCCCAGCCGCCGACATGTCCGACGACTATAGGGTCGTCCCCACGACCACGGGCCAAAGTTGCCCTGCCGCCGACATGTCCGACGACTATAGGGTCGTCCCCACGACCACTGGCCAAAGTTGCCCAGCCGCCGACATGTCCGACGACTATAGTGTAGGCGCTGAGCGCTCGGAGAAGACGGCCTATGGTGCGGAGTGGCCCATAGGTGGCGTCAGTTAGATAGGAGTTCGGAACTAGAGAGACCGCGAGAGTCGGCGTAGCGGTGTGGCTAACGCTGCTGATCAGCACGCGGGCGGCCCGGGTTCGATTCCCGGCGCCGGTGGCTCTCTTTTTCCGGCTCCTACAGTTCAGAAGTGGGATCGACAGCGCTGTGCGGTGAGGTCACACTTGGTGTTGTCAAGATTCGAGATGGTTGGAATCCTCGATCTTTGACGTAGGGCACAAGTGACGCTCCTGTGAGATATTGTGGGGTGCCTCTCGTGCTTGGCGTGTCCGGTTCCACGGTGGTTGGGATTTTGAGGAACGCGGCCGAGGACGGCCGCAATGGTCAGGATGGCCGAGCTGTAGGCGCTGAGCGCTCGGAGAAGACGGCCTATGGTGCGGAGTGGCCCATAGGTGGCGTCAGTTAGATAGGAGTTCGGAACTAGAGAGACCGCGAGAGTCGGCGTAGCGGTGTGGCTAACGCTGCTGATCAGCACGCGGGCGGCCCGGGTTCGATTCCCGGCGCCGGTGGCTCTCTTTTTCCGGCTCCTACAATAGGGTCGTCCTCACGACCACGGGCCAAAGTTGCCCTGCCGCCGACATGTCCGACGACTATAGGGTCGTCCCCACGACCACTGGCCAAAGTTGCCCAGCCGCCGACATGTCCGACGACTATAGGGTCGTCCCCACGACCACGGGCCAAAGTTGCACTGCCGCCGACATGTCCGACGGCTATAGGGTCGTCCCCACGACCACGGGACTAGGTTGGCCCGCCGCCGACATGTCCGACGACTATAGGGTCGTCCCCACGCCCCGGGCCAAAGTTGGCCAGCCGCCGACATGTCCGACGACTATAGGGTCGTCCCCAAGACCACGGGCCAAAGTTGCCCTGCCGCCGACATGTCCGACGACTATAGGGTCGTCCCCACGAACCCGGGACTAGGTTGGCCAGTCACCGACATGTCCGACGTCTATAGGGTCGACCCCACGACCACTGGCCAAAGTTGCCCAGCCGCCGACATGTCCGACGACTATAGGGTCGTCCCCACGAACCCGGGACTAGGTTGTCCAGTCACCGACATGTCCGACGAGTATAGGGTCGTCCCCACGAACCCGGGACTAGGTTGGCCCGCCGCCGACTTGTCCGACGACTATAGGGTCGTCCCCACGACCGGGGCCAAAGTTGGCCAGCCGCCGACATGTCCGACGACTTTAGGGTCGTCCCCACGACCCCGGGTCTAGGTTGCCCTGCCGCCGACATGTCCAACGACTATAGGGTCGTCCCCACGAACCCGGGACTAGGTTGGCCAGTCACCGACATGTCCGACGACTATAGGGTCGTCCCCACGATCCCGGGACTAGGTTGGCCTGCCGCCGACATATCCGACGACTATAGGGTCGTCCCCACGAACCCGGGACTAGGTTGGCCAGTCACCGACATGTCCGACGACTATAGGGTCGTCCCCAAGACCACGGGCCAAAGTTGCCCTGCCGCCGACATGTCCGACGACTATAGGGTCGTCCCCACGAACCCGGGACTAGGTTGGCCAGTCACCGACATGTCCGACGTCTATAGGGTCGACCCCACGACCACTGGCCAAAGTTGCCCAGCCGCCGACATGTCCGACGACTATAGGGTCGTCCCCACGACCGGGGCCAAAGTTGGCCAGCCGCCGACATGTCCGACGACTATAGGGTCGTCCCCACGACCCCGGGACTAGGTTGGCCCGCCGCCGACATGTCCGACGACTATAGGGTCGTCCCCACGCCCCGGGCCAAAGTTGGCCAGCCGCCGACATGTCCGACGACTATAGGGTCGTCCCCAAGACCACGGGCCAAAGTTGCCCTGCCGCCGACATGTCCGACGACTATAGGGTCGTCCCCACGAACCCGGGACTAGGTTGGCCAGTCACCGACATGTCCGACGTCTATAGGGTCGACCCCACGACCACTGGCCAAAGTTGCCCAGCCGCCGACATGTCCGACGACTATAGGGTCGTCCCCACGAACCCGGGACTAGGTTGTCCAGTCACCGACATGTCCGACGAGTATAGGGTCGTCCCCACGAACCCGGGACTAGGTTGTCCAGTCACCGACATGTCCGACGAGTATAGGGTCGTCCCCACGACCACTGGCCAAAGTTGCCCAGCCGCCGACATGTCCGACGACTATAGGGTCGTCCCCACGACCCCGGGACTAGGTTGGCCCGCCGCCGACATGTCCGACGACTATAGGGTCGTCCCCACGCCCCGGGCCAAAGTTGGCCAGCCGCCGACATGTCCGACGACTATAGGGTCGTCCCCAAGACCACGGGCCAAAGTTGCCCTGCCGCCGACATGTCCGACGACTATAGGGTCGTCCCCACGAACCCGGGACTAGGTTGGCCAGTCACCGACATGTCCGACGTCTATAGGGTCGACCCCACGACCACTGGCCAAAGTTGCCCAGCCGCCGACATGTCCGACGACTATAGGGTCGTCCCCACGAACCCGGGACTAGGTTGTCCAGTCACCGACATGGCCGACGAGTATAGGGTCGTCCCCACGAACCCGGGACTAGGTTGGCCCGCCGCCGACTTGTCCGACGACTATAGGGTCGTCCCCACGACCGGGGCCAAAGTTGGCCAGCCGCCGACATGTCCGACGACTTTAGGGTCGTCCCCACGACCCCGGGTCTAGGTTGGCCTGCCGCCGACATGTCCGACGAGTATAGGGTCGTCCCCACGAACCCGGGACTAGGTTGGCCAGTCACCGACATGTCCGACGACTATAGGGTCGTCCCCACGAACCCGGGACTAGTTTGGCCAGTCACCGACATGTCCGACGACTATAGGGTCGTCCCCACGACCACTGGCCAAAGTTGCCCAGCCGCCGACATGTCCGACGACTATAGGGTCGTCCCCACGAACCCGGGACTAGGTTGGCCAGTCACCGACATGTCCGACGTCTATAGGGTCGTCCCCACGACCACTGGCCAAAGTTGCCCAGCCGCCGACATGTCCGACGACTATAGGGTCGTCCCCACGAACCCGGGACTAGGTTGGCCAGTCACCGACATGTCCGAAGACTATAGGGTCGTCCCCACGACCCGGGCCAAAGTTGACCTGCCGCCGACATGTCCGACGACTATAGGGTCGTCCCCACGACCCCGGGACTAGGTTGGCCTGTCGCCGACATGTCCAACGACTATAGGGTCGTCCCCACGAACCCGGGACTAGGTTGGCCAGTCACCGACATGTCCGACGACTATAGGGTCGTCCCCACGACCACTGGCCAAAGTTGCCCAGCCGCCGACATGTCCGACGACTATAGGGTCGTCCCCACGACCCCGGGACTAGGTTGGCCCGCCGCCGACTTGTCCGACGACTATAGGGTCGTCCCCACGACCGGGGCCAAAGTTGGCCAGCCGCCGACATGTCCGACGACTTTAGGGTCGTCCCCACGACCCCGGGTCTAGGTTGGCCTGCCGCCGACATGTCCGACGAGTATAGGGTCGTCCCCACGAACCCGGGACTAGGTTGGCCAGTCACCGACATGTCCGACGACTATAGGGTCGTCCCCACGAACCCGGGACTAGGTTGGCCAGTCACCGACATGTCCGACGACTATAGGGTCGTCCCCACGACCACGGGCCAAAGTTGCACTGCCGCCGACATGTCCGTCGACTATAGGGTCGTCCCCACGACCCGGGTCAAAGTTGGCCAGCCGCCGACATGTCCGACGACTATAGGGTCGTCCCCACGACCACTGGCCAAAGTTGCCCAGCCGCCGACATGTCCGACGACTATAGGGTCGTCCCCACGACCCCGGGACTAGGTTGGCCCGCCGCCGACATGTCCGACGACTATAGGGTCGTCCCCACGCCCCGGGCCAAAGTTGGCCAGCCGCCGACATGTCCGACGACTATAGGGTCGTCCCCACGAACCCGGGACTAGGTTGGCCAGTCACCGACATGTCCGACGTCTATAGGGTCGACCCCACGACCACTGGCCAAAGTTGCCCTGCTGCCGACATGTCCGACGACGAATAGGGTCGTCCCCACGAACCGGGACTAGGTTGGCCAGTCACCGACATGTCCGACGACTATAGGGTCGTCCCCACGACCACTGGCCAAAGTTGCCCAGCCGCCGACATGTCCGACGACTATAGGGTCGTCCCCACGACCCCGGGACTAGGTTGGCCAGTCACCGACATGTCCGACGACTATAGGGTCGTCCCCAAGACCACGGGCCAAAGTTGACCTGCCGCCGACATGTCCGACGACTATAGGGTCGTCCCCACGACCACTGGCCAAAGTTGCCCAGCCGCCGACATGTCCGACGACTATAGGGTCGTCCCCACGACCACGGGCCAAAGTTGCCCTGCCGCCGACATGTCCGACGACTATAGGGTCGTCCCCACGACCACTGGCCAAAGTTGCCCAGCCGCCGACATGTCCGACGACTATAGTGTAGGCGCTGAGCGCTCGGAGAAGACGGCCTATGGTGCGGAGTGGCCCATAGGTGGCGTCAGTTAGATAGGAGTTCGGAACTAGAGAGACCGCGAGAGTCGGCGTAGCGGTGTGGCTAACGCTGCTGATCAGCACGCGGGCGGCCCGGGTTCGATTCCCGGCGCCGGTGGCTCTCTTTTTCCGGCTCCTACAGTTCAGAAGTGGGATCGACAGCGCTGTGCGGTGAGGTCACACTTGGTGTTGTCAAGATTCGAGATGGTTGGAATCCTCGATCTTTGACGTAGGGCACAAGTGACGCTCCTGTGAGATATTGTGGGGTGCCTCTCGTGCTTGGCGTGTCCGGTTCCACGGTGGTTGGGATTTTGAGGAACGCGGCCGAGGACGGCCGCAATGGTCAGGATGGCCGAGCTGTAGGCGCTGAGCGCTCGGAGAAGACGGCCTATGGTGCGGAGTGGCCCATAGGTGGCGTCAGTTAGATAGGAGTTCGGAACTAGAGAGACCGCGAGAGTCGGCGTAGCGGTGTGGCTAACGCTGCTGATCAGCACGCGGGCGGCCCGGGTTCGATTCCCGGCGCCGGTGGCTCTCTTTTTCCGGCTCCTACAATAGGGTCGTCCTCACGACCACGGGCCAAAGTTGCCCTGCCGCCGACATGTCCGACGACTATAGGGTCGTCCCCACGACCACTGGCCAAAGTTGCCCAGCCGCCGACATGTCCGACGACTATAGGGTCGTCCCCACGACCACGGGCCAAAGTTGCACTGCCGCCGACATGTCCGACGGCTATAGGGTCGTCCCCACGACCACGGGACTAGGTTGGCCCGCCGCCGACATGTCCGACGACTATAGGGTCGTCCCCACGCCCCGGGCCAAAGTTGGCCAGCCGCCGACATGTCCGACGACTATAGGGTCGTCCCCAAGACCACGGGCCAAAGTTGCCCTGCCGCCGACATGTCCGACGACTATAGGGTCGTCCCCACGAACCCGGGACTAGGTTGGCCAGTCACCGACATGTCCGACGTCTATAGGGTCGACCCCACGACCACTGGCCAAAGTTGCCCAGCCGCCGACATGTCCGACGACTATAGGGTCGTCCCCACGAACCCGGGACTAGGTTGTCCAGTCACCGACATGTCCGACGAGTATAGGGTCGTCCCCACGAACCCGGGACTAGGTTGGCCCGCCGCCGACTTGTCCGACGACTATAGGGTCGTCCCCACGACCGGGGCCAAAGTTGGCCAGCCGCCGACATGTCCGACGACTTTAGGGTCGTCCCCACGACCCCGGGTCTAGGTTGCCCTGCCGCCGACATGTCCAACGACTATAGGGTCGTCCCCACGAACCCGGGACTAGGTTGGCCAGTCACCGACATGTCCGACGACTATAGGGTCGTCCCCACGATCCCGGGACTAGGTTGGCCTGCCGCCGACATATCCGACGACTATAGGGTCGTCCCCACGAACCCGGGACTAGGTTGGCCAGTCACCGACATGTCCGACGACTATAGGGTCGTCCCCAAGACCACGGGCCAAAGTTGCCCTGCCGCCGACATGTCCGACGACTATAGGGTCGTCCCCACGAACCCGGGACTAGGTTGGCCAGTCACCGACATGTCCGACGTCTATAGGGTCGACCCCACGACCACTGGCCAAAGTTGCCCAGCCGCCGACATGTCCGACGACTATAGGGTCGTCCCCACGACCGGGGCCAAAGTTGGCCAGCCGCCGACATGTCCGACGACTATAGGGTCGTCCCCACGACCCCGGGACTAGGTTGGCCCGCCGCCGACATGTCCGACGACTATAGGGTCGTCCCCACGCCCCGGGCCAAAGTTGGCCAGCCGCCGACATGTCCGACGACTATAGGGTCGTCCCCAAGACCACGGGCCAAAGTTGCCCTGCCGCCGACATGTCCGACGACTATAGGGTCGTCCCCACGAACCCGGGACTAGGTTGGCCAGTCACCGACATGTCCGACGTCTATAGGGTCGACCCCACGACCACTGGCCAAAGTTGCCCAGCCGCCGACATGTCCGACGACTATAGGGTCGTCCCCACGAACCCGGGACTAGGTTGTCCAGTCACCGACATGTCCGACGAGTATAGGGTCGTCCCCACGAACCCGGGACTAGGTTGTCCAGTCACCGACATGTCCGACGAGTATAGGGTCGTCCCCACGACCACTGGCCAAAGTTGCCCAGCCGCCGACATGTCCGACGACTATAGGGTCGTCCCCACGACCCCGGGACTAGGTTGGCCCGCCGCCGACATGTCCGACGACTATAGGGTCGTCCCCACGCCCCGGGCCAAAGTTGGCCAGCCGCCGACATGTCCGACGACTATAGGGTCGTCCCCAAGACCACGGGCCAAAGTTGCCCTGCCGCCGACATGTCCGACGACTATAGGGTCGTCCCCACGAACCCGGGACTAGGTTGGCCAGTCACCGACATGTCCGACGTCTATAGGGTCGACCCCACGACCACTGGCCAAAGTTGCCCAGCCGCCGACATGTCCGACGACTATAGGGTCGTCCCCACGAACCCGGGACTAGGTTGTCCAGTCACCGACATGGCCGACGAGTATAGGGTCGTCCCCACGAACCCGGGACTAGGTTGGCCCGCCGCCGACTTGTCCGACGACTATAGGGTCGTCCCCACGACCGGGGCCAAAGTTGGCCAGCCGCCGACATGTCCGACGACTTTAGGGTCGTCCCCACGACCCCGGGTCTAGGTTGGCCTGCCGCCGACATGTCCGACGAGTATAGGGTCGTCCCCACGAACCCGGGACTAGGTTGGCCAGTCACCGACATGTCCGACGACTATAGGGTCGTCCCCACGAACCCGGGACTAGTTTGGCCAGTCACCGACATGTCCGACGACTATAGGGTCGTCCCCACGACCACTGGCCAAAGTTGCCCAGCCGCCGACATGTCCGACGACTATAGGGTCGTCCCCACGAACCCGGGACTAGGTTGGCCAGTCACCGACATGTCCGACGTCTATAGGGTCGTCCCCACGACCACTGGCCAAAGTTGCCCAGCCGCCGACATGTCCGACGACTATAGGGTCGTCCCCACGAACCCGGGACTAGGTTGGCCAGTCACCGACATGTCCGAAGACTATAGGGTCGTCCCCACGACCCGGGCCAAAGTTGACCTGCCGCCGACATGTCCGACGACTATAGGGTCGTCCCCACGACCCCGGGACTAGGTTGGCCTGTCGCCGACATGTCCAACGACTATAGGGTCGTCCCCACGAACCCGGGACTAGGTTGGCCAGTCACCGACATGTCCGACGACTATAGGGTCGTCCCCACGACCACTGGCCAAAGTTGCCCAGCCGCCGACATGTCCGACGACTATAGGGTCGTCCCCACGACCCCGGGACTAGGTTGGCCCGCCGCCGACTTGTCCGACGACTATAGGGTCGTCCCCACGACCGGGGCCAAAGTTGGCCAGCCGCCGACATGTCCGACGACTTTAGGGTCGTCCCCACGACCCCGGGTCTAGGTTGGCCTGCCGCCGACATGTCCGACGAGTATAGGGTCGTCCCCACGAACCCGGGACTAGGTTGGCCAGTCACCGACATGTCCGACGACTATAGGGTCGTCCCCACGACCACTGGCCAAAGTTGCCCAGCCGCCGACATGTCCGACGACTATAGGGTCGTCCCCACGACCACGGGCCAAAGTTGCCCTGCCGCCGACATGTCCGACGACTATAGGGTCGTCCCCACGACCACTGGCCAAAGTTGCCCAGCCGCCGACATGTCCGACGACTATAGGGTCGTCCCCACGACCCCGGGACTAGGTTGGCCCGCCGCCGACTTGTCCGACGACTATAGGGTCGTCCCCACGACCGGGGCCAAAGTTGGCCAGCCGCCGACATGTCCGACGACTATAGGGTCGTCCCCACGACCACGGGACTAGGTTGGACCGCCGCCGACATGTCCGACGACTATAGGGTCGTCCCCACGACCCCGGGACTAGGTTGGCCCGCGGCCGACTTGTCCGACGACAATAGGGTCGTCCGCACGACCCCAGGAGTAGATTGCCCCGCCACCGTCATGTGCGACGACTATACGGTCGTCCCCACGACCCCGGGACTAGGTTGGCCTGCCGCCGACAGGTCCGACGACTATAGGGTCGTCCCCACGAACCCGGGACTAGGTTGGCCAGTCAGCGACATGTCCGACGACAATAGGGTCGTCCCCACGACCACTGGCCAAAGTTGCCCCGCCGCCTACATGTCCGACGACTATAGGGTCGTCCCCACGACCCCGGGACTAGGTTGGCCCGCCGCCGACTTGTCCGACGACTATAGGGTCGTCCCCACGACCACGGGCCAAAGTTGCCCTGCCGCCGACATGTCTGACGACTATAGGGTCGTCCCCACGACCACTGGCCAAAGTTGCCCAGCCGCCGACATGTCCGACGACTATAGGGTCGTCCCCACGACCACGGGCCAAAGTTGCACTGCCGCCGACATGTCCGTCGACTATAGGGTCGTCCCCACGACCGCGGGACTAGGTTGGCCCGCCGCCGACATGTCCGACGACTATAGGGTCGTCCCCACGTCCCGGGCCAAAGTTGGCCAGCCGCCGACATGTCCGACGACTATAGGGTCGTCCCCACGACCCCGGGACAAGATTGGCCCGCCACCGTCATGTCCGACGACTATACGGTCGTCCCCACCACCCCGGGACTAGGTTGGCCTGCCGCCGACAGGTCCGACGACTATAGGGTCGTCCCCACGAACTCGGGACTAGGTTGGCCAGTCACCGACATGTCCGACGACAATAGGATCGTCCCCACGACCACTGGCCATAGTTGCCCCGCCGCCGACATGTCCGACGACTATAGGGTCGTCCCCACGACCCCGGGACTAGGTTGGCCCGCCGCCGACTTGTCCGACGACTATAGGGTCGTCCCCACGACCCGGGTCAAATTTGGCCAGCCGCCGACATGTCCGACGACTATAGGGTCGTCCCCACGACCACTGGCCAAAGTTGCCCAGCCGCCGACATGTCCGACGACTATAGGGTCGTCCCCACGACCCCGGGACTAGGTTGGCCCGCCGCCGACATGTCCGACGACTATAGGGTCGTCCCCACGCCCCGGGCCAAAGTTGGCCAGCCGCCGACATGTCCGACGACTATAGGGTCGTCCCCACGACCACTGGCCAAAGTTGCCCAGCCGCCGACATGTCCGACGACTATAGGGTCGTCCCCACGACCACGGGCCAAAGTTGCACTGCCGCCGACATGTCCGTCGACTATAGGGTCGTCCCCACGACCGCGGGACTAGGTTGGCCCGCCGCCGACATGTCCGACGACTATAGGGTCGTCCCCACGTCCCGGGCCAAAGTTGGCCAGCCGCCGACATGTCCGACGACTATAGGGTCGTCCCCACGACCACGGGCCAAAGTTGCACTGCCGCCGACATGTCCGTCGACTATAGGGTCGTCCCCACGACCCGGGTCAAAGTTGGCCAGCCGCCGACATGTCCGACGACTATAGGGTCGTCCCCACGACCACTGGCCAAAGTTGCCCAGCCGCCGACATGTCCGACGACTATAGGGTCGTCCCCACGACCCCGGGACTAGGTTGGCCCGCCGCCGACATGTCCGACGACTATAGGGTCGTCCCCACGCCCCGGGCCAAAGTTGGCCAGCCGCCGACATGTCCGACGACTATAGGGTCGTCCCCACGAACCCGGGACTAGGTTGGCCAGTCACCGACATGTCCGACGTCTATAGGGTCGACCCCACGACCACTGGCCAAAGTTGCCCTGCTGCCGACATGTCCGACGACGAATAGGGTCGTCCCCACGAACCCGGGACTAGGTTGGCCAGTCACCGACATGTCCGACGACTATAGGGTCGTCCCCACGACCACTGGCCAAAGTTGCCCAGCCGCCGACATGTCCGACGACTATAGGGTCGTCCCCACGACCCCGGGACTAGGTTGGCCAGTCACCGACATGTCCGACGACTATAGGGTCGTCCCCAAGACCACGGGCCAAAGTTGACCTGCCGCCGACATGTCCGACGACTATAGGGTCGTCCCCACGACCACTGGCCAAAGTTGCCCAGCCGCCGACATGTCCGACGACTATAGGGTCGTCCCCACGAC
Organism: Andrena fulva; assembly: GCA_946251845.1. Lineage (NCBI taxonomy): Eukaryota > Metazoa > Arthropoda > Insecta > Hymenoptera > Andrenidae > Andrena > Andrena fulva. Next base: position 852,299 of record CAMITZ010000126.1, on the reverse strand, counting down.
CACGGGCCAAAGTTGCCCTGCCGCCGACATGTCCGACGACTATAGGGTCGTCCCCACGACCACTGGCCAAAGTTGCCCAGCCGCCGACATGTCCGACGACTATAGTGTAGGCGCTGAGCGCTCGGAGAAGACGGCCTATGGTGCGGAGTGGCCCATAGGTGGCGTCAGTTAGATAGGAGTTCGGAACTAGAGAGACCGCGAGAGTCGGCGTAGCGGTGTGGCTAACGCTGCTGATCAGCACGCGGGCGGCCCGGGTTCGATTCCCGGCGCCGGTGGCTCTCTTTTTCCGGCTCCTACAGTTCAGAAGTGGGATCGACAGCGCTGTGCGGTGAGGTCACACTTGGTGTTGTCAAGATTCGAGATGGTTGGAATCCTCGATCTTTGACGTAGGGCACAAGTGACGCTCCTGTGAGATATTGTGGGGTGCCTCTCGTGCTTGGCGTGTCCGGTTCCACGGTGGTTGGGATTTTGAGGAACGCGGCCGAGGACGGCCGCAATGGTCAGGATGGCCGAGCTGTAGGCGCTGAGCGCTCGGAGAAGACGGCCTATGGTGCGGAGTGGCCCATAGGTGGCGTCAGTTAGATAGGAGTTCGGAACTAGAGAGACCGCGAGAGTCGGCGTAGCGGTGTGGCTAACGCTGCTGATCAGCACGCGGGCGGCCCGGGTTCGATTCCCGGCGCCGGTGGCTCTCTTTTTCCGGCTCCTACAATAGGGTCGTCCTCACGACCACGGGCCAAAGTTGCCCTGCCGCCGACATGTCCGACGACTATAGGGTCGTCCCCACGACCACTGGCCAAAGTTGCCCAGCCGCCGACATGTCCGACGACTATAGGGTCGTCCCCACGACCACGGGCCAAAGTTGCACTGCCGCCGACATGTCCGACGGCTATAGGGTCGTCCCCACGACCACGGGACTAGGTTGGCCCGCCGCCGACATGTCCGACGACTATAGGGTCGTCCCCACGCCCCGGGCCAAAGTTGGCCAGCCGCCGACATGTCCGACGACTATAGGGTCGTCCCCAAGACCACGGGCCAAAGTTGCCCTGCCGCCGACATGTCCGACGACTATAGGGTCGTCCCCACGAACCCGGGACTAGGTTGGCCAGTCACCGACATGTCCGACGTCTATAGGGTCGACCCCACGACCACTGGCCAAAGTTGCCCAGCCGCCGACATGTCCGACGACTATAGGGTCGTCCCCACGAACCCGGGACTAGGTTGTCCAGTCACCGACATGTCCGACGAGTATAGGGTCGTCCCCACGAACCCGGGACTAGGTTGGCCCGCCGCCGACTTGTCCGACGACTATAGGGTCGTCCCCACGACCGGGGCCAAAGTTGGCCAGCCGCCGACATGTCCGACGACTTTAGGGTCGTCCCCACGACCCCGGGTCTAGGTTGGCCTGCCGCCGACATGTCCGACGAGTATAGGGTCGTCCCCACGAACCCGGGACTAGGTTGGCCAGTCACCGACATGTCCGACGACTATAGGGTCGTCCCCACGAACCCGGGACTAGTTTGGCCAGTCACCGACATGTCCGACGACTATAGGGTCGTCCCCACGACCACTGGCCAAAGTTGCCCAGCCGCCGACATGTCCGACGACTATAGGGTCGTCCCCACGAACCCGGGACTAGGTTGGCCAGTCACCGACATGTCCGACGTCTATAGGGTCGTCCCCACGACCACTGGCCAAAGTTGCCCAGCCGCCGACATGTCCGACGACTATAGGGTCGTCCCCACGAACCCGGGACTAGGTTGGCCAGTCACCGACATGTCCGAAGACTATAGGGTCGTCCCCACGACCCGGGCCAAAGTTGACCTGCCGCCGACATGTCCGACGACTATAGGGTCGTCCCCACGACCCCGGGAATAGGTTGGCCTGTCGCCGACATGTCCAACGACTATAGGGTCGTCCCCACGAACCCGGGACTAGGTTGGCCAGTCACCGACATGTCCGACGACTATAGGGTCGTCCCCACGACCACTGGCCAAAGTTGCCCAGCCGCCGACATGTCCGACGACTATAGGGTCGTCCCCACGACCCCGGGACTAGGTTGGCCCGCCGCCGACTTGTCCGACGACTATAGGGTCGTCCCCACGACCGGGGCCAAAGTTGGCCAGCCGCCGACATGTCCGACGACTTTAGGGTCGTCCCCACGACCCCGGGTCTAGGTTGGCCTGCCGCCGACATGTCCGACGAGTATAGGGTCGTCCCCACGAACCCGGGACTAGGTTGGCCAGTCACCGACATGTCCGACGACTATAGGGTCGTCCCCACGACCACTGGCCAAAGTTGCCCAGCCGCCGACATGTCCGACGACTATAGGGTCGTCCCCACGACCACGGGCCAAAGTTGCCCTGCCGCCGACATGTCCGACGACTATAGGGTCGTCCCCACGACCACTGGCCAAAGTTGCCCAGCCGCCGACATGTCCGACGACTATAGGGTCGTCCCCACGACCCCGGGACTAGGTTGGCCCGCCGCCGACTTGTCCGACGACTATAGGGTCGTCCCCACGACCGGGGCCAAAGTTGGCCAGCCGCCGACATGTCCGACGACTATAGGGTCGTCCCCACGACCACGGGACTAGGTTGGACCGCCGCCGACATGTCCGACGACTATAGGGTCGTCCCCACGACCCCGGGACTAAGTTGGCCCGCGGCCGACTTGTCCGACGACAATAGGGTCGTCCGCACGACCCCAGGAGTAGATTGCCCCGCCACCGTCATGTGCGACGACTATACGGTCGTCCCCACTACCCCGGGACTAGGTTGGCCTGCCGCCGACAGGTCCGACGACTATAGGGTCGTCCCCACGAACCCGGGACTAGGTTGGCCAGTCAGCGACATGTCCGACGACAATAGGGTCGTCCCCACGACCACTGGCCAAAGTTGCCCCGCCGCCGACATGTCCGACGACTATAGGGTCGTCCCCACGACCCCGGGACTAGGTTGGCCCGCCGCCGACTTGTCCGACGACTATAGGGTCGTCCCCACGACCACGGGCCAAAGTTGCCCTGCCGCCGACATGTCCGACGACTATAGGGTCGTCCCCACGACCACTGGCCAAAGTTGCCCAGCCGCCGACATGTCCGACGACTATAGGGTCGTCCCCACGACCACGGGCCAAAGTTGCACTGCCGCCGACATGTCCGTCGACTATAGGGTCGTCCCCACGACCGCGGGACTAGGTTGGCCCGCCGCCGACATGTCCGACGACTATAGGGTCGTCCCCACGTCCCGGGCCAAAGTTGGCCAGCCGCCGACATGTCCGACGACTATAGGGTCGTCCCCACGACCCCGGGACAAGATTGGCCCGCCACCGTCATGTCCGACGACTATACGGTCGTCCCCACCACCCCGGGACTAGGTTGGCCTGCCGCCGACAGGTCCGACGACTATAGGGTCGTCCCCACGAACTCGGGACTAGGTTGGCCAGTCACCGACATGTCCGACGACAATAGGATCGTCCCCACGACCACTGGCCAAAGTTGCCCCGCCGCCGACATGTCCGACGACTATAGGGTCGTCCCCACGACCCCGGGACTAGGTTGGCCCGCCGCCGACTTGTCCGACGACTATAGGGTCGTCCCCACGACCCGGGTCAAATTTGGCCAGCCGCCGACATGTCCGACGACTATAGGGTCGTCCCCACGACCACTGGCCAAAGTTGCCCAGCCGCCGACATGTCCGACGACTATAGGGTCGTCCCCACGACCCCGGGACTAGGTTGGCCCGCCGCCGACATGTCCGACGACTATAGGGTCGTCCCCACGCCCCGGGCCAAAGTTGGCCAGCCGCCGACATGTCCGACGACTATAGGGTCGTCCCCAAGACCACGGGCCAAAGTTGCCCTGCCGCCGACATGTCCGACGACTATAGGGTCGTCCCCACGAACCCGGGACTAGGTTGGCCAGTCACCGACATGTCCGACGTCTATAGGGTCGACCCCACGACCACTGGCCAAAGTTGCCCAGCCGCCGACATGTCCGACGACTATAGGGTCGTCCCCACGAACCCGGGACTAGGTTGTCCAGTCACCGACATGTCCGACGAGTATAGGGTCGTCCCCACGAACCCGGGACTAGGTTGGCCCGCCGCCGACTTGTCCGACGACTATAGGGTCGTCCCCACGACCGGGGCCAAAGTTGGCCAGCCGCCGACATGTCCGACGACTTTAGGGTCGTCCCCACGACCCCGGGTCTAGGTTGGCCTGCCGCCGACATGTCCGACGAGTATAGGGTCGTCCCCACGAACCCGGGACTAGGTTGGCCAGTCACCGACATGTCCGACGACTATAGGGTCGTCCCCACGAACCCGGGACTAGTTTGGCCAGTCACCGACATGTCCGACGACTATAGGGTCGTCCCCACGACCACTGGCCAAAGTTGCCCAGCCGCCGACATGTCCGACGACTATAGGGTCGTCCCCACGAACCCGGGACTAGGTTGGCCAGTCACCGACATGTCCGACGTCTATAGGGTCGTCCCCACGACCACTGGCCAAAGTTGCCCAGCCGCCGACATGTCCGACGACTATAGGGTCGTCCCCACGAACCCGGGACTAGGTTGGCCAGTCACCGACATGTCCGAAGACTATAGGGTCGTCCCCACGACCCGGGCCAAAGTTGACCTGCCGCCGACATGTCCGACGACTATAGGGTCGTCCCCACGACCCCGGGAATAGGTTGGCCTGTCGCCGACATGTCCGACGACTATAGGGTCGTCCCCACGTCCCGGGCCAAAGTTGGCCAGCCGCCGACATGTCCGACGACTATAGGGTCGTCCCCACGACCACTGGCCAAAGTTGCCCAGCCGCCGACATGTCCGACGACTATAGGGTCGTCCCCACGACCCCGGGACTAGGTTGGCCAGTCACCGACATGTCCGACGACTATAGGGTCGTCCCCAAGACCACGGGCCAAAGTTGACCTGCCGCCGACATGTCCGACGACTATAGGGTCGTCCCCACGACCACTGGCCAAAGTTGCCCAGCCGCCGACATGTCCGACGACTATAGGGTCGTCCCCACGACCACGGGCCAAAGTTGCCCTGCCGCCGACATGTCCGACGACTATAGGGTCGTCCCCACGACCACTGGCCAAAGTTGCCCAGCCGCCGACATGTCCGACGACTATAGTGTAGGCGCTGAGCGCTCGGAGAAGACGGCCTATGGTGCGGAGTGGCCCATAGGTGGCGTCAGTTAGATAGGAGTTCGGAACTAGAGAGACCGCGAGAGTCGGCGTAGCGGTGTGGCTAACGCTGCTGATCAGCACGCGGGCGGCCCGGGTTCGATTCCCGGCGCCGGTGGCTCTCTTTTTCCGGCTCCTACAGTTCAGAAGTGGGATCGACAGCGCTGTGCGGTGAGGTCACACTTGGTGTTGTCAAGATTCGAGATGGTTGGAATCCTCGATCTTTGACGTAGGGCACAAGTGACGCTCCTGTGAGATATTGTGGGGTGCCTCTCGTGCTTGGCGTGTCCGGTTCCACGGTGGTTGGGATTTTGAGGAACGCGGCCGAGGACGGCCGCAATGGTCAGGATGGCCGAGCTGTAGGCGCTGAGCGCTCGGAGAAGACGGCCTATGGTGCGGAGTGGCCCATAGGTGGCGTCAGTTAGATAGGAGTTCGGAACTAGAGAGACCGCGAGAGTCGGCGTAGCGGTGTGGCTAACGCTGCTGATCAGCACGCGGGCGGCCCGGGTTCGATTCCCGGCGCCGGTGGCTCTCTTTTTCCGGCTCCTACAATAGGGTCGTCCTCACGACCACGGGCCAAAGTTGCCCTGCCGCCGACATGTCCGACGACTATAGGGTCGTCCCCACGACCACTGGCCAAAGTTGCCCAGCCGCCGACATGTCCGACGACTATAGGGTCGTCCCCACGACCACGGGCCAAAGTTGCACTGCCGCCGACATGTCCGACGGCTATAGGGTCGTCCCCACGACCACGGGACTAGGTTGGCCCGCCGCCGACATGTCCGACGACTATAGGGTCGTCCCCACGCCCCGGGCCAAAGTTGGCCAGCCGCCGACATGTCCGACGACTATAGGGTCGTCCCCAAGACCACGGGCCAAAGTTGCCCTGCCGCCGACATGTCCGACGACTATAGGGTCGTCCCCACGAACCCGGGACTAGGTTGGCCAGTCACCGACATGTCCGACGTCTATAGGGTCGACCCCACGACCACTGGCCAAAGTTGCCCAGCCGCCGACATGTCCGACGACTATAGGGTCGTCCCCACGAACCCGGGACTAGGTTGTCCAGTCACCGACATGTCCGACGAGTATAGGGTCGTCCCCACGAACCCGGGACTAGGTTGGCCCGCCGCCGACTTGTCCGACGACTATAGGGTCGTCCCCACGACCGGGGCCAAAGTTGGCCAGCCGCCGACATGTCCGACGACTTTAGGGTCGTCCCCACGACCCCGGGTCTAGGTTGGCCTGCCGCCGACATGTCCGACGAGTATAGGGTCGTCCCCACGAACCCGGGACTAGGTTGGCCAGTCACCGACATGTCCGACGACTATAGGGTCGTCCCCACGAACCCGGGACTAGTTTGGCCAGTCACCGACATGTCCGACGACTATAGGGTCGTCCCCACGACCACTGGCCAAAGTTGCCCAGCCGCCGACATGTCCGACGACTATAGGGTCGTCCCCACGAACCCGGGCCAAAGTTGGCCAGCCGCCGACATGTCCGACGACTTTAGGGTCGTCCCCACGACCCCGGGTCTAGGTTGGCCTGCCGCCGACATGTCCGACGAGTATAGGGTCGTCCCCACGAACCCGGGACTAGGTTGGCCAGTCACCGACATGTCCGACGACTATAGGGTCGTCCCCACGAACCCGGGACTAGTTTGGCCAGTCACCGACATGTCCGACGACTATAGGGTCGTCCCCACGACCACTGGCCAAAGTTGCCCAGCCGCCGACATGTCCGACGACTATAGGGTCGTCCCCACGACCCCGGGACTAGGTTGGCCCGCCGCCGACTTGTCCGACGACTATAGGGTCGTCCCCACGACCGGGGCCAAAGTTGGCCAGCCGCCGACATGTCCGACGACTATAGGGTCGTCCCCACGACCACGGGACTAGGTTGGACCGCCGCCGACATGTCCGACGACTATAGGGTCGTCCCCACGACCCCGGGACTAGGTTGGCCCGCGGCCGACTTGTCCGACGACAATAGGGTCGTCCGCACGACCCCAGGAGTAGATTGCCCCGCCACCGTCATGTGCGACGACTATACGGTCGTCCCCACTACCCCGGGACTAGGTTGGCCTGCCGCCGACAGGTCCGACGACTATAGGGTCGTCCCCACGAACCCGGGACTAGGTTGGCCAGTCAGCGACATGTCCGACGACAATAGGGTCGTCCCCACGACCACTGGCCAAAGTTGCCCCGCCGCCGACATGTCCGACGACTATAGGGTCGTCCCCACGACCCCGGGACTAGGTTGGCCCGCCGCCGACTTGTCCGACGACTATAGGGTCGTCCCCACGACCACGGGCCAAAGTTGCCCTGCCGCCGACATGTCCGACGACTATAGGGTCGTCCCCACGACCACTGGCCAAAGTTGCCCAGCCGCCGACATGTCCGACGACTATAGGGTCGTCCCCACGACCACGGGCCAAAGTTGCACTGCCGCCGACATGTCCGTCGACTATAGGGTCGTCCCCACGACCGCGGGACTAGGTTGGCCCGCCGCCGACATGTCCGACGACTATAGGGTCGTCCCCACGTCCCGGGCCAAAGTTGGCCAGCCGCCGACATGTCCGACGACTATAGGGTCGTCCCCACGACCCCGGGACAAGATTGGCCCGCCACCGTCATGTCCGACGACTATACGGTCGTCCCCACCACCCCGGGACTAGGTTGGCCTGCCGCCGACAGGTCCGACGACTATAGGGTCGTCCCCACGAACTCGGGACTAGGTTGGCCAGTCACCGACATGTCCGACGACAATAGGATCGTCCCCACGACCACTGGCCAAAGTTGCCCCGCCGCCGACATGTCCGACGACTATAGGGTCGTCCCCACGACCCCGGGACTAGGTTGGCCCGCCGCCGACTTGTCCGACGACTATAGGGTCGTCCCCACGACCCGGGTCAAATTTGGCCAGCCGCCGACATGTCCGACGACTATAGGGTCGTCCCCACGACCACTGGCCAAAGTTGCCCAGCCGCCGACATGTCCGACGACTATAGGGTCGTCCCCACGACCCCGGGACTAGGTTGGCCCGCCGCCGACATGTCCGACGACTATAGGGTCGTCCCCACGCCCCGGGCCAAAGTTGGCCAGCCGCCGACATGTCCGACGACTATAGGGTCGTCCCCAAGACCACGGGCCAAAGTTGCCCTGCCGCCGACATGTCCGACGACTATAGGGTCGTCCCCACGAACCCGGGACTAGGTTGGCCAGTCACCGACATGTCCGACGTCTATAGGGTCGACCCCACGACCACTGGCCAAAGTTGCCCAGCCGCCGACATGTCCGACGACTATAGGGTCGTCCCCACGAACCCGGGACTAGGTTGTCCAGTCACCGACATGTCCGACGAGTATAGGGTCGTCCCCACGAACCCGGGACTAGGTTGGCCCGCCGCCGACTTGTCCGACGACTATAGGGTCGTCCCCACGACCGGGGCCAAAGTTGGCCAGCCGCCGACATGTCCGACGACTTTAGGGTCGTCCCCACGACCCCGGGTCTAGGTTGGCCTGCCGCCGACATGTCCGACGAGTATAGGGTCGTCCCCACGAACCCGGGACTAGGTTGGCCAGTCACCGACATGTCCGACGACTATAGGGTCGTCCCCACGAACCCGGGACTAGTTTGGCCAGTCACCGACATGTCCGACGACTATAGGGTCGTCCCCACGACCACTGGCCAAAGTTGCCCAGCCGCCGACATGTCCGACGACTATAGGGTCGTCCCCACGAACCCGGGACTAGGTTGGCCAGTCACCGACATGTCCGACGTCTATAGGGTCGTCCCCACGACCACTGGCCAAAGTTGCCCAGCCGCCGACATGTCCGACGACTATAGGGTCGTCCCCACGAACCCGGGACTAGGTTGGCCAGTCACCGACATGTCCGAAGACTATAGGGTCGTCCCCACGACCCGGGCCAAAGTTGACCTGCCGCCGACATGTCCGACGACTATAGGGTCGTCCCCACGACCCCGGGAATAGGTTGGCCTGTCGCCGACATGTCCGACGACTATAGGGTCGTCCCCACGTCCCGGGCCAAAGTTGGCCAGCCGCCGACATGTCCGACGACTATAGGGTCCTCCCCACGACCACTGGCCAAAGTTGCCCAGCCGCCGACATGTCCGACGACTATAGGGTCGTCCCCACGACCCCGGGACTAGGTTGGCCAGTCACCGACATGTCCGACGACTATAGGGTCGTCCCCAAGACCACGGGCCAAAGTTGACCTGCCGCCGACATGTCCGACGACTATAGGGTCGTCCCCACGACCACTGGCCAAAGTTGCCCAGCCGCCGACATGTCCGACGACTATAGGGTCGTCCCCACGACCACGGGCCAAAGTTGCCCTGCCGCCGACATGTCCGACGACTATAGGGTCGTCCCCACGACCACTGGCCAAAGTTGCCCAGCCGCCGACATGTCCGACGACTATAGTGTAGGCGCTGAGCGCTCGGAGAAGACGGCCTATGGTGCGGAGTGGCCCATAGGTGGCGTCAGTTAGATAGGAGTTCGGAACTAGAGAGACCGCGAGAGTCGGCGTAGCGGTGTGGCTAACGCTGCTGATCAGCACGCGGGCGGCCCGGGTTCGATTCCCGGCGCCGGTGGCTCTCTTTTTCCGGCTCCTACAGTTCAGAAGTGGGATCGACAGCGCTGTGCGGTGAGGTCACACTTGGTGTTGTCAAGATTCGAGATGGTTGGAATCCTCGATCTTTGACGTAGGGCACAAGTGACGCTCCTGTGAGATATTGTGGGGTGCCTCTCGTGCTTGGCGTGTCCGGTTCCACGGTGGTTGGGATTTTGAGGAACGCGGCCGAGGACGGCCGCAATGGTCAGGATGGCCGAGCTGTAGGCGCTGAGCGCTCGGAGAAGACGGCCTATGGTGCGGAGTGGCCCATAGGTGGCGTCAGTTAGATAGGAGTTCGGAACTAGAGAGACCGCGAGAGTCGGCGTAGCGGTGTGGCTAACGCTGCTGATCAGCACGCGGGCGGCCCGGGTTCGATTCCCGGCGCCGGTGGCTCTCTTTTTCCGGCTCCTACAATAGGGTCGTCCTCACGACCACGGGCCAAAGTTGCCCTGCCGCCGACATGTCCGACGACTATAGGGTCGTCCCCACGACCACTGGCCAAAGTTGCCCAGCCGCCGACATGTCCGACGACTATAGGGTCGTCCCCACGACCACGGGCCAAAGTTGCACTGCCGCCGACATGTCCGACGGCTATAGGGTCGTCCCCACGACCACGGGACTAGGTTGGCCCGCCGCCGACATGTCCGACGACTATAGGGTCGTCCCCACGCCCCGGGCCAAAGTTGGCCAGCCGCCGACATGTCCGACGACTATAGGGTCGTCCCCAAGACCACGGGCCAAAGTTGCCCTGCCGCCGACATGTCCGACGACTATAGGGTCGTCCCCACGAACCCGGGACTAGGTTGGCCAGTCACCGACATGTCCGACGTCTATAGGGTCGACCCCACGACCACTGGCCAAAGTTGCCCAGCCGCCGACATGTCCGACGACTATAGGGTCGTCCCCACGAACCCGGGACTAGGTTGTCCAGTCACCGACATGTCCGACGAGTATAGGGTCGTCCCCACGAACCCGGGACTAGGTTGGCCCGCCGCCGACTTGTCCGACGACTATAGGGTCGTCCCCACGACCGGGGCCAAAGTTGGCCAGCCGCCGACATGTCCGACGACTTTAGGGTCGTCCCCACGACCCCGGGTCTAGGTTGGCCTGCCGCCGACATGTCCGACGAGTATAGGGTCGTCCCCACGAACCCGGGACTAGGTTGGCCAGTCACCGACATGTCCGACGACTATAGGGTCGTCCCCACGAACCCGGGACTAGTTTGGCCAGTCACCGACATGTCCGACGACTATAGGGTCGTCCCCACGACCACTGGCCAAAGTTGCCCAGCCGCCGACATGTCCGACGACTATAGGGTCGTCCCCACGAACCCGGGACTAGGTTGGCCAGTCACCGACATGTCCGACGTCTATAGGGTCGTCCCCACGACCACTGGCCAAAGTTGCCCAGCCGCCGACATGTCCGACGACTATAGGGTCGTCCCCACGAACCCGGGACTAGGTTGGCCAGTCACCGACATGTCCGAAGACTATAGGGTCGTCCCCACGACCCGGGCCAAAGTTGACCTGCCGCCGACATGTCCGACGACTATAGGGTCGTCCCCACGACCCCGGGAATAGGTTGGCCTGTCGCCGACATGTCCAACGACTATAGGGTCGTCCCCACGAACCCGGGACTAGGTTGGCCAGTCACCGACATGTCCGACGACTATAGGGTCGTCCCCACGACCACTGGCCAAAGTTGCCCAGCCGCCGACATGTCCGACGACTATAGGGTCGTCCCCACGACCCCGGGACTAGGTTGGCCCGCCGCCGACTTGTCCGACGACTATAGGGTCGTCCCCACGACCGGGGCCAAAGTTGGCCAGCCGCCGACATGTCCGACGACTTTAGGGTCGTCCCCACGACCCCGGGTCTAGGTTGGCCTGCCGCCGACATGTCCGACGAGTATAGGGTCGTCCCCACGAACCCGGGACTAGGTTGGCCAGTCACCGACATGTCCGACGACTATAGGGTCGTCCCCACGACCACTGGCCAAAGTTGCCCAGCCGCCGACATGTCCGACGACTATAGGGTCGTCCCCACGACCACGGGCCAAAGTTGCCCTGCCGCCGACATGTCCGACGACTATAGGGTCGTCCCCACGACCACTGGCCAAAGTTGCCCAGCCGCCGACATGTCCGACGACTATAGGGTCGTCCCCACGACCCCGGGACTAGGTTGGCCCGCCGCCGACTTGTCCGACGACTATAGGGTCGTCCCCACGACCGGGGCCAAAGTTGGCCAGCCGCCGACATGTCCGACGACTATAGGGTCGTCCCCACGACCACGGGACTAGGTTGGACCGCCGCCGACATGTCCGACGACTATAGGGTCGTCCCCACGACCCCGGGACTAGGTTGGCCCGCGGCCGACTTGTCCGACGACAATAGGGTCGTCCGCACGACCCCAGGAGTAGATTGCCCCGCCACCGTCATGTGCGACGACTATACGGTCGTCCCCACTACCCCGGGACTAGGTTGGCCTGCCGCCGACAGGTCCGACGACTATAGGGTCGTCCCCACGAACCCGGGACTAGGTTGGCCAGTCAGCGACATGTCCGACGACAATAGGGTCGTCCCCACGACCACTGGCCAAAGTTGCCCCGCCGCCGACATGTCCGACGACTATAGGGTCGTCCCCACGACCCCGGGACTAGGTTGGCCCGCCGCCGACTTGTCCGACGACTATAGGGTCGTCCCCACGACCACGGGCCAAAGTTGCCCTGCCGCCGACATGTCCGACGACTATAGGGTCGTCCCCACGACCACTGGCCAAAGTTGCCCAGCCGCCGACATGTCCGACGACTATAGGGTCGTCCCCACGACCACGGGCCAAAGTTGCACTGCCGCCGACATGTCCGTCGACTATAGGGTCGTCCCCACGACCGCGGGACTAGGTTGGCCCGCCGCCGACATGTCCGACGACTATAGGGTCGTCCCCACGTCCCGGGCCAAAGTTGGCCAGCCGCCGACATGTCCGACGACTATAGGGTCGTCCCCACGACCCCGGGACAAGATTGGCCCGCCACCGTCATGTCCGACGACTATACGGTCGTCCCCACCACCCCGGGACTAGGTTGGCCTGCCGCCGACAGGTCCGACGACTATAGGGTCGTCCCCACGAACTCGGGACTAGGTTGGCCAGTCACCGACATGTCCGACGACAATAGGATCGTCCCCACGACCACTGGCCAAAGTTGCCCCGCCGCCGACATGTCCGACGACTATAGGGTCGTCCCCACGACCCCGGGACTAGGTTGGCCCGCCGCCGACTTGTCCGACGACTATAGGGTCGTCCCCACGACCCGGGTCAAATTTGGCCAGCCGCCGACATGTCCGACGACTATAGGGTCGTCCCCACGACCACTGGCCAAAGTTGCCCAGCCGCCGACATGTCCGACGACTATAGGGTCGTCCCCACGACCCCGGGACTAGGTTGGCCCGCCGCCGACATGTCCGACGACTATAGGGTCGTCCCCACGCCCCGGGCCAAAGTTGGCCAGCCGCCGACATGTCCGACGACTATAGGGTCGTCCCCAAGACCACGGGCCAAAGTTGCCCTGCCGCCGACATGTCCGACGACTATAGGGTCGTCCCCACGAACCCGGGACTAGGTTGGCCAGTCACCGACATGTCCGACGTCTATAGGGTCGACCCCACGACCACTGGCCAAAGTTGCCCAGCCGCCGACATGTCCGACGACTATAGGGTCGTCCCCACGAACCCGGGACTAGGTTGTCCAGTCACCGACATGTCCGACGAGTATAGGGTCGTCCCCACGAACCCGGGACTAGGTTGGCCCGCCGCCGACTTGTCCGACGACTATAGGGTCGTCCCCACGACCGGGGCCAAAGTTGGCCAGCCGCCGACATGTCCGACGACTTTAGGGTCGTCCCCACGACCCCGGGTCTAGGTTGGCCTGCCGCCGACATGTCCGACGAGTATAGGGTCGTCCCCACGAACCCGGGACTAGGTTGGCCAGTCACCGACATGTCCGACGACTATAGGGTCGTCCCCACGAACCCGGGACTAGTTTGGCCAGTCACCGACATGTCCGACGACTATAGGGTCGTCCCCACGACCACTGGCCAAAGTTGCCCAGCCGCCGACATGTCCGACGACTATAGGGTCGTCCCCACGAACCCGGGACTAGGTTGGCCAGTCACCGACATGTCCGACGTCTATAGGGTCGTCCCCACGACCACTGGCCAAAGTTGCCCAGCCGCCGACATGTCCGACGACTATAGGGTCGTCCCCACGAACCCGGGACTAGGTTGGCCAGTCACCGACATGTCCGAAGACTATAGGGTCGTCCCCACGACCCGGGCCAAAGTTGACCTGCCGCCGACATGTCCGACGACTATAGGGTCGTCCCCACGACCCCGGGAATAGGTTGGCCTGTCGCCGACATGTCCAACGACTATAGGGTCGTCCCCACGAACCCGGGACTAGGTTGGCCAGTCACCGACATGTCCGACGACTATAGGGTCGTCCCCACGACCACTGGCCAAAGTTGCCCAGCCGCCGACATGTCCGACGACTATAGGGTCGTCCCCACGACCCCGGGACTAGGTTGGCCCGCCGCCGACTTGTCCGACGACTATAGGGTCGTCCCCACGACCGGGGCCAAAGTTGGCCAGCCGCCGACATGTCCGACGACTTTAGGGTCGTCCCCACGACCCCGGGTCTAGGTTGGCCTGCCGCCGACATGTCCGACGAGTATAGGGTCGTCCCCACGAACCCGGGACTAGGTTGGCCAGTCACCGACATGTCCGACGACTATAGGGTCGTCCCCACGACCACTGGCCAAAGTTGCCCAGCCGCCGACATGTCCGACGACTATAGGGTCGTCCCCACGACCACGGGCCAAAGTTGCCCTGCCGCCGACATGTCCGACGACTATAGGGTCGTCCCCACGACCACTGGCCAAAGTTGCCCAGCCGCCGACATGTCCGACGACTATAGGGTCGTCCCCACGACCCCGGGACTAGGTTGGCCCGCCGCCGACTTGTCCGACGACTATAGGGTCGTCCCCACGACCGGGGCCAAAGTTGGCCAGCCGCCGACATGTCCGACGACTATAGGGTCGTCCCCACGACCACGGGACTAGGTTGGACCGCCGCCGACATGTCCGACGACTATAGGGTCGTCCCCACGACCCCGGGACTAGGTTGGCCCGCGGCCGACTTGTCCGACGACAATAGGGTCGTCCGCACGACCCCAGGAGTAGATTGCCCCGCCACCGTCATGTGCGACGACTATACGGTCGTCCCCACTACCCCGGGACTAGGTTGGCCTGCCGCCGACAGGTCCGACGACTATAGGGTCGTCCCCACGAACCCGGGACTAGGTTGGCCAGTCAGCGACATGTCCGACGACAATAGGGTCGTCCCCACGACCACTGGCCAAAGTTGCCCCGCCGCCGACATGTCCGACGACTATAGGGTCGTCCCCACGACCCCGGGACTAGGTTGGCCCGCCGCCGACTTGTCCGACGACTATAGGGTCGTCCCCACGACCACGGGCCAAAGTTGCCCTGCCGCCGACATGTCCGACGACTATAGGGTCGTCCCCACGACCACTGGCCAAAGTTGCCCAGCCGCCGACATGTCCGACGACTATAGGGTCGTCCCCACGACCACGGGCCAAAGTTGCACTGCCACCGACATGTCCGTCGACTATAGGGTCGTCCCCACGACCGCGGGACTAGGTTGGCCCGCCGCCGACATGTCCGACGACTATAGGGTCGTCCCCACGTCCCGGGCCAAAGTTGGCCAGCCGCCGACATGTCCGACGACTATAGGGTCGTCCCCACGACCCCGGGACAAGATTGGCCCGCCACCGTCATGTCCGACGACTATACGGTCGTCCCCACCACCCCGGGACTAGGTTGGCCTGCCGCCGACAGGTCCGACGACTATAGGGTCGTCCCCACGAACTCGGGACTAGGTTGGCCAGTCACCGACATGTCCGACGACAATAGGATCGTCCCCACGACCACTGGCCAAAGTTGCCCCGCCGCCGACATGTCCGACGACTATAGGGTCGTCCCCACGACCCCGGGACTAGGTTGGCCCGCCGCCGACTTGTCCGACGACTATAGGGTCGTCCCCACGACCCGGGTCAAATTTGGCCAGCCGCCGACATGTCCGACGACTATAGGGTCGTCCCCACGACCACTGGCCAAAGTTGCCCAGCCGCCGACATGTCCGACGACTATAGGGTCGTCCCCACGACCCCGGGACTAGGTTGGCCCGCCGCCGACATGTCCGACGACTATAGGGTCGTCCCCACGCCCCGGGCCAAAGTTGGCCAGCCGCCGACATGTCCGACGACTATAGGGTCGTCCCCACGACCACTGGCCAAAGTTGCCCAGCCGCCGACATGTCCGACGACTATAGGGTCGTCCCCACGACCACGGGCCAAAGTTGCACTGCCGCCGACATGTCCGTCGACTATAGGGTCGTCCCCACGACCGCGGGACTAGGTTGGCCCGCCGCCGACATGTCCGACGACTATAGGGTCGTCCCCACGTCCCGGGCCAAAGTTGGCCAGCCGCCGACATGTCCGACGACTATAGGGTCGTCCCCACGACCACGGGCCAAAGTTGCACTGCCGCCGACATGTCCGTCGACTATAGGGTCGTCCCCACGACCCGGGTCAAAGTTGGCCAGCCGCCGACATGTCCGACGACTATAGGGTCGTCCCCACGACCACTGGCCAAAGTTGCCCAGCCGCCGACATGTCCGACGACTATAGGGTCGTCCCCACGACCCCGGGACTAGGTTGGCCCGCCGCCGACATGTCCGACGACTATAGGGTCGTCCCCACGCCCCGGGCCAAAGTTGGCCAGCCGCCGACATGTCCGACGACTATAGGGTCGTCCCCACGAACCCGGGACTAGGTTGGCCAGTCACCGACATGTCCGACGTCTATAGGGTCGACCCCACGACCACTGGCCAAAGTTGCCCTGCTGCCGACATGTCCGACGACGAATAGGGTCGTCCCCACGAACCCGGGACTAGGTTGGCCAGTCACCGACATGTCCGACGACTATAGGGTCGTCCCCACGACCACTGGCCAAAGTTGCCCAGCCGCCGACATGTCCGACGACTATAGGGTCGTCCCCACGACCCCGGGACTAGGTTGGCCAGTCACCGACATGTCCGACGACTATAGGGTCGTCCCCAAGACCACGGGCCAAAGTTGACCTGCCGCCGACATGTCCGACGACTATAGGGTCGTCCCCACGACCACTGGCCAAAGTTGCCCAGCCGCCGACATGTCCGACGACTATAGGGTCGTCCCCACGACCACGGGCCAAAGTTGCCCTGCCGCCGACATGTCCGACGACTATAGGGTCGTCCCCACGACCACTGGCCAAAGTTGCCCAGCCGCCGACATGTCCGACGACTATAGGGTCGTCCTCACGACCACGGGCCAAAGTTGCCCTGCCGCCGACATGTCCGACGACTATAGGGTCGTCCCCACGTCCACTGGCCAAAGTTGCCCAGCCGCCGACATGTCCGACGACTATAGGGTCGTCCCCACGACCACGGGCCAAAGTTGCACTGCCGCCGACATGTCCGACGGCTATAGGGTCGTCCCCACGACCACGGGACTAGGTTGGCCCGCCGCCGACATGTCCGACGACTATAGGGTCGTCCCCACGCCCCGGGCCAAAGTTGGCCAGCCGCCGACATGTCCGACGACTATAGGGTCGTCCCCACGACCACGGGCCAAAGTTGCCCTGCCGCCGACATGTCCGACGACTATAGGGTCGTCCCCACGACCACTGGCCAAAGTTGCCCAGCCGCCGACATGTCCGACGACTATAGGGTCGTCCTCACGACCACGGGCCAAAGTTGCCCTGCCGCCGACATGTCCGACGACTATAGGGTCGTCCCCACGACCACTGGCCAAAGTTGCCCAGCCGCCGACATGTCCGACGACTATAGGGTCGTCCCCACGACCACGGGCCAAAGTTGCCCTGCCGCCGACATGTCCGACGACTATAGGGTCGTCCCCACGACCACTGGCCAAAGTTGCCCAGCCGCCGACATGTCCGACGACTATAGTGTAGGCGCTGAGCGCTCGGAGAAGACGGCCTATGGTGCGGAGTGGCCCATAGGTGGCGTCAGTTAGATAGGAGTTCGGAACTAGAGAGACCGCGAGAGTCGGCGTAGCGGTGTGGCTAACGCTGCTGATCAGCACGCGGGCGGCCCGGGTTCGATTCCCGGCGCCGGTGGCTCTCTTTTTCCGGCTCCTACAGTTCAGAAGTGGGATCGACAGCGCTGTGCGGTGAGGTCACACTTGGTGTTGTCAAGATTCGAGATGGTTGGAATCCTCGATCTTTGACGTAGGGCACAAGTGACGCTCCTGTGAGATATTGTGGGGTGCCTCTCGTGCTTGGCGTGTCCGGTTCCACGGTGGTTGGGATTTTGAGGAACGCGGCCGAGGACGGCCGCAATGGTCAGGATGGCCGAGCTGTAGGCGCTGAGCGCTCGGAGAAGACGGCCTATGGTGCGGAGTGGCCCATAGGTGGCGTCAGTTAGATAGGAGTTCGGAACTAGAGAGACCGCGAGAGTCGGCGTAGCGGTGTGGCTAACGCTGCTGATCAGCACGCGGGCGGCCCGGGTTCGATTCCCGGCGCCGGTGGCTCTCTTTTTCCGGCTCCTACAATAGGGTCGTCCTCACGACCACGGGCCAAAGTTGCCCTGCCGCCGACATGTCCGACGACTATAGGGTCGTCCCCACGACCACTGGCCAAAGTTGCCCAGCCGCCGACATGTCCGACGACTATAGGGTCGTCCCCACGACCACGGGCCAAAGTTGCACTGCCGCCGACATGTCCGACGGCTATAGGGTCGTCCCCACGACCACGGGACTAGGTTGGCCCGCCGCCGACATGTCCGACGACTATAGGGTCGTCCCCACGCCCCGGGCCAAAGTTGGCCAGCCGCCGACATGTCCGACGACTATAGGGTCGTCCCCAAGACCACGGGCCAAAGTTGCCCTGCCGCCGACATGTCCGACGACTATAGGGTCGTCCCCACGAACCCGGGACTAGGTTGGCCAGTCACCGACATGTCCGACGTCTATAGGGTCGACCCCACGACCACTGGCCAAAGTTGCCCAGCCGCCGACATGTCCGACGACTATAGGGTCGTCCCCACGAACCCGGGACTAGGTTGTCCAGTCACCGACATGTCCGACGAGTATAGGGTCGTCCCCACGAACCCGGGACTAGGTTGGCCCGCCGCCGACTTGTCCGACGACTATAGGGTCGTCCCCACGACCGGGGCCAAAGTTGGCCAGCCGCCGACATGTCCGACGACTTTAGGGTCGTCCCCACGACCCCGGGTCTAGGTTGGCCTGCCGCCGACATGTCCGACGAGTATAGGGTCGTCCCCACGAACCCGGGACTAGGTTGGCCAGTCACCGACATGTCCGACGACTATAGGGTCGTCCCCACGAACCCGGGACTAGTTTGGCCAGTCACCGACATGTCCGACGACTATAGGGTCGTCCCCACGACCACTGGCCAAAGTTGCCCAGCCGCCGACATGTCCGACGACTATAGGGTCGTCCTCACGACCACGGGCCAAAGTTGCCCTGCCGCCGACATGTCCGACGACTATAGGGTCGTCCCCACGTCCACTGGCCAAAGTTGCCCAGCCGCCGACATGTCCGACGACTATAGGGTCGTCCCCACGACCACGGGCCAAAGTTGCACTGCCGCCGACATGTCCGACGGCTATAGGGTCGTCCCCACGACCACGGGACTAGGTTGGCCCGCCGCCGACATGTCCGACGACTATAGGGTCGTCCCCACGACCACGGGCCAAAGTTGCCCTGCCGCCGACATGTCCGACGACTATAGGGTCGTCCCCACGACCACTGGCCAAAGTTGCCCAGCCGCCGACATGTCCGACGACTATAGGGTCGTCCTCACGACCACGGGCCAAAGTTGCCCTGCCGCCGACATGTCCGACGACTATAGGGTCGTCCCCACGACCACTGGCCAAAGTTGCCCAGCCGCCGACATGTCCGACGACTATAGGGTCGTCCCCACGACCACGGGCCAAAGTTGCCCTGCCGCCGACATGTCCGACGACTATAGGGTCGTCCCCACGACCACTGGCCAAAGTTGCCCCGCCGCCGACATGTCCGACGACTATAGGGTCGTCCCCACGACCCCGGGACTAGGTTGGCCCGCCGCCGACTTGTCCGACGACTATAGGGTCGTCCCCACGACCACGGGCCAAAGTTGCCCTGCCGCCGACATGTCCGACGACTATAGGGTCGTCCCCACGACCACTGGCCAAAGTTGCACTGCCGCCGACATGTCCGTCGACTATAGGGTCGTCCCCACGACCACGGGACTAGGTTGGCCCGCCGCCGACATGTCCGGCGACTATAGGGTCGTCCCCACGTCCCGGGCCAAAGTTGGCCAGCCGCCGACATGTCCGACGACTATAGGGTCGTCCCCACGACCCCGGGACAAGATTGGCCCGCCACCGTCATGTCCGACGACAATACGGTCGTCCCCACGACCCCGGGACTAGGTTGGCCTGCCGCCGACATGTCCGACGACTATAGGGTCGTCCCCACGACCCCGGGACTAGGTTGGCCCGCCGCCGACATGTCCGACGACTATAGGGTCGTCCCCACGCCCCGGGCCAAAGTTGGCCAGCCGCCGACATGTCCGACGACTATAGGGTCGTCCCCACGACCCCGGGACAAGATTGGCCCGCCACCGTCATGTCCGACGACTATACGGTCGTCCCCACGACCCCGGGACTAGGTTGGCCTGCCGCCGACAGGTCCGACGACTATAGGGTCGTCCCCACGACCCCGGGACTAGGTTGGCCTGTCGCCGACATGTCCAACGACTATAGGGTCGTCCCCACGAACCCGGGACTAGGTTGGCCAGTCACCGACATGTCCGACGACTATAGGGTCGTCCCCACGACCACTGGCCAAAGTTGCCCAGCCGCCGACATGTCCGACGACTATAGGGTCGTCCCCACGACCCCGGGACTAGGTTGGCCCGCCGCCGACTTGTCCGACGACTATAGGGTCGTC
Source organism: Andrena fulva (assembly GCA_946251845.1). Taxonomy (NCBI): domain Eukaryota; kingdom Metazoa; phylum Arthropoda; class Insecta; order Hymenoptera; family Andrenidae; genus Andrena; species Andrena fulva. The sequence goes on along the minus strand of CAMITZ010000126.1, from coordinate 831,381 downwards.
CTCACGACCACGGGCCAAAGTTGCCCTGCCGCCGACATGTCCGACGACTATAGGGTCGTCCCCACGACCACTGGCCAAAGTTGCCCAGCCGCCGACATGTCCGACGACTATAGGGTCGTCCCCACGACCACGGGCCAAAGTTGCACTGCCGCCGACATGTCCGACGGCTATAGGGTCGTCCCCACGACCACGGGACTAGGTTGGCCCGCCGCCGACATGTCCGACGACTATAGGGTCGTCCCCACGCCCCGGGCCAAAGTTGGCCAGCCGCCGACATGTCCGACGACTATAGGGTCGTCCCCACGACCACGGGCCAAAGTTGCCCTGCCGCCGACATGTCCGACGACTATAGGGTCGTCCCCACGACCACTGGCCAAAGTTGCCCAGCCGCCGACATGTCCGACGACTATAGGGTCGTCCTCACGACCACGGGCCAAAGTTGCCCTGCCGCCGACATGTCCGACGACTATAGGGTCGTCCCCACGACCACTGGCCAAAGTTGCCCAGCCGCCGACATGTCCGACGACTATAGGGTCGTCCCCACGACCACGGGCCAAAGTTGCCCTGCCGCCGACATGTCCGACGACTATAGGGTCGTCCCCACGACCACTGGCCAAAGTTGCCCCGCCGCCGACATGTCCGACGACTATAGGGTCGTCCCCACGACCCCGGGACTAGGTTGGCCCGCCGCCGACTTGTCCGACGACTATAGGGTCGTCCCCACGACCACGGGCCAAAGTTGCCCTGCCGCCGACATGTCCGACGACTATAGGGTCGTCCCCACGACCCCGGGACTAGGTTGGCCCGCCGCCGACATGTCCGACGACTATAGGGTCGTCCCCACGCCCCGGGCCAAAGTTGGCCAGCCGCCGACATGTCCGACGACTATAGGGTCGTCCCCACGACCCCGGGACTAGGTTGGCCCGCGGCCGACTTGTCCGACGACAATAGGGTCGTCCGCACGACCCCAGGAGTAGATTGCCCCGCCACCGTCATGTGCGACGACTATACGGTCGTCCCCACGACCCCGGGACTAGGTTGGCCTGCCGCCGACAGGTCCGACGACTATAGGGTCGTCCCCACGAACCCGGGACTAGGTTGGCCAGTCAGCGACATGTCCGACGACAATAGGGTCGTCCCCACGACCACTGGCCAAAGTTGCCCCGCCGCCGACATGTCCGACGACTATAGGGTCGTCCCCACGACCCCGGGACTAGGTTGGCCCGCCGCCGACTTGTCCGACGACTATAGGGTCGTCCCCACGACCACGGGCCAAAGTTGCCCTGCCGCCGACATGTCCGACGACTATAGGGTCGTCCCCACGACCACTGGCCAAAGTTGCCCAGCCGCCGACATGTCCGACGACTATAGGGTCGTCCGCACGACCCCAGGAGTAGATTGCCCCGCCACCGTCATGTGCGACGACTATACGGTCGTCCCCACGACCCCGGGACTAGGTTGGCCTGCCGCCGACAGGTCCGACGACTATAGGGTCGTCCCCACGAACCCGGGACTAGGTTGGCCAGTCAGCGACATGTCCGACGACAATAGGGTCGTCCCCACGACCACTGGCCAAAGTTGCCCCGCCGCCGACATGTCCGACGACTATAGGGTCGTCCCCACGACCCCGGGACTAGGTTGGCCCGCCGCCGACTTGTCCGACGACTATAGGGTCGTCCCCACGACCACGGGCCAAAGTTGCCCTGCCGCCGACATGTCCGACGACTATAGGGTCGTCCCCACGACCACTGGCCAAAGTTGCCCAGCCGCCGACATGTCCGACGACTATAGGGTCGTCCCCACGACCACGGGCCAAAGTTGCCCCGCCGCCGACATGTCCGACGACTATAGGGTCGTCCCCACGACCCCGGGACTAGGTTGGCCCGCCGCCGACATGTCCGACGACTATAGGGTCGTCCCCACGTCCCGGGCCAAAGTTGGCCAGCCGCCGACATGTCCGACGACTATAGGGTCGTCCCCACGACCCCGGGACAAGATTGGCCCGCCACCGTCATGTCCGACGACTATACGGTCGTCCCCACGACCCCGGGACTAGGTTGGCCTGCCGCCGACAGGTCCGACGACTATAGGGTCGTCCCCACGAACCCGGGACTAGGTTGGCCAGTCACCGACATGTCCGACGACAATAGGATCGTCCCCACGACCACTGGCCAAAGCTGCCCCGCCGCCGACATGTCCGACGACTATAGGGTCGTCCCCACGACCCCGGGACTAGGTTGGCCCGCCGCCGACATGTGCGACGACTATAGGGTCGTCCCCACGTCCCGGGCCAAAGTTGGCCAGCCGCCGACATGTCCGACGACTATAGGGTCGTCCCCACGACCACGGGCCAAAGTTGCACTGCCGCCGACATGTCCGTCGACTATAGGGTCGTCCCCACGACCCGGGTCAAAGTTGGTCAGCCGCCGACATGTCCGACGACTATAGGGTCGTCCCCACGACCACTGGCCAAAGTTGCCCATCCGCCGACATGTCCGACGACTATAGGGTCGTCCCCACGACCCCGGGACTAGGTTGGCCCGCCGCCGACATGTCCGACGACTATAGGGTCGTCCCCACGCCCCGGGCCAAAGTTGGCCAGCCGCCGACATGTCCGACGACTATAGGGTCGTCCCCACGAACCCGGGACTAGGTTGGCCAGTCACCGACATGTCCGACGTCTATAGGGTCGACCCCACGACCACTGGCCAAAGTTGCCCAGCCGCCGACATGTCCGACGACTATAGGGTCGTCCCCACGAACCCGGGACTAGGTTGTCCAGTCACCGACATGTCCGACGACTATAGGGTCGTCCCCACGAACCCGGGACTAGTTTGGCCAGTCACCGACATGTCCGACGACTATAGGGTCGTCCCCACGACCACTGGCCAAAGTTGCCCAGACGCCGACATGTCCGACGACTATAGGGTCGTCCCCACGACCCCGGGACTAGGTTGGCCCGCCGCCGACATGTCCGACGACTATAGGGTCGTCCCCACGCACCGGGCCAAAGTTGGCCAGCCGCCGACATGTCCGACGACTATAGGGTCGTCCCCAAGACCACGGGCCAAAGTTGCCCTGCCGCCGACATGTCCGACGACTATAGGGTCGTCCCCACGAACCCGGGACTACGTTGTCCAGTCACCGACATGTCCGACGACTATAGGGTCGTCCCCACGACCACTGGCCAAAGTTGCCCAGCCGCCGACATGTCCGACGACTATAGGGTCGTCCCCACGACCCCGGGACTAGGTTGGCCCGCCGCCGACATGTCTGACGACTATAGGGTCGTCCCCACGCCCCGGGCCAAAGTTGGCCAGCCGCCGAATTGTCCGACGACTATAGGGTCGTCCCCAAGACCACGGGCCAAAGTTGCCCTGCCGCCGACATGTCCGACGACTATAGGGTCGTCCCCACGAACCCGGGACTAGGTTGGCCAGTCACCGACATGTCCGACGTCTATAGGGTCGACCCCACGACCACTGGCCAAAGTTGCCCAGCCGCCGACATGTCCGACGACTATAGGGTCGTCCCCACGAACCCGGGACTAGGTTGTCCAGTCACCGACATGTCCGACGACTATAGGGTCGTCCCCACGAACCCGGGACTAGTTTGGCCAGTCACCGACATGTCCGACGAATATAGGGTCGTCCCCACGACCACTGGCCAAAGTTGCCCAGCCGCCGACATGTCCGACGACTATAGGGTCGTCCCCACGACCCCGGGACTAGGTTGGCCCGCCGCCGACATGTCCGACGACTATAGGGTCGTCCCCACGACCCCGGGACTAGGTTGGCCCGCCGCCGACATGTCCGACGACTATAGGGTCGTCCCCACGCCCCAGGCCATAGTTGGCCCGCCGCCGACATGTCCGACGACTATTGGGTCGTCCCCACGACCCCGGGACAAGATTGGCCCGCCACCGTCATGTCCGACGACTATAGGGTCGTCCCCACGACCCCGGGGCTAGGTTGGCCTGCCGCCGACATGTCCGACGACTATAGGGCCGTCCCCACGAACCCGGGACTAGGTTGGCCAGTCACCGACATGTCCGAAGACTATAGGGTCGTCCCCACGACCCGGGCCAAAGTTGACCTGCCGCCGACATGTCCGACGACTATAGGGTCGTCCCCACGACCCCGGGACTAGGTTGGCCTGTCGCCGACATGTCCAACGACTATAGGGTCGTCCCCACGAACCCGGGACAAGGTTGGCCAGTCACCGACATGTCCGACGAGTATAGGGTCGTCCCCACGACCACTGGCCAAAGTTGCCCAGCCGCCGACATGTCCGACGACTATAGGGTCGTCCCCACGAACCCGGGACTAGGTTGGCCCGCCGCCGACATGTCCGACGACTATAGGGTCGTCCCCACGCCCCGGGCCAAAGTTGGCCAGCCGCCGACATGTCCGACGACTATAGGGTCGTCCCCACGAACCCGGGACTAGGTTGGCCAGTCACCGACATGTCCGACGTCTATAGGGTCGACCCCACGACCACTGGCCAAAGTTGCCCAGCCGCCGACATGTCCGACGACTATAGGGTCGTCCCCACGAACCCGGGACTAGGTTGTCCAGTCACCGACATGTCCGACGACTATAGGGTCGTCCCCACGAACCCGGGACTAGTTTGGCCAGTCACCGACATGTCCGACGACTATAGGGTCGTCCCCACGACCACTGGCCAAAGTTGCCCAGACGCCGACATGTCCGACGACTATAGGGTCGTCCCCACGCACCGGGCCAAAGTTGGCCAGCCGCCGACATGTCCGACGACTATAGGGTCGTCCCCAAGACCACGGGCCAAAGTTGCCCTGCCGCCGACATGTCCGACGACTATAGGGTCGTCCCCACGAACCCGGGACTACGTTGTCCAGTCACCGACATGTCCGACGACTATAGGGTCGTCCCCACGACCACTGGCCAAAGTTGCCCAGCCGCCGACATGTCCGACGACTATAGGGTCGTCCCCACGACCCCGGGACTAGGTTGGCCCGCCGCCGACATGTCTGACGACTATAGGGTCGTCCCCACGCCCTGGGCCAAAGTTGGCCAGCCGCCGAATTGTCCGACGACTATAGGGTCGTCCCCAAGACCACGGGCCAAAGTTGCCCTGCCGCCGACATGTCCGACGACTATAGGGTCGTCCCCACGAACCCGGGACTAGGTTGGCCAGTCACCGACATGTCCGACGTCTATAGGGTCGACCCCACGACCACTGGCCAAAGTTGCCCAGCCGCCGACATGTCCGACGACTATAGGGTCGTCCCCACGACCACGGGCCAAAGTTGCACTGCCGCCGACATGTCCGTCGACTATAGGGTCGTCCCCACGACCACGTGACTAGGTTGGCCCGCCGCCGACATGTCCGACGACTATAGGGTCGTCCCCACGAGCCCGGGACTAGGTTGGCCCGCCGCCGACTTGTCCGACGACTATAGGGTCGTCCCCACGACCACTGGCCAAAGTTGCCCCGCCGCCGACATGTCCGACGACTATAGGGTCGTCCCCACGACCCCGGGACTAGGTTGGCCCGCCGCCGACTTGTCCGACGACTATAGGGTCGTCCCCACGACCACGGGCCAAAGTTGCCCTGCCGCCGACATGTCCGACGACTATAGGGTCGTCCCCACGACCACTGGCCAAAGTTGCCCAGCCGCCGACATGTCCGACGACTATAGGGTCGTCCCCACGACCACGGGCCAAAGTTGCACTGCCGCCGACATGTCCGTCGACTATAGGGTCGTCCCCACGACCACGTGACTAGGTTGGCCCGCCGCCGACATGTCCGACGACTATAGGGTCGTCCCCACGCCCCGGGCCAAAGTTGGCCCGCCGCCGACATGTCCGACGACTATAGGGTCGTCCCCACGAACCAGGGACTAGGTTGGCCAGTCACCGACATGTCCGACGTCTATAGGGTCGACCCCACGACCACTGGCCAAAGTTGCCCAGCCGCCGACATGTCCGACGACTATAGGGTCGTCCCCACGAACCCGGGACTAGGTTGGCCAGTCACCGACATGTCCGACGAATATAGGGTCGTCCCCACGAACCCGGAACTAGTTTGGCCAGTCACCGACATGTCCGACGACTATAGGGTCGTCCCCACGACCACTGGCCAAGGTTGCCCAGCCGCCGACATGTCCGACGACTATAGGGTCGTCCCCACGACCCCGGGACTAGGTTGGCCCGCCGCCGACATGTTCGACGACTATAGGGTCGTCCCCACGCCCCGGGCCAAAGTTGGCCAGCCGCCGACATGTCCGACGACTATAGGGTCGTCCCCACGCCCCGGGCCAAAGTTGACCAGCCGCCGACATGTCCGACGACTATAGGGTCGTCTCCAAGACCACGGGCCAAAGTTGCCCTGCCGCCGACATGTCCGACGACTATAGGGTCGTCCCCACGAACCCGGGACTACGTTGTCCAGTCACCGACATGTCCGACGACTATAGGGTCGTCCCCACGACCACTGGCCAAAGTTGCCCAGCCGCCGACATGTCCGACGACTATAGGGTCGTCCCCACGACCCCGGGACTAGGTTGGCCCGCCGCCGACATGTCCGACGACTATAGGGTCGTCCCCACGCCCCGGGCCAAAGTTGGCCAGCCGCCGACATGTCCGACGACTATAGGGTCGTCCCCAAGACCACGGGCCAAAGTTGCCCTGCCGCCGACATGTCCGACGACTATAGGGTCGTCCCCACGAACCCGGGACTAGGTTGGCCAGTCACCGACATGTCCGACGTCTATAGGGTCGTCCCCACGACCACTGGCCAAAGTTGCCCAGCCGCCGACATGTCCGACGACTATAGGGTCGTCCCCACGACCCCGGGACTAGGTTGGCCCGCCGCCGACATGTCCGACGACTATAGGGTCGTCCCCACGACCCCGGGACTAGGTTGGCCCGCCGCCGACATGTCCGACGACTATAGGGTCGTCCCCACGCCCCGGGCCAAAGTTGGCCAGCCGCCGACATGTCCGACGACTATAGGGTCGTCCCCACGACCCCGGGACAAGATTGGCCCGCCACCGTCATGTCCGACGACTATAGGGTCGTCCCCACGACCCCGGGGCTAGGTTGGCCTGCCGCCGACATGTCCGACGACTATAGGGTCGTCCCCACCAACCCGGGATTAGGTTGGCCAGGCACCGACATGTCCGAAGACTATAGGGTCGTCCCCACGACCCGGGCCAAAGTTGACCTGCCGCCGACATGTCCGACGACTATAGGGTCGTCCCCACGACCCCGGGACTAGGTTGGCCTGTCGCCGACATGTCCAACGACTATAGGGTCGTCCCCACGAACCCGGGACTAGGTTGGCCAGTCACCGACATGTCCGACGAGTATAGGGTCGTCCCCACGACCACTGGCCAAAGTTGCCCAGCCGCCGACATGTCCGACGACTATAGGGTCGTCCCCACGACCCCGGGACTAGGTTGGCCCGCCGCCGACTTGTCCTACGACTATAGGGTCGTCCCCACGACCGGGGCCAAAGTTGGCCAGCCGCCGACATGTCCGACGACTTTAGGGTCGTCCCCACGACCCCGGGTCTAGGTTGGCCTGCCACCGACATGTCCGACGAGTATAGGGTCGTCCCCACGAACCCGGGACTAGATTGGCCAGTCACCGACATGTCCGACGACTATAGGGTCGTCCCCACGACCACTGGCCAAAGTTGCCCAGCCGCCGACATGTCCGACGACTATAGGGTCGTCCCCACGACCACGGGCCACAGTTGCCCTGCCGCCGACATGTCCGTCGACTATAGGGTCGTCCCCACGACCACGTGACTAGGTTGGCCCGCCGCCGACATGTCCGACGACTATAGGGTCGTCCCCACGAGCCCGGGACTAGGTTGGCCCGCCGCCGACTTGTCCGACGACTATAGGGTCGTCCCCACGACCACTGGCCAAAGTTGCCCCGCCGCCGACATGTCCGACGACTATAGGGTCGTCCCCACGACCCCGGGACTAGGTTGGCCCGCCGCCGACTTGTCCGACGACTATAGGGTCGTCCCCACGACCACGGGCCAAAGTTGCCCTGCCGCCGACATGTCCGACGACTATAGGGTCGTCCCCACGACCACTGGCCAAAGTTGCCCAGCCGCCGACATGTCCGACGACTATAGGGTCGTCCCCACGACCACGGGCCAAAGTTGCACTGCCGCCGACATGTCCGTCGACTATAGGGTCGTCCCCACGACCACGTGACTAGGTTGGCCCGCCGCCGACATGTCCGACGACTATAGGGTCGTCCCCACGCCCCGGGCCAAAGTTGGCCCGCCGCCGACATGTCCGACGACTATAGGGTCGTCCCCACGAACCAGGGACTAGGTTGGCCAGTCACCGACATGTCCGACGTCTATAGGGTCGACCCCACGACCACTGGCCAAAGTTGCCCAGCCGCCGACATGTCCGACGACTATAGGGTCGTCCCCACGAACCCGGGACTAGGTTGGCCAGTCACCGACATGTCCGACGAATATAGGGTCGTCCCCACGAACCCGGAACTAGTTTGGCCAGTCACCGACATGTCCGACGACTATAGGGTCGTCCCCACGACCACTGGCCAAGGTTGCCCAGCCGCCGACATGTCCGACGACTATAGGGTCGTCCCCACGACCCCGGGACTAGGTTGGCCCGCCGCCGACATGTTCGACGACTATAGGGTCGTCCCCACGCCCCGGGCCAAAGTTGGCCAGCCGCCGACATGTCCGACGACTATAGGGTCGTCCCCACGCCCCGGGCCAAAGTTGACCAGCCGCCGACATGTCCGACGACTATAGGGTCGTCCCCAGGACCACGGGCCAAAGTTGCCCTGCCGCCGACATGTCCGACGACTATAGGGTCGTCCCCACGAACCCGGGACTACGTTGTCCAGTCACCGACATGTCCGACGACTATAGGGTCGTCCCCACGACCACTGGCCAAAGTTGCCCAGCCGCCGACATGTCCGACGACTATAGGGTCGTCCCCACGACCCCGGGACTAGGTTGGCCCGCCGCCGACATGTCCGACGACTATAGGGTCGTCCCCACGCCCCGGGCCAAAGTTGGCCAGCCGCCGACATGTCCGACGACTATAGGGTCGTCCCCAAGACCACGGGCCAAAGTTGCCCTGCCGCCGACATGTCCGACGACTATAGGGTCGTCCCCACGAACCCGGGACTAGGTTGGCCAGTCACCGACATGTCCGACGTCTATAGGGTCGTCCCCACGACCACTGGCCAAAGTTGCCCAGCCGCCGACATGTCCGACGACTATAGGGTCGTCCCCACGACCCCGGGACTAGGTTGGCCCGCCGCCGACATGTCCGACGACTATAGGGTCGTCCCCACGACCCCGGGACTAGGTTGGCCCGCCGCCGACATGTCCGACGACTATAGGGTCGTCCCCACGCCCCGGGCCAAAGTTGGCCAGCCGCCGACATGTCCGACGACTATAGGGTCGTCCCCACGACCCCGGGACAAGATTGGCCCGCCACCGTCATGTCCGACGACTATAGGGTCGTCCCCACGACCCCGGGGCTAGGTTGGCCTGCCGCCGACATGTCCGACGACTATAGGGTCGTCCCCACGAACCCGGGATTAGGTTGGCCAGGCACCGACATGTCCGAAGACTATAGGGTCGTCCCCACGACCCGGGCCAAAGTTGACCTGCCGCCGACATGTCCGACGACTATAGGGTCGTCCCCACGACCCCGGGACTAGGTTGGCCTGTCGCCGACATGTCCAACGACTATAGGGTCGTCCCCACGAACCCGGGACTAGGTTGGCCAGTCACCGACATGTCCGACGAGTATAGGGTCGTCCCCACGACCACTGGCCAAAGTTGCCCAGCCGCCGACATGTCCGACGACTATAGGGTCGTCCCCACGACCCCGGGACTAGGTTGGCCCGCCGCCGACTTGTCCTACGACTATAGGGTCGTCCCCACGACCGGGGCCAAAGTTGGCCAGCCGCCGACATGTCCGACGACTTTAGGGTCGTCCCCACGACCCCGGGTCTAGGTTGGCCTGCCGCCGACATGTCCGACGAGTATAGGGTCGTCCCCACGAACCCGGGACTAGATTGGCCAGTCACCGACATGTCCGACGACTATAGGGTCGTCCCCACGACCACTGGCCAAAGTTGCCCAGCCGCCGACATGTCCGACGACTATAGGGTCGTCCCCACGACCACGGGCCACAGTTGCCCTGCCGCCGACATGTCCGACGACTATAGGGTCGTCCCCACGACCACTGGCCAAAGTTGCCCAGCCGCCGACATGTCCGACGACTATAGGGTCGTCCCCACGCCCCGGGCCAAAGTTGGCCAGCCGCCGACATGTCCGACGACTATAGGGTCGTCCCCACGACCCCGGGACAAGATTGGACCGCCACCGTCATGTCCGACGACTATAGGGTCGTCCCCACGACCGGGGCCAAAGTTGGCCAGCCGCCGACATGTCCGACGACTATAGGGTCGTCCCCAAGACCACGGGCCAAAGTTGCCCTGCCGCCGACATGTCCGACGACTATAGGGTCGTCCCCACGAACCCGGGACTAGGTTGGCCAGTCACCGACATGTCCGACGTCTATAGGGTCGACCCCACGACCCGGGCCAAAGTTGACCTGCCGCCGACATGTCCGACGACTATAGGGTCGTCCCCACGACCACTGGCCAAAGTTGCCCAGCCGCCGACATGTCCGACGACTATAGGGTCGTCCCCACGACCACGGGCCAAAGTTGCACTGCCGCCGACATGTCCGACGACTATAGGGTCGTCCCCACGACCACGGGACTAGGTTGGCCCGCCGCCGACATGTCCGACGACTATAGGGTCGTCCCCACGACCACGGGACTAGGTTGGCCCGCCGCCGACATGTCCGACGACTATAGGGTCGTCCCCACGCCCCGGGCCAAAGTTGGCCAGCCGCCGACATGTCCGACGACTATAGGGTCGTCCCCACGACCACGGGCCAAAGTTGCCCTGCCGCCGACATGTCCGACGACTATAGGGTCGTCCCCACGACCACGGGACTAGGTTGGCCCGCCGCCGACATGTCCGACGACTATAGGGTCGTCCCCACGCCCCGGGCCAAAGTTGGCCAGCCGCCGACATGTCCGACGACTATAGGGTCGTCCCCACGACCCCGGGACAAGATTGGACCGCCACCGTCATGTCCGACGACTATAGGGTCGTCCCCACGACCCCGGGGCTAGGTTGGCCTGCCGCCGACATGTCCGACGACTATAGGGTCGTCCCCACGAACCCGGGACTAGGTTGGCCAGTCACCGACATGTCCGACGACTATACGGTCGTCCCCACCACCCCGGGCCAAAGTTGCCCTGCCGCCGACATGTCCGACGACTATAGGGTCGTCCCCACGAACCCGGGACTAGGTTGGCCAGTCACCGACATGTCCGACGTCTATAGGGTCGACCCCACGACCACTGGCCAAAGTTGCCCAGCCGCCGACATGTCCGACGACTATAGGGTCGTCCCCACGAACCCGGGACTAGGTTGGCCAGTCACCGACATGTCCGACGACTATACGGTCGTCCCCACCACCCCGGGCCAAAGTTGCCCTGCCGCCGACATGTCCGACGACTATAGGGTCGTCCCCACGTCCCGGGCCAAAGTTGGCCAGCCGCCGACATGTCCGACGACTATAGGGTCGGGTCCACGACCCCGGGACAAGATTGGCCCGCCACCGTCATGTCCGACGACTATACGGTCGTCCCCACGACCCCGGGACTAGGTTGGCCTGCCGCCGACAGGTCCGACGACTATAGGGTCGTCCCCACGAACCCGGGACTAGGTTGGCCAGTCACCGACATGTCCGACGACAATAGGGTCGTCCCCACGACCACTGGCCAAAGTTGCCCCGCCGCCGACATGTCCGACGACTATAGGGTCGTCCCCACGACCCCGGGACTAGGTTGGCCCGCCGCCGACATGTCCGACGACTATAGGGTCGTCCCCACGCCCCGGGCCAAAGTTGGCCAGCCGCCGACATGTCCGACGACTATAGGGTCGTCCCCAAGACCACGGGCCAAAGTTGCCCTGCCGCCGACATGTCCGACGACTATAGGGTCGTCCCCACGAACCCGGGACTAGGTTGGCCAGTCACCGACATGTCCGACGACAATAGGGTCGTCCCCACGACCACTGGCCAAAGTTGCCCCGCCGCCGACATGTCCAACGACTATAGGGTCGTCCCCACGACCCCGGGACTAGGTTGGCCCGCCGCCGACTTGTCCGACGACTATAGGGTCGTCCCCACGCCCCGGGCCAAAGTTGGCCAGCCGCCGACATGTCCGACGACTATAGGGTCGTCCCCAAGACCACGGGCCAAAGTTGCCCTGCCGCCGACATGTCCGACGACTATAGGGTCGTCCCGACGAACCCGGGACTAGGTTGGCCAGTCACCGACATGTCCGACGTCTATAGGGTCGACCCCACGACCACTGGCCAAAGTTGCCCAGCCGCCGACATGTCCGACGACTATAGGGTCGTCCCCACGAACCCGGGACTAGGTTGGCCCGCCGCCGACATGTCCGACGATTATAGGGTCGTCCCCACGCCCCGGGCCAAAGTTGGCCAGCCGCCGACATGTCCGACGACTATAGGGTCGTCCCCAAGACCACGGGCCAAAGTTGCCCTGCCGCCGACATGTCCGACGACTATAGGGTCGTCCCCACGAACCCGGGACTAGGTTGGCCAGTCACCGACATGTCCGACGTCTATAGGGTCGACCCCACGACCACTGGCCAAAGTTGCCCAGCCGCCGACATGTCCGACGACTATAGGGTCGTCCCCACGAACCCGGGACTAGGTTGTCCAGTCACCGACATGTCCGACGACTATAGGGTCGTCCCCACGAACCCGGGACTAGTTTGGCCAGTCACCGACATGTCCGACGACTATAGGGTCGTCCCCACGACCACTGGCCAAAGTTGCCCAGCCGCCGACATGTCCGACAACTATAGGGTCGTCCCCACGACCCCGGGACTAGGTTGGCCCGCCGCCGACATGTCCGACGACTATAGGGTCGTCCCCACGACCCCGGGACTAGGTTGGCCCGCCGCCGACATGTCCGACGACTATAGGGTCGTCCCCACGCCCCGGGCCAAAGTTGGCCAGCCGCCGACATGTCCGACGACTATAGGGTCGTCCCCACGACCCCGGGACAAGATTGGCCCGCCACCGTCATGTCCGACGACTATAGGGTCGTCCCCACGACCCCGGGGCTAGGTTGGCCTGCCGCCGACATGTCCGACGACTATAGGGTCGTCCCCACGAACCCGGGACTAGGTTGGCCAGTCACCGACATGTCCGAAGACTATAGGGTCGTCCCCACGACACGGGCCAAAGTTGACCTGCCGCCGACATGTCCGACGACTATAGGGTCGTCCCCACCACCCCGGGACTAGGTTGGCCCGCGGCCGACTTGTCCGACGACAATAGGGTCGTCCGCACGACCCCAGGAGTAGATTGCCCCGCCACCGTCGTGTGCGACGACTATACGGTCGTCCCCACGACCCCGGGACTAGGTTGGCCTGCCGCCGACAGGTCCGACGACTATAGGGTCGTCCCCACGACCGGGGCCAAAGTTGGCCAGCCGCCGACATGTCCGACGACTTTAGGGTCGTCCCCACGACCCCGGGTCCAGGTTGGCCTGCCGCCGACATGTCCGACGAGTATAGGGTCGTCCCCACGAACCCGGGACTAGGTTGGCCAGTCACCGACATGTCCGACGACTATAGGGTCGTCCGCACGACCACTGGCCAAAGTTGCCCAGCCGCCGACATGTCCGACGACTATAGGGTCGTCCCCACGACCACGGGCCAAAGTTGCCCTGCCGCCGACATGTCCGACGACTATAGGGTCGTCCCCACGACCACTGGCCAAAGTTGCCCAGCCGCCGACATGTCCGACGACTATAGGGTCGTCCCCACGACCACGGGCCAAAGTTGCACTGCCGCCGACATGTCCGTCGACTATAGGGTCGTCCCCACGACCACGGGACTAGGTTGGCCCGCCGCCGACATGTCCGACGACTATAGGGTCGTCCCCACGTCCCGGGCCAAAGTTGGCCAGCCGCCGACATGTCCGACGACTATAGGGTCGTCCCCTAGACCCCGGGACAAGATTGGCCCGCCACCGTCATGTCCGACGACTATACGGTCGTCCCCACGACCCCGGGACTAGGTTGGCCTGCCGCCGACAGGTCCGACGACTATAGGGTCGTCCCCACGAACCCGGGACTAGGTTGGCCAGTCACCGACATGTCCGACGACAATAGGGTCGTCCCCACGACCACTGGCCAAAGTTGCCCCGCCGCCGACATGTCCGACGACTATAGGGTCGTCCCCACGACCCCGGGACTAGGTTGGCCCGCCGCCGACTTGTCCGACGACTATAGGGTCGTCCCCACGACCCGGGTCAAAGTTGGCCAGCCGCCGACATGTCCGACGACTATAGGGTCGTCCCCACGACCACTGGCCAAAGTTGCCCAGCCGCCGACATGTCCGACGACTATAGGGTCGTCCCCACGACCCCGGGACTAGGTTGGCCCGCCGCCGACATGTCCGACGACTATAGGGTCGTCCCCACGCCCCGGGCCAAAGTTGGCCAGCCGCCGACATGTCCGACGATTATAGGGTCGTCCCCAAGACCACGGGCCAAAGTTGCCCTGCCGCCGACATGTCCGACGACTATAGGGTCGTCCCCACGAACCCGGGACTAGTTTGGCCAGTCACCGACATGTCCGACGACTATAGGGTCGTCCCCACGACCACTGGCCAAAGTTGCCCAGCCGCCGACATGTCCGACGACTATAGGGTCGTCCCCACGACCCCGGGACTAGGTTGGCCGGCCGCCGACATGTCCGACGACTATAGGGTCGTCCCCACGCCCCGGGCCAAAGTTGGCCAGCCGCCGACATGTCCGACGATTATAGGGTCGTCCCCAAGACCACGGGCCAAAGTTGCCCTGCCGCCGACATGTCCGACGACTATAGGGACGTCCCCACGAACCCGGGACTACGTTGTCCAGTCACCGACATGTCCGACGACTATAGGGCCGTCCCCACGACCACTGGCCAAAGTTGCCCAGCCGCCGACATGTGCGACGACTATAGGGTCGTCCCCACGACCCCGGGACAAGATTGGCCCGCCACCGTCATGTCCGACGACTATAGGGTCGTCCCCACGACCCCGGGGCTAGGTTGGCCTGCCGCCGACATGTCCGACGACTATAGGGTCGTCCCCACGAACCCGGGACTAGGTTGGCCAGTCACCGACATGTCCGAAGACTATAGGGTCGTCCCCACGACCCGGGCCAAATTTGACCTGCCGCCGACATGTCCGACGACTATAGGGTCGTCCCCACGACCCCGGGACTAGGTTGGCCTGTCGCCGACATGTCCAACGACTATAGGGTCGTCCCCACGAACCCGGGACTAGGTTGGCCAGTCACCGACATGTCCGACGAGTATAGGGTCGTCCCCACGACCACTGGCCAAAGTTGCCCAGCCGCCGACATGTCCGACGACTATAGGGTCGTCCCCACGACCCCGGGACTAGGTTGGCCCGCCGCCGACTTGTCCGACGACTATAGGGTCGTCCCCACGACCGGGGCCAAAGTTGGCCAGCCGCCGACATGTCCGACGACTTTAGGGTCGTCCCCACGACCCCGGGTCTAGGTTGGCCTGCCGCCGACATGTCCGACGAGTATAGGGTCGTCCCCACGAACCCGGGACTAGGTTGGCCAGTCACCGACATGTTCGACGACTATAGGGTCGTCCCCACGACCACTGGCCAAAGTTGCCCAGCCGCCGACATGTCCGACGACTATAGGGTCGTCCCCAAGACCACGGGCCAAAGTTGCCCTGCCGCCGACATGTCCGACGACTATAGGGTCGTCCCCACGAACCCGGGACTAGGTTGGCCAGTCACCGACATGTCCGACGACAATAGGGTCGTCCCCACGACCACTGGCCAAAGTTGCCCCGCCGCCGACATGTCCAACGACTATAGGGTCGTCCCCACGACCCCGGGACTAGGTTGGCCCGCCGCCGACTTGTCCGACGACTATAGGGTCGTCCCCACGCCCCGGGCCAAAGTTGGCCAGCCGCCGACATGTCCGACGACTATAGGGTCGTCCCCAAGACCACGGGCCAAAGTTGCCCTGCCGCCGACATGTCCGACGACTATAGGGTCGTCCCGACGAACCCGGGACTAGGTTGGCCAGTCACCGACATGTCCGACGTCTATAGGGTCGACCCCACGACCACTGGCCAAAGTTGCCCAGCCGCCGACATGTCCGACGACTATAGGGTCGTCCCCACGAACCCGGGACTAGGTTGGCCCGCCGCCGACATGTCCGACGATTATAGGGTCGTCCCCACGCCCCGGGCCAAAGTTGGCCAGCCGCCGACATGTCCGACGACTATAGGGTCGTCCCCAAGACCACGGGCCAAAGTTGCCCTGCCGCCGACATGTCCGACGACTATAGGGTCGTCCCCACGAACCCGGGACTAGGTTGGCCAGTCACCGACATGTCCGACGTCTATAGGGTCGACCCCACGACCACTGGCCAAAGTTGCCCAGCCGCCGACATGTCCGACGACTATAGGGTCGTCCCCACGAACCCGGGACTAGGTTGTCCAGTCACCGACATGTCCGACGACTATAGGGTCGTCCCCACGAACCCGGGACTAGTTTGGCCAGTCACCGACATGTCCGACGACTATAGGGTCGTCCCCACGACCACTGGCCAAAGTTGCCCAGCCGCCGACATGTCCGACAACTATAGGGTCGTCCCCACGACCCCGGGACTAGGTTGGCCCGCCGCCGACATGTCCGACGACTATAGGGTCGTCCCCACGACCCCGGGACTAGGTTGGCCCGCCGCCGACATGTCCGACGACTATAGGGTCGTCCCCACGCCCCGGGCCAAAGTTGGCCAGCCGCCGACATGTCCGACGACTATAGGGTCGTCCCCACGACCCCGGGACAAGATTGGCCCGCCACCGTCATGTCCGACGACTATAGGGTCGTCCCCACGACCCCGGGGCTAGGTTGGCCTGCCGCCGACATGTCCGACGACTATAGGGTCGTCCCCACGAACCCGGGACTAGGTTGGCCAGTCACCGACATGTCCGAAGACTATAGGGTCGTCCCCACGACACGGGCCAAAGTTGACCTGCCGCCGACATGTCCGACGACTATAGGGTCGTCCCCACCACCCCGGGACTAGGTTGGCCCGCGGCCGACTTGTCCGACGACAATAGGGTCGTCCGCACGACCCCAGGAGTAGATTGCCCCGCCACCGTCGTGTGCGACGACTATACGGTCGTCCCCACGACCCCGGGACTAGGTTGGCCTGCCGCCGACAGGTCCGACGACTATAGGGTCGTCCCCACGACCGGGGCCAAAGTTGGCCAGCCGCCGACATGTCCGACGACTTTAGGGTCGTCCCCACGACCCCGGGTCCAGGTTGGCCTGCCGCCGACATGTCCGACGAGTATAGGGTCGTCCCCACGAACCCGGGACTAGGTTGGCCAGTCACCGACATGTCCGACGACTATAGGGTCGTCCGCACGACCACTGGCCAAAGTTGCCCAGCCGCCGACATGTCCGACGACTATAGGGTCGTCCCCACGACCACGGGCCAAAGTTGCCCTGCCGCCGACATGTCCGACGACTATAGGGTCGTCCCCACGACCACTGGCCAAAGTTGCCCAGCCGCCGACATGTCCGACGACTATAGGGTCGTCCCCACGACCACGGGCCAAAGTTGCACTGCCGCCGACATGTCCGTCGACTATAGGGTCGTCCCCACGACCACGGGACTAGGTTGGCCCGCCGCCGACATGTCCGACGACTATAGGGTCGTCCCCACGTCCCGGGCCAAAGTTGGCCAGCCGCCGACATGTCCGACGACTATAGGGTCGTCCCCACGACCCCGGGACAAGATTGGCCCGCCACCGTCATGTCCGACGACTATACGGTCGTCCCCACGACCCCGGGACTAGGTTGGCCTGCCGCCGACAGGTCCGACGACTATAGGGTCGTCCCCACGAACCCGGGACTAGGTTGGCCAGTCACCGACATGTCCGACGACAATAGGGTCGTCCCCACGACCACTGGCCAAAGTTGCCCCGCCGCCGACATGTCCGACGACTATAGGGTCGTCCCCACGACCCCGGGACTAGGTTGGCCCGCCGCCGACTTGTCCGACGACTATAGGGTCGTCCCCACGACCCGGGTCAAAGTTGGCCAGCCGCCGACATGTCCGACGACTATAGGGTCGTCCCCACGACCACTGGCCAAAGTTGCCCAGCCGCCGACATGTCCGACGACTATAGGGTCGTCCCCACGACCCCGGGACTAGGTTGGCCCGCCGCCGACATGTCCGACGACTATAGGGTCGTCCCCACGCCCCGGGCCAAAGTTGGCCAGCCGCCGACATGTCCGACGATTATAGGGTCGTCCCCAAGACCACGGGCCAAAGTTGCCCTGCCGCCGACATGTCCGACGACTATAGGGTCGTCCCCACGAACCCGGGACTAGTTTGGCCAGTCACCGACATGTCCGACGACTATAGGGTCGTCCCCACGACCACTGGCCAAAGTTGCCCAGCCGCCGACATGTCCGACGACTATAGGGTCGTCCCCACGACCCCGGGACTAGGTTGGCCGGCCGCCGACATGTCCGACGACTATAGGGTCGTCCCCACGCCCCGGGCCAAAGTTGGCCAGCCGCCGACATGTCCGACGATTATAGGGTCGTCCCCAAGACCACGGGCCAAAGTTGCCCTGCCGCCGACATGTCCGACGACTATAGGGACGTCCCCACGAACCCGGGACTACGTTGTCCAGTCACCGACATGTCCGACGACTATAGGGCCGTCCCCACGACCACTGGCCAAAGTTGCCCAGCCGCCGACATGTGCGACGACTATAGGGTCGTCCCCACGACCCCGGGACAAGATTGGCCCGCCACCGTCATGTCCGACGACTATAGGGTCGTCCCCACGACCCCGGGGCTAGGTTGGCCTGCCGCCGACATGTCCGACGACTATAGGGTCGTCCCCACGAACCCGGGACTAGGTTGGCCAGTCACCGACATGTCCGAAGACTATAGGGTCGTCCCCACGACCCGGGCCAAATTTGACCTGCCGCCGACATGTCCGACGACTATAGGGTCGTCCCCACGACCCCGGGACTAGGTTGGCCTGTCGCCGACATGTCCAACGACTATAGGGTCGTCCCCACGAACCCGGGACTAGGTTGGCCAGTCACCGACATGTCCGACGAGTATAGGGTCGTCCCCACGACCACTGGCCAAAGTTGCCCAGCCGCCGACATGTCCGACGACTATAGGGTCGTCCCCACGACCCCGGGACTAGGTTGGCCCGCCGCCGACTTGTCCGACGACTATAGGGTCGTCCCCACGACCGGGGCCAAAGTTGGCCAGCCGCCGACATGTCCGACGACTTTAGGGTCGTCCCCACGACCCCGGGTCTAGGTTGGCCTGCCGCCGACATGTCCGACGAGTATAGGGTCGTCCCCACGAACCCGGGACTAGGTTGGCCAGTCACCGACATGTTCGACGACTATAGGGTCGTCCCCACGACCACTGGCCAAAGTTGCCCAGCCGCCGACATGTCCGACGACTATAGGGTCGTCCCCACGACCACGGGCCAAAGTTGCCCAGCCGCCGACATGTCCGACGACTATAGGGTCGTCCCCACGACCACTGGCCAAAGTTGCCCAGCCGCCGACATGTCCGACGACTATAGGGTCGTCCCCACGACCACGGGCCAAAGTTGCACTGCCGCCGACATGTCCGACGACTATAGGGTCGTCCCCACGACCACGGGACTAGGTTGGCCCGCCGCCGACATGTCCGACGACTATAGGGTCGTCCCCACGCCCCGGGCCAAAGTTGGCCAGCCGCCGACATGTCCGACGACTATAGGGTCGTCCCCACGACCACGGGCCAAAGTTGCCCTGCCGCCGACATGTCCGACGACTATAGGGTCGTCCCCACGACCACTGGCCAAACTTGCCCAGCCGCCGACATGTCCGACGACTATAGGGTCGTCCCCACGACCATGGGCCAAAGTTGCACTGCCGCCGACATGTCCGACGACTATAGGGTCGTCCCCACGACCACGGGACTAGGTTGGCCCGCCGCCGACATGTCCGACGACTATAGGGTCGTCCCCACGCCCCGGGCCAAAGTTGGCCAGCCGCCGACATGTCCGACGACTATAGGGTCGTCCCCACGACCCCGGGACAAGATTGGCCCGCCTCCGTCATGTCCGACGACTATACGGTCGTCCCCACGACCCCGGGACTAGGTTGGCCTGCCGCCGACAGGTCCGACGACTATAGGGTCGTCCCCACGAACCCGGGACTAGGTTGGCCAGTCACCGACATGTCCGACGTCTATAGGGTCGACCCCACGACCACTGGCCAAAGTTGCCCAGCCGCCGACATGTCCGACGACTATAGGGTCGTCCCCACGAACCCGGGACTAGGTTGGCCAGTCACCGACATGTCCGAAGACTATAGGGTCGTCCCCACGACCACTGGCCAAAGTTGCCCAGCCGCCGACATGTCCGACGACTATAGGGTCGTCCCCACGACCACGGGCCAAAGTTGCCCTGCCGCCGACATGTCCGACGACTATAGGGTCGTCCCCACGACCACTGGCCAAAGTTGCCCAGCCGCCGACATGTCCGACGACTATAGGGTCGTCCCCACGACCACGGGCCAAAGTTGCACTGCCGCCGACATGTCCGACGACTATAGGGTCGTCCCCACGACCACGGGACTAGGTTGGCCCGCCGCCGACATGTCCGACGACTATAGGGTCGACCCCACGCCCCGGGCCAAAGTTGGCCAGCCGCCGACATGTCCGACGACTATAGGGTCGTCCCCACGACCACGGGCCAAAGTTGCCCTGCCGCCGACATGTCCGACGACTATAGGGTCGTCCCCACGACCACTGGCCAAACTTGCCCAGCCGCCGACATGTCCGACGACTATAGGGTCGTCCCCACGACCATGGGCCAAAGTTGCACTGCCGCCGACATGTCCGACGACTATAGGGTCGTCCCCACGACCACGGGACTAGGTTGGCCCGCCGCCGACATGTCCGACGACTATAGGGTCGTCCCCACGCCCCGGGCCAAAGTTGGCCAGCCGCCGACATGTCCGACGACTATAGGGTCGTCCCCACGACCCCGGGACAAGATTGGCCCGCCTCCGTCATATCCGACGACTATACGGTCGTCCCCACGACCCCGGGACTAGGTTGGCCTGCCGCCGACAGGTCCGACGACTATAGGGTCGTCCCCACGAACCCGGGACTAGGTTGGCCAGTCAGCGACATGTCCGACGACAATAGGGTCGTCCCCACGACCACTGGCCAAAGTTGACCCGCCGCCGACATGTCCGACGACTATAGGGTCGTCCCCACGACCCCGGGACTAGGTTGGCCCGCCGCCGACTTGTCCGACGACTATAGGGTCGTCCCCACGACCACGGGCCAAAGTTGCCCTGCCGCCGACATGTCCGACGACTATAGGGTCGTCCCCACGACCACTGGCCAAAGTTGCCCAGCCGCCGACATGTCCGACGACTATAGGGTCGTCCCCACGACCACGGGCCAAAGTTGCACTGCCGCCGACATGTCCGACGACTATAGGGTCGTCCCCACGACCACGGGACTAGGTTGGCCCGCCGCCGACATGTCCGACGACTATAGGGTCGACCCCACGCCCCGGGCCAAAGTTGGCCAGCCGCCGACATGTCCGACGACTATAGGGTCGTCCCCACGACCACGGGCCAAAGTTGCCCTGCCGCCGACATGTCCGACGACTATAGGGTCGTCCCCACGACCACTGGCCAAACTTGCCCAGCCGCCGACATGTCCGACGACTATAGGGTCGTCCCCACGACCATGGGCCAAAGTTGCACTGCCGCCGACATGTCCGACGACTATAGGGTCGTCCCCACGACCACGGGACTAGGTTGGCCCGCCGCCGACATGTCCGACGACTATAGGGTCGTCCCCACGCCCCGGGCCAAAGTTGGCCAGCCGCCGACATGTCCGACGACTATAGGGTCGTCCCCACGACCCCGGGACAAGATTGGCCCGCCTCCGTCATATCCGACGACTATACGGTCATCCCCACGACCCCGGGACTAGGTTGGCCTGCCGCCGACAGGTCCGACGACTATAGGGTCGTCCCCACGAACCCGGGACTAGGTTGGCCAGTCAGCGACATGTCCGACGACAATAGGGTCGTCCCCACGACCACTGGCCAAAGTTGACCCGCCGCCGACATGTCCGACGACTATAGGGTCGTCCCCACGACCCCGGGACTAGGTTGGCCCGCCGCCGAATTGTCCGACGACTATAGGGTCGTCCCCACGACCACGGGCCAAAGTTGCCCTGCCGCCGACATGTCCGACGACTATAGGGTCGTCCCCACGACCACTGGCCAAAGTTGCCCAGCCGCCGACATGTCCGACGACTATAGGGTCGTCCCCACGACCACGGGCCAAAGTTGCACTGCCGCCGACATGTCCGTCGACTATAGGGTCGTCCCCACGACCACGGGACTAGGTTGGCCCGCCGCCGACATGTCCGACGACTATAGGGTCGTCCCCACGTCCCGGGCCAAAGTTGGCCAGCCGCCGACATGTCCGACGACTATAGGGTCGGGTCCACGACCCCGGGACAAGATTGGCCCGCCACCGTCATGTCCGACGACTATACGGTCGTCCCCACGACCCCGGGACTAGGTTGGCCTGCCGCCGACAGGTCCGACGACTATAGGGTCGTCCCCACGAACCCGGGACTAGGTTGGCCAGTCACCGACATGTCCGACGACAATAGGGTCGTCCCCACGACCACTGGCCAAAGTTGCCCCGCCGCCGACATGTCCGACGACTATAGGGTCGTCCCCACGACCCCGGGACTAGGTTGGCCCGCCGCCGACTTGTCCGACGACTATAGGGTCGTCCCCACGACCCGGGTCAAAGTTGGCCAGCCGCCGACATGTCCGACGACTATAGGGTCGTCCCCACGACCACTGGCCCAAGTTGCCCAGCCGCCGACATGTCCGACGACTATAGGGTCGTCCCCACGACCCCGGGACTAGGTTGGCCCGCCACCGACATGTCCGACGACTATAGGGTCGTCCCCACGCCCCGGGCCAAAGTTGGCCAGCCGCCGACATGTCCGACGACTATAGGGTCGTCCCCACGACCCCGGGACTAGGTTGGCCAGTCACCGACATGTCCGACGTCTATAGGGTCGACCCCACGACCACTGGCCAAAGTTGCCCAGCCGCCGACATGTCCGACGACTATAGGGTCGTCCCCACGAACCCGGGACTAGGTTGTCCAGTCACCGACATGTCCGACGACTATAGGGTCGTACCCACGAACCCGGGACTAGTTTGGCCAGTCACCGACATGTCCGACGACTATAGGGTCGTCCCCACGACCACTGGCCAAAGTTGCCCAGCCGCCGACATGTCCGACGACTATAGGGTCGTCCCCACGACCCCGGGACTAGGTTGTCCAGTCACCGACATGTCCGACGACTATAGGGTCGTACCCACGAACCCGGGACTAGTTTGGCCCGCCGCCGACATGTCCGACGACAATAGGGTCGTCCCCAAGCCCCGGGCCAAAGTTGGCCAGCCGCCGACATGTCCGACGACTATAGGGTCGTCCCCAAGACCACGGGCCAAAGTTGCCCTGCCGCCGACATGTCCGACGACTATAGGGTCGTCCCCACGAACCCGGGACTACGTTGTCCAGTCACCGACATGTCCGACGACTATAGGGTCGTCCCCACGACCACTGGCCAAAGTTGCCCAGCCGCCGACATGTCCGACGACTATAGGGTCGTCCCCACGACCCCGGGACTAGGTTGGCCCGCCGCCGACATGTCCGACGACTATAGGGTCGTCCCCACGCCCCGGGCCAAAGTTGGCCAGCCGCCGACATGTCCGACGACTATAGGGTCGTCCCCAAGACCACGGGCCAAAGTTGCCCTGCCGCCGACATGTCCGACGACTATAGGGTCGTCCCCACGAACCCGGGACTACGTTGTCCAGTCACCGACATGTCCGACGACTATAGGGTCGTCCCCACGACCACTGGCCAAATTTGCCCCGCCGCCGACATGTCCGACGACTATAGGGTCGTCCCCACGACCCCGGGACTAGGTTGGCCCGCCGCCGACATGTCCGACGACTATAGGGTCGTCCCCACGCCCCGGGCCAAAGTTGGCCAGCCGCCGACATGTCCGACGACTATAGGGTCGTCCCCAAGACCACGGGCCAAAGTTGCCCTGCCGCCGACATGTCCGACGACTATAGGGTCGTCCCCACGAACACGGGACTAGGTTGGCCAGTCACCGACATGTCCGACGTCTATAGGGTCGACCCCACGACCACTGGCCAAAGTTGCCCAGCCGCCGACATGTCCGACGACTATAGGGTCGTCCCCACGAACCCGGGACTAGGTTGTCCAGTCACCGACATGTCCGACGACTATAGGGTCGTCCCCACGAACCCGGGACTAGTTTGGCCAGTCACCGACATGTCCGACGACTATTGGGTCGTCCCCACGACCACTGGCCAAAGTTGCCCAGCCGCCGACATGTCCGACGACTATAGGGTCGTCCCCACGACCCCGGGACTAGGTTGGCCCGCCGCCGACATGTCCGACGACTATAGGGTCGTCCCCACGACCCCGGGACTAGGTTGGCCCGCCACCGTCATGTCCGACGACTATAGGGTCGTCCCCACAACCCCGGGCCAAAGCTGGCCAGCCGCCGACATGTCCGACGACTATAGGGTCGTCCCCACGACCCCGGGACAAGATTGGCCCGCCACCGTCATGTCCGACGACTATAGGGTCGTCCCCACGACCCCGGGGCTAGGTTGGCCTGCCGCCGACATGTCCGACGACTATATGGTCGTCCCCACGAACCCGGGACTAGGTTGGCCCGCCGCCGACATGTCCGACGACTATAGGGTCGTCCCCACGACCCCGGGCCAAAGCTGGCCAGCCGCCGACATGTCCGACGACTATAGGGTCGTCCCCACGACCCCGGGACTAGGTTGGCCCGCCACCATCATGTCCGACGACTATAGGGTCGTCCCCACGACCCCGGGACTAGGTTGGCCCGCGGCCGACTTGTCCGACGACAATAGGGTCGTCCGCAAGACGCCAGGAGTAGATTGCCCCGCCACCGTCATGTGCGACGACTATAGGGTCGTCTCCACGACCCCGGGAATAGGTTGTCCCGCCGCTGACTTGTCCGACGACTATAGGGTCGTCCCCACGACCCCGGGACTAGATTGGCCCGCCACCGTCATGCCCGACGACTATAGGGTCGTCCCCACGACCCCGGGAATAGGTTGGCCCGCCGCCGACTTGTCCGACGACTATAGGGTCGTCCCCACGACCACGGGCCAAAGTTGCCAAGCCGCCGACATGTCCGACGACTATAGGGTCGTCCCCACGACCCCGGGACTAGATTGGCCCGCCACCGTCATGTCCGACGACTATAGGGTCGTCCCCACGACCACGGGCCAAAGTTGCCCAACCGCCGACATGTCCGACGACTATAGGGTCGTCCCCACGACCCCGGGGTTAGACTGGCCCGCCACCGTCATGTCCGCCGACTATAGGGTCGTCCCCACGACCACGGGCCAAAGTTGGCCAGCCGCCGACATGTCCGACGACTATAGGGTCGTCCCCTCGACCCCGGGGCTAGATTGGCCCGCCACCGTCATGTCCGACGACTATAGGGTCGTCCCCACGACCCCGGGCCAAAGCTGGCCAGCCGCCGACATGTCCGACGACTATAGGGTCGTCCCCACGACCCCGGGACTAGATTGGCCCGCCACCGTCATGTCCGACGACTATACGGTCGTCCCAACGACCCCCGGACTAGATTGGCCCGCCGCCGACTTGTCCGACGACTATAGGGTCGTCCCCACGACCACGGGCCAAAGTTGCCCAGCCGCCGACATGTCCGACGACTATAGGGTCGTCCCCACGACCCCGGGACTAGGTTGGCCCGCGGCCGACTTGTCCGACGACAATAGGGTCGTCCGCACGACCCCAGGAGTAGATTGCCCCGCCACCGTCATGTGCGACGACTATAGGGTCGTCTCCACGACCCCGGGACTAGGTTGGCCCGCCGCCGACTTGTCCGACGACTATAGGGTCGTCCCCACGACCCCGGGACTAGGTTGGCCAACCGCCGACATGTCCGACGACTATTGGGTCGTCCCCACGACCCCGGGCCAAAGCTGGCCAGCCGCCGACATGTCCGACGACTATAGGGTCGTCCCCACGACCCCGGGACTAGGTTGGCCCGCCACCCTCATGTCCGACGACTATAGGGTCGTCCCCACGACCTCGGGACTAGGTTGGCCCGCGGCCGACTTGTCCGACGACTATAGGGTCGTCTCCACGACCCCGGGACTAGGTTGGCCCGCCTCCGAAATGTCCGACGACTATAGGGTCGTCCCAACGACCCCGGGACTAGATTGGCCCGCCACCGCCATGTCCGACGACTATAGGGTCGTCCCCACGACCCCGGGTCTAGGTTGGCCCGCCACCATCATGTCCGACGACTATAGGGTCGTCCCCACGACCCCGGGACTAGGTTGGCCCGCGGCCGACTTGTCTGACGACTATAGGTTCGTCCGCACGACCCCAGGAGTAGATTGGCCCGCCACCATCATGTCAGACGACTATAGGGTCGGCCCCACGACCCCGGGACTAGGATGGCCGGCCGCCAACTTGTCCGACGACTATAGGGTCGTCCCACGACCCCGGGACTAGGTTGGCCAACCGCCGACATGTCCGACGACTATAGGGTCGTCCCCACGACCCCGGGACTAGATTGGCCCGCCACCATCATGTCCGACGACTATAGGGTCGTCCCCACGACCCCGGGACTAGGTTGGCCAGTCACCGACATGTCCGACGACTATAGGGTCGTCCCCACGACCACTGGCCAAAGTTGCCCAGCCGCCGACATGTCCGACGACTATAGGGTCGTCCCCACGACCACGGGCCAAAGTTGCACTGCCGCCGACATGTCCGTCGACTATAGGGTCGTCCCCACGACCCGGGTCAAAGTTGGCCAGCCGCCGACATGTCCGACGACTATAGGGTCGTCCCCACGACCACTGGCCAAAGTTGCCCAGCCGCCGACATGTCCGACGACTATAGGGTCGTCCCCACGACCCCGGGACTAGGTTGGCCCGCCGCCGACATGTCCGACGACTATAGGGTCGTCCCCACGCCCCGGGCCAAAGTTGGCCAGCCGCCGACATGTCCGACGACTATAGGGTCGTCCCCACGAACCCGGGACTAGGTTGGCCAGTCACCGACATGTCCGACGTCTATAGGGTCGACCCCACGACCACTGGCCAAAGTTGCCCTGCTGCCGACATGTCCGACGACGAATAGGGTCGTCCCCACGAACCCGGGACTAGGTTGGCCAGTCACCGACATGTCCGACGACTATAGGGTCGTCCCCACGACCACTGGCCAAAGTTGCCCAGCCGCCGACATGTCCGACGACTATAGGGTCGTCCCCACGACCCCGGGACTAGGTTGGCCAGTCACCGACATGTCCGACGACTATAGGGTCGTCCCCAAGACCACGGGCCAAAGTTGACCTGCCGCCGACATGTCCGACGACTATAGGGTCGTCCCCACGACCACTGGCCAAAGTTGCCCAGCCGCCGACATGTCCGACGACTATAGGGTCGTCCCCACGACCACGGGCCAAAGTTGCCCTGCCGCCGACATGTCCGACGACTATAGGGTCGTCCCCACGACCACTGGCCAAAGTTGCCCAGCCGCCGACATGTCCGACGACTATAGGGTCGTCCTCACGACCACGGGCCAAAGTTGCCCTGCCGCCGACATGTCCGACGACTATAGGGTCGTCCCCACGTCCACTGGCCAAAGTTGCCCAGCCGCCGACATGTCCGACGACTATAGGGTCGTCCCCACGACCACGGGCCAAAGTTGCACTGCCGCCGACATGTCCGACGGCTATAGGGTCGTCCCCACGACCACGGGACTAGGTTGGCCCGCCGCCGACATGTCCGACGACTATAGGGTCGTCCCCACGCCCCGGGCCAAAGTTGGCCAGCCGCCGACATGTCCGACGACTATAGGGTCGTCCCCACGACCACGGGCCAAAGTTGCCCTGCCGCCGACATGTCCGACGACTATAGGGTCGTCCCCACGACCACTGGCCAAAGTTGCCCAGCCGCCGACATGTCCGACGACTATAGGGTCGTCCTCACGACCACGGGCCAAAGTTGCCCTGCCGCCGACATGTCCGACGACTATAGGGTCGTCCCCACGACCACTGGCCAAAGTTGCCCAGCCGCCGACATGTCCGACGACTATAGGGTCGTCCCCACGACCACGGGCCAAAGTTGCCCTGCCGCCGACATGTCCGACGACTATAGGGTCGTCCCCACGACCACTGGCCAAAGTTGCCCCGCCGCCGACATGTCCGACGACTATAGGGTCGTCCCCACGACCCCGGGACTAGGTTGGCCCGCCGCCGACTTGTCCGACGACTATAGGGTCGTCCCCACGACCACGGGCCAAAGTTGCCCTGCCGCCGACATGTCCGACGACTATAGGGTCGTCCCCACGACCACTGGCCAAAGTTGCACTGCCGCCGACATGTCCGTCGACTATAGGGTCGTCCCCACGACCACGGGACTAGGTTGGCCCGCCGCCGACATGTCCGGCGACTATAGGGTCGTCCCCACGTCCCGGGCCAAAGTTGGCCAGCCGCCGACATGTCCGACGACTATAGGGTCGTCCCCACGACCCCGGGACAAGATTGGCCCGCCACCGTCATGTCCGACGACAATACGGTCGTCCCCACGACCCCGGGACTAGGTTGGCCTGCCGCCGACATGTCCGACGACTATAGGGTCGTCCCCACGACCCCGGGACTAGGTTGGCCCGCCGCCGACATGTCCGACGACTATAGGGTCGTCCCCACGCCCCGGGCCAAAGTTGGCCAGCCGCCGACATGTCCGACGACTATAGGGTCGTCCCCACGACCCCGGGACAAGATTGGCCCGCCACCGTCATGTCCGACGACTATACGGTCGTCCCCACGACCCCGGGACTAGGTTGGCCTGCCGCCGACAGGTCCGACGACTATAGGGTCGTCCCCACGACCCCGGGACTAGGTTGGCCTGTCGCCGACATGTCCAACGACTATAGGGTCGTCCCCACGAACCCGGGACTAGGTTGGCCAGTCACCGACATGTCCGACGACTATAGGGTCGTCCCCACGACCACTGGCCAAAGTTGCCCAGCCGCCGACATGTCCGACGACTATAGGGTCGTCCCCACGACCCCGGGACTAGGTTGGCCCGCCGCCGACTTGTCCGACGACTATAGGGTCGTCCTCACGACCACGGGCCAAAGTTGCCCTGCCGCCGACATGTCCGACGACTATAGGGTCGTCCCCACGACCACTGGCCAAAGTTGCCCAGCCGCCGACATGTCCGACGACTATAGGGTCGTCCCCACGACCACGGGCCAAAGTTGCACTGCCGCCGACATGTCCGACGGCTATAGGGTCGTCCCCACGACCACGGGACTAGGTTGGCCCGCCGCCGACATGTCCGACGACTATAGGGTCGTCCCCACGCCCCGGGCCAAAGTTGGCCAGCCGCCGACATGTCCGACGACTATAGGGTCGTCCCCACGACCACGGGCCAAAGTTGCCCTGCCGCCGACATGTCCGACGACTATAGGGTCGTCCCCACGACCACTGGCCAAAGTTGCCCAGCCGCCGACATGTCCGACGACTATAGGGTCGTCCTCACGACCACGGGCCAAAGTTGCCCTGCCGCCGACATGTCCGACGACTATAGGGTCGTCCCCACGACCACTGGCCAAAGTTGCCCAGCCGCCGACATGTCCGACGACTATAGGGTCGTCCCCACGACCACGGGCCAAAGTTGCCCTGCCGCCGACATGTCCGACGACTATAGGGTCGTCCCCACGACCACTGGCCAAAGTTGCCCCGCCGCCGACATGTCCGACGACTATAGGGTCGTCCCCACGACCCCGGGACTAGGTTGGCCCGCCGCCGACTTGTCCGACGACTATAGGGTCGTCCCCACGACCACGGGCCAAAGTTGCCCTGCCGCCGACATGTCCGACGACTATAGGGTCGTCCCCACGACCCCGGGACTAGGTTGGCCCGCCGCCGACATGTCCGACGACTATAGGGTCGTCCCCACGCCCCGGGCCAAAGTTGGCCAGCCGCCGACATGTCCGACGACTATAGGGTCGTCCCCACGACCCCGGGACTAGGTTGGCCCGCGGCCGACTTGTCCGACGACAATAGGGTCGTCCGCACGACCCCAGGAGTAGATTGCCCCGCCACCGTCATGTGCGACGACTATACGGTCGTCCCCACGACCCCGGGACTAGGTTGGCCTGCCGCCGACAGGTCCGACGACTATAGGGTCGTCCCCACGAACCCGGGACTAGGTTGGCCAGTCAGCGACATGTCCGACGACAATAGGGTCGTCCCCACGACCACTGGCCAAAGTTGCCCCGCCGCCGACATGTCCGACGACTATAGGGTCGTCCCCACGACCCCGGGACTAGGTTGGCCCGCCGCCGACTTGTCCGACGACTATAGGGTCGTCCCCACGACCACGGGCCAAAGTTGCCCTGCCGCCGACATGTCCGACGACTATAGGGTCGTCCCCACGACCACTGGCCAAAGTTGCCCAGCCGCCGACATGTCCGACGACTATAGGGTCGTCCCCACGACCACGGGCCAAAGTTGCACTGCCGCCGACATGTCCGTCGACTATAGGGTCGTCCCCACGACCGCGGGACTAGGTTGGCCCGCCGCCGACATGTCCGACGACTATAGGGTCGTCCCCACGTCCCGGGCCAAAGTTGGCCAGCCGCCGACATGTCCGACGACTATAGGGTCGTCCCCACGACCCCGGGACAAGATTGGCCCGCCACCGTCATGTCCGACGACTATACGGTCGTCCCCACGACCCCGGGACTAGGTTGGCCTGCCGCCGACAGGTCCGACGACTATAGGGTCGTCCCCACGAACCCGGGACTAGGTTGGCCAGTCACCGACATGTCCGACGACAATAGGATCGTCCCCACGACCACTGGCCAAAGCTGCCCCGCCGCCGACATGTCCGACGACTATAGGGTCGTCCCCACGACCCCGGGACTAGGTTGGCCCGCCGCCGACATGTGCGACGACTATAGGGTCGTCCCCACGTCCCGGGCCAAAGTTGGCCAGCCGCCGACATGTCCGACGACTATAGGGTCGTCCCCACGACCACGGGCCAAAGTTGCACTGCCGCCGACATGTCCGTCGACTATAGGGTCGTCCCCACGACCCGGGTCAAAGTTGGTCAGCCGCCGACATGTCCGACGACTATAGGGTCGTCCCCACGACCACTGGCCAAAGTTGCCCATCCGCCGACATGTCCGACGACTATAGGGTCGTCCCCACGACCCCGGGACTAGGTTGGCCCGCCGCCGACATGTCCGACGACTATAGGGTCGTCCCCACGCCCCGGGCCAAAGTTGGCCAGCCGCCGACATGTCCGACGACTATAGGGTCGTCCCCACGAACCCGGGACTAGGTTGGCCAGTCACCGACATGTCCGACGTCTATAGGGTCGACCCCACGACCACTGGCCAAAGTTGCCCAGCCGCCGACATGTCCGACGACTATAGGGTCGTCCCCACGAACCCGGGACTAGGTTGTCCAGTCACCGACATGTCCGACGACTATAGGGTCGTCCCCACGAACCCGGGACTAGTTTGGCCAGTCACCGACATGTCCGACGACTATAGGGTCGTCCCCACGACCACTGGCCAAAGTTGCCCAGACGCCGACATGTCCGACGACTATAGGGTCGTCCCCACGACCCCGGGACTAGGTTGGCCCGCCGCCGACATGTCCGACGACTATAGGGTCGTCCCCACGCACCGGGCCAAAGTTGGCCAGCCGCCGACATGTCCGACGACTATAGGGTCGTCCCCAAGACCACGGGCCAAAGTTGCCCTGCCGCCGACATGTCCGACGACTATAGGGTCGTCCCCACGAACCCGGGACTACGTTGTCCAGTCACCGACATGTCCGACGACTATAGGGTCGTCCCCACGACCACTGGCCAAAGTTGCCCAGCCGCCGACATGTCCGACGACTATAGGGTCGTCCCCACGACCCCGGGACTAGGTTGGCCCGCCGCCGACATGTCTGACGACTATAGGGTCGTCCCCACGCCCCGGGCCAAAGTTGGCCAGCCGCCGAATTGTCCGACGACTATAGGGTCGTCCCCAAGACCACGGGCCAAAGTTGCCCTGCCGCCGACATGTCCGACGACTATAGGGTCGTCCCCACGAACCCGGGACTAGGTTGGCCAGTCACCGACATGTCCGACGTCTATAGGGTCGACCCCACGACCACTGGCCAAAGTTGCCCAGCCGCCGACATGTCCGACGACTATAGGGTCGTCCCCACGAACCCGGGACTAGGTTGTCCAGTCACCGACATGTCCGACGACTATAGGGTCGTCCCCACGAACCCGGGACTAGTTTGGCCAGTCACCGACATGTCCGACGAATATAGGGTCGTCCCCACGACCACTGGCCAAAGTTGCCCAGCCGCCGACATGTCCGACGACTATAGGGTCGTCCCCACGACCCCGGGACTAGGTTGGCCCGCCGCCGACATGTCCGACGACTATAGGGTCGTCCCCACGACCCCGGGACTAGGTTGGCCCGCCGCCGACATGTCCGACGACTATAGGGTCGTCCCCACGCCCCAGGCCATAGTTGGCCCGCCGCCGACATGTCCGACGACTATTGGGTCGTCCCCACGACCCCGGGACAAGATTGGCCCGCCACCGTCATGTCCGACGACTATAGGGTCGTCCCCACGACCCCGGGGCTAGGTTGGCCTGCCGCCGACATGTCCGACGACTATAGGGCCGTCCCCACGAACCCGGGACTAGGTTGGCCAGTCACCGACATGTCCGAAGACTATAGGGTCGTCCCCACGACCCGGGCCAAAGTTGACCTGCCGCCGACATGTCCGACGACTATAGGGTCGTCCCCACGACCCCGGGACTAGGTTGGCCTGTCGCCGACATGTCCAACGACTATAGGGTCGTCCCCACGAACCCGGGACAAGGTTGGCCAGTCACCGACATGTCCGACGAGTATAGGGTCGTCCCCACGACCACTGGCCAAAGTTGCCCAGCCGCCGACATGTCCGACGACTATAGGGTCGTCCCCACGACCCCGGGACTAGGTTGGCCCGCCGCCGACATGTCCGACGACTATAGGGTCGTCCCCACGCCCCGGGCCAAAGTTGGCCAGCCGCCGACATGTCCGACGACTATAGGGTCGTCCCCACGAACCCGGGACTAGGTTGGCCAGTCACCGACATGTCCGACGTCTATAGGGTCGACCCCACGACCACTGGCCAAAGTTGCCCAGCCGCCGACATGTCCGACGACTATAGGGTCGTCCCCACGAACCCGGGACTAGGTTGTCCAGTCACCGACATGTCCGACGACTATAGGGTCGTCCCCACGAACCCGGGACTAGTTTGGCCAGTCACCGACATGTCCGACGACTATAGGGTCGTCCCCACGACCACTGGCCAAAGTTGCCCAGACGCCGACATGTCCGACGACTATAGGGTCGTCCCCACGCACCGGGCCAAAGTTGGCCAGCCGCCGACATGTCCGACGACTATAGGGTCGTCCCCAAGACCACGGGCCAAAGTTGCCCTGCCGCCGACATGTCCGACGACTATAGGGTCGTCCCCACGAACCCGGGACTACGTTGTCCAGTCACCGACATGTCCGACGACTATAGGGTCGTCCCCACGACCACTGGCCAAAGTTGCCCAGCCGCCGACATGTCCGACGACTATAGGGTCGTCCCCACGACCCCGGGACTAGGTTGGCCCGCCGCCGACATGTCTGACGACTATAGGGTCGTCCCCACGCCCTGGGCCAAAGTTGGCCAGCCGCCGAATTGTCCGACGACTATAGGGTCGTCCCCAAGACCACGGGCCAAAGTTGCACTGCCGCCGACATGTCCGTCGACTATAGGGTCGTCCCCACGACCACGTGACTAGGTTGGCCCGCCGCCGACATGTCCGACGACTATAGGGTCGTCCCCACGAGCCCGGGACTAGGTTGGCCCGCCGCCGACTTGTCCGACGACTATAGGGTCGTCCCCACGACCACTGGCCAAAGTTGCCCCGCCGCCGACATGTCCGACGACTATAGGGTCGTCCCCACGACCCCGGGACTAGGTTGGCCTGCCGCCGACTTGTCCGACGACTATAGGGTCGTCCCCACGACCACGGGCCAAAGTTGCCCGGCCGCCGACATGTCCGACGACTATAGGGTCGTCCCCACGACCACTGGCCAAAGTTGCCCAGCCGCCGACATGTCCGACGACTATAGGGTCGTCCCCACGACCACGGGCCAAAGTTGCACTGCCGCCGACATGTCCGTCGACTATAGGGTCGTCCCCACGACCACGTGACTAGGTTGGCCCGCCGCCGACATGTCCGACGACTATAGGGTCGTCCCCACGCCCCGGGCCAAAGTTGGCCCGCCGCCGACATGTCCGACGACTATAGGGTCGTCCCCACGAACCAGGGACTAGGTTGGCCAGTCACCGACATGTCCGACGTCTATAGGGTCGACCCCACGACCACTGGCCAAAGTTGCCCAGCCGCCGACATGTCCGACGACTATAGGGTCGTCCCCACGAACCCGGGACTAGGTTGGCCAGTCACCGACATGTCCGACGAATATAGGGTCGTCCCCACGAACCCGGAACTAGTTTGGCCAGTCACCGACATGTCCGACGACTATAGGGTCGTCCCCACGACCACTGGCCAAGGTTGCCCAGCCGCCGACATGTCCGACGACTATAGGGTTGTCCCCACGACCCCGGGACTAGGTTGGCCCGCCGCCGACATGTTCGACGACTATAGGGTCGTCCCCACGCCCCGGGCCAAAGTTGGCCAGCCGCCGACATGTCCGACGACTATAGGGTCGTCCCCACGCCCCGGGCCAAAGTTGACCAGCCGCCGACATGTCCGACGACTATAGGGTCGTCTCCAAGACCACGGGCCAAAGTTGCCCTGCCGCCGACATGTCCGACGACTATAGGGTCGTCCCCACGAACCCGGGACTACGTTGTCCAGTCACCGACATGTCCGACGACTATAGGGTCGTCCCCACGACCACTGGCCAAAGTTGCCCAGCCGCCGACATGTCCGACGACTATAGGGTCGTCCCCACGACCCCGGGACTAGGTTGGCCCGCCGCCGACATGTCCGACGACTATAGGGTCGTCCCCACGCCCCGGGCCAAAGTTGGCCAGCCGCCGACATGTCCGACGACTATAGGGTCGTCCCCAAGACCACGGGCCAAAGTTGCCCTGCCGCCGACATGTCCGACGACTATAGGGTCGTCCCCACGAACCCGGGACTAGGTTGGCCAGTCACCGACATGTCCGACGTCTATAGGGTCGTCCCCACGACCACTGGCCAAAGTTGCCCAGCCGCCGACATGTCCGACGACTATAGGGTCGTCCCCACGACCCCGGGACTAGGTTGGCCCGCCGCCGACATGTCCGACGACTACAGGGTCGTCCCCACGACCCCGGGACTAGGTTGGCCCGCCGCCGACATGTCCGACGACTATAGGGTCGTCCCCACGCCCCGGGCCAAAGTTGGCCAACCGCCGACATGTCCGACGACTATAGGGTCGTCCCCACGACCCCGGGACAAGATTGGCCCGCCACCGTCATGTCCGACGACTATAGGGTCGTCCCCACGACCCCGGGGCTAGGTTGGCCTGCCGCCGACATGTCCGACGACTATAGGGTCGTCCCCACGAACCCGGGATTAGGTTGGCCAGGCACCGACATGTCCGAAGACTATAGGGTCGTCCCCACGACCCGGGCCAAAGTTGACCTGCCGCCGACATGTCCGACGACTATAGGGTCGTCCCCACGACCCCGGGACTAGGTTGGCCTGTCGCCGACATGTCCAACGACTATAGGGTCGTCCCCACGAACCCGGGACTAGGTTGGCCAGTCACCGACATGTCCGACGAGTATAGGGTCGTCCCCACGACCACTGGCCAAAGTTGCCCAGCCGCCGACATGTCCGACGACTATAGGGTCGTCCCCACGACCCCGGGACTAGGTTGGCCCGCCGCCGACTTGTCCTACGACTATAGGGTCGTCCCCACGACCGGGGCCAAAGTTGGCCAGCCGCCGACATGTCCGACGACTTTAGGGTCGTCCCCACGACCCCGGGTCTAGGTTGGCCTGCCGCCGACATGTCCGACGAGTATAGGGTCGTCCCCACGAACCCGGGACTAGATTGGCCAGTCACCGACATGTCCGACGACTATAGGGTCGTCCCCACGACCACTGGCCAAAGTTGCCCAGCCGCCGACATGTCCGACGACTATAGGGTCGTCCCCACGACCACGGGCCACAGTTGCCCTGCCGCCGACATGTCCGTCGACTATAGGGTCGTCCCCACGACCACGTGACTAGGTTGGCCCGCCGCCGACATGTCCGACGACTATAGGGTCGTCCCCACGAGCCCGGGACTAGGTTGGCCCGCCGCCGACTTGTCCGACGACTATAGGGTCGTCCCCACGACCACTGGCCAAAGTTGCCCCGCCGCCGACATGTCCGACGACTATAGGGTCGTCCCCACGACCCCGGGACTAGGTTGGCCCGCCGCCGACTTGTCCGACGACTATAGGGTCGTCCCCACGACCACGGGCCAAAGTTGCCCTGCCGCCGACATGTCCGACGACTATAGGGTCGTCCCCACGACCACTGGCCAAAGTTGCCCAGCCGCCGACATGTCCGACGACTATAGGGTCGTCCCCACGACCACGGGCCAAAGTTGCACTGCCGCCGACATGTCCGTCGACTATAGGGTCGTCCCCACGACCACGTGACTAGGTTGGCCCGCCGCCGACATGTCCGACGACTATAGGGTCGTCCCCACGCCCCGGGCCAAAGTTGGCCCGCCGCCGACATGTCCGACGACTATAGGGTCGTCCCCACGAACCAGGGACTAGGTTGGCCAGTCACCGACATGTCCGACGTCTATAGGGTCGACCCCACGACCACTGGCCAAAGTTGCCCAGCCGCCGACATGTCCGACGACTATAGGGTTGTCCCCACGAACCCGGGACTAGGTTGGCCAGTCACCGACATGTCCGACGAATATAGGGTCGTCCCCACGAACCCGGAACTAGTTTGGCCAGTCACCGACATGTCCGACGACTATAGGGTCGTCCCCACGACCACTGGCCAAGGTTGCCCAGCCGCCGACATGTCCGACGACTATAGGGTCGTCCCCACGACCCCGGGACTAGGTTGGCCCGCCGCCGACATGTTCGACGACTATAGGGTCGTCCCCACGCCCCGGGCCAAAGTTGGCCAGCCGCCGACATGTCCGACGACTATAGGGTCGTCCCCACGCCCCGGGCCAAAGTTGACCAGCCGCCGACATGTCCGACGACTATAGGGTCGTCCCCAAGACCACGGGCCAAAGTGCCCTGCCGCCGACATGTCCGACGACTATAGGGTCGTCCCCACGAACCCGGGACTACGTTGTCCAGTCACCGACATGTCCGACGACTATAGGGTCGTCCCCACGACCACTGGCCAAAGTTGCCCAGCCGCCGACATGTCCGACGACTATAGGGTCGTCCCCACGACCCCGGGACTAGGTTGGCCCGCCGCCGACATGTCCGACGACTATAGGGTCGTCCCCACGCCCCGGGCCAAAGTTGGCCAGCCGCCGACATGTCCGACGACTATAGGGTCGTCCCCAAGACCACGGGCCAAAGTTGCCCTGCCGCCGACATGTCCGACGACTATAGGGTCGTCCCCACGAACCCGGGACTAGGTTGGCCAGTCACCGACATGTCCGACGTCTATAGGGTCGTCCCCACGACCACTGGCCAAAGTTGCCCAGCCGCCGACATGTCCGACGACTATAGGGTCGTCCCCACGACCCCGGGACTAGGTTGGCCCGCCGCCGACATGTCCGACGACTATAGGGTCGTCCCCACGACCCCGGGACTAGGTTGGCCCGCCGCCGACATGTCCGACGACTATAGGGTCGTCCCCACGCCCCGGGCCAAAGTTGGCCAGCCGCCGACATGTCCGACGACTATAGGGTCGTCCCCACGACCCCGGGACAAGATTGGCCCGCCACCGTCATGTCCGACGACTATAGGGTCGTCCCCACGACCCCGGGGCTAGGTTGGCCTGCCGCCGACATGTCCGACGACTATAGGGTCGTCCCCACGAACCCGGGATTAGGTTGGCCAGGCACCGACATGTCCGAAGACTATAGGGTCGTCCCCACGACCCGGGCCAAAGTTGACCTGCCGCCGACATGTCCGACGACTATAGGGTCGTCCCCACGACCCCGGGACTAGGTTGGCCTGTCGCCGACATGTCCAACGACTATAGGGTCGTCCCCACGAACCCGGGACTAGGTTGGCCAGTCACCGACATGTCCGACGAGTATAGGGTCGTCCCCACGACCACTGGCCAAAGTTGCCCAGCCGCCGACATGTCCGACGACTATAGGGTCGTCCCCACGACCCCGGGACTAGGTTGGCCCGCCGCCGACTTGTCCTACGACTATAGGGTCGTCCCCACGACCGGGGCCAAAGTTGGCCAGCCGCCGACATGTCCGACGACTTTAGGGTCGTCCCCACGACCCCGGGTCTAGGTTGGCCTGCCGCCGACATGTCCGACGAGTATAGGGTCGTCCCCACGAACCCGGGACTAGATTGGCCAGTCACCGACATGTCCGACGACTATAGGGTCGTCCCCACGACCACTGGCCAAAGTTGCCCAGCCGCCGACATGTCCGACGACTATAGGGTCGTCCCCACGACCACGGGCCACAGTTGCCCTGCCGCCGACATGTCCGACGACTATAGGGTCGTCCCCACGACCACTGGCCAAAGTTGCCCAGCCGCCGACATGTCCGACGACTATAGGGTCGTCCCCACGCCCCGGGCCAAAGTTGGCCAGCCGCCGACATGTCCGACGACTATAGGGTCGTCCCCACGACCCCGGGACAAGATTGGACCGCCACCGTCATGTCCGACGACTATAGGGTCGTCCCCACGACCGGGGCCAAAGTTGGCCAGCCGCCGACATGTCCGACGACTATAGGGTCGTCCCCAAGACCACGGGCCAAAGTTGCCCTGCCGCCGACATGTCCGACGACTATAGGGTCGTCCCCACGAACCCGGGACTAGGTTGGCCAGTCACCGACATGTCCGACGTCTATAGGGTCGACCCCACGACCCGGGCCAAAGTTGACCTGCCGCCGACATGTCCGACGACTATAGGGTCGTCCCCACGACCACTGGCCAAAGTTGCCCAGCCGCCGACATGTCCGACGACTATAGGGTCGTCCCCACGACCACGGGCCAAAGTTGCACTGCCGCCGACATGTCCGACGACTATAGGGTCGTCCCCACGACCACGGGACTAGGTTGGCCCGCCGCCGACATGTCCGACGACTATAGGGTCGTCCCCACGACCACGGGACTAGGTTGGCCCGCCGCCGACATGTCCGACGACTATAGGGTCGTCCCCACGCCCCGGGCCAAAGTTGGCCAGCCGCCGACATGTCCGACGACTATAGGGTCGTCCCCACGACCACGGGCCAAAGTTGCCCTGCCGCCGACATGTCCGACGACTATAGGGTCGTCCCCACGACCACGGGACTAGGTTGGCCCGCCGCCGACATGTCCGACGACTATAGGGTCGTCCCCACGCCCCGGGCCAAAGTTGGCCAGCCGCCGACATGTCCGACGACTATAGGGTCGTCCCCACGACCCCGGGACAAGATTGGACCGCCACCGTCATGTCCGACGACTATAGGGTCGTCCCCACGACCCCGGGGCTAGGTTGGCCTGCCGCCGACATGTCCGACGACTATAGGGTCGTCCCCACGAACCCGGGACTAGGTTGGCCAGTCACCGACATGTCCGACGACTATACGGTCGTCCCCACCACCCCGGGCCAAAGTTGCCCTGCCGCCGACATGTCCGACGACTATAGGGTCGTCCCCACGAACCCGGGACTAGGTTGGCCAGTCACCGACATGTCCGACGTCTATAGGGTCGACCCCACGACCACTGGCCAAAGTTGCCCAGCCGCCGACATGTCCGACGACTATAGGGTCGTCCCCACGAACCCGGGACTAGGTTGGCCAGTCACCGACATGTCCGACGACTATACGGTCGTCCCCACAACCCCGGGCCAAAGTTGCCCTGCCGCCGACATGTCCGACGACTATAGGGTCGTCCCCACGTCCCGGGCCAAAGTTGGCCAGCCGCCGACATGTCCGACGACTATAGGGTCGGGTCCACGACCCCGGGACAAGATTGGCCCGCCACCGTCATGTCCGACGACTATACGGTCGTCCCCACGACCCCGGGACTAGGTTGTCCTGCCGCCGACAGGTCCGACGACTATAGGGTCGTCCCCACGAACCCGGGACTAGGTTGGCCAGTCACCGACATGTCCGACGACAATAGGGTCGTCCCCACGACCACTGGCCAAAGTTGCCCCGCCGCCGACATGTCCAACGACTATAGGGTCGTCCCCACGACCCCGGGACTAGGTTGGCCCGCCGCCGACTTGTCCGACGACTATAGGGTCGTCCCCACGCCCCGGGCCAAAGTTGGCCAGCCGCCGACATGTCCGACGACTATAGGGTCGTCCCCAAGACCACGGGCCAAAGTTGCCCTGCCGCCGACATGTCCGACGACTATAGGGTCGTCCCCACGAACCCGGGACTAGGTTGGCCAGTCACCGACATGTCCGACGTCTATAGGGTCGACCCCACGACCACTGGCCAAAGTTGCCCAGTCGCCGACATGTCCGACGACTATAGGGTCGTCCCCACGAACCCGGGACTAGGTTGGCCCGCCGCCGACATGTCCGACGATTATAGGGTCGTCCCCACGCCCCGGGCCAAAGTTGGCCAGCCGCCGACATGTCCGACGACTATAGGGTCGTCCCCAAGACCACGGGCCAAAGTTGCCCTGCCGCCGACATGTCCGACGACTATAGGGTCGTCCCCACGAACCCGGGACTAGGTTGGCCAGTCACCGACATGTCCGACGTCTATAGGGTCGACCCCACGACCACTGGCCAAAGTTGCCCAGCCGCTGACATGTCCGACGACTATAGGGTCGTCCCCACGAACCCGGGACTAGGTTGTCCAGTCACCGACATGTCCGACGACTATAGGGTCGTCCCCACGAACCCGGGACTAGTTTGGCCAGTCACCGACATGTCCGACGACTATAGGGTCGTCCCCACGACCACTGGCCAAAGTTGCCCAGCCGCCGACATGTCCGACAACTATAGGGTCGTCCCCACGACCCCGGGACTAGGTTGGCCCGCCGCCGACATGTCCGACGACTATAGGGTCGTCCCCACGACCCCGGGACTAGGTTGGCCCGCCGCCGACATGTCCGACGACTATAGGGTCGTCCCCACGCCCCGGGCCAAAGTTGGCCAGCCGCCGACATGTCCGACGACTATAGGGTCGTCCCCACGACCCCGGGACAAGATTGGCCCGCCACCGTCATGTCCGACGACTATAGGGTCGTCCCCACGACCCCGGGGCTAGGTTGGCCTGCCGCCGACATGTCCGACGACTATAGGGTCGTCCCCACGAACCCGGGACTAGGTTGGCCAGTCACCGACATGTCCGAAGACTATAGGGTCGTCCCCACGACACGGGCCAAAGTTGACCTGCCGCCGACATGTCCGACGACTATAGGGTCGTCCCCACCACCCCGGGACTAGGTTGGCCCGCGGCCGACTTGTCCGACGACAATAGGGTCGTCCGCACGACCCCAGGAGTAGATTGCCCCGCCACCGTCGTGTGCGACGACTATACGGTCGTCCCCACGACCCCGGGACTAGGTTGGCCTGCCGCCGACAGGTCCGACGACTATAGGGTCGTCCCCACGACCGGGGCCAAAGTTGGCCAGCCGCCGACATGTCCGACGACTTTAGGGTCGTCCCCACGACCCCGGGTCCAGGTTGGCCTGCCGCCGACATGTCCGACGAGTATAGGGTCGTCCCCACGAACCCGGGACTAGGTTGGCCAGTCACCGACATGTCCGACGACTATAGGGTCGTCCGCACGACCACTGGCCAAAGTTGCCCAGCCGCCGACATGTCCGACGACTATAGGGTCGTCCCCACGACCACGGGCCAAAGTTGCCCTGCCGCCGACATGTCCGACGACTATAGGGTCGTCCCCACGACCCCGGGACTAGGTTGGCCCGCGGCCGACTTGTCCGACGACAATAGGGTCGTCCGCACGACCCCAGGAGTAGATTGCCCCGCCACCGTCGTGTGCGACGACTATACGGTCGTCCCCACGACCCCGGGACTAGGTTGGCCTGCCGCCGACAGGTCCGACGACTATAGGGTCGTCCCCACGAACCCGGGACTAGGTTGGCCAGTCAGCGACATGTCCGACGACAATAGGGTCGTCCCCACGACCACTGGCCAAAGTTGCCCCGCCGCCGACATGTCCGACGACTATAGGGTCGTCCCCACGACCCCGGGACTAGGTTGGCCCGCCGCCGACTTGTCCGACGACTATAGGGTCGTCCCCACGACCACGGGCCAAAGTTGCCCTGCCGCCGACATGTCCGACGACTATAGGGTCGTCCCCACGACCACTGGCCAAAGTTGCCCAGCCGCCGACATGTCCGACGACTATAGGGTCGTCCCCACGACCACGGGCCAAAGTTGCACTGCCGCCGACATGTCCGTCGACTATAGGGTCGTCCCCACGACCACGGGACTAGGTTGGCCCGCCGCCGACATGTCCGACGACTATAGGGTCGTCCCCACGTCCCGGGCCAAAGTTGGCCAGCCGCCGACATGTCCGACGACTATAGGGTCGTCCCCACGACCCCGGGACAAGATTGGCCCGCCACCGTCATGTCCGACGACTATACGGTCGTCCCCACGACCCCGGGACTAGGTTGGCCTGCCGCCGACAGGTCCGACGACTATAGGGTCGTCCCCACGAACCCGGGACTAGGTTGGCCAGTCACCGACATGTCCGACGACAATAGGGTCGTCCCCACGACCACTGGCCAAAGTTGCCCCGCCGCCGACATGTCCGACGACTATAGGGTCGTCCCCACGACCCCGGGACTAGGTTGGCCCGCCGCCGACTTGTCCGACGACTATAGGGTCGTCCCCACGACCCGGGTCAAAGTTGGCCAGCCGCCGACATGTCCGACGACTATAGGGTCGTCCCCACGACCACTGGCCAAAGTTGCCCAGCCGCCGACATGTCCGACGACTATAGGGTCGTCCCCACGACCCCGGGACTAGGTTGGCCCGCCGCCGACATGTCCGACGACTATAGGGTCGTCCCCACGCCCCGGGCCAAAGTTGGCCAGCCGCCGACATGTCCGACGATTATAGGGTCGTCCCCAAGACCACGGGCCAAAGTTGCCCTGCCGCCGACATGTCCGACGACTATAGGGTCGTCCCCACGAACCCGGGACTAGTTTGGCCAGTCACCGACATGTCCGACGACTATAGGGTCGTCCCCACGACCACTGGCCAAAGTTGCCCAGCCGCCGACATGTCCGACGACTATAGGGTCGTCCCCACGACCCCGGGACTAGGTTGGCCCGCCGCCGACATGTCCGACGACTATAGGGTCGTCCCCACGCCCCGGGCCAAAGTTGGCCAGCCGCCGACATGTCCGACGATTATAGGGTCGTCCCCAAGACCACGGGCCAAAGTTGCCCTGCCGCCGACATGTCCGACGACTATAGGGTCGTCCCCACGAACCCGGGACTACGTTGTCCAGTCACCGACATGTCCGACGACTATAGGGTCGTCCCCACGACCACTGGCCAATGTTGCCCAGCCGCCGACATGTGCGACGACTATAGGGTCGTCCCCACGACCCCGGGACAAGATTGGCCCGCCACCGTCATGTCCGACGACTATAGGGTCGTCCCCACGACCCCGGGGCTAGGTTGGCCTGCCGCCGACATGTCCGACGACTATAGGGTCGTCCCCACGAACCCGGGACTAGGTTGGCCAGTCACCGACATGTCCGAAGACTATAGGGTCGTCCCCACGACCCGGGCCAAATTTGACCTGCCGCCGACATGTCCGACGACTATAGGGTCGTCCCCACGACCCCGGGACTAGGTTGGCCTGTCGCCGACATGTCCAACGACTATAGGGTCGTCCCCACGAACCCGGGACTAGGTTGGCCAGTCACCGACATGTCCGACGAGTATAGGGTCGTCCCCACGACCACTGGCCAAAGTTGCCCAGCCGCCGACATGTCCGACGACTATAGGGTCGTCCCCACGACCCCGGGACTAGGTTGGCCCGCCGCCGACTTGTCCGACGACTATAGGGTCGTCCCCACGACCGGGGCCAAAGTTGGCCAGCCGCCGACATGTCCGACGACTTTAGGGTCGTCCCCACGACCCCGGGTCTAGG
The DNA here is from genome assembly GCA_946251845.1 of Andrena fulva. Classification (NCBI taxonomy): domain Eukaryota; kingdom Metazoa; phylum Arthropoda; class Insecta; order Hymenoptera; family Andrenidae; genus Andrena; species Andrena fulva. The sequence continues at coordinate 786,659 of CAMITZ010000126.1, read as the reverse complement.
TTGGCCTGCCGCCGACATGTCCGACGAGTATAGGGTCGTCCCCACGAACCCGGGACTAGGTTGGCCAGTCACCGACATGTTCGACGACTATAGGGTCGTCCCCACGACCACTGGCCAAAGTTGCCCAGCCGCCGACATGTCCGACGACTATAGGGTCGTCCCCACGACCACGGGCCAAAGTTGCCCAGCCGCCGACATGTCCGACGACTATAGGGTCGTCCCCACGACCACTGGCCAAAGTTGCCCAGCCGCCGACATGTCCGACGACTATAGGGTCGTCCCCACGACCACGGGCCAAAGTTGCACTGCCGCCGACATGTCCGACGACTATAGGGTCGTCCCCACGACCACGGGACTAGGTTGGCCCGCCGCCGACATGTCCGACGACTATAGGGTCGTCCCCACGCCCCGGGCCAAAGTTGGCCAGCCGCCGACATGTCCGACGACTATAGGGTCGTCCCCACGACCACGGGCCAAAGTTGCCCTGCCGCCGACATGTCCGACGACTATAGGGTCGTCCCCACGACCACTGGCCAAACTTGCCCAGCCGCCGACATGTCCGACGACTATAGGGTCGTCCCCACGACCATGGGCCAAAGTTGCACTGCCGCCGACATGTCCGACGACTATAGGGTCGTCCCCACGACCACGGGACTAGGTTGGCCCGCCGCCGACATGTCCGACGACTATAGGGTCGTCCCCACGCCCCGGGCCAAAGTTGGCCAGCCGCCGACATGTCCGACGACTATAGGGTCGTCCCCACGACCCCGGGACAAGATTGGCCCGCCTCCGTCATGTCCGACGACTATACGGTCGTCCCCACGACCCCGGGACTAGGTTGGCCTGCCGCCGACAGGTCCGACGACTATAGGGTCGTCCCCACGAACCCGGGACTAGGTTGGCCAGTCACCGACATGTCCGACGTCTATAGGGTCGACCCCACGACCACTGGCCAAAGTTACCCAGCCGCCGACATGTCCGACGACTATAGGGTCGTCCCCACGAACCCGGGACTAGGTTGGCCAGTCACCGACATGTCCGAAGACTATAGGGTCGTCCCCACGACCACTGGCCAAAGTTGCCCAGCCGCCGACATGTCCGACGACTATAGGGTCGTCCCCACGACCACGGGCCAAAGTTGCCCTGCCGCCGACATGTCCGACGACTATAGGGTCGTCCCCACGACCACTGGCCAAAGTTGCCCAGCCGCCGACATGTCCGACGACTATAGGGTCGTCCCCACGACCACGGGCCAAAGTTGCACTGCCGCCGACATGTCCGACGACTATAGGGTCGTCCCCACGACCACGGGACTAGGTTGGCCCGCCGCCGACATGTCCGACGACTATAGGGTCGACCCCACGCCCCGGGCCAAAGTTGGCCAGCCGCCGACATGTCCGACGACTATAGGGTCGTCCCCACGACCACGGGCCAAAGTTGCCCTGCCGCCGACATGTCCGACGACTATAGGGTCGTCTCCACGACCACTGGCCAAACTTGCCCAGCCGCCGACATGTCCGACGACTATAGGGTCGTCCCCACGACCATGGGCCAAAGTTGCACTGCCGCCGACATGTCCGACGACTATAGGGTCGTCCCCACGACCACGGGACTAGGTTGGCCCGCCGCCGACATGTCCGACGACTATAGGGTCGTTCCCACGCCCCGGGCCAAAGTTGGCCAGCCGCCGACATGTCCGACGACTATAGGGTCGTCCCCACGACCCCGGGACAAGATTGGCCCGCCTCCGTCATATCCGACGACTATACGGTCGTCCCCACGACCCCGGACTAGGTTGGCCTGCCGCCGACAGGTCCGACGACTATAGGGTCGTCCCCACGAACCCGGGACTAGGTTGGCCAGTCAGCGACATGTCCGACGACAATAGGGTCGTCCCCACGACCACTGGCCAAAGTTGACCCGCCGCCGACATGTCCGACGACTATAGGGTCGTCCCCACGACCCCGGGACTAGGTTGGCCCGCCGCCGACTTGTCCGACGACTATAGGGTCGTCCCCACGACCACGGGCCAAAGTTGCCCTGCCGCCGACATGTCCGACGACTATAGGGTCGTCCCCACGACCACTGGCCAAAGTTGCCCAGCCGCCGACATGTCCGACGACTATAGGGTCGTCCCCACGACCACGGGCCAAAGTTGCACTGCCGCCGACATGTCCGACGACTATAGGGTCGTCCCCACGACCACGGGACTAGGTTGGCCCGCCGCCGACATGTCCGACGACTATAGGGTCGACCCCACGCCCCGGGCCAAAGTTGGCCAGCCGCCGACATGTCCGACGACTATAGGGTCGTCCCCACGACCACGGGCCAAAGTTGCCCTGCCGCCGACATGTCCGACGACTATAGGGTCGTCCCCACGACCACTGGCCAAACTTGCCCAGCCGCCGACATGTCCGACGACTATAGGGTCGTCCCCACGACCATGGGCCAAAGTTGCACTGCCGCCGACATGTCCGACGACTATAGGGTCGTCCCCACGACCACGGGACTAGGTTGGCCCGCCGCCGACATGTCCGACGACTATAGGGTCGTCCCCACGCCCCGGGCCAAAGTTGGCCAGCCGCCGACATGTCCGACGACTATAGGGTCGTCCCCACGACCCCGGGACAAGATTGGCCCGCCTCCGTCATATCCGACGACTATACGGTCGTCCCCACGACCCCGGGACTAGGTTGGCCTGCCGCCGACAGGTCCGACGACTATAGGGTCGTCCCCACGAACCCGGGACTAGGTTGGCCAGTCAGCGACATGTCCGACGACAATAGGGTCGTCCCCACGACCACTGGCCAAAGTTGACCCGCCGCCGACATGTCCGACGACTATAGGGTCGTCCCCACGACCCCGGGACTAGGTTGGCCCGCCGCCGACTTGTCCGACGACTATAGGGTCGTCCCCACGACCACGGGCCAAAGTTGCCCTGCCGCCGACATGTCCGACGACTATAGGGTCGTCCCCACGACCACTGGCCAAAGTTGCCCAGCCGCCGACATGTCCGACGACTATAGGGTCGTCCCCACGACCACGGGCCAAAGTTGCACTGCCGCCGACATGTCCGTCGACTATAGGGTCGTCCCCACGACCACGGGACTAGGTTGGCCCGCCGCCGACATGTCCGACGACTATAGGGTCGTCCCCACGTCCCGGGCCAAAGTTGGCCAGCCGCCGACATGTCCGACGACTATAGGGTCGGGTCCACGACCCCGGGACAAGATTGGCCCGCCACCGTCATGTCCGACGACTATACGGTCGTCCCCACGACCCCGGGACTAGGTTGGCCTGCCGCCGACAGGTCCGACGACTATAGGGTCGTCCCCACGAACCCGGGACTAGGTTGGCCAGTCACCGACATGTCCGACGACAATAGGGTCGTCCCCACGACCACTGGCCAAAGTTGCCCCGCCGCCGACATGTCCGACGACTATAGGGTCGTCCCCACGACCCCGGGACTAGGTTGGCCCGCCGCCGACTTGTCCGACGACTATAGGGTCGTCCCCACGACCCGGGTCAAAGTTGGCCAGCCGCCGACATGTCCGACGACTATAGGGTCGTCCCCACGACCACTGGCCCAAGTTGCCCAGCCGCCGACATGTCCGACGACTATAGGGTCGTCCCCACGACCCCGGGACTAGGTTGGCCCGCCGCCGACATGTCCGACGACTATAGGGTCGTCCCCACGACCCCGGGACTAGGTTGGCCCGCCGCCGACTTGTCCGACGACTATAGGGTCGTCCCCACGAACCCGGGACTAGGTTGGCCAGTCACCGACATGTCCGACGACAATAGGGTCGTCCCCACGACCACTGGCCAAAGTTGCCCCGCCGCCGACATGTCCGACGACTATAGGGTCGTCCCCACGAACCCGGGACTAGGTTGTCCAGTCACCGACATGTCCGACGACTATAGGGTCGTACCCACGAACCCGGGACTAGTTTGGCCAGTCACCGACATGTCCGACGACTATAGGGTCGTCCCCACGACCACTGGCCAAAGTTGCCCAGCCGCCGACATGTCCGACGACTATAGGGTCGTCCCCACGACCCCGGGACTAGGTTGTCCAGTCACCGACATGTCCGACGACTATAGGGTCGTACCCACGAACCCGGGACTAGTTTGGCCCGCCGCCGACATGTCCGACGACAATAGGGTCGTCCCCACGCCCCGGGCCAAAGTTGGCCAGCCGCCGACATGTCCGACGACTATAGGGTCGTCCCCAAGACCACGGGCCAAAGTTGCCCTGCCGCCGACATGTCCGACGACTATAGGGTCGTCCCCACGAACCCGGGACTACGTTGTCCAGTCACCGACATGTCCGACGACTATAGGGTCGTCCCCACGACCACTGGCCAAAGTTGCCCAGCCGCCGACATGTCCGACGACTATAGGGTCGTCCCCACGACCCCGGGACTAGGTTGGCCCGCCGCCGACATGTCCGACGACTATAGGGTCGTCCCCACGCCCCGGGCCAAAGTTGGCCAGCCGCCGACATGTCCGACGACTATAGGGTCGTCCCCAAGACCACGGGCCAAAGTTGCCCTGCCGCCGACATGTCCGACGACTATAGGGTCGTCCCCACGAACCCGGGACTACGTTGTCCAGTCACCGACATGTCCGACGACTATAGGGTCGTCCCCACGACCACTGGCCAAATTTGCCCAGCCGCCGACATGTCCGACGACTATAGGGTGGTCCCCACGACCCCGGGACTAGGTTGGCCCGCCGCCGACATGTCCGACGACTATAGGGTCGTCCCCACGCCCCGGGCCAAAGTTGGCCAGCCGCCGACATGTCCGACGACTATAGGGTCGTCCCCAAGACCACGGGCCAAAGTTGCCCTGCCGCCGACATGTCCGACGACTATAGGGTCGTCCCCACGAACACGGGACTAGGTTGGCCAGTCACCGACATGTCCGACGTCTATAGGGTCGACCCCACGACCACTGGCCAAAGTTGCCCAGCCGCCGACATGTCCGACGACTATAGGGTCGTCCCCACGAACCCGGGACTAGGTTGTCCAGTCACCGACATGTCCGACGACTATAGGGTCGTCCCCACGAACCCGGGACTAGTTTGGCCAGTCACCGACATGTCCGACGACTATTGGGTCGTCCCCACGACCACTGGCCAAAGTTGCCCAGCCGCCGACATGTCCGACGACTATAGGGTCGTCCCCACGACCCCGGGACTAGGTTGGCCCGCCGCCGACATGTCCGACGACTATAGGGTCGTCCCCACGACCCCGGGACTAGGTTGACCCGCCACCGTCATGTCCGACGACTATAGGGTCGTCCCCACGACCCCGGGCCAAAGCTGGCCAGCCGCCGACATGTCCGACGACTATAGGGTCGTCCCCACGACCCCGGGACAAGATTGGCCCGCCACCGTCATGTCCGACGACTATAGGGTCGTCCCCACGACCCCGGGGCTAGGTTGGCCTGCCGCCGACATGTCCGACGACTATATGGTCGTCCCCACGAACCCGGGACTAGGTTGGCCCGCCGCCGACATGTCCGACGACTATAGGGTCGTCCCCACGACCCCGGGCCAAAGCTGGCCAGCCGCCGACATGTCCGACGACTATAGGGTCGTCCCCACGACCCCGGGACTAGGTTGGCCCGCCACCATCATGTCCGACGACTATAGGGTCGTCCCCACGACCCCGGGACTAGGTTGGCCCGCGGCCGACTTGTCCGACGACAATAGGGTCGTCCGCAAGACGCCAGGAGTAGATTGCCCCGCCACCGTCATGTGCGACGACTATAGGGTCGTCTCCACGACCCCGGGAATAGGTTGTCCCGCCGCTGACTTGTCCGACGACTATAGGGTCGTCCCCACGACCCCGGGACTAGATTGGCCCGCCACCGTCATGCCCGACGACTATAGGGTCGTCCCCACGACCCCGGGAATAGGTTGGCCCGCCGCCGACTTGTCCGACGACTATAGGGTCGTCCCCACGACCACGGGCCAAAGTTGCCAAGCCGCCGACATGTCCGACGACTATAGGGTCGTCCCCACGACCCCGGGACTAGATTGGCCCGCCACCGTCATGTACGACGACTATAGGGTCGTCCCCACGACCACGGGCCAAAGTTGCCCAACCGCCGACATGTCCGACGACTATAGGGTCGTCCCCACGACCCCGGGGTTAGACTGGCCCGCCACCGTCATGTCCGCCGACTATAGGGTCGTCCCCACGACCACGGGCCAAAGTTGGCCAGCCGCCGACATGTCCGACGACTATAGGGTCGTCCCCTCGACCCCGGGGCTAGATTGGCCCGCCACCGTCATGTCCGACGACTATAGGGTCGTCCCCACGACCCCGGGCCAAAGCTGGCCAGCCGCCGACATGTCCGACGACTATAGGGTCGCCCCCACGACCCCGGGACTAGATTGGCCCGCCACCGTCATGTCCGACGACTATACGGTCGTCCCAACGACCCCCGGACTAGATTGGCCCGCCGCCGACTTGTCCGACGACTATAGGGTCGTCCCCACGACCACGGGCCAAAGTTGCCCAGCCGCCGACATGTCCGACGACTATAGGGTCGTCCCCACGACCCCGGGACTAGGTTGGCCCGCGGCCGACTTGTCCGACGACAATAGGGTCGTCCGCACGACCCCAGGAGTAGATTGCCCCGCCACCGTCATGTGCGACGACTATAGGGTCGTCTCCACGACCCCGGGACTAGGTTGGCCCGCCGCCGACTTGTCCGACGACTATAGGGTCGTCCCCACGACCCCGGGACTAGGTTGGCCAACCGCCGACATGTCCGACGACTATTGGGTCGTCCCCACGACCCCGGGCCAAAGCTGGCCAGCCGCCGACATGTCCGACGACTATAGGGTCGTCCCCACGACCCCGGGACTAGGTTGGCCCGCCACCCTCATGTCCGACGACTATAGGGTCGTCCCCACGACCTCGGGACTAGGTTGGCCCGCGGCCGACTTGTCCGACGACTATAGGGTCGTCTCCACGACCCCGGGACTAGGTTGGCCCGCCTCCGAAATGTCCGACGACTATAGGGTCGTCCCAACGACCCCGGGACTAGATTGGCCCGCCACCGCCATGTCCGACGACTATAGGGTCGTCCCCACGACCCCGGGTCTAGGTTGGCCCGCCACCATCATGTCCGACGACTATAGGGTCGTCCCCACGACCCCGGGACTAGGTTGGCCCGCGGCCGACTTGTCTGACGACTATAGGTTCGTCCGCACGACCCCAGGAGTAGATTGGCCCGCCACCATCATGTCAGACGACTATAGGGTCGGCCCCACGACCCCGGGACTAGGATGGCCGGCCGCCAACTTGTCCGACGACTATAGGGTCGTCCCACGACCCCGGGACTAGGTTGGCCAACCGCCGACATGTCCGACGACTATAGGGTCGTCCCCACGACCCCGGGACTAGATTGGCCCGCCACCATCATGTCCGACGACTATAGGGTCGTCCCCACGACCCCGGGACTAGGTTGGCCAACCGCCGACATGTCCGACGACTATAGGGTCGTCCCCACGACCCCGGGCCAAAGCTGGCCAGCCGCCGACATGTCCGACGACTATAGGGTCGTCCCCACGACCCCGGGACTAGGTTGGCCCGCCACCATCATGTCCGACGACTATAGGGTTGTCCCCACGACCTCGGGACTAGGTTGGCCCGCCACCATCATGTCCGACGACTATAGGGTCGTCCCCACGACCCCGGGACTAGGTTGGCCCGCCGCCGAAATGTCCGACGACTATAGGGTCGTCCCAACGACCCCGGGACTAGATTGGCCCGCCACCGTCATGTCCGACGACTATAGGGTCGTCCCCACGACCTCGGGACTAGGTTGGCCCGCCACCATCATGTCCGACGACTATAGGGTCGTCCCCACGACCCCGGGACTAGGTTGGCCCGCGGCCGACTTGTCCGACGACAATAGGGTCGTCCGCACGACCCCAGGAGTAGATTGCCCCGCCACCGTCATGTGCGACGACTATAGGGTCGTCCCCACGACCACGGGACTAGGTTGGCCAACCGCCGACATGTCCGACGACTATAGGGTCGTCCCCACGACCCCGGGCCAAAGCTGGCCAGGCGCCGACATGTCCGACGACTATAGGGTCGTCCCCACGACCCCGGGACTAGATTGGCCCGCCACCATCATGTCCGACGACTATAGGGTCGTCCCCACGACCCCGGGACTAGGTTGGCCCGCCGCCGACATGTTCGACGACTATAGGGTCGTCCCCACGACCCCGGGGCTAGGTTGGCCCGCCGCCGACTTGTCCGACGACTATAGGGTCGTCCCCACGACCCCAGCGGTAGATTGCCCCGCCACCGTCATGTCCGACGACTATAGGGTCGTCCCCACGACCCCGGGACTAGGTTCGCCAGCCGCCGACATGTCCGACGACTATAGGGTCGTCCCCACGACCCCGGGACTAGGTTGGCCCGCCACCATCATGTCCGACGACTATAGGGTCGTCCCAACGACCCCGGGACTAGATTGGCCCGCCGCCGACTTGTCCGAAGACTATAGGGTCGTCCCCACGACCACGGGCCAAAGTTGCCCAGCCGCCGACATGTCCGACGACTATAGGGTCGTACCCACGACCCCGGGACTGGATTGGCCCGCCACCGTCATGTCCGACGACTATAGGGTCGTCCCCACGACCACGGGCCAAAGTTGCCCAACCGCCGACATGTCCGACGACTATAGGGTCGTCCCCACGACCCCGGGACTAGGTTGGCCCGCCACCATCATGTCCGACGACTATAGGGTCGTCCCCACGACCCCGGGACTAGGTTGTCCCGCGGCCGACTTGTTCGACGACAATAGGGTCGTCCGCACGACCCCAGGAGTAGATTGCCCCGCCACCGTCATGTCCGACCACTATAGGGTCGTCTCCACGACCCCGGGGCTAGATTGGCCCGCCACCGTCATGTCCGAGGACTATAGGGTCGTCCCCACGACCCCGGGACTAGGTTGGCCCGCGGCCGACTTGTCCGACGACAATAGGGTCGTCCCCACGACCCCGGGACAAGATTGGCCCGCCACCGTCATGTCCGACGACTATAGGGTCGTCCCCACGACCCCGGGGCTAGGTTGGCCTGCCGCCGACATGTCCGACGACTATAGGGTCGTCCCCACGAACCCGGGACTAGGTTGGCCCGCCACCATCATGTCCGACGACTATAGGGTCGTCCCCACGACCACGGGACTAGGTTGGCCAACCGCCGACATGTCCGACGACTATAGGGTCGTCCCCACGACCCCGGGCCAAAGCTGGCCAGGCGCCGACATGTCCGCCGACTATAGGATCGTCCCCACGACCCCGGGACTAGATTGGCCCGCCACCATCATGTCCGACGACTATAGGGTCGTCCCCACGACCCCGGGACTAGGTTGGCCCGCCACCATCATGTCCGACGACTATAGGGTCGTCCCCACGACCTCGGGGCTAGGTTGGCCCGCCACCGTCATGTCCGACGACTATAGGGTCGTCCCCACGACCCCGGGCCAAAGCTGGCCAGCCGCCGACATGTCCGACGACTATAGGGTCGTCCCCACGACCCCGGGACTAGGTTGGCCCGCCACCATCATGTCCGACGACTATAGGGTCGTCCCCACGACCCCGGGACTAGGTTGGCCCGCGGCCGACTTGTCCGACGACAATAGGGTCGTCCGCACGACGCCAGGAGTAGATTGCCCCGCCACCGTCATGTGCGACGACTATAGGGTCGTCTCCACGACCCCGGGAATAGGTTGTCCCGCCGCTGACTTGTCCGACGACTATAGGGTCGTCCCCACGACCCCGGGACTAGATTGGCCCGCCACCGTCATGCCCGACGACTATAGGGTCGTCCCCACGACCCCGGGAATAGGTTGGCCCGCCGCCGACTTGTCCGACGTCTATAGGGTCGTCCCCACGACCACGGGCCAAAGTTGCCAAGCCGCCGACATGTCCGACGACTATAGGGTCGTCCCCACGACCCCGGGACTAGATTGGCCCGCCACCGTCATGTCCGACGACTATAGGGTCGTCCCCACGACCACGGGCCAAAGTTGCCCAACCGCCGACATGTCCGACGACTATAGGGTCGTCCCCACGACCCCGGGGTTACACTGGCCCGCCACCGTCATGTCCGCCGACTATAGGGTCGTCCCCACGACCACGGGCCAAAGTTGGCCAGCCGCCGACATGTCCGACGACTATAGGGTCGTCCCCTCGACCCCGGGGCTAGATTGGCCCGCCACCGTCATGTCCGACGACTATAGGGTCGTCCCCACGACCCCGGGCCAAAGCTGGCCAGCCGCCGACATGTCCGACGACTATAGGGTCGTCCCCACGACCCCGGGACTAGATTGGCCCGCCACCGTCATGTCCGACGACTATACGGTCGTCCCAACGACCCCCGGACTAGATTGGCCCGCCGCCGACTTGTCCGACGACTATAGGGTCGTCCCCACGACCACGGGCCAAAGTTGCGCAGCCGCCGACATGTCCGACGACTATAGGGTCGTCCCCACGACCCCGGGACTAGGTTGGCCCGCGGCCGACTTGTCCGACGACAATAGGGTCGTCCGCACGACCCCAGGAGTAGATTGCCCCGCCACCGTCATGTGCGACGACTATAGGGTCGTCTCCACGACCCCGGGACTAGGTTGGCCCGCCGCCGACTTGTCCGACGACTATAGGGTCGTCCCCACGACCCCGGGACTAGGTTGGCCAACCGCCGACATGTCCGACGACTATAGGGTCGTCCCCACGACCCCGGGCCAAAGCTGGCCAGCCGCCGACATGTCCGACGACTATAGGGTCGTCCCCACGACCCCGGGACTAGTTTGGCCCGCCACCATCATGTCCGACGACTATAGGGTCGTCCCCACGACCCCGGGACTAGGTTGGCCCGCGGCCGACTTGTCCGACGACAATAGGGTCGTCCGCACGACGCCAGGAGTAGATTGCCCCGCCACCGTCATGTGCGACGACTATAGGGTCGTCTCCACGACCCCGGGAATAGGTTGTCCCGCCGCTGACTTGTCCGACGACTATAGGGTCGTCCCCACGACCCCGGGACTAGATTGGCCCGCCACCGTCATGCCCGACGACTATAGGGTCGTCCCCACGACCCCGGGAATAGGTTGGCCCGCCGCCGACTTGTCCGACGTCTATAGGGTCGTCCCCACGACCACGGGCCAAAGTTGCCAAGCCGCCGACATGTCCGAAGACTATAGGGTCGTCCCCACGACCCCGGGACTAGATTGGCCCGCCACCGTCATGTCCGACGACTATAGGGTCGTCCCCACGACCACGGGCCAAAGTTGCCCAACCGCCGACATGTCCGACGACTATAGGGTCGTCCCCACGACCCCGGGGTTACACTGGCCCGCCACCGTCATGTCCGCCGACTATAGGGTCGTCCCCACGACCACGGGCCAAAGTTGGCCAGCCGCCGACATGTCCGACGACTATAGGGTCGTCCCCTCGACCCCGGGGCTAGATTGGCCCGCCACCGTCATGTCCGACGACTATAGGGTCGTCCCCACGACCCCGGGCCAAAGCTGGCCAGCCGCCGACATGTCCGACGACTATAGGGTCGTCCCCACGACCCCGGGACTAGATTGGCCCGCCACCGTCATGTCCGACGACTATACGGTCGTCCCAACGACCCCCGGACTAGATTGGCCCGCCGCCGACTTGTCCGACGACTATAGGGTCGTCCCCACGACCACGGGCCAAAGTTGCGCAGCCGCCGACATGTCCGACGACTATAGGGTCGTCCCCACGACCCCGGGACTAGGTTGGCCCGCGGCCGACTTGTCCGACGACAATAGGGTCGTCCGCACGACCCCAGGAGTAGATTGCCCCGCCACCGTCATGTGCGACGACTATAGGGTCGTCTCCACGACCCCGGGACTAGGTTGGCCCGCCGCCGACTTGTCCGACGACTATAGGGTCGTCCCCACGACCCCGGGACTAGGTTGGCCAACCGCCGACATGTCCGACGACTATAGGGTCGTCCCCACGACCCCGGGCCAAAGCTGGCCAGCCGCCGACATGTCCGACGACTATAGGGTCGTCCCCACGACCCCGGGACTAGGTTGGCCAACCGCCGACATGTCCGACGACTATAGGGTCGTCCCCACGACCCCGGGCCAAAGCTGGCCAGCCGCCGACATGTCCGACGACTATAGGGTCGTCCCCACGACCCCGGGACTAGGTTGGCCCGCCACCATCATGTCCGACGACTATAGGGTCGTCCCCACGAGCTCGGGACTAGGTTGGCCCGCCACCCTCATGTCCGACGACTATAGGGTCGTCCCCACGACCTCGGGACTAGGTTGGCCCGCGGCCGACTTGTCCGACGACTATAGGGTCGTCTCCACGACCCCGGGACTAGGTTGGCCCGCCTCCGAAATGTCCGACGACTATAGGGTCGTCCCAACGACCCCGGGACTAGATTGGCCCGCCACCGCCATGTCCGACGACTATAGGGTCGTCCCCACGACCCCGGGTCTAGGTTGGCCCGCCACCATCATGTCCGACGACTATAGGGTCGTCCCCACGACCCCGGGACTAGGTTGGCCCGCCGCCGAAATGTCCGACGACTATAGGGTCGTCCCAACGACCCCGGGACTAGATTGGCCCGCCACCGTCATGTCCGACGACTATAGGGTCGTCCCCACGACCTCGGGACTAGGTTGGCCCGCCACCATCATGTCCGACGACTATAGGGTCGTCCCCACGACCCCGGGACTAGGTTGGCCCGCGGCCGACTTGTCCGACGACAATAGGGTCGTCCGCACGACCCCAGGAGTAGATTGCCCCGCCACCGTCATATGCGACGACTATAGGGTCGTCCCCACGACCACGGGACTAGGTTGGCCAACCGCCGACATGTCCGACGACTATAGGGTCGTCCCCACGACCCCGGGCCGAAGCTGGCCAGGCGCCGACATGTCCGACGACTATAGGGTCGTCCCCACGACCCCGGGACTAGATTGGCCCGCCACCATCATGTCCGACGACTATAGGGTCGTCCCCACGACCCCGGGACTAGGTTGGCCCGCCGCCGACATGTTCGACGACTATAGGGTCGTCCCCACGACCCCGGGGCTAGGTTGGCCCGCCGCCGACTTGTCCGACGACTATAGGGTCGTCCCCACGACCCCAGAGGTAGATTGCCCCGCCACCGTCATGTCCGACGACTATAGGGTCGTCCCCACGACCCCGGGACTAGGTTCGCCAGCCGCCGACATGTCCGACGACTATAGGGTCGTCCCCACGACCCCGGGACTAGGTTGGCCCGCCACCATCATGTCCGACGACTATAGGGTCGTCCCAACGACCCCGGGAATAGATTGGCCCGCCGCCGACTTGTCCGAAGACTATAGGGTCGTCCCCACGACCACGGGCCAAAGTTGCCCAGCCGCCGACATGTCCGACGACTATAGGGTCGTACCCACGACCCCGGGACTGGATTGGCCCGCCACCGTCATGTCCGACGACTATAGGGTCGTCCCCACGACCACGGGCCAAAGTTGCCCAACCGCCGACATGTCCGACGACTATAGGGTCGTCCCCACGACCCCGGGACTAGGTTGGCCCGCCACCATCATGTCCGACGACTATAGGGTCGTCCCCACGACCCCGGGACTAGGTTGTCCCGCGGCCGACTTGTTCGACGACAATAGGGTCGTCCGCACGACCCCAGGAGTAGATTGCCCCGCCACCGTCATGTCCGACCACTATAGGGTCGTCTCCACGACCCCGGGGCTAGATTGGCCCGCCACCGTCATGTCCGAGGACTATAGGGTCGTCCCCACGACCCCGGGACTAGGTTGGCCCGCGGCCGACTTGTCCGACGACAATAGGGTCGTCCCCACGACCCCGGGACAAGATTGGCCCGCCACCGTCATGTCCGACGACTATAGGGTCGTCCCCACGACCCCGGGACTAGGTTGGCCCGCCACCAGCATGTCCGACGACTATAGGGTCGTCCCCACGACCACGGGACTAGGTTGGCCAACCGCCGACATGTCCGACGACTATAGGGTCGTCCCCACGACCCCGGGCCAAAGCTGGCCAGGCGCCGACATGTCCGCCGACTATAGGATCGTCCCCACGACCCCGGGACTAGATTGGCCCGCCACCGTCATGTCCGACGACTATAGGGTCGTCCCCACGACCCCGGGACTAGGTTGGCCCGCCACCATCATGTCCGACGACTATAGGGTCGTCCCCACGACCCCGGGACTAGGTTGGCCCGCCACCAGCATGTCCGACGACTATAGGGTCGTCCCCACGACCACGGGACTAGGTTGGCCAACCGCCGACATGTCCGCCGACTATAGGGACGTCCCCACGACCACGGGCCAAAGTTGGCCAGCCGCCGACATGTCCGACGACTATAGGGTCGTCCCCTCGACCCCGGGGCTAGATTGGCCCGCCACCGTCATGTCCGACGACTATAGGGTCGTCCCCACGACCCCGGGACTAGGTTGGCCCGCCACCATCATGTCCGACGACTATAGGGTCGTCCCCACGACCCCGGGACTAGGTTGGCCCGCGGCCGACTTGTCCGACGACAATAGGGTCGTCCGCACGACCCCAGGAGTAGATTGCCCCGCCACCGTCATGTGCGACGACTATAGGGTCGTCTCCACGACCCCGGGACTAGGTTGGCCCGCCGCCGACTTGTCCGACGACTATAGGGTCGTCCCCACGACCCCGGGACTAGGTTGGCCAACCGCCGACATGTCCGACGACTATAGGGTCGTCCCCACGACCCCGGGCCAAAGCTGGCCAGCCGCCGACATGTCCGACGACTATAGGGTCGTCCCCACGACCCCGGGACTAGGTTGGCCCGCCACCATCATGTCCGACGACTATAGGGTCGTCCCCACGAGCTCGGGACTAGGTTGGCCCGCCACCCTCATGTCCGACGACTATAGGGTCGTCCCCACGACCTCGGGACTAGGTTGGCCCGCGGCCGACTTGTCCGACGACTATAGGGTCGTCCCCACGACCCCGGGACTAGGTTGGCCCGCCACCATCATGTCCGACGACTATAGGGTCGTCCCCACGACCCCAGAGGTAGATTGCCCCGCCACCGTCATGTCCGACGACTATAGGGTCGTCCCCACGACCCCGGGACTAGGTTCGCCAGCCGCCGACATGTCCGACGACTATAGGGTCGTCCCCACGACCCCGGGACTAGGTTGGCCCGCCACCATCATGTCCGACGACTATAGGGTCGTCCCAACGACCCCGGGACTAGGTTGGCCCGCCGCCGACTTGTCCGAAGACTATAGGGTCGTCCCCACGACCACGGGCCAAAGTTGCCCAGCCGCCGACATGTCTGACGACTATAGGTTCGTCCGCACGACCCCAGGAGTAGATTGGCCCGCCACCATCATGTCCGACGACTATAGGGTCGTCCCCACGACCCCGGGACTAGGTTGGCCCGCCGCCGAAATGTCAGACGGCTATAGGGTCGGCCCCACGACCCCGGGACTAGGATGGCCGGCCGCCGACATGTCCGACGACTATAGGGTCGTCCCCACGACCCCGGGCCAAAGCTGGCCAGCCGCCGACATGTCCGACGACTATAGGGTCGTCCCCACGACCCCGGGACTAGGTTGGCCCGCCACCATCATGTCCGACGACTATAGGGTCGTCCCCACGAGCTCGGGACTAGGTTGGCCCGCCACCCTCATGTCCGACGACTATAGGGTCGTCCCCACGAGCTCGGGACTAGGTTGGCCCGCCACCCTCATGTCCGACGACTATAGGGTCGTCCCCACGACCTCGGGACTAGGTTGGCCCGCGGCCGACTTGTCCGACGACTATAGGGTCGTCTCCACGACCCCGGGACTAGGTTGGCCCGCCTCCGAAATGTCCGACGACTATAGGGTCGTCCCCACGACCCCGGGACTAGATTGGCCCGCCACCATCATGTCCGACGACTATAGGGTCGTCCCCACGACCCCGGGACTAGGTTGGCCAACCGCCGACATGTCCGACGACTATAGGGTCGTCCCCACGACCCCGGGCCAAAGCTGGCCAGCCGCCGACATGTCCGACGACTATAGGGTCGTCCCCATGACCCCCGGACTAGATTGACCCGCCACCGTCATTTCCGACGACTATAGGGTCGTCTCCACGACCCCGGTACTAGGTTGGCCCGCCGCCGACTTGTCCGACGACTATAGGGTCGTCCCCACGACCACGGGCCAAAGTTGCCCAGCCGCCGACATGTCCGGCGACTATAGGGTCGTCCCCACGACCCCGGGACTAGATTGGCCCGCCACCGTCATGTCCGACGACTATAGGGTCGTCCCCACGACCTCGGGACTAGGTTGGCCCGCCACCATCATGTCCGACGACTATAGGGTCGTCCCCACGACCCCGGGACTAGGTTGGCCCGCGGCCGACTTGTCCGACGACAATAGGGTCGTCCGCACGACCCCGGGACTAGATTGGCCCGCCACCGTCATGTCCGACGACTATACGGTCGTCCCCACGACCCCGCGACTAGGTTGGCCCGCCGTCGACTTGTCCGACGCATATAGGGTCGTCCCCACGACCCCGCGAATAGGTTGGCCCGCCGCCGACTTGTCCGACGCCTATAGAGTCGTCCCCACGACCCCCGGACTAGATTGACACCCCACCGTCATATCCGACGACTATAGGGTCGTCTGCACGACCCCGGGACTAGGTTGGCCCGCCGCTGACTTGTCAGACGACTATAGGGTCGTCCGCATGACCACGGGCCAAAGTTGGTCACCCGCCGACATGTCCGACGACTATAGGGTCGTCCCCACGATCCCTCGACTAGGTTGGCCCGCCGCCGACTTGTCCGACGCCTATAGGGTCGTCCCCACGACCCCGGGGCTAGATTGGCCCGCCACCGTCATGTCCGACGACTATAGGGTCGTGCCCACGACCACGGGCCAAAGTTGGTCAGCCGCCGACATGTCCGACGACTATAGGGTCGTCCCCACGACCCAGGGACTAGGTTGGCCCGCCGCCGACTTGTTCGACGACTATAGGGTCGTCCCCACGACCCCGGGGCTAGATTGGCCCGCCACCGTCATGTCCTACGACTATAGGGTCGTCCCCACGACCCCGGGAAGAGATTGGCCCGCCACCGTCATGTCCGACGACTATAGGGTCGTCCCCACGACCACGGGTCAAGATTGGCCCGCCACCGTCATGTCCGACGACTATAGGGTCGTCCCCACGACCCCGGGACTAGGTTGGCCTGCCGCCGACATGTCCGACGACTATAGGGTCGTCCCCACGAACCCGGGACTAGGTTGGCCAGTCACCGACATATCCGACGACTATAGGGTCGTCCCCACGACCCGGGCCAAAGTTGACCTGCCGCCGACATGTCCGACGACTATAGGGTCGTCCTCACGACCCCGGGACTAGGTTGGTCACCCGCCGACATGTCCGACGACTATAGGGTCGTCCCCACGACCCCGGGACTAGATTGGCCCGCCGCCGACATGTCCAACGACTATAGGGTCGTCCCCACGAACCCGGGACTAGGTTGGCCAGTCACCGACATGTCCGACGACTATAGGGTCGTCCCCACGACCACTGGCCAAAGTTGCCCAGCCGCCGACATGTCCGACGACTATAGGGTCGTCCCCACGACCCGGGCCAAAGTTGGCCAGCCGCCGACATGTCCGACGACTTTAGGGTCGTCCCCACGACCCCGGGACTAGGTTGGCCTGCCGCCGACATGTCCGACGACTATAGGGTCGTCCCCACGACCCCGGGTCTAGGTTGGCCCGCCGTCGACATGTCCGACGACTATAGGGTCGTCCCCACGCCCCGGGCCAAAGTTGGACAGCCGCCGACATGTCCGACGACTATAGGGTCGTCCCCACGACCCCGGGTCAAGATTGGCCCGCCACCGTCATGTCCGACGACTATAGGGTCGTCCCCACGACCCCGGGACTAGGTTGGCCTGCCGCCGACATGTCCGACGACTATAGGGTCGTCCCCACGAACCCGGGACTAGGTTGGCCAGTCACCGACATGTCCGACGACTATAGGGTCGTCCCCACGACCCGGGCCAAAGTTGACCTGCCGCCGACATGTCCGACGACTATAGGGTCGTCCTCACGACCCCGGGACTAGGTTGGCCTGCCGCCGACATGTCCAACGACTATAGGGTCGTCCCCACGAACCCGGGACTAGGTTGGCCAGTCACCGACATGTCCGACGACTATAGGGTCGTCCCCACGACCTCTGGCCAAAGTTGCCCAGCCGCCGACATGTCCGACGACTATAGGGTCGTCCCCACGACCCGGGCCAAAGTTGGCCAGCCGCCGACATGTCCGACGACTTTAGGGTCGTCCCCACGACCCCGGGACTAGGTTGGCCTGCCGCCGACATGTCCGACGACTATAGGGTCGTCCCCACGACCCCGGGTCTAGGTTGGCCCGCCGTCGACATGTCCGACGACTATAGGGTCGTCCCCACGCCCCGGGCCAAAGTTGGCCAGCCGCCGACATGTCCGACGACTATAGGGTCGTCCCCACGACCCCGGGACTAGATTGGCCCGCCACCGTCATGTCCGACGACTATAGGGTCGTCCCTGCCACCCCGGGACTAGCTTGGCCCGCCGCTGACTTGTCCGACGACTATAGGGACGTCCCCACGACCACGGGCCAAAGTTGGACAGCCGCCGACATGTCCGACGACTATAGGGTCGTCCCCACGACCCCGGGACTAGATTGGCCCGCCACCGTCATGTCCGACGACTATAGGGTCGTCGCCACGACCCCGCGACTAGGTTGGCCCGCCGCCGACTTGTCCGACGCCTATAGGGTCGTCCCCACGACCCCGCGACTAGGTTGGCCCGCCGCCGACTTGTCCGACGCCTATAGGGTCGTCCCCACGACCCCCGGACTAGATTGACCCCCCACCGTCATGTCCGACGACTATAGGGTCGTCTCCACGACCCCGGGACTAGGTTGGCCCGCCGCTGACATGTCCGACGCCTATAGGGTCGTCCCCATGACCACGGGCCAAAGTTGCCCAGCCGCTGACATGTCCTACGACTATAGTGTCGTTCCCACGACCCCGGGACTAGATTGGCCCGCCACCGTCATGTACGACGACTATAGGGTCGTCCCCACGACCCCGCGACTTGGTTGGCCCGCCGCCGACTTGTCCGACGCCTATAGGGTCGTCCCCACGACCCCGGGACTAGATTGGCCCGCCACCGTCATGTCCGACGACTATAGGGTTGTCCCCACGACCCCTCGACTAGGTTGGCCCGCCGCCGACTTGTCCGACGCCTATAGGGTCGTCCCCACGACCCCGGGGCTAGATTGGCCCGCCACCGTCATGTCCGACGACTATAGGGTCGTCCCTTCCACCCCGGAACTAGGTTGGCCAGCCGCCGACATGTCCGACGACTATAGGGTCGTGCCAACGACCACGGGCCAAAGTTGGTCACCCGCCGACATGTCCGACGACTATAGGGTCGTCCCCACGACCCCGGGACTAGATTGGCCCGCCACCGTCATGTCCGACGGCTATAGGGTCGTCCCCACAACCTCGCGACTAGGTTGGCCCGCCGCCGACTTGTCCGACGCCTAGAGGGTCGTCCCCACGACCCCCGGACTAGATTGACCCGCCACCGTCATGTCCGACGACTATAGGGTCGTCCCCACGACCCCGGGACTAGATTGGCCCGCCACCGTCATGTCCGACGAGTATAGGGTCGTCCCCACGACCCCGGGACTAGGTTGACCCGCCGCCGACTTGTCCGACGACTATAGGGTCGACCCCACGACACCCGGACTAGATTGACTCGCCACCGTCATGTCCGACGACTATAGGGTCGTCTCCACGACCCCGGGACTAGGTTGGCCCGCCGCCGACTTGTCCGACGACTATATGGTCGTCCCCACGACCACGGGCCAAAGTTGCCAAGCCGCCGGCATGTCCGGCGACTATAGGGTCGTACCCACGACCCCGGGAATAGTTTGGCCCGCTGCCGACATGTCCGACGACTATAGGGTCGTCCCCACAACCCCGGGGCTAGATTGGCCCGCCACCGTCATGTCCGACGACTATAGGGTCGTCCCTCCCACCCCGGGACTAGGTTGGCCCGCCGCTGACTTGTCCGACGACTATAGGGACGTCCCCACGACCACGGGCCAAAGTTGCCCAGCCGCCGACATGTCCGACGACTATAGGGTCGTCCCCACGACCCCGGGACTAGATTAGCCCCCCACCGTCATGTCCGACGGCTATAGGGTCGTCCCCACGACCCCGCGAATAGGTTGGCCCGCCGCCGACTTGTCCTACGCCTATAGGGTCGTCTCCACGACCCCTCGACTAGGTTGGCCCGCCGCCGACTTGTCCGACGCCTATAGGGTCGTCCCCACGACCCCGGGGCTAGATTGGCCCGCCACCGTCATGTCCGACGACTATAGGGTCGTCCCCACGACCACGGGCCAAAGTTGGTCACCCGCCGACATGTCCGACGACTATAGGGTCGTCCCCACGACCCCGGGACTAGATTGGCCCGCCACCGTCATGTCCGACGACTATAGGGTTGTCCCCACGACCCCGGGACTAGGTTGGCCCGCCGCCGACTTGTCCGACGACTATAGGGTCGTCCCCACGACCACGGGCCAAAGTTGGTCAGCCGCCGACATGTCCGACGACTATAAGGTCGTCCCCACGACCGCGGGACTAGTTTTGCCCGCCACCGACATGTCCGACGACTATAGGGTCGTCACCACGACCCCGGGAGTAGGTTGGCCCGCCGCCGACGTGTCCGACGACTACAGGGTCGTCCCCACGACCACGGGCCAAAGTTGGCCAGCCGCCGACATGTCCGACGACTATAGGGTCGTCCCCACGACCCCGGGACTAGGTTGGCCAGCCGCCGACATGTCCGACGACTATAGGGTCGTCCCCACGACCCCGGTACTAGGTTGGCCAGCCGCCGACATGTCCGACGACTATAGGGTCGTCCCCACGACCACTGGCCAAAGTTGCCCAGCCGCCGACATGTCCGACGACTTTAGGGTCGTCCCCACGACCCCGGGACTAGGTTGGCCTGCCGCCGACATGTCCGACGACTATAGGGTCGTCCCCACGACCCCGGGTCTAGGTTGGCCCGCCGTCGACATGTCCGACGACTATAGGGTCGTCCCCACGCCCCCGGGAGTAGGTTGGCCCGCCGCCGACGTGTCCGACGACTACAGGGTCGTCCCCACGACCACGGGCCAAAGTTGGCCAGCCGCCGACATGTCCGACGACTATAGGGTCGTCCCCACGACCCCGGGACTAGGTTGGCCAGCCGCCGACATGTCCGACGACTATAGGGTCGTCCCCACGACCCGGGCCAAAGTTGGCCAGCCGCCGACATGTCCGACGACTATAGGGTCGTCCCCACGACCACTGGCCAAAGTTGCCCAGCCGCCGACATGTCCGACGACTATACGGTCGTCCCCACGCCCCGGGCCAAAGTTGGCCAGCCGCCGACATGTCCGACGACTATAGGGTCGTCCCCACGACCCCGGGACAAGATTGGCCCGCCACCGTCATGTCCGACGACTATACGGTCGTCCCCACGACCCCGGGACTAGGTTGGCCTGCCGCCGACAGGTCCGACGACTATAGGGTCGTCCCCACGACCCGGGCCAAAGTTGACCTGCCGCCGACATGTCCGACGACTATAGGGTCGTCCCCACGACCCCGGGACTAGATTGGCCCGCCACCGTCATGTACGACGACTATAGGGTCGTCCCCACGACCCCGCGACTAGGTTGGCCCGCCGCCGACTTGTCCGACGCCTATAGGGTCGTCCCCACGACCCCGGGGCTAGATTGGCCCGCCACCGTCATGTCCGACGACTATAGGGTCGTGCCCACGACCACGGGCCAAAGTTGGGCTCCCGCCGACATGTCCGACGACTATAGGGTCGTCACCACGACCCCGGGAGTAGGTTGGCCCGCCGCCGACGTGTCCGACGACTACAGGGTCGTCCCCACGACCACGGGCCAAAGTTGGCCAGCCGCCGACATGTCCGACGACTATAGGGTCGTCCCCACGACCCCGGGACTAGGTTGGCCAGCCGCCGACATGTCCGACGACTATAGGGTCGTCCCCACGACCCGGGCCAAAGTTGGCCAGCCGCCGACATGTCCGACGACTATAGGGTCGTCCCCACGACCACTGGCCAAAGTTGCCCAGCCGCCGACATGTCCGACGACTATACGGTCGTCCCCACGCCCCGGGCCAAAGTTGGCCAGCCGCCGACATGTCCGACGACTATAGGGTCGTCCCCACGACCCCGGGACAAGATTGGCCCGCCACCGTCATGTCCGACGACTATACGGTCGTCCCCACGACCCCGGGACTAGGTTGGCCTGCCGCCGACAGGTCCGACGACTATAGGGTCGTCCCCACGACCCGGGCCAAAGTTGACCTGCCGCCGACATGTCCGACGACTATAGGGTCGTCCCCACGACCCCGGGACTAGATTGGCCCGCCACCGTCATGTACGACGACTATAGGGTCGTCCCCACGACCCCGCGACTAGGTTGGCCCGCCGCCGACTTGTCCGACGCCTATAGGGTCGTCCCCACGACCCCGGGGCTAGATTGGCCCGCCACCGTCATGTCCGACGACTATAGGGTCGTGCCCACGACCACGGGCCAAAGTTGGGCTCCCGCCGACATGTCCGACGATTATAGGGTCGTCCCCACGACCCCGGGACTAGATTGGCCCGCCGCCGACTTGTCCGACGACTATAGGGTCGTCCCCACGACCACGGGCCAAAGTTGGTCACCCGCCGACATGTCCGACGACTATAGGGTCGTCCCCACGACCCCGGGACAAGATTGGCCCGCCACCGTCATGTCCGACGGCTAAAGGGTAGTCCCCACGTCCCCGCGACTAGGTTGGCCCGCCGCCGACTTGTCCGACGACTATAGGGTCGTCCCCACGACCACGGGCCAAAGTTAGTCACCCGCCGACATGTCCGACGACTATAGGGTCGTTCCCACGACCCCGGGACTAGATTGGCCCGCCACCGTCATGTACGACGACTATAGGGTCGTCCCCACGACCCCGCGACTAGGTTGGCCCGCCGCCGACTTGCCCGACGCCTATAGTGTCGTCCCCACGACCCCGGGGCTAGATTTGCCCGCCACCGTCATGTCCGACGACTATAGGGTCGTGCCCACGACCACGGGCCAAAGTTGGTCTGCCGCCGACATGTCCGACGATTATAGGGTCGTCCCCACGACCCCGGGACTAGATTGGCCCGCCACCGTCATGTCCGACGACTATAGGGTTGTCCCCACGACCCCGGGACTAGGTTGGCCCGCCGCCGACTTGTCCGACAACTATAGGGCCGTCCCCACGACCACGGGCCAAAGTTGCCATGCCGCCGACATGTCCGGCGACTATAGAGTCGTACCCACGACCCCGGGAATAGTTTGGCCCGCTGCCGACATGTCCGACGACTATAGGGTCGTCACCACGACCCCGGGACTAGGTTGGCCCACCGCCGACGTGTCCGACGACTACAGGGTCGTCCCCACGACCACGGGCCAAAGTTGGTCAGCCGCCGACATGTCCGACGACTATAGGGTCGTCCCCACCACCCCGGGTCAAGGTTAGCACGCCACCGTCATGTCCGACGACTATAGGGTCGTGCCCACGACCACGGGCCAAAGTTCGTCAGCCGCCGACATGTCCGACGACTATAGTGTCGTCACCACGACCCCGGGACTAGGTTGGCCCGCCGCCGACGTGTCCGACGCCTACAGGGTCGTCCCCACGACCACGGGCCAAAGTTGGTCAGCCGCCGACATGTCCGACGACTATAAGGTCGTCCCCACGACCGCGGGACTAGTTTTGCCCGCCGCCGACATGTCCGACGACTATAGGGTCGTCCCCACAACCCCGGGGCTAGATTGGCCCGCCACCGTCATGTCCGACGGCTAAAGGGTCGTCCCCACGTCCCCGCGACTAGGTTGGCCCGCCGCCGACTTGTCCGACAACTATAGGGCCGTCCCCACGACCACGGGCCAAAGTTGCCATGCCGCCGACATGTCCGGCGACTATAGAGTCGTACCCACGACCCCGGGAATAGTTTGGCCCGCTGCCGACATGTCCGACGACTATAGGGTCGTCACCACGACCCCGGGACTAGGTTGGCCCACCGCCGACGTGTCCGACGACTACAGGGTCGTCCCCACGACCACGGGCCAAAGTTGGTCAGCCGCCGACATGTCCGACGACTATAGGGTCGTCCCCACCACCCCGGGTCAAGGTTAGCCCGCCGCCGTCATGTACGACGACTATAGGGTCGTCCCCACGACCCCGCGACTTGGTTGGCCCGCCGCCGACTTGTCCGACGCCTATAGGGTCGTCCCCACGACCCCGGGACTAGATTGGCCCGCCACCGTCATGTCCGACGACTATAGGGTTGTCCCCACGACCCCTCGACTAGGTTGGCCCGCCGCCGACTTGTCCGACGCCTATAGGGTCGTCCCCACGACCCCGGGGCTAGATTGGCCCGCCACCGTCATGTCCGACGACTATAGGGTCGTCCCTTCCACCCCGGAACTAGGTTGGCCAGCCGCCGACATGTTCGACGACTATAGGGTCGTGCCAACGACCACGGGCCAAAGTTGGTCACCCGCCGACATGTCCGACGACTATAGGGTCGTCCCCACGACCCCGGGACTAGATTGGCCCGCCACCGTCATGTCCGACGACTATAGGGTCGTCCCCACGACCCCGGGACTAGGTTGGCCCGCCACCATCATGTCCGACGACTATAGGGTCGTCCCCACGACCCCGGGACTAGGTTGGCCCGCCACCAGCATGTCCGACGACTATAGGGTCGTCCCCACGACCACGGGACTAGGTTGGCCAACCGCCGACATGTCCGCCGACTATAGGGACGTCCCCACGACCACGGGCCAAAGTTGGCCAGCCGCCGACATGTCCGACGACTATAGGGTCGTCCCCTCGACCCCGGGGCTAGATTGGCCCGCCACCGTCATGTCCGACGACTATAGGGTCGTCCCCACGACCCCGGGACTAGGTTGGCCCGCCACCATCATGTCCGACGACTATAGGGTCGTCCCCACGACCCCGGGACTAGGTTGGCCCGCGGCCGACTTGTCCGACGACAATAGGGTCGTCCGCACGACCCCAGGAGTAGATTGCCCCGCCACCGTCATGTGCGACGACTATAGGGTCGTCTCCACGACCCCGGGACTAGGTTGGCCCGCCGCCGACTTGTCCGACGACTATAGGGTCGTCCCCACGACCCCGGGACTAGGTTGGCCAACCGCCGACATGTCCGACGACTATAGGGTCGTCCCCACGACCCCGGGCCAAAGCTGGCCAGCCGCCGACATGTCCGACGACTATAGGGTCGTCCCCACGACCCCGGGACTAGGTTGGCCCGCCACCATCATGTCCGACGACTATAGGGTCGTCCCCACGAGCTCGGGACTAGGTTGGCCCGCCACCCTCATGTCCGACGACTATAGGGTCGTCCCCACGACCTCGGGACTAGGTTGGCCCGCGGCCGACTTGTCCGACGACTATAGGGTCGTCCCCACGACCCCGGGACTAGGTTGGCCCGCCACCATCATGTCCGACGACTATAGGGTCGTCCCCACGACCCCAGAGGTAGATTGCCCCGCCACCGTCATGTCCGACGACTATAGGGTCGTCCCCACGACCCCGGGACTAGGTTCGCCAGCCGCCGACATGTCCGACGACTATAGGGTCGTCCCCACGACCCCGGGACTAGGTTGGCCCGCCACCATCATGTCCGACGACTATAGGGTCGTCCCAACGACCCCGGGACTAGGTTGGCCCGCCGCCGACTTGTCCGAAGACTATAGGGTCGTCCCCACGACCACGGGCCAAAGTTGCCCAGCCGCCGACATGTCTGACGACTATAGGTTCGTCCGCACGACCCCAGGAGTAGATTGGCCCGCCACCATCATGTCCGACGACTATAGGGTCGTCCCCACGACCCCGGGACTAGGTTGGCCCGCCGCCGAAATGTCAGACGGCTATAGGGTCGGCCCCACGACCCCGGGACTAGGATGGCCGGCCGCCGACATGTCCGACGACTATAGGGTCGTCCCCACGACCCCGGGCCAAAGCTGGCCAGCCGCCGACATGTCCGACGACTATAGGGTCGTCCCCACGACCCCGGGACTAGGTTGGCCCGCCACCATCATGTCCGACGACTATAGGGTCGTCCCCACGAGCTCGGGACTAGGTTGGCCCGCCACCCTCATGTCCGACGACTATAGGGTCGTCCCCACGAGCTCGGGACTAGGTTGGCCCGCCACCCTCATGTCCGACGACTATAGGGTCGTCCCCACGACCTCGGGACTAGGTTGGCCCGCGGCCGACTTGTCCGACGACTATAGGGTCGTCTCCACGACCCCGGGACTAGGTTGGCCCGCCTCCGAAATGTCCGACGACTATAGGGTCGTCCCCACGACCCCGGGACTAGATTGGCCCGCCACCATCATGTCCGACGACTATAGGGTCGTCCCCACGACCCCGGGACTAGGTTGGCCAACCGCCGACATGTCCGACGACTATAGGGTCGTCCCCACGACCCCGGGCCAAAGCTGGCCAGCCGCCGACATGTCCGACGACTATAGGGTCGTCCCCATGACCCCCGGACTAGATTGACCCGCCACCGTCATTTCCGACGACTATAGGGTCGTCTCCACGACCCCGGTACTAGGTTGGCCCGCCGCCGACTTGTCCGACGACTATAGGGTCGTCCCCACGACCACGGGCCAAAGTTGCCCAGCCGCCGACATGTCCGGCGACTATAGGGTCGTCCCCACGACCCCGGGACTAGATTGGCCCGCCACCGTCATGTCCGACGACTATAGGGTCGTCCCCACGACCTCGGGACTAGGTTGGCCCGCCACCATCATGTCCGACGACTATAGGGTCGTCCCCACGACCCCGGGACTAGGTTGGCCCGCGGCCGACTTGTCCGACGACAATAGGGTCGTCCGCACGACCCCGGGACTAGATTGGCCCGCCACCGTCATGTCCGACGACTATACGGTCGTCCCCACGACCCCGCGACTAGGTTGGCCCGCCGTCGACTTGTCCGACGCATATAGGGTCGTCCCCACGACCCCGCGAATAGGTTGGCCCGCCGCCGACTTGTCCGACGCCTATAGAGTCGTCCCCACGACCCCCGGACTAGATTGACACCCCACCGTCATATCCGACGACTATAGGGTCGTCTGCACGACCCCGGGACTAGGTTGGCCCGCCGCTGACTTGTCAGACGACTATAGGGTCGTCCGCATGACCACGGGCCAAAGTTGGTCACCCGCCGACATGTCCGACGACTATAGGGTCGTCCCCACGATCCCTCGACTAGGTTGGCCCGCCGCCGACTTGTCCGACGCCTATAGGGTCGTCCCCACGACCCCGGGGCTAGATTGGCCCGCCACCGTCATGTCCGACGACTATAGGGTCGTGCCCACGACCACGGGCCAAAGTTGGTCAGCCGCCGACATGTCCGACGACTATAGGGTCGTCCCCACGACCCAGGGACTAGGTTGGCCCGCCGCCGACTTGTTCGACGACTATAGGGTCGTCCCCACGACCCCGGGGCTAGATTGGCCCGCCACCGTCATGTCCTACGACTATAGGGTCGTCCCCACGACCCCGGGAAGAGATTGGCCCGCCACCGTCATGTCCGACGACTATAGGGTCGTCCCCACGACCACGGGTCAAGATTGGCCCGCCACCGTCATGTCCGACGACTATAGGGTCGTCCCCACGACCCCGGGACTAGGTTGGCCTGCCGCCGACATGTCCGACGACTATAGGGTCGTCCCCACGAACCCGGGACTAGGTTGGCCAGTCACCGACATATCCGACGACTATAGGGTCGTCCCCACGACCCGGGCCAAAGTTGACCTGCCGCCGACATGTCCGACGACTATAGGGTCGTCCTCACGACCCCGGGACTAGGTTGGTCACCCGCCGACATGTCCGACGACTATAGGGTCGTCCCCACGACCCCGGGACTAGATTGGCCCGCCGCCGACATGTCCAACGACTATAGGGTCGTCCCCACGAACCCGGGACTAGGTTGGCCAGTCACCGACATGTCCGACGACTATAGGGTCGTCCCCACGACCACTGGCCAAAGTTGCCCAGCCGCCGACATGTCCGACGACTATAGGGTCGTCCCCACGACCCGGGCCAAAGTTGGCCAGCCGCCGACATGTCCGACGACTTTAGGGTCGTCCCCACGACCCCGGGACTAGGTTGGCCTGCCGCCGACATGTCCGACGACTATAGGGTCGTCCCCACGACCCCGGGTCTAGGTTGGCCCGCCGTCGACATGTCCGACGACTATAGGGTCGTCCCCACGCCCCGGGCCAAAGTTGGACAGCCGCCGACATGTCCGACGACTATAGGGTCGTCCCCACGACCCCGGGTCAAGATTGGCCCGCCACCGTCATGTCCGACGACTATAGGGTCGTCCCCACGACCCCGGGACTAGGTTGGCCTGCCGCCGACATGTCCGACGACTATAGGGTCGTCCCCACGAACCCGGGACTAGGTTGGCCAGTCACCGACATGTCCGACGACTATAGGGTCGTCCCCACGACCCGGGCCAAAGTTGACCTGCCGCCGACATGTCCGACGACTATAGGGTCGTCCTCACGACCCCGGGACTAGGTTGGCCTGCCGCCGACATGTCCAACGACTATAGGGTCGTCCCCACGAACCCGGGACTAGGTTGGCCAGTCACCGACATGTCCGACGACTATAGGGTCGTCCCCACGACCTCTGGCCAAAGTTGCCCAGCCGCCGACATGTCCGACGACTATAGGGTCGTCCCCACGACCCGGGCCAAAGTTGGCCAGCCGCCGACATGTCCGACGACTTTAGGGTCGTCCCCACGACCCCGGGACTAGGTTGGCCTGCCGCCGACATGTCCGACGACTATAGGGTCGTCCCCACGACCCCGGGTCTAGGTTGGCCCGCCGTCGACATGTCCGACGACTATAGGGTCGTCCCCACGCCCCGGGCCAAAGTTGGCCAGCCGCCGACATGTCCGACGACTATAGGGTCGTCCCCACGACCCCGGGACTAGATTGGCCCGCCACCGTCATGTCCGACGACTATAGGGTCGTCCCTGCCACCCCGGGACTAGCTTGGCCCGCCGCTGACTTGTCCGACGACTATAGGGACGTCCCCACGACCACGGGCCAAAGTTGGACAGCCGCCGACATGTCCGACGACTATAGGGTCGTCCCCACGACCCCGGGACTAGATTGGCCCGCCACCGTCATGTCCGACGACTATAGGGTCGTCGCCACGACCCCGCGACTAGGTTGGCCCGCCGCCGACTTGTCCGACGCCTATAGGGTCGTCCCCACGACCCCGCGACTAGGTTGGCCCGCCGCCGACTTGTCCGACGCCTATAGGGTCGTCCCCACGACCCCCGGACTAGATTGACCCCCCACCGTCATGTCCGACGACTATAGGGTCGTCTCCACGACCCCGGGACTAGGTTGGCCCGCCGCTGACATGTCCGACGCCTATAGGGTCGTCCCCATGACCACGGGCCAAAGTTGCCCAGCCGCTGACATGTCCTACGACTATAGTGTCGTTCCCACGACCCCGGGACTAGATTGGCCCGCCACCGTCATGTACGACGACTATAGGGTCGTCCCCACGACCCCGCGACTTGGTTGGCCCGCCGCCGACTTGTCCGACGCCTATAGGGTCGTCCCCACGACCCCGGGACTAGATTGGCCCGCCACCGTCATGTCCGACGACTATAGGGTTGTCCCCACGACCCCTCGACTAGGTTGGCCCGCCGCCGACTTGTCCGACGCCTATAGGGTCGTCCCCACGACCCCGGGGCTAGATTGGCCCGCCACCGTCATGTCCGACGACTATAGGGTCGTCCCTTCCACCCCGGAACTAGGTTGGCCAGCCGCCGACATGTCCGACGACTATAGGGTCGTGCCAACGACCACGGGCCAAAGTTGGTCACCCGCCGACATGTCCGACGACTATAGGGTCGTCCCCACGACCCCGGGACTAGATTGGCCCGCCACCGTCATGTCCGACGGCTATAGGGTCGTCCCCACAACCTCGCGACTAGGTTGGCCCGCCGCCGACTTGTCCGACGCCTAGAGGGTCGTCCCCACGACCCCCGGACTAGATTGACCCGCCACCGTCATGTCCGACGACTATAGGGTCGTCCCCACGACCCCGGGACTAGATTGGCCCGCCACCGTCATGTCCGACGAGTATAGGGTCGTCCCCACGACCCCGGGACTAGGTTGACCCGCCGCCGACTTGTCCGACGACTATAGGGTCGACCCCACGACACCCGGACTAGATTGACTCGCCACCGTCATGTCCGACGACTATAGGGTCGTCTCCACGACCCCGGGACTAGGTTGGCCCGCCGCCGACTTGTCCGACGACTATATGGTCGTCCCCACGACCACGGGCCAAAGTTGCCAAGCCGCCGGCATGTCCGGCGACTATAGGGTCGTACCCACGACCCCGGGAATAGTTTGGCCCGCTGCCGACATGTCCGACGACTATAGGGTCGTCCCCACAACCCCGGGGCTAGATTGGCCCGCCACCGTCATGTCCGACGACTATAGGGTCGTCCCTCCCACCCCGGGACTAGGTTGGCCCGCCGCTGACTTGTCCGACGACTATAGGGACGTCCCCACGACCACGGGCCAAAGTTGCCCAGCCGCCGACATGTCCGACGACTATAGGGTCGTCCCCACGACCCCGGGACTAGATTAGCCCCCCACCGTCATGTCCGACGGCTATAGGGTCGTCCCCACGACCCCGCGAATAGGTTGGCCCGCCGCCGACTTGTCCTACGCCTATAGGGTCGTCTCCACGACCCCTCGACTAGGTTGGCCCGCCGCCGACTTGTCCGACGCCTATAGGGTCGTCCCCACGACCCCGGGGCTAGATTGGCCCGCCACCGTCATGTCCGACGACTATAGGGTCGTCCCCACGACCACGGGCCAAAGTTGGTCACCCGCCGACATGTCCGACGACTATAGGGTCGTCCCCACGACCCCGGGACTAGATTGGCCCGCCACCGTCATGTCCGACGACTATAGGGTTGTCCCCACGACCCCGGGACTAGGTTGGCCCGCCGCCGACTTGTCCGACGACTATAGGGTCGTCCCCACGACCACGGGCCAAAGTTGGTCAGCCGCCGACATGTCCGACGACTATAAGGTCGTCCCCACGACCGCGGGACTAGTTTTGCCCGCCACCGACATGTCCGACGACTATAGGGTCGTCACCACGACCCCGGGAGTAGGTTGGCCCGCCGCCGACGTGTCCGACGACTACAGGGTCGTCCCCACGACCACGGGCCAAAGTTGGCCAGCCGCCGACATGTCCGACGACTATAGGGTCGTCCCCACGACCCCGGGACTAGGTTGGCCAGCCGCCGACATGTCCGACGACTATAGGGTCGTCCCCACGACCCCGGTACTAGGTTGGCCAGCCGCCGACATGTCCGACGACTATAGGGTCGTCCCCACGACCACTGGCCAAAGTTGCCCAGCCGCCGACATGTCCGACGACTTTAGGGTCGTCCCCACGACCCCGGGACTAGGTTGGCCTGCCGCCGACATGTCCGACGACTATAGGGTCGTCCCCACGACCCCGGGTCTAGGTTGGCCCGCCGTCGACATGTCCGACGACTATAGGGTCGTCCCCACGCCCCCGGGAGTAGGTTGGCCCGCCGCCGACGTGTCCGACGACTACAGGGTCGTCCCCACGACCACGGGCCAAAGTTGGCCAGCCGCCGACATGTCCGACGACTATAGGGTCGTCCCCACGACCCCGGGACTAGGTTGGCCAGCCGCCGACATGTCCGACGACTATAGGGTCGTCCCCACGACCCGGGCCAAAGTTGGCCAGCCGCCGACATGTCCGACGACTATAGGGTCGTCCCCACGACCACTGGCCAAAGTTGCCCAGCCGCCGACATGTCCGACGACTATACGGTCGTCCCCACGCCCCGGGCCAAAGTTGGCCAGCCGCCGACATGTCCGACGACTATAGGGTCGTCCCCACGACCCCGGGACAAGATTGGCCCGCCACCGTCATGTCCGACGACTATACGGTCGTCCCCACGACCCCGGGACTAGGTTGGCCTGCCGCCGACAGGTCCGACGACTATAGGGTCGTCCCCACGACCCGGGCCAAAGTTGACCTGCCGCCGACATGTCCGACGACTATAGGGTCGTCCCCACGACCCCGGGACTAGATTGGCCCGCCACCGTCATGTACGACGACTATAGGGTCGTCCCCACGACCCCGCGACTAGGTTGGCCCGCCGCCGACTTGTCCGACGCCTATAGGGTCGTCCCCACGACCCCGGGGCTAGATTGGCCCGCCACCGTCATGTCCGACGACTATAGGGTCGTGCCCACGACCACGGGCCAAAGTTGGGCTCCCGCCGACATGTCCGACGACTATAGGGTCGTCACCACGACCCCGGGAGTAGGTTGGCCCGCCGCCGACGTGTCCGACGACTACAGGGTCGTCCCCACGACCACGGGCCAAAGTTGGCCAGCCGCCGACATGTCCGACGACTATAGGGTCGTCCCCACGACCCCGGGACTAGGTTGGCCAGCCGCCGACATGTCCGACGACTATAGGGTCGTCCCCACGACCACTGGCCAAAGTTGCCCAGCCGCCGACATGTCCGACGACTATACGGTCGTCCCCACGCCCCGGGCCAAAGTTGGCCAGCCGCCGACATGTCCGACGACTATAGGGTCGTCCCCACGACCCCGGGACAAGATTGGCCCGCCACCGTCATGTCCGACGACTATACGGTCGTCCCCACGACCCCGGGACTAGGTTGGCCTGCCGCCGACAGGTCCGACGACTATAGGGTCGTCCCCACGACCCGGGCCAAAGTTGACCTGCCGCCGACATGTCCGACGACTATAGGGTCGTCCCCACGACCCCGGGACTAGATTGGCCCGCCACCGTCATGTACGACGACTATAGGGTCGTCCCCACGACCCCGCGACTAGGTTGGCCCGCCGCCGACTTGTCCGACGCCTATAGGGTCGTCCCCACGACCCCGGGGCTAGATTGGCCCGCCACCGTCATGTCCGACGACTATAGGGTCGTGCCCACGACCACGGGCCAAAGTTGGGCTCCCGCCGACATGTCCGACGATTATAGGGTCGTCCCCACGACCCCGGGACTAGATTGGCCCGCCGCCGACTTGTCCGACGACTATAGGGTCGTCCCCACGACCACGGGCCAAAGTTGGTCACCCGCCGACATGTCCGACGACTATAGGGTCGTCCCCACGACCCCGGGACAAGATTGGCCCGCCACCGTCATGTCCGACGGCTAAAGGGTAGTCCCCACGTCCCCGCGACTAGGTTGGCCCGCCGCCGACTTGTCCGACGACTATAGGGTCGTCCCCACGACCACGGGCCAAAGTTAGTCACCCGCCGACATGTCCGACGACTATAGGGTCGTTCCCACGACCCCGGGACTAGATTGGCCCGCCACCGTCATGTACGACGACTATAGGGTCGTCCCCACGACCCCGCGACTAGGTTGGCCCGCCGCCGACTTGCCCGACGCCTATAGTGTCGTCCCCACGACCCCGGGGCTAGATTTGCCCGCCACCGTCATGTCCGACGACTATAGGGTCGTGCCCACGACCACGGGCCAAAGTTGGTCTGCCGCCGACATGTCCGACGATTATAGGGTCGTCCCCACGACCCCGGGACTAGATTGGCCCGCCACCGTCATGTCCGACGACTATAGGGTTGTCCCCACGACCCCGGGACTAGGTTGGCCCGCCGCCGACTTGTCCGACAACTATAGGGCCGTCCCCACGACCACGGGCCAAAGTTGCCATGCCGCCGACATGTCCGGCGACTATAGAGTCGTACCCACGACCCCGGGAATAGTTTGGCCCGCTGCCGACATGTCCGACGACTATAGGGTCGTCACCACGACCCCGGGACTAGGTTGGCCCACCGCCGACGTGTCCGACGACTACAGGGTCGTCCCCACGACCACGGGCCAAAGTTGGTCAGCCGCCGACATGTCCGACGACTATAGGGTCGTCCCCACCACCCCGGGTCAAGGTTAGCACGCCACCGTCATGTCCGACGACTATAGGGTCGTGCCCACGACCACGGGCCAAAGTTCGTCAGCCGCCGACATGTCCGACGACTATAGTGTCGTCACCACGACCCCGGGACTAGGTTGGCCCGCCGCCGACGTGTCCGACGCCTACAGGGTCGTCCCCACGACCACGGGCCAAAGTTGGTCAGCCGCCGACATGTCCGACGACTATAAGGTCGTCCCCACGACCGCGGGACTAGTTTTGCCCGCCGCCGACATGTCCGACGACTATAGGGTCGTCCCCACAACCCCGGGGCTAGATTGGCCCGCCACCGTCATGTCCGACGGCTAAAGGGTCGTCCCCACGTCCCCGCGACTAGGTTGGCCCGCCGCCGACTTGTCCGACAACTATAGGGCCGTCCCCACGACCACGGGCCAAAGTTGCCATGCCGCCGACATGTCCGGCGACTATAGAGTCGTACCCACGACCCCGGGAATAGTTTGGCCCGCTGCCGACATGTCCGACGACTATAGGGTCGTCACCACGACCCCGGGACTAGGTTGGCCCACCGCCGACGTGTCCGACGACTACAGGGTCGTCCCCACGACCACGGGCCAAAGTTGGTCAGCCGCCGACATGTCCGACGACTATAGGGTCGTCCCCACCACCCCGGGTCAAGGTTAGCCCGCCGCCGTCATGTACGACGACTATAGGGTCGTCCCCACGACCCCGCGACTTGGTTGGCCCGCCGCCGACTTGTCCGACGCCTATAGGGTCGTCCCCACGACCCCGGGACTAGATTGGCCCGCCACCGTCATGTCCGACGACTATAGGGTTGTCCCCACGACCCCTCGACTAGGTTGGCCCGCCGCCGACTTGTCCGACGCCTATAGGGTCGTCCCCACGACCCCGGGGCTAGATTGGCCCGCCACCGTCATGTCCGACGACTATAGGGTCGTCCCTTCCACCCCGGAACTAGGTTGGCCAGCCGCCGACATGTTCGACGACTATAGGGTCGTGCCAACGACCACGGGCCAAAGTTGGTCACCCGCCGACATGTCCGACGACTATAGGGTCGTCCCCACGACCCCGGGACTAGATTGGCCCGCCACCGTCATGTCCGACGGCTATAGGGTCGTCCCCACAACCTCGCGACTAGGTTGGCCCGCCGCCGACTTGTCCGACGCCTAGAGGGTCGTCCCCACGACCCCCGGACTAGATTGACCCGCCACCGTCATGTCCGACGACTATAGGGTCGTCCCCACGACCCCGGGACTAGATTGGCCCGCCACCGTCATGTCCGACGACTATAGGGTTGTCCCCACGACCCCGGGACTAGGTTGGCCCGCCGCCGACTTGTCCGACGACTATAGGGTCGTCCCCACGACCACGGGCCAAAGTTGGTCAGCCGCCGACATGTCCGACGACTATAAGGTCGTCCCCACGACCGCGGGACTAGTTTTGCCCGCCACCGACATGTCCGACGACTATAGGGTCGTCACCACGACCCCGGGAGTAGGTTGGCCCGCCGCCGACGTGTCCGACGACTACAGGGTCGTCCCCACGACCACGGGCCAAAGTTGGTCAGCCGCCGACATGTCCGACGACTATAGGGACGTCCCCACGACCACGGGCCAAAGTTGGACAGCCGCCGACATGTCCGACGACTATAGGGTCGTCCCCACGACCCCGGGACTAGATTGGCCCGCCACCGTCATGTCCGACGACTATAGGGTTGTCCCCACGACCCCGGGACTAGGTTGGCCCGCCGCCGACTTGTCCGACGACTATAGGGTCGTCCCCACGACCAGGGCCAAAGTTGGCCAGCCGCCGACATGTCCGACGACTATAGGGTCGTCCCCACGACCCCGGGTCTAGGTTGGCCCGCCGCCGACATGTCCGACGACTATAGGGTCGTCCCCAGGCCCCGGGCCAAAGTTGGCCAGCCGCCGACATGTCCGACGACTATAGGGTCGTCCCCACGACCCCGGGACTAGGTTGGCCTGCGGCCGACATGTCCGACGACTATAGGGTCGTCCCCACGAACCCGGGACTAGGTTGGCCAGTCACCGACATGTCCGACGACTATAGGGTCGTCCCCAAGACCACGGGCCAATGTTGCCCTGCCGCCGACATGTCCTACGACTATGGGGTCGTCCCCACGACCACGAGACTAGGTTTGCCAGCCGCCGACATGTCCGACGACTATAGGGTCGTCCCCACCACCCCGGGTCTAGGTTGGCCAGCCGCCGACATGTCCGACGACTTTAGGGTCGTCCTCACGACCCCGGGACTAGGTCGGCCTGCCGCCGACATGTCCGACGTCTATAGGGTCGTCCCCACGACCCCGGGACTAGGTTGGCCTGCCGCCGAAATGTCCGGCGACTATAGGGTCGTCCCCACGAACCCGGGACTAGGTTGGCCAGTCACCGACATGTCCGACGACTACAGGGTCGTCCCCACGACCACGGGCCAAAGTTGCCCTGCCGCCGACATGTCCGACGACTATAGGGTCGTCCCCACGACCCCGGTTCTAGGTTGGCCCGCCGTCGACATGTCCGACGACTATAGGGTCGTCCCCACGCCCCGGGCCAAAGTTGGCCAGCCGCCGACATGTCCGACGACTATAGGGTCGTCCCCACGACCCCGGGACAAGATTGGCCCGCCACCGTCATGTCCGACGACTACACGGTCGTCCCCTCGACCCCGGGACTAGATTGGCCCGCCACCGTCATGTCCGACGACTATAGGTTCGTCCCCACGACCACGGGACTAGGTTGGCCCGCCGCCGACTTGTCCGACGACTATAGGATCGTCCCCACGACCCCGGGACTAGGTCGGCCCGCCGCCGACATGTCCGACGTCTATAGGGTCGTCCCCACGACCCCGGGACTAGGTTGGCCTGCCGCCGAAATGTCCGGCGACTATAGGGTCGTCCCCACGAACCCGGGACTAGGTTGGCCAGTCACCGACATGTCCGACGACTACAGGGTCGTCCCCACGACCACGGGCCAAAGTTGCCCTGCCGCCGACATGTCCGACGACTATAGGGTCGTCCCCACGACCCCGGGACAAGATTGGCCCGCCACCGTCATGTCCGACGACTACACGGTCGTCCCCTCGACCCCGGGACTAGATTGGCCCGCCACCGTCATGTCCGACGACTATAGGTTCGTCCCCACGACCACGGGACTAGGTTGGCCCGCCGCCGACTTGTCCGACGACTATAGGATCGTCCCCACGACCCCGGGACTAGGTCGGCCCGCCGCCGACTTGTCCGACGACTATTGGGTCGTCCCCACGACCACGGGCCAAAGTTGCCCTGCCGCCGACATGTCCGACGACTATTGGGTCGTCCCCACGAACCCGGGACTAGGTTGGCCAGTCACCGACATGTCCGACGACTATAGGGTCGTCCCCACGACCACTGGCCAAAGTTGCCCAGCCGCCGACATGTCCGACGACTATAGGGTCGTCCCCACGACCCCGGGACTAGGTTGGCCTGCGGCCGACATGTCCGACGACTATAGGGTCGTCCCCACGAACCCGGGACTAGGTTGGCCAGTCACCGACATGTCCGACGACTATAGGGTCGTCCCCAAGACCACGGGCCAATGTTGCCCTGCCGCCGACATGTCCTACGACTATGGGGTCGTCCCCACGACCACGAGACTAGGTTTGCCAGCCGCCGACATGTCCGACGACTATAGGGTCGTCCCCACCACCCCGGGTCTAGGTTGGCCAGCCGCCGACATGTCCGACGACTATAGGGTCGTCCCCAGGCCCCGGGCCAAAGTTGGCCAGCCGCCGACATGTCCGACGACTATAGGGTCGTCCCCACGACCCCGGGACTAGGTTGGCCTGCGGCCGACATGTCCGACGACTATAGGGTCGTCCCCACGAACCCGGGACTAGGTTGGCCAGTCACCGACATGTCCGACGACTATAGGGTCGTCCCCAAGACCACGGGCCAATGTTGCCCTGCCGCCGACATGTCCTACGACTATGGGGTCGTCCCCACGACCACGAGACTAGGTTTGCCAGCCGCCGACATGTCCGACGACTATAGGGTCGTCCCCACCACCCCGGGTCTAGGTTGGCCAGCCGCCGACATGTCCGACGACTTTAGGGTCGTCCTCACGACCCCGGGACTAGGTCGGCCTGCCGCCGACATGTCCGACGTCTATAGGGTCGTCCCCACGACCCCGGGACTAGGTTGGCCTGCCGCCGAAATGTCCGGCGACTATAGGGTCGTCCCCACGAACCCGGGACTAGGTTGGCCAGTCACCGACATGTCCGACGACTACAGGGTCGTCCCCACGACCACGGGCCAAAGTTGCCCTGCCGCCGACATGTCCGACGACTATAGGGTCGTCCCCACGACCCCGGTTCTAGGTTGGCCCGCCGTCGACATGTCCGACGACTATAGGGTCGTCCCCACGCCCCGGGCCAAAGTTGGCCAGCCGCCGACATGTCCGACGACTATAGGGTCGTCCCCACGACCCCGGGACAAGATTGGCCCGCCACCGTCATGTCCGACGACTACACGGTCGTCCCCTCGACCCCGGGACTAGATTGGCCCGCCACCGTCATGTCCGACGACTATAGGTTCGTCCCCACGACCACGGGACTAGGTTGGCCCGCCGCCGACTTGTCCGACGACTATAGGATCGTCCCCACGACCCCGGGACTAGGTCGGCCCGCCGCCGACTTGTCCGACGACTATTGGGTCGTCCCCACGACCACGGGCCAAAGTTGCCCTGCCGCCGACATGTCCGACGACTATTGGGTCGTCCCCACGAACCCGGGACTAGGTTGGCCAGTCACCGACATGTCCGACGACTATAGGGTCGTCCCCACGACCACTGGCCAAAGTTGCCCAGCCGCCGACATGTCCGACGACTATAGGGTCGTCCCCACGACCCCGGGACTAGGTTGGCCCGCCGCCGACTTGTCCGACGACTATAGGGTCGTCCCCACGACCAGGGCCAAGGTTGGCCAGCCGCCGACATGTCCGACGACTATAGGGTCGTCCCCACGACCCCGGGTCTAGGTTGGCCCGCCGTCGACATGTCCGACGACTATAGGGTCGTCCCCACGCCCCGGGCCAAAGTTGGTCAGCCGCCGACATGTCCGACGACTATAGGGTCGTCCCCACGACCCCGGGACTAGGTTGGCCTGCGGCCGACATGTCCGACGACTATAGGGTCGTCCCCACGAACCCGGGACTAGGTTGGCCAGTCACCGACATGTCCGACGACTATAGGGTCGTCCCCAAGACCACGGGCCAATGTTGCCCTGCCGCCGACATGTCTTACGACTATGGGGTCGTCCCCACGACCACGAGACTAGGTTGGCCAGCCGCCGACATGTCCGACGACTATAGGGTCGTCCCCACCACCCCGGGTCTAGGTTGGCCAGCCGCCGACATGTCCGACCACTATAGGGTCGTCCCCACGACCACGGGCCAAATTTGCCCTGCCGCCGACATGTCCGACGACTATAGGGTCGTCCCCACGAACCCGGGACTAGGTTGGCCACTCACCGACATGTCCGACGACTATAGGGTCGTCCCCACGACCACGGGCCAAAGTTGGCCAGCCGCCGACATGTCCGACGACTATAGGGTCGTCCCCACGACCCCGGGACTAGGTTGGCCAGCCGCCGACATGTCCGACGACTATAGGGTCGTCCCCACGACCCGGGCCAAAGTTGGCCAGCCGCCGACATGTCCGACGACTATAGGGTCGTCCCCACGACCACTGGCCAAAGTTGCCCAGCCGCCGACATGTCCGACGACTATACGGTCGTCCCCACGCCCCGGGCCAAAGTTGGCCAGCCGCCGACATGTCCGACGACTATAGGGTCGTCCCCACGACCCCGGGACAAGATTGGCCCGCCACCGTCATGTCCGACGACTATACGGTCGTCCCCACGACCCCGGGACTAGGTTGGCCTGCCGCCGACAGGTCCGACGACTATAGGGTCGTCCCCACGACCCGGGCCAAAGTTGACCTGCCGCCGACATGTCCGACGACTATAGGGTCGTCCCCACGACCCCGGGACTAGATTGGCCCGCCACCGTCATGTACGACGACTATAGGGTCGTCCCCACGACCCCGCGACTAGGTTGGCCCGCCGCCGACTTGTCCGACGCCTATAGGGTCGTCCCCACGACCCCGGGGCTAGATTGGCCAGCCACCGTCATGTCCGACGACTATAGGGTCGTGCCCACGACCACGGGCCAAAGTTGGGCTCCCGCCGACATGTCCGACGACTATAGGGTCGTCACCACGACCCCGGGAGTAGGTTGGCCCGCCGCCGACGTGTCCGACGACTACAGGGTCGTCCCCACGACCACGGGCCAAAGTTGGCCAGCCGCCGACATGTCCGACGACTATAGGGTCGTCCCCACGACCCCGGGACTAGGTTGGCCAGCCGCCGACATGTCCGACGACTATAGGGTCGTCCCCACGACCCGGGCCAAAGTTGGCCAGCCGCCGACATGTCCGACGACTATAGGGTCGTCCCCACGACCACTGGCCAAAGTTGCCCAGCCGCCGACATGTCCGACGACTATACGGTCGTCCCCACGCCCCGGGCCAAAGTTGGCCAGCCGCCGACATGTCCGACGACTATAGGGTCGTCCCCACGACCCCGGGACAAGATTGGCCCGCCACCGTCATGTCCGACGACTATACGGTCGTCCCCACGACCCCGGGACTAGGTTGGCCTGCCGCCGACAGGTCCGACGACTATAGGGTCGTCCCCACGACCCGGGCCAAAGTTGACCTGCCGCCGACATGTCCGACGACTATAGGGTCGTCCCCACGACCCCGGGACTAGATTGGCCCGCCACCGTCATGTACGACGACTATAGGGTCGTCCCCACGACCCCGCGACTAGGTTGGCCCGCCGCCGACTTGTCCGACGCCTATAGGGTCGTCCCCACGACCCCGGGGCTAGATTGGCCCGCCACCGTCATGTCCGACGACTATAGGGTCGTGCCCACGACCACGGGCCAAAGTTGGGCTCCCGCCGACATGTCCGACGATTATAGGGTCGTCCCCACGTCCCCGCGACTAGGTTGGCCCGCCGCCGACTTGTCCGACGACTATAGGGTCGTCCCCACGACCACGGGCCAAAGTTAGTCACCCGCCGACATGTCCGACGACTATAGGGTCGTTCCCACGACCCCGGGACTAGATTGGCCCGCCACCGTCATGTACGACGACTATAGGGTCGTCCCCACGACCCCGCGACTAGGTTGGCCCGCCGCCGACTTGCCCGACGCCTATAGTGTCGTCCCCACGACCCCGGGGCTAGATTTGCCCGCCACCGTCATGTCCGACGACTATAGGGTCGTGCCCACGACCACGGGCCAAAGTTGGTCTGCCGCCGACATGTCCGACGATTATAGGGTCGTCCCCACGACCCCGGGACTAGATTGGCCCGCCACCGTCATGTCCGACGACTATAGGGTTGTCCCCACGACCCCGGGACTAGGTTGGCCCGCCGCCGACTTGTCCGACAACTATAGGGCCGTCCCCACGACCACGGGCCAAAGTTGCCATGCCGCCGACATGTCCGGCGACTATAGAGTCGTACCCACGACCCCGGGAATAGTTTGGCCCGCTGCCGACATGTCCGACGACTATAGGGTCGTCACCACGACCCCGGGACTAGGTTGGCCCACCGCCGACGTGTCCGACGACTACAGGGTCGTCCCCACGACCACGGGCCAAAGTTGGTCAGCCGCCGACATGTCCGACGACTATAGGGTCGTCCCCACCACCCCGGGTCAAGGTTAGCACGCCACCGTCATGTCCGACGACTATAGGGTCGTGCCCACGACCACGGGCCAAAGTTCGTCAGCCGCCGACATGTCCGACGACTATAGTGTCGTCACCACGACCCCGGGACTAGGTTGGCCCGCCGCCGACGTGTCCGACGCCTACAGGGTCGTCCCCACGACCACGGGCCAAAGTTGGTCAGCCGCCGACATGTCCGACGACTATAAGGTCGTCCCCACGACCGCGGGACTAGTTTTGCCCGCCGCCGACATGTCCGACGACTATAGGGTCGTCCCCACAACCCCGGGGCTAGATTGGCCCGCCACCGTCATGTCCGACGGCTAAAGGGTCGTCCCCACGTCCCCGCGACTAGGTTGGCCCGCCGCCGTCATGTCCGACGACTATAGGGTCGTCCCTTCCACCCCGGAACTAGGTTGGCCAGCCGCCGACATGTTCGACGACTATAGGGTCGTGCCAACGACCACGGGCCAAAGTTGGTCACCCGCCGACATGTCCGACGACTATAGGGTCGTCCCCACGACCGCGGGACTAGTTTTGCCCGCCACCGTCATGTCCGACGACTATAGGGTTGTCCCCACGACCCCTCGACTAGGTTGGCCCGCCGCCGACTTGTCCGACGCCTATAGGGTCGTCCCCACGACCACGGGCCAAAGTTGGTCAGCCGCCGACATGTCCGACGACTATAAGGTCGT
The DNA here is from genome assembly GCA_946251845.1 of Andrena fulva. NCBI lineage: Eukaryota > Metazoa > Arthropoda > Insecta > Hymenoptera > Andrenidae > Andrena > Andrena fulva. The sequence continues at coordinate 743,949 of CAMITZ010000126.1, read as the reverse complement.
CCCCACGACCGCGGGACTAGTTTTGCCCGCCACCGTCATGTCCGACGACTATAGGGTTGTCCCCACGACCCCTCGACTAGGTTGGCCCGCCACCGTCATGTCCGACGACTATAGGGTTGTCCCCACGACCCCTCGACTAGGTTGGCCCGCCGCCGACTTGTCCGACGCCTATAGGGTCGTCCCCACGACCCCGGGGCTAGATTGGCCCGCCACCGTCATGTCCGACGACTATAGGGTCGTCCCTTCCACCCCGGAACTAGGTTGGCCAGCCGCCGACATGTTCGACGACTATAGGGTCGTGCCAACGACCACGGGCCAAAGTTGGTCACCCGCCGACATGTCCGACGACTATAGGGTCGTCCCCACGACCCCGGGACTAGATTGGCCCGCCACCGTCATGTCCGACGGCTATAGGGTCGTCCCCACAACCTCGCGACTAGGTTGGCCCGCCGCCGACTTGTCCGACGCCTAGAGGGTCGTCCCCACGACCCCCGGACTAGATTGACCCGCCACCGTCATGTCCGACGACTATAGGGTCGTCCCCACGACCCCGGGACTAGATTGGCCCGCCACCGTCATGTCCGACGACTATAGGGTTGTCCCCACGACCCCGGGACTAGGTTGGCCCGCCGCCGACTTGTCCGACGACTATAGGGTCGTCCCCACGACCACGGGCCAAAGTTGGTCAGCCGCCGACATGTCCGACGACTATAAGGTCGTCCCCACGACCGCGGGACTAGTTTTGCCCGCCACCGACATGTCCGACGACTATAGGGTCGTCACCACGACCCCGGGAGTAGGTTGGCCCGCCGCCGACGTGTCCGACGACTACAGGGTCGTCCCCACGACCACGGGCCAAAGTTGGTCAGCCGCCGACATGTCCGACGACTATAGGGACGTCCCCACGACCACGGGCCAAAGTTGGACAGCCGCCGACATGTCCGACGACTATAGGGTCGTCCCCACGACCCCGGGACTAGATTGGCCCGCCACCGTCATGTCCGACGACTATAGGGTTGTCCCCACGACCCCGGGACTAGGTTGGCCCGCCGCCGACTTGTCCGACGACTATAGGGTCGTCCCCACGACCAGGGCCAAAGTTGGCCAGCCGCCGACATGTCCGACGACTATAGGGTCGTCCCCACGACCCCGGGTCTAGGTTGGCCCGCCGCCGACATGTCCGACGACTATAGGGTCGTCCCCAGGCCCCGGGCCAAAGTTGGCCAGCCGCCGACATGTCCGACGACTATAGGGTCGTCCCCACGACCCCGGGACTAGGTTGGCCTGCGGCCGACATGTCCGACGACTATAGGGTCGTCCCCACGAACCCGGGACTAGGTTGGCCAGTCACCGACATGTCCGACGACTATAGGGTCGTCCCCAAGACCACGGGCCAATGTTGCCCTGCCGCCGACATGTCCTACGACTATGGGGTCGTCCCCACGACCACGAGACTAGGTTTGCCAGCCGCCGACATGTCCGACGACTATAGGGTCGTCCCCACCACCCCGGGTCTAGGTTGGCCAGCCGCCGACATGTCCGACGACTTTAGGGTCGTCCTCACGACCCCGGGACTAGGTCGGCCTGCCGCCGACATGTCCGACGTCTATAGAGTCGTCCCCACGACCCCGGGACTAGGTTGGCCTGCCGCCGAAATGTCCGGCGACTATAGGGTCGTCCCCACGAACCCGGGACTAGGTTGGCCAGTCACCGACATGTCCGACGACTACAGGGTCGTCCCCACGACCACGGGCCAAAGTTGCCCTGCCGCCGACATGTCCGACGACTATAGGGTCGTCCCCACGACCCCGGTTCTAGGTTGGCCCGCCGTCGACATGTCCGACGACTATAGGGTCGTCCCCACGCCCCGGGCCAAAGTTGGCCAGCCGCCGACATGTCCGACGACTATAGGGTCGTCCCCACGACCCCGGGACAAGATTGGCCCGCCACCGTCATGTCCGACGACTACACGGTCGTCCCCTCGACCCCGGGACTAGATTGGCCCGCCACCGTCATGTCCGACGACTATAGGTTCGTCCCCACGACCACGGGACTAGGTTGGCCCGCCGCCGACTTGTCCGACGACTATAGGATCGTCCCCACGACCCCGGGACTAGGTCGGCCCGCCGCCGACTTGTCCGACGACTATTGGGTCGTCCCCACGACCACGGGCCAAAGTTGCCCTGCCGCCGACATGTCCGACGACTATTGGGTCGTCCCCACGAACCCGGGACTAGGTTGGCCAGTCACCGACATGTCCGACGACTATAGGGTCGTCCCCACGACCACTGGCCAAAGTTGCCCAGCCGCCGACATGTCCGACGACTATAGGGTCGTCCCCACGACCCCGGGACTAGGTTGGCCCGCCGCCGACTTGTCCGACGACTATAGGGTCGTCCCCACGACCAGGGCCAAGGTTGGCCAGCCGCCGACATGTCCGACGACTATAGGGTCGTCCCCACGACCCCGGGTCTAGGTTGGCCCGCCGTCGACATGTCCGACGACTATAGGGTCGTCCCCACGCCCCGGGCCAAAGTTGGTCAGCCGCCGACATGTCCGACGACTATAGGGTCGTCCCCACGACCCCGGGACTAGGTTGGCCTGCGGCCGACATGTCCGACGACTATAGGGTCGTCCCCACGAACCCGGGACTAGGTTGGCCAGTCACCGACATGTCCGACGACTATAGGGTCGTCCCCAAGACCACGGGCCAATGTTGCCCTGCCGCCGACATGTCTTACGACTATGGGGTCGTCCCCACGACCACGAGACTAGGTTGGCCAGCCGCCGACATGTCCGACGACTATAGGGTCGTCCCCACCACCCCGGGTCTAGGTTGGCCAGCCGCCGACATGTCCGACCACTATAGGGTCGTCCCCACGACCACGGGCCAAATTTGCCCTGCCGCCGACATGTCCGACGACTATAGGGTCGTCCCCACGAACCCGGGACTAGGTTGGCCACTCACCGACATGTCCGACGACTATAGGGTCGTCCCCACGACCACGGGCCAAAGTTGGCCAGCCGCCGACATGTCCGACGACTATAGGGTCGTCCCCACGACCCCGGGACTAGGTTGGCCAGCCGCCGACATGTCCGACGACTATAGGGTCGTCCCCACGACCCGGGCCAAAGTTGGCCAGCCGCCGACATGTCCGACGACTATAGGGTCGTCCCCACGACCACTGGCCAAAGTTGCCCAGCCGCCGACATGTCCGACGACTATACGGTCGTCCCCACGCCCCGGGCCAAAGTTGGCCAGCCGCCGACATGTCCGACGACTATAGGGTCGTCCCCACGACCCCGGGACAAGATTGGCCCGCCACCGTCATGTCCGACGACTATACGGTCGTCCCCACGACCCCGGGACTAGGTTGGCCTGCCGCCGACAGGTCCGACGACTATAGGGTCGTCCCCACGACCCGGGCCAAAGTTGACCTGCCGCCGACATGTCCGACGACTATAGGGTCGTCCCCACGACCCCGGGACTAGATTGGCCCGCCACCGTCATGTACGACGACTATAGGGTCGTCCCCACGACCCCGCGACTAGGTTGGCCCGCCGCCGACTTGTCCGACGCCTATAGGGTCGTCCCCACGACCCCGGGGCTAGATTGGCCCGCCACCGTCATGTCCGACGACTATAGGGTCGTGCCCACGACCACGGGCCAAAGTTGGGCTCCCGCCGACATGTCCGACGACTATAGGGTCGTCACCACGACCCCGGGAGTAGGTTGGCCCGCCGCCGACGTGTCCGACGACTACAGGGTCGTCCCCACGACCACGGGCCAAAGTTGGCCAGCCGCCGACATGTCCGACGACTATAGGGTCGTCCCCACGACCCCGGGACTAGGTTGGCCAGCCGCCGACATGTCCGACGACTATAGGGTCGTCCCCACGACCCGGGCCAAAGTTGGCCAGCCGCCGACATGTCCGACGACTATAGGGTCGTCCCCACGACCACTGGCCAAAGTTGCCCAGCCGCCGACATGTCCGACGACTATACGGTCGTCCCCACGCCCCGGGCCAAAGTTGGCCAGCCGCCGACATGTCCGACGACTATAGGGTCGTCCCCACGACCCCGGGACAAGATTGGCCCGCCACCGTCATGTCCGACGACTATACGGTCGTCCCCACGACCCCGGGACTAGGTTGGCCTGCCGCCGACAGGTCCGACGACTATAGGGTCGTCCCCACGACCCGGGCCAAAGTTGACCTGCCGCCGACATGTCCGACGACTATAGGGTCGTCCCCACGACCCCGGGACTAGATTGGCCCGCCACCGTCATGTACGACGACTATAGGGTCGTCCCCACGACCCCGCGACTAGGTTGGCCCGCCGCCGACTTGTCCGACGCCTATAGGGTCGTCCCCACGACCCCGGGGCTAGATTGGCCCGCCACCGTCATGTCCGACGACTATAGGGTCGTGCCCACGACCACGGGCCAAAGTTGGGCTCCCGCCGACATGTCCGACGATTATAGGGTCGTCCCCACGACCCCGGGACTAGATTGGCCCGCCGCCGACTTGTCCGACGACTATAGGGTCGTCCCCACGACCACGGGCCAAAGTTGGTCACCCGCCGACATGTCCGACGACTATAGGGTCGTCCCCACGACCCCGGGACAAGATTGGCCCGCCACCGTCATGTCCGACGGCTAAAGGGTAGTCCCCACGTCCCCGCGACTAGGTTGGCCCGCCGCCGACTTGTCCGACGACTATAGGGTCGTCCCCACGACCACGGGCCAAAGTTAGTCACCCGCCGACATGTCCGACGACTATAGGGTCGTTCCCACGACCCCGGGACTAGATTGGCCCGCCACCGTCATGTACGACGACTATAGGGTCGTCCCCACGACCCCGCGACTAGGTTGGCCCGCCGCCGACTTGCCCGACGCCTATAGTGTCGTCCCCACGACCCCGGGGCTAGATTTGCCCGCCACCGTCATGTCCGACGACTATAGGGTCGTGCCCACGACCACGGGCCAAAGTTGGTCTGCCGCCGACATGTCCGACGATTATAGGGTCGTCCCCACGACCCCGGGACTAGATTGGCCCGCCACCGTCATGTCCGACGACTATAGGGTTGTCCCCACGACCCCGGGACTAGGTTGGCCCGCCGCCGACTTGTCCGACAACTATAGGGCCGTCCCCACGACCACGGGCCAAAGTTGCCATGCCGCCGACATGTCCGGCGACTATAGAGTCGTACCCACGACCCCGGGAATAGTTTGGCCCGCTGCCGACATGTCCGACGACTATAGGGTCGTCACCACGACCCCGGGACTAGGTTGGCCCACCGCCGACGTGTCCGACGACTACAGGGTCGTCCCCACGACCACGGGCCAAAGTTGGTCAGCCGCCGACATGTCCGACGACTATAGGGTCGTCCCCACCACCCCGGGTCAAGGTTAGCACGCCACCGTCATGTCCGACGACTATAGGGTCGTGCCCACGACCACGGGCCAAAGTTCGTCAGCCGCCGACATGTCCGACGACTATAGTGTCGTCACCACGACCCCGGGACTAGGTTGGCCCGCCGCCGACGTGTCCGACGCCTACAGGGTCGTCCCCACGACCACGGGCCAAAGTTGGTCAGCCGCCGACATGTCCGACGACTATAAGGTCGTCCCCACGACCGCGGGACTAGTTTTGCCCGCCGCCGACATGTCCGACGACTATAGGGTCGTCCCCACAACCCCGGGGCTAGATTGGCCCGCCACCGTCATGTCCGACGGCTAAAGGGTCGTCCCCACGTCCCCGCGACTAGGTTGGCCCGCCGCCGACTTGTCCGACAACTATAGGGCCGTCCCCACGACCACGGGCCAAAGTTGCCATGCCGCCGACATGTCCGGCGACTATAGAGTCGTACCCACGACCCCGGGAATAGTTTGGCCCGCTGCCGACATGTCCGACGACTATAGGGTCGTCACCACGACCCCGGGACTAGGTTGGCCCACCGCCGACGTGTCCGACGACTACAGGGTCGTCCCCACGACCACGGGCCAAAGTTGGTCAGCCGCCGACATGTCCGACGACTATAGGGTCGTCCCCACCACCCCGGGTCAAGGTTAGCCCGCCGCCGTCATGTACGACGACTATAGGGTCGTCCCCACGACCCCGCGACTTGGTTGGCCCGCCGCCGACTTGTCCGACGCCTATAGGGTCGTCCCCACGACCCCGGGACTAGATTGGCCCGCCACCGTCATGTCCGACGACTATAGGGTTGTCCCCACGACCCCTCGACTAGGTTGGCCCGCCGCCGACTTGTCCGACGCCTATAGGGTCGTCCCCACGACCCCGGGGCTAGATTGGCCCGCCACCGTCATGTCCGACGACTATAGGGTCGTCCCTTCCACCCCGGAACTAGGTTGGCCAGCCGCCGACATGTTCGACGACTATAGGGTCGTGCCAACGACCACGGGCCAAAGTTGGTCACCCGCCGACATGTCCGACGACTATAGGGTCGTCCCCACGACCCCGGGACTAGATTGGCCCGCCACCGTCATGTCCGACGGCTATAGGGTCGTCCCCACAACCTCGCGACTAGGTTGGCCCGCCGCCGACTTGTCCGACGCCTAGAGGGTCGTCCCCACGACCCCCGGACTAGATTGACCCGCCACCGTCATGTCCGACGACTATAGGGTCGTCCCCACGACCCCGGGACTAGATTGGCCCGCCACCGTCATGTCCGACGACTATAGGGTTGTCCCCACGACCCCGGGACTAGGTTGGCCCGCCGCCGACTTGTCCGACGACTATAGGGTCGTCCCCACGACCACGGGCCAAAGTTGGTCAGCCGCCGACATGTCCGACGACTATAAGGTCGTCCCCACGACCGCGGGACTAGTTTTGCCCGCCACCGACATGTCCGACGACTATAGGGTCGTCACCACGACCCCGGGAGTAGGTTGGCCCGCCGCCGACGTGTCCGACGACTACAGGGTCGTCCCCACGACCACGGGCCAAAGTTGGTCAGCCGCCGACATGTCCGACGACTATAGGGACGTCCCCACGACCACGGGCCAAAGTTGGACAGCCGCCGACATGTCCGACGACTATAGGGTCGTCCCCACGACCCCGGGACTAGATTGGCCCGCCACCGTCATGTCCGACGACTATAGGGTTGTCCCCACGACCCCGGGACTAGGTTGGCCCGCCGCCGACTTGTCCGACGACTATAGGGTCGTCCCCACGACCAGGGCCAAAGTTGGCCAGCCGCCGACATGTCCGACGACTATAGGGTCGTCCCCACGACCCCGGGTCTAGGTTGGCCCGCCGCCGACATGTCCGACGACTATAGGGTCGTCCCCAGGCCCCGGGCCAAAGTTGGCCAGCCGCCGACATGTCCGACGACTATAGGGTCGTCCCCACGACCCCGGGACTAGGTTGGCCTGCGGCCGACATGTCCGACGACTATAGGGTCGTCCCCACGAACCCGGGACTAGGTTGGCCAGTCACCGACATGTCCGACGACTATAGGGTCGTCCCCAAGACCACGGGCCAATGTTGCCCTGCCGCCGACATGTCCTACGACTATGGGGCGTCCCCACGACCACGAGACTAGGTTTGCCAGCCGCCGACATGTCCGACGACTATAGGGTCGTCCCCACCACCCCGGGTCTAGGTTGGCCAGCCGCCGACATGTCCGACGACTTTAGGGTCGTCCTCACGACCCCGGGACTAGGTCGGCCTGCCGCCGACATGTCCGACGTCTATAGGGTCGTCCCCACGACCCCGGGACTAGGTTGGCCTGCCGCCGAAATGTCCGGCGACTATAGGGTCGTCCCCACGAACCCGGGACTAGGTTGGCCAGTCACCGACATGTCCGACGACTACAGGGTCGTCCCCACGACCACGGGCCAAAGTTGCCCTGCCGCCGACATGTCCGACGACTATAGGGTCGTCCCCACGACCCCGGTTCTAGGTTGGCCCGCCGTCGACATGTCCGACGACTATAGGGTCGTCCCCACGCCCCGGGCCAAAGTTGGCCAGCCGCCGACATGTCCGACGACTATAGGGTCGTCCCCACGACCCCGGGACAAGATTGGCCCGCCACCGTCATGTCCGACGACTACACGGTCGTCCCCTCGACCCCGGGACTAGATTGGCCCGCCACCGTCATGTCCGACGACTATAGGTTCGTCCCCACGACCACGGGACTAGGTTGGCCCGCCGCCGACTTGTCCGACGACTATAGGATCGTCCCCACGACCCCGGGACTAGGTCGGCCCGCCGCCGACTTGTCCGACGACTATTGGGTCGTCCCCACGACCACGGGCCAAAGTTGCCCTGCCGCCGACATGTCCGACGACTATTGGGTCGTCCCCACGAACCCGGGACTAGGTTGGCCAGTCACCGACATGTCCGACGACTATAGGGTCGTCCCCACGACCACTGGCCAAAGTTGCCCAGCCGCCGACATGTCCGACGACTATAGGGTCGTCCCCACGACCCCGGGACTAGGTTGGCCCGCCGCCGACTTGTCCGACGACTATAGGGTCGTCCCCACGACCAGGGCCAAGGTTGGCCAGCCGCCGACATGTCCGACGACTATAGGGTCGTCCCCACGACCCCGGGTCTAGGTTGGCCCGCCGTCGACATGTCCGACGACTATAGGGTCGTCCCCACGCCCCGGGCCAAAGTTGGTCAGCCGCCGACATGTCCGACGACTATAGGGTCGTCCCCACGACCCCGGGACTAGGTTGGCCTGCGGCCGACATGTCCGACGACTATAGGGTCGTCCCCACGAACCCGGGACTAGGTTGGCCAGTCACCGACATGTCCGACGACTATAGGGTCGTCCCCAAGACCACGGGCCAATGTTGCCCTGCCGCCGACATGTCTTACGACTATGGGGTCGTCCCCACGACCACGAGACTAGGTTGGCCAGCCGCCGACATGTCCGACGACTATAGGGTCGTCCCCACCACCCCGGGTCTAGGTTGGCCAGCCGCCGACATGTCCGACCACTATAGGGTCGTCCCCACGACCACGGGCCAAATTTGCCCTGCCGCCGACATGTCCGACGACTATAGGGTCGTCCCCACGAACCCGGGACTAGGTTGGCCACTCACCGACATGTCCGACGACTATAGGGTCGTCCCCACGACCACTGGCCAAAGTTGCCCAGCCGCCGACACGTCCGACGACTATAGGGTCGTCCCCACGAACCCGGGACTAGGTTGGCCAGTCACCGACATGTCCGACGACTATAGGGTCGTCCCCACGACCACTGGCCATAGTTGCCCAGCCGCCGACATGTCCGACGACTATAGGGTCGTCCCCACACCCCGGGACTAGGTTGCCCCGCCGTCGACATGTCCGACGACTATAGGGTCGTCCCCACGCCCCGGGCCAAAGTTGGACAGCCGCCGACATGTCCGACGACTATAGGGTCGTCCCCACGACCCCGGGACTAGGTTGGCCTGCCGCCGACATGTCCGACGACTATAGGGTCGTCCCCACGAACCCGGGACTAGGTTGGCCAGTCACCGACATGTCCGACGACTATAGGGTCGTCCCCACGACCCCGGGTCTAGGTTGGCCCGCCGTCGACATGTCCGACGACTATAGGGTCGTCCCCACGCCCCGGGCCAAAGTTGGCCAGCCGCCGACATGTCCGACGACTATAGGGTCGTCCCCACGACCCCGGGACTAGTTTGGCCCGCCACCGTCATGTCCGACGACTATACGGTCGTCCCCACGACCCCGGGACTAGGTTGGCCCGCCGACGACGTGTCCTACGACTATGGGGTCGTCCCCACGACCACGAGACTAGATTGGCCAGCCGCCGACATGTCCGACGACTATAGGGTCGTCCCCACCACCCCGGGTCTAGGTTGGCCAGCCGCCGACATGTCCGACGACTATAGGGTCGTCCCCACGACCACTGGCCAAAGTTGCCCAGCCGCCGACATGTCCGACGACTATAGGGTCGTCCCCACGACCCCGGGACTAGGTTGGCCCGCCGCCGACATGTCCGACGACTATAGGGTCGTCCCCACGCCCCGGGCCAAAGTTGGCCAGCCGCCGACATGTCCGACGACTATAGGGTCGTCCCCACGACGCCGGGACAAGATTGGCCCGCCACCGTCATGTCCGACGACTATAGGGTCGTCCCCACGACCCCGGGACTAGGTTGGCCTGCCGCCGACATGTCCGACGACTATAGGGTCGTCCCCACGAACCCGGGACTAGGTTGGCCAGTCACCGACATGTCCGACGACTATAGGGTCGTCCCCATGACCCGGGCCAAAGTTGACCTGCCGCCGACATGTCCGACGACTATAGGGTTGTCCCCACGACCCCGGGACTAGGTTGGCCCGCCGCCGACTTGTCCGACGACTATAGGGTCGTCCCCACGACCCGGGCCAAAGTTGGCCAGCCGCCGACATGTCCCACGACTATAGGGTCGTCCCCACGACCCCGGGTCTAGGTTGGCCCACCGTCGACATGTCCGACGACTATAGGGTCGTCCCCACGAACCCGGGACTAGGTTGGCCAGTCACCGACATGTCCGACGACTATAGGGTCGTCCCCAAGACCACGGGCCAAAGTTGCCCTGCCGCCGACATGTCCTACGACTATGGGGTACGTCCCCACGACCACGAGACTAGGTTGGCCAGCCGCCGACATGTCCGACGACTATAGGGCCGTCCCCACCACCCCGGGTCTAGGTTGGCCAGCCGCCGACATGTCCGACGACTATAGGGTCGTCCCCACGACCACGGGCCAAAGTTGCCCTGCTGCCGACATGTCCGACGACTATAGGGTCGTCCCCACGAACCCGGGACTAGGTTGGCCAGTCACCGACATGTCCGACGACTATAGGGTCGTCCCCACGACCACTGGCCATAGTTGCCCAGCCGCCGACATGTCCGACGACTATAGGGTCGTCCCCACGACCCCGGGACTAGGTTGGCCAGTCACCGACATGTCCGACGACTATAGGGTCGTCCCCAAGACCACGGGCCAAAGTTGACCTGCCGCCGACATGTCCGACGACTATAGGGTCGTCCCCACGACCACTGGCCAAAGTTGCCCAGCCGCCGACATGTCCGACGACTATAGGGTCGTCCCCACGACCCGGGCCGAAGTTGGCCAGCCGCCGACATGTCCGACGACTATAGGGTCGTCCCCACGACCCCGGGAGTAGGTTGGCCTGCCGCCGACATGTCCGACGACTATAGGGTCGTCCCCATGAACCCGGGACTAGGTTGGCCAGTCACCGACATGTCCGACGACTATAGGGTCGTCCCCACGACCCGGGCCAAAGTTGTCCTGCCGTCGACATGTCCGACGACTATTGGGTAGTCCCCACGACCCTGGGACTAGGTTGGCCTGCCGCCGACATGTCCAACGACTATAGGGTCGTCCCCACGAACCCGGGACTAGGTTGGCCAGTCACCGACATGTCCGACGACTACAGGGTCGTCCCCACGACCCCGGGACTAGGTTGGCCTGCCGCCGACATATCCGACGACTATAGGGTCGTCCCCACGAACCCGGGACTAGGTTGGCCAGTCACCGACATCTCCGACGACTATAGGGTCGTCCCCGAGACCCGGGCCAAAGTTGACCTGCCGCCGACATGTCCGACGACTATAGGGTCGTCCCCACGACCCCGGGACTAGGTTGGCCCGCCGCCGACTTGTCCGACGACTATAGGGTCGTCCCCACGACCCGGGCCAAAGCTGGCCAGCCGCCGACATGTCCCACGACTATAGGGTCGTCCCCACGACCCCGGGTCTAGGTTGGCCCGCCGTCGACATGTCCGACGACTATAGGGTCGTCCCCACGAACCCGGGACTAGGTTGGCCAGTCACCGACATGTCCGACGACTATAGGGTCGTCCCCAAGACCACGGGCCAAAGTTGCCCCGCCGCCGACATGTCCTACGACTATGGGGTACGTCCCCACGACCACGAGACGAGGTTGGCCAGCCGCCGACATGTCCGACGACTATAGGGTCGTCCACACCACCCCGGGTCTAGGTTGGCCAGCCGCCGACATGTCCGACGACTATAGGGTCGTCCCCACGACCACGGGCCAAATTTGCCCTGCTGCCGACATGTCCGACGACTATAGGGTCGTCCCCACGAACCCGGGACTAGGTTGGCCAGTCACCGACATGTCCGACGACTATAGGGTCGTCCCCACGACCACTGGCCATAGTTGCCCAGCCGCCGACATGTCCGACGAATATAGGGTCGTCCCCACGACCCCGGGACTACGTTGGCCCGCCGCCGACTTGTCCGACGACTATAGGGTCGTCCCCGCGACCCGGGCCAAAGTTGGCCAGCCGCCGACATGTCCGACGACTATAGGGTCGTCCCCACGACCCCGGGACTAGGTTGCCCCGCCGTCGACATGTCCGACGACTATAGGGTCGTCCCCACGCCCCGGGCCAAAGTTGGCCAGCCGCCGACATGTCCGACGACTATAGGGTCGTCCCCACGACCCCGGGACTAGGTTGGCCTGCCGCCGACATGTCCGACGACTATAGGCTCGTCCCCACGAACCCGGGACTAGGTTGGCCAGTCACCGACATGTCCGACGACTATAGGGTCGTCCCCACGACCCCGGGTCTAGGTTGGCCCGCCGTCGACATGTCCGACGACTATAGGGTCGTCCCCACGCCCCGGGCCAAAGTTGGCCAGCCGCCGACATGTCCGACGACTATAGGGTCGTCCCCACGACCCCGGGACTAGTTTGGCCCGCCACCGTCATGTCCGACGACTATACGGTCGTCCCCACGACCCCGGGACTAGGTTGGCCCGCCGACGACGTGTCCTACGACTATGGGGTCGTCCCCACGACCACGAGACTAGGTTGGCCAGCCGCCGACATGTCCGACGACTATAGGGTCGTCCCCACCACCCCGGGTCTAGGTTGGCCAGCCGCCGACATGTCCGACGACTATAGGGTCGTCCCCACGACCACTGGCCAAAGTTGCCCAGCCGCCGACATGTCCGACGACTATAGGGTCGTCCCCACGACCCCGGGACTAGGTTGGCCCGCCGCCGACATGTCCGACGACTATAGGGTCGTCCCCACGCCCCGGGCCAAAGTTGGCCAGCCGCCGACATGTCCGACGACTATAGGGTCGTCCCCACGACCCGGGGACAAGATTGGCCCGCCACCGTCATGTCCGACGACTATAGTGTCGTCCCCACGACCCCGGGACTAGGTTGGCCTGCCGCCGACATGTCCGACGACTATAGGGTCGTCCCCACGAACCCGGGACTAGGTTGGCCAGTCACCGACATGTCCGACGACTATAGGGTCGTCCCCATGACCCGGGCCAAAGTTGACCTGCCGCCGACATGTCCGACGACTATAGGGTTGTCCCCACGACCCCGGGACTAGGTTGGCCCGCCGCCGACTTGTCCGACGACTATAGGGTCGTCCCCACGACCCGGGCCAAAGTTGGCCAGCCGCCGACATGTCCCACGACTATAGGGTCGTCCCCACGACCCCGGGTCTAGGTTGGCCCGCCGTCGACGTGTCCGACGACTATAGGGTCGTCCCCACGAACCCGGGACTAGGTTGGCCAGTCACCGACATGTCCGACGACTATAGGGTCGTCCCCAAGACCACGGGCCAAAGTTGCCCTGCCGCCGACATGTCCTACGACTATGGGGTACGTCCCCACGACCACGAGACTAGGTTGGCCAGCCGCCGACATGTCCGACGACTATAGGGCCGTCCCCACCACCCCGGGTCTAGGTTGGCCAGCCGCCGACATGTCCGACGACTATAGGGTCGTCCCCACGAACCCGGGACTAGGTTGGCCAGTCACCGACATGTCCGACGACTATAGGGTCGTCCCCAAGACCACGGGCCAAAGTTGCCCTGCCGCCGACATGTCCTACGACTATGGGGTACGTCCCCACGACCACGAGACTAGGTTGGCCAGCCGCCGACATGTCCGACGACTATAGGGTCGTCCCCACGACCCCGGGACTAGGTTGGCCTGCCGCCGACATGTCCGACGACTATAGGGTCGTCCCCATGAACCCGGGACTAGGTTGGCCAGTCACCGACATGTCCGACGACTATAATGTCGTCCCCACGACCCGGGCCAAAGTTGACCTGCCGCCGACATGTCCGACGACTATTGGGTAGTCCCCACGACCCCGGGACTAGGTTGGCCTGCCGCCGACATGTCCAACGACTATAGGGTCGTCCCCACGAACCCGGGACTAGGTTGGCCAGTCACCGACATGTCCGACGACTACAGGGTCGTCCCCACGACCCCGGGACTAGGTTGGCCTGCCGCCGACATATCCGACGACTATAGGGTCGTCCCCACGAACCCGGGACTAGGTTGGCCAGTCACCGACATCTCCGACGACTATAGGGTCGTCCCCGAGACCCGGGCCAAAGTTGACCTGCCGCCGACATGTCCGACGACTATAGGGTCGTCCCCACGACCCCGGGACTAGGTTGGCCCGCCGCCGACTTGTCCGACGACTATAGGGTCGTCCCCACGACCCGGGCCAAAGCTGGCCAGCCGCCGACATGTCCCACGACTATAGGGTCGTCCCCACGACCCCGGGTCTAGGTTGGCCCGCCGTCGACATGTCCGACGACTATAGGGTCGTCCCCACGAACCCGGGACTAGGTTGGCCAGTCACCGACATGTCCGACGACTATAGGGTCGTCCCCAAGACCACGGGCCAATGTTGCCCTGCCGCCGACATGTCCTACGACTATGGGGTCGTCCCCACGACCACGAGACTAGGTTGGCCAGCCGCCGACATGTCCGACGACTATAGGGTCGTCCCCACCACCCCGGGTCTAGGTTGGCCAGCCGCCGACATGTCCGACGACTTTAGGGTCGTCCCCACGACCCCGGGACTAGGTCGGCCTGCCACCGTCATGTCCGACGACTATACGGTCGTCCCCTCGACCCCGGGAATAGGTTGGCCCGCCGCCGACGTGTCCTACGACTATGGGGTCGTCCCCACGACCACGAGACTAGGTTGGCCAGCCGCCGACATGTCCGACGACTATAGGGTCGTCCCCACGAACCCGGGACTAGGTTGGCCAGTCACCGACATGTCCGACGACTATAGGGTCGTCCCCACGACCACGAGACTAGGTTGGCCAGCCGCCGACATGTCCGACGACTATAGTGTCGTCCCCAAGACCACGGGCCAAAGTTGCCCTGCCGCCGACATGTCCTACGACTATGGGGTCGTCCCCACGACCACGAGACTAGGTTGGCCAGCCGCCGACATGTCCGACGACTATAGGGTCGTCCCCACCACCCCGGGTCTAGGTTGGCCAGCCGCCGACATGTCCGACGACTATAGGGTCGTCCCCACGACAACTGGCCAAAGTTGCCCAGCCGCCGACATGTCCGACGACTATAGGGTCGTCCCCACGACCCCGGGACTAGGTTGGCCCGCCGCCGACATGTCCGACGACTATAGGGTCGTCCCCACGCCCCGGGCCAAAGTTGGCCAGCCGCCGACATGTCCGACGACTATAGGGTCGTCCCCACGACCCCGGGACAAGATTGGCCCGCCACCGTCATGTCCGACGACTATAGGGTCGTCCCCACGACCCCGGGACTAGGTTGGCCTGCCGCCGACATGTCCGACGACTATAGGGTCGTCCCCACGAACCCGGGACTAGGTTGGCCAGTCACCGACATGTCCGACGACTATAGGGTCGTCCCCATGACCCGGGCCAAAGTTGACCTGCCGCCGACATGTCCGACGACTATAGGGTTGTCCCCACGACCCCGGGACTAGGTTGGCCCGCCGCCGACTTGTCCGACGACTATAGGGTCGTCCCCACGACCCGGGCCAAAGTTGGCCAGCCGCCGACATGTCCCACGACTATAGGGTCGTCCCCACGACCCCGGGTCTAGGTTGGCACCCGTCGACATGTCCGACGACTATAGGGTCGTCCCCACGAACCCGGGACTAGGTTGGCCAGTCACCGACATGCCCGACGACTATAGGGTCGTCCCCAAGACCACGGGCCAAAGTTGCCCTGCCGCCGACATGTCCTACGACTATGGGGTACGTCCCCACGACCACGAGACTAGGTTGGCCAGCCGCCGACATGTCCGACGACTATAGGGCCGTCCCCACCACCCCGGGTCTAGGTTGGCCAGCCGCCGACATGTCCGACGACTATAGGGTCGTCCCCACGACCACGGGCCAAAGTTGCCCTGCTGCCGACATGTCCGACGACTATAGGGTCGTCCCCACGAACCCGGGACTAGGTTGGCCAGTCACCGACATGTCCGACGACTATAGGGTCGTCCCCACGACCACTGGCCATAGTTGCCCAGCCGCCGACATGTCCGACGACTATAGGGTCGTCCCCACGACCCCGGGACTAGGTTGGCCAGTCACCGACATGTCCGACGACTATAGGGTCGTCCCCAAGACCACGGGCCAAAGTTGACCTGCCGCCGACATGTCCGACGACTATAGGGTAGTCCCCACGACCCTGGGACTAGGTTGGCCTGCCGCCGACATGTCCAACGACTATAGGGTCGTCCCCATGAACCCGGGACTAGGTTGGCCAGTCACCGACATGTCCGACGACTATAGGGTCGTCCCCACGACCCGGGCCAAAGTTGACCTGCCGCCGACATGTCCGACGACTATTGGGTAGTCCCCACGACCCTGGGACTAGGTTGGCCTGCCGCCGACATGTCCAACGACTATAGGGTCGTCCCCACGAACCCGGGACTAGGTTGGCCAGTCACCGACATGTCCGACGACTACAGGGTCGTCCCCACGACCCCGGGACTAGGTTGGCCTGCCGCCGACATATCCGACGACTATAGGGTCGTCCCCACGAACCCGGGACTAGGTTGGCCAGTCACCGACATCTCCGACGACTATAGGGTCGTCCCCGAGACCCGGGCCAAAGTTGACCTGCCGCCGACATGTCCGACGACTATAGGGTCGTCCCCACGACCCCGGGACTAGGTTGGCCCGCCGCCGACTTGTCCGACGACTATAGGGTCGTCCCCACGACCCGGGCCAAAGCTGGCCAGCCGCCGACATGTCCCACGACTATAGGGTCGTCCCCAGGACCCCGGGTCTAGGTTGGCCCGCCGTCGACATGTCCGACGACAATAGGGTCGTCCCCACGAACCCGGGACTAGGTTGGCCAGTCACCGACATGTCCGACGACTATAGGGTCGTCCCCACGAACCCGGGACTAGGTTGGCCAGTCACCGACATGTCCGACGACTATAGGGTCGTCCCCACGACCACTGGCCATAGTTGCCCAGCCGCCGACATGTCCGACGACTATAGGGTCGTCCCCACGACCCCGGGACTACGTTGGCCCGCCGCCGACTTGTCCGACGACTATAGGGTCGTCCCCGCGACCCGGGCCAAAGTTGGCCAGCCGCCGACATGTCCGACGACTATAGGGTCGTCCCCACGACCCCGGGAGTAGGTTGCCCCGCCGTCGACATGTCCGACGACTATAGGGTCGTCCCCACGCCCCGGGCCAAAGTTGGCCAGCCGCCGACATGTCCGACGACTATAGGGTCGTCCCCACGACCCCGGGACTAGGTTGGCCTGCCGCCGACATGTCCGACGACTATAGGGTCGTCCCCACGAACCCGGGACTAGGTTGGCCAGTCACCGACATGTCCGACGACTATAGGGTCGTCCCCACGACCCCGGGTCTAGGTTGGCCCGCCGTCGACATGTCCGACGACTATAGGGTCGTCCCCACGCCCCGGGCCAAAGTTGGCCAGCCGCCGACATGTCCGACGACTATAGGGTCGTCCCCACGACCCCGGGACTAGTTTGGCCCGCCACCGTCATGTCCGACGACTATACGGTCGTCCCCACGACCCCGGGACTAGGTTGGCCCGCCGACGACGTGTCCTACGACTATGGGGTCGTCCCCACGACCACGAGACTAGGTTGGCCAGCCGCCGACATGTCCGACGACTATAGGGTCGTCCCCACCACCCCGGGTCTAGGTTGGCCAGCCGCCGACATGTCCGACGACTATAGGGTCGTCCCCACGACCACTGGCCAAAGTTGCCCAGCCGCCGACATGTCCGACGACTATAGGGTCGTCCCCACGACCCCGGGACTAGGTTGGCCCGCCGCCGACATGTCCGACGACTATAGGGTCGTCCCCACGCCCCGGGCCAAAGTTGGCCAGCCGCCGACATGTCCGACGACTATAGGGTCGTCCCCACGACCCCGGGACAAGATTGGCCCGCCACCGTCATGTCCGACGACTATAGGGTCGTCCCCACGACCCCGGGACTAGGTTGGCCTGCCGCCGACATGTCCGACGACTATAGGGTCGTCCCCATGAACCCGGGACTAGGTTGGCCAGTCACCGACATGTCCGACGACTATAGGGTCGTCCCCACGACCCGGGCCAAAGTTGACCTGCCGCCGACATGTCCGACGACTATTGGGTAGTCCCCACGACCCTGGGACTAGGTTGGCCTGCCGCCGACATGTCCAACGACTATAGGGTCGTCCCCACGAACCCGGGACTAGGTTGGCCAGTCACCGACATGTCCGACGACTACAGGGTCGTCCCCACGACCCCGGGACTAGGTTGGCCTGCCGCCGACATATCCGACGACTATAGGGTCGTCCCCACGAACCCGGGACTAGGTTGGCCAGTCACCGACATCTCCGACGACTATAGGGTCGTCCCCGAGACCCGGGCCAAAGTTGACCTGCCGCCGACATGTCCGACGACTATAGGGTCGTCCCCACGACCCCGGGACTAGGTTGGCCCGCCGCCGACTTGTCCGACGACTATAGGGTCGTCCCCACGACCCGGGCCAAAGCTGGCCAGCCGCCGACATGTCCCACGACTATAGGGTCGTCCCCACGACCCCGGGTCTAGGTTGGCCCGCCGTCGACATGTCCGACGACAATAGGGTCGTCCCCACGAACCCGGGACTAGGTTGGCCAGTCACCGACATGTCCGACGACTATAGGGTCGTCCCCAAGACCACGGGCCAAAGTTGCCCCGCCGCCGACATGTCCTACGACTATGGGGTACGTCCCCACGACCACGAGACGAGGTTGGCCAGCCGCCGACATGTCCGACGACTATAGGGTCGTCCACACCACCCCGGGTCTAGGTTGGCCAGCCGCCGACATGTCCGACGACTATAGGGTCGTCCCCACGACCACGGGCCAAATTTGCCCTGCTGCCGACATGTCCGACGACTATAGGGTCGTCCCCACGAACCCGGGACTAGGTTGGCCAGTCACCGACATGTCCGACGACTATAGGGTCGTCCCCACGACCACTGGCCATAGTTGCCCAGCCGCCGACATGTCCGACGACTATAGGGTCGTCCCCACGACCCCGGGACTACGTTGGCCCGCCGCCGACTTGTCCGACGACTATAGGGTCGTCCCCGCGACCCGGGCCAAAGTTGGCCAGCCGCCGACATGTCCGACGACTATAGGGTCGTCCCCACGACCCCGGGAGTAGGTTGCCCCGCCGTCGACATGTCCGACGACTATAGGGTCGTCCCCACGCCCCGGGCCAAAGTTGGCCAGCCGCCGACATGTCCGACGACTATAGGGTCGTCCCCACGACCCCGGGACTAGGTTGGCCTGCCGCCGACATGTCCGACGACTATAGGGTCGTCCCCACGAACCCGGGACTAGGTTGGCCAGTCACCGACATGTCCGACGACTATAGGGTCGTCCCCACGACCCCGGGTCTAGGTTGGCCCGCCGTCGACATGTCCGACGACTATAGGGTCGTCCCCACGCCCTGGGCCAAAGTTGGCCAGCCGCCGACATGTCCGACGACTATAGGGTCGTCCCCACGACCCCGGGACTAGTTTGGCCCGCCACCGTCATGTCCGACGACTATACGGTCGTCCCCACGACCCCGGGACTAGGTTGGCCCGCCGACGACGTGTCCTACGACTATGGGGTCGTCCCCACGACCACGAGACTAGGTTGGCCAGCCGCCGACATGTCCGACGACTATAGGGTCGTCCCCACCACCCCGGGTCTAGGTTGGCCAGCCGCCGACATGTCCGACGACTATAGGGTCGTCCCCACGACCACTGGCCAAAGTTGCCCAGCCGCCGACATGTCCGACGACTATAGGGTCGTCCCCACGACCCCGGGACTAGGTTGGCCCGCCGCCGACATGTCCGACGACTATAGGGTCGTCCCCACGCCCCGGGCCAAAGTTGGCCAGCCGCCGACATGTCCGACGACTATAGGGTCGTCCCCACGACCCCGGGACAAGATTGGCCCGCCACCGTCATGTCCGACGACTATAGGGTCGTCCCCACGACCCCGGGACTAGGTTGGCCTGCCGCCGACATGTCCGACGACTATAGGGTCGTCCCCACGAACCCGGGACTAGGTTGGCCAGTCACCGACATGTCCGACGACTATAGGGTCGTCCCCATGACCCGGGCCAGAGTTGACCTGCCGCCGACATGTCCGACGACTATAGGGTTGTCCCCACGACCCCGGGACTAGGTTGGCCCGCCGCCGACTTGTCCGACGACTATAGGGTCGTCCCCACGACCCGGGCCAAAGTTGGCCAGCCGCCGACATGTCCCACGACTATAGGGTCGTCCCCACGACCCCGGGTCTAGGTTGGCCCGCCGTCGACATGTCCGACGACTATAGGGTCGTCCCCACGAACCCGGGACTAGGTTGGCCAGTCACCGACATGTCCGACGACTATAGGGTCGTCCCCAAGACCACGGGCCAAAGTTGCCCTGCCGCCGACATGTCCTACGACTATGGGGTACGTCCCCACGACCACGAGACTAGGTTGGCCAGCCGCCGACATGTCCGACGACTATAGGGCCGTCCCCACCACCCCGGGTCTAGGTTGGCCAGCCGCCGACATGTCCGACGACTATAGGGTCGTCCCCACGACCACGGGCCAAAGTTGCCCTGCTGCCGACATGTCCGACGACTATAGGGTCGTCCCCACGAACCCGGGACTAGGTTGGCCAGTCACCGACATGTCCGACGACTATAGGGTCGTCCCCACGACCACTGGCCATAGTTGCCCAGCCGCCGACATGTCCGACGACTATAGGGTCGTCCCCACGACCCCGGGACTAGGTTGGCCAGTCACCGACATGTCCGACGACTATAGGGTCGTCCCCAAGACCACGGGCCAAAGTTGACCTGCCGCCGACATGTCCGACGACTATAGGGTCGTCCCCACGACCACTGGCCAAAGTTGCCCAGCCGCAAACATGTCCGACGACTATAGGGTCGTCCCCACGACCCGGGCCGAAGTTGGCCAGCCGCCGACATGTCCGACGACTATAGGGTCGTCCCCACGACCCCGGGACTAGGTTGGCCTGCCGCCGACATGTCCGACGACTATAGGGTCGTCCCCATGAACCCGGGACTAGGTTGGCCAGTCACCGACATGTCCGACGACTATAGGGTCGTCCCCACGACCCGGGCCAAAGTTGACCTGCCGCCGACATGTCCGACGACTATTGGGTAGTCCCCACGACCCCGGGACTAGGTTGGCCTGCCGCCGACATGTCCAACGACTATAGGGTCGTCCCCACGAACCCGGGACTAGGTTGGCCAGTCACCGACATGTCCGACGACTACAGGGTCGTCCCCACGACCCCGGGACTAGGTTGGCCTGCCGCCGACATATCCGACGACTATAGGGTCGTCCCCACGAACCCGGGACTAGGTTGGCCAGTCACCGACATCTCCGACGACTATAGGGTCGTCCCCGAGACCCGGGCCAAAGTTGACCTGCCGCCGACATGTCCTACGACTCTAGGGTCGTCCCCACGACCCCGGGTCTAGGTTGGCCCGCCGTCGACATGTCCGACGACTATAGGGTCGTCCCCACGAACCCGGGACTAGGTTGGCCAGTCACCGACATGTCCGACGACTATAGGGTCGTCCCCAAGACCACGGGCCAATGTTGCCCTGCCGCCGACATGTCCTACGACTATGGGGTCGTCCCCACGACCCCGGGACTAGGTTGGCCCGCCGCCGACTTGTCCGACGACTATAGGGTCGTCCCCACGACCCGGGCCAAAGCTGGCCAGCCGCCGACATGTCCCACGACTCTAGGGTCGTCCCCACGACCCCGGGTCTAGGTTGGCCCGCCGTCGACATGTCCGACGACTATAGGGTCGTCCCCACGAACCCGGGACTAGGTTGGCCAGTCACCGACATGTCCGACGACTATAGGGTCGTCCCCAAGACCACGGGCCAATGTTGCCCTGCCGCCGACATGTCCTACGACTATGGGGTCGTCCCCACGACCACGAGACTAGGTTGGCCAGCCGCCGACATGTCCGACGACTATAGGGTCGTCCCCACCACCCCGGGTCTAGGTTGGCCAGCCGCCGACATGTCCGACGACTTTAGGGTCGTCCCCACGACCCCGGGACTAGGTCGGCCTGCCACCGTCATGTCCGACGACTATACGGTCGTCCCCTCGACCCCGGGAATAGGTTGGCCCGCCGCCGACGTGTCCTACGACTATGGGGTCGTCCCCACGACCACGAGACTAGGTTGGCCAGCCGCCGACATGTCCGACGACTATAGGGTCGTCCCCACGAACCCGGGACTAGGTTGGCCAGTCACCGACATGTCCGACGACTATAGGGTCGTCCCCACGACCACGAGACTAGGTTGGCCAGCCGCCGACATGTCCGACGACTATAGTGTCGTCCCCAAGACCACGGGCCAAAGTTGCCCTGCCGCCGACATGTCCTACGACTATGGGATCGTCCCCACGACCACGAGACTAGGTTGGCCAGCCGCCGACATGTCCGACGACTATAGGGTCGTCCCCACGACCCCGGGACTAGGTTGGCCTGCCGCCGACATATCCGACGACCATAGGGTCGTCCCCACGAACCCGGGACTAGGTTGGCCAGTCACCGACATGTCCGACGACTATAGGGTCGTCCCCAAGACCACGGGCCAAAGTTGCCCTGCCGCCGACATGTCCGACGACTATAGGGTCGTCCCCACGACCCCGGGTCTAGGTTGGCCCGCCGTCGACATGTCCGACGACTATAGGGTCGTCCCCACGAACCCGGGACTAGGTTGGCCAGTCACCGGCATCTCCGACGACTATAGGGTCGTCCCCACGACCCCGGGACTAGGTTGGCCTGCCGCCGACATATCCGACGACCATAGGGTCGTCCCCACGAACCCGGGACTAGGTTGGCCAGTCACCGTCATGTCCGACGACTATAGGGTCGTCCCCAAGACCACGGGCCAAAGTTGCCCTGCCGCCGACATGTCCGACGACTATAGGGTCGTCCCCACGACCCCGGGTCTAGGTTGGCCCGCCGTCGACATGTCCGACGACTATAGGGTCGTCCCCACGCCCCGGGCCAAAGTTGGCCAGCCGCCGACATGTCCGACGACTATAGGGTCGTCCCCACGACCCCGGGACTAGGTTGGCCCGCCGACGACGTGTCCTACGACTATGGGGTCGTCCCCACGACCACGAGACTAGGTTGGCCAGCCGCCGACATGTCCGACGACTATAGGGTCGTCCCCACCACCCCGGGTCTAGGTTGGCCAGCCGCCGACATGTCCGACGACTATAGGGTCGTCCCCAAGACCACGGGCCAAAGTTGACCTGCCGCCGACATCTCCGACGACTATAGGGTCGTCCCCACGACCACTGGCCAAAGTTGCCCAGCCGCCGACATGTCCGACGACTATAGGGTCGTCCCCACGACCCGGGCCGAAGTTGGCCAGCCGCCGACATGTCCGACGACTATAGGGTCGTCCCCAACACCCGGGCCAAAGTTTACCTGCCGCCGACATGTCCGACGACTATAGGGTCGTCCCCACGACCCCGGGACTAGGTTGGCCTGCCGCCGACATGTCCGACGACTATAGGGTCGGCCCCACGACCCGGGCCGAAGTTGGCCAGCCGCCGACATGTCCGACGACTATAGGGTCGTCCCCACGACCCCGGGACTAGGTTGGCCTGCCGCCGACATGTCCGACGACTATAGGGTCGTCCCCATGAACCCGGGACTAGGTTGGCCAGTCACCGACATGTCCGACGACTATAGGGTCGTCCCCACGACCCGGGCCAAAGTTGACCTGCCGCCGACATGTCCGACGACTATAGGGTCGTCCCCACGACCCCGGGTCTAGGTTGGCCCGCCGTCGACATGTCCGACGACTATAGGGTCGTCCCCACGCCCCGGGACTAGGTTGGCCCGCCGACGACGTGTCCTACGACTATGGGGTCGTCCCCACGACCACGAGACTAGGTTGGCCAGCCGCCGACATGTCCGACGACTATAGGGTCGTCCCCACCACCCGGGTCTAGGTTGGCCAGCCGCCGACATGTCCGACGACTATAGGGTCGTCCCCACGCCCACTGGCCAAAGTTGCCCAGCCGCCGACATGTCCGACGACTATAGGGTCGTCCCCACGACCCCGGGACTAGGTTGGCCCGCCGCCGACATGTCCGACGACTATAGGGTCGTCCCCACGCCCCGGGCCAAAGTTGACCAGCCGCCGACATGTCCGACGACTATAGGGTCGTCCCCACGACCCCGGGACAAGATTGGCCCGCCACCGTCATGTCCGACGACTATAGGGTCGTCCCCACGACCCCGGGACTAGGTTGGCCTGCCGCCGACATGTCCGACGACTATAGGGTCGTCCCCACGAACCCGGGACTAGGTTGGCCAGTCACCGACATGTCCGACGACTATAGGGTCGTCCCCATGACCCGGGCCAAAGTTGACCTGCCGCCGACATGTCCGACGACTATAGGGTCGTCCCCACGACCCCGGGACTAGGTTGGCCCGCCGCCGACTTGTCCGACGACTATAGGGTCGTCCCCACGACCCGGGCCAAAGTTGGCCAGCCGCCGACATGTCCCACGACTATAGGGTCGTCCCCACGACCCCGGGTCTAGGTTGGCCCGCCGTCGACATGTCCGACGACTATAGGGTCGTCCCCACGAACCCGGGACTAGGTTGGCCAGTCACCGGCATCTCCGACGACTATAGGGTCGTCCCCAAGACCACGGGCCAAAGTTGCCCTGCCGCCGACATGTCCGACGACTGTAGGGTCGTCCCCACGACCCCGGGTCTAGGTTGGCCCGCCGTCGACATGTCCGACGACTATAGGGTCGTCCCCACGCCCCGGGACTAGGTTGGCCAGCCGCCGACATGTCCGACGACTATAGGGTCGTCCCCACGACCCCGGGTCTAGGTTGGCCCGCCGCCGACATGTCCGACGACTATAGGGTCGTCCCCACCACCCGGGTCTAGGTTGGCCAGCCGCCGACATGTCCGACGACTATAGGGTCGTCCCCACGCCCACTGGCCAAAGTTGCCCAGCCGCCGACATGTCCGACGACTATAGGGTCGTCCCCACGACCCCGGGACTAGGTTGGCCCGCCGCCGACATGTCCGACGACTATAGGGTCGTCCCCACGCCCCGGGCCAAAGTTGACCAGCCGCCGACATGTCCGACGACTATAGGGTCGTCCCCACGACCCCGGGACAAGATTGGCCCGCCACCGTCATGTCCGACGACTATACGGTCGTCCCCACGACCCCGGGACTAGGTTGGCCTGCCGCCGACATGTCCGACGACTATAGGGTCGTCCCCACGAACCCGGGAATAGGTTGGCCAGTCACCGACATGTCCGACGACTATAGGGTCGTCCCCATGACCCGGGCCAAAGTTGACCTGCCGCCGACATGTCCGACGACTATAGGGTCGTCCCCACGACCCCGGGACTAGGTTGGCCCGCCGCCGACTTGTCCGACGACTATAGGGTCGTCCCCACGACCCGGGCCAAAGTTGGCCAGCCGCCGACATGTCCCACGACTATAGGGTCGTCCCCACGACCCCGGGTCTAGGTTGGCCCGCCGTCGACATGTCCGACGACTATAGGGTCGTCCCCACGAACCCGGGACTAGGTTGGCCAGTCACCGGCATCTCCGACGACAATAGGGTCGTCCCCAAGACCACGGGCCAAAGTTGCCCTGCCGCCGACATGTCCGACGACTGTAGGGTCGTCCCCACGACCCCGGGTCTAGGTTGGCCCGCCGTCGACATGTCCGACGACTATAGGGTCGTCCCCACGCCCCGGGCCAAAGTTGGCCAGCCGCCGACATGTCCGACGACTATAGGGTCGTCCCCACGACCCCGGGACTAGTTTGGCCCGCCACCGTCATGTCCGACGACTATACGGTCGTCCCCACGACCCCGGGACTAGGTTGGCCCGCCGACGACGTGTCCTACGACTATGGGGTCGTCCCCACGACCACGAGACTAGGTTGGCCAGCCGCCGACATGTCCGACGACTATAGGGTCGTCCACACCACCCCGGGTCTAGGTTGGCCAGCCGCCGACATGTCCGACGACTATAGGGTCGTCCCCACGAACCCGGGACTAGGTTGGCCAGTCACCGACATGTCCGACGACTATAGGGTCGTCCCCACGACCACTGGCCATAGTTGCCCAGCCGCCGACATGTCCGACGACTATAGGGTCGTCCCCACGACCCCGGGACTACGTTGGCCCGCCGCCGTCTTGTCCGACGACTATAGGGTCGTCCCCGCGACCCGGGCCAAAGTTGGCCAGCCGCCGACATGTCCGACGACTATAGGGTCGTCCCCAAGACCCCGGGACTAGGTTGCCCCGCCGTCGACATGTCCGACGACTATAGGGTCGTCCCCACGCCCCGGGCCAAAGTTGGCCAGCCGCCGACATGTCCGACGACTATAGGGTCGTCCCCACGACCCCGGGACTAGGTTGGCCTGCCGCCGACATGTCCGACGACTATAGGGTCGTCCCCACGAACCCGGGACTAGGTTGGCCAGTCACCGACATGTCCGACGACTATAGGGTCGTCCCCAAGACCACGGGCCAAAGTTGACCTGCCGCCGACATGTCCGACGACTATAGGGTCGTCCCCACGACCACTGGCCAAAGTTGCCCAGCCGCCGACATGTCCGACGACTATAGGGTCGTCCCCACGACCCGGGCCGAAGTTGGCCAGCCGCCGACATGTCCGACGACTATAGGGTCGTCCCCACGACCCCGGGACTAGGTTGGCCTGCCGCCGACATGTCCGACGACTATAGGGTCGTCCCCATGAACCCGGGACTAGGTTGGCCAGTCACCGACATGTCCGACGACTACAGGGTCGTCCCCACGACCCCGGGACTAGGTTGGCCTGCCGCCGACATATCCGACGACTATAGGGTCGTCCCCACGAACCCGGGACTAGGTTGGCCAGTCACCGGCCTCTCCGACGACTATAGGGTCGTCCCCAAGACCACGGGCCAAAGTTGCCCTGCCGCCGACATGTCCGACGACTATAGGGTCGTCCCCACGACCCCGGGTCTAGGTTGGCCCGCCGTCGACATGTCCGACGACTATAGGGTCGTCCCCACGCCCCGGGCCAAAGTTGGCCAGCCGCCGACATGTCCGACGACTATAGGGTCGTCCCCACGACCCCGGGACTAGGTTGGCCCGCCGCCGACATGTCCGACGACTATAGGGTCGTCCCCACGCCCCGGGCCAAAGTTGACCAGCCGCCGACATGTCCGACGACTATAGGGTCGTCCCCACGACCCCGGGACAAGATTGGCCCGCCACCGTCATGTCCGACGACTATACGGTCGTCCCCACGACCCCGGGACTAGGTTGGCCTGCCGCCGACATGTCCGACGACTATAGGGTCGTCCCCACGAACCCGGGAATAGGTTGGCCAGTCACCGACATGTCCGACGACTATAGGGTCGTCCCCATGACCCGGGCCAAAGTTGACCTGCCGCCGACATGTCCGACGACTATAGGGTCGTCCCCACGACCCCGGGACTAGGTTGGCCCGCCGCCGACTTGTCCGACGACTATAGGGTCGTCCCCACGACCCGGGCCAAAGTTGGCCAGCCGCCGACATGTCCCACGACTATAGGGTCGTCCCCACGACCCCGGGTCTAGGTTGGCCCGCCGTCGACATGTCCGACGACTATAGGGTCGTCCCCACGAACCCGGGACTAGGTTGGCCAGTCACCGGCATCTCCGACGACAATAGGGTCGTCCCCAAGACCACGGGCCAAAGTTGCCCTGCCGCCGACATGTCCGACGACTGTAGGGTCGTCCCCACGACCCCGGGTCTAGGTTGGCCCGCCGTCGACATGTCCGACGACTATAGGGTCGTCCCCACGCCCCGGGCCAAAGTTGGCCAGCCGCCGACATGTCCGACGACTATAGGGTCGTCCCCACGACCCCGGGACTAGTTTGGCCCGCCACCGTCATGTCCGACGACTATACGGTCGTCCCCACGACCCCGGGACTAGGTTGGCCCGCCGACGACGTGTCCTACGACTATGGGGTCGTCCCCACGACCACGAGACTAGGTTGGCCAGCCGCCGACATGTCCGACGACTATAGGGTCGTCCACACCACCCCGGGTCTAGGTTGGCCAGCCGCCGACATGTCCGACGACTATAGGGTCGTCCCCACGAACCCGGGACTAGGTTGGCCAGTCACCGACATGTCCGACGACTATAGGGTCGTCCCCACGACCACTGGCCATAGTTGCCCAGCCGCCGACATGTCCGACGACTATAGGGTCGTCCCCACGACCCCGGGACTACGTTGGCCCGCCGCCGTCTTGTCCGACGACTATAGGGTCGTCCCCGCGACCCGGGCCAAAGTTGGCCAGCCGCCGACATGTCCGACGACTATAGGGTCGTCCCCAAGACCCCGGGACTAGGTTGCCCCGCCGTCGACATGTCCGACGACTATAGGGTCGTCCCCACGCCCCGGGCCAAAGTTGGCCAGCCGCCGACATGTCCGACGACTATAGGGTCGTCCCCACGACCCCGGGACTAGGTTGGCCTGCCGCCGACATGTCCGACGACTATAGGGTCGTCCCCACGAACCCGGGACTAGGTTGGCCAGTCACCGACATGTCCGACGACTATAGGGTCGTCCCCAAGACCACGGGCCAAAGTTGACCTGCCGCCGACATGTCCGACGACTATAGGGTCGTCCCCACGACCACTGGCCAAAGTTGCCCAGCCGCCGACATGTCCGACGACTATAGGGTCGTCCCCACGACCCGGGCCGAAGTTGGCCAGCCGCCGACATGTCCGACGACTATAGGGTCGTCCCCACGACCCCGGGACTAGGTTGGCCTGCCGCCGACATGTCCGACGACTATAGGGTCGTCCCCATGAACCCGGGACTAGGTTGGCCAGTCACCGACATGTCCGACGACTACAGGGTCGTCCCCACGACCCCGGGACTAGGTTGGCCTGCCGCCGACATATCCGACGACTATAGGGTCGTCCCCACGAACCCGGGACTAGGTTGGCCAGTCACCGGCCTCTCCGACGACTATAGGGTCGTCCCCAAGACCACGGGCCAAAGTTGCCCTGCCGCCGACATGTCCGACGACTATAGGGTCGTCCCCACGACCCCGGGTCTAGGTTGGCCCGCCGTCGACATGTCCGACGACTATAGGGTCGTCCCCACGCCCCGGGCCAAAGTTGGCCAGCCGCCGACATGTCCGACGACTATAGGGTCGTCCCCACGACCCCGGGACTAGTTTGGCCCGCCACCGTCATGTCCGACGACTATACGGTCGTCCCCACGACCCCGGGACTAGGTTGGCCCGCCGACGACGTGTCCTACGACTATGGGGTCGTCCCCACGACCACGAGACTAGGTTGGCCAGCCGCCGACATGTCCGACGACTATAGGGTCGTCCCCACCACCCCGGGTCTAGGTTGGCCAGCCGCCGACATGTCCGACGACTATAGGGTCGTCCCCACGACCACTGGCCAAAGTTGCCCAGCCGCCGACATGTCCGACGACTATAGGGTCGTCCCCACGACCCCGGGACTAGGTTGGCCCGCCGCCGACATGTCCGACGACTATAGGGTCGTCCCCACGCCCCGGGCCAAAGTTGGCCAGCCGCCGACATGTCCGACGACTATAGGGTCGTCCCCACGACCCCGGGACAAGATTGGCCCGCCACCGTCATGTCCGACGACTATAGGGTCGTCCCCACGACCCCGGGACTAGGTTGGCCTGCCGCCGACATGTCCGACGACTATAGGGTCGTCCCCACGACCCCGGGACTAGGTTGGCCCGCCGCCGACTTGTCCGACGACTATAGGGTCGTCCCCACGACCCGGGCCAAAGTTGGCCATCCGCCGACATGTCCCACGACTCTAGGGTCGTCCCCACCACCCCGGGTCTAGGTTGGCCAGCCGCCGACATGTCCGACGACTATAGGGTCGTCCCCACGATCACGGGCCAAAGTTGCCCTGCCGCCGACATGTCCTACGACTATGGGGTCGTCCCCACGACCACGAGACTAGGTTGGCCAGCCGCCGACATGTCCGACGACTATAGGGTCGTCCCCACCACCCCGGGTCTAGGTTGGCCAGCCGCCGACTTGTCCGACGATTATAGGGTCGTCCCCACGACCCGGGCCAAAGTTGGCCAGCCGCCGACATGTCCCACGACTCTAGGGTCGTCCCCACCACCCCGGGTCTAGGTTGGCCAGCCGCCGACATGTCCGACGACTATAGGGTCGTCCCCACGATCACGGGACTAGGTTGGCCTGCCGCCGACATGTCCGACGACTATAGGGTCGTCCCCACGGACCCGGGACTAGGTTGGCCAGTCACCGACATGTCCGACGACTATAGGGTCGTCCCCACGACCCCGGGTCTAGGTTGGCCCGCCGTCGACATGTCCGACGACTATAGGGTCGTCCCCACGCCCCGGGCCAAAGTTGGCCAGCCGCCGACATGTCCGACGACTATAGGGTCGTCCCCACGACCCCGGGACTAGGTTGGCCCGCCGACGACGTGTCCTACGACTATGGGGTCGTCCCCACGACCACGAGACTAGGTTGGCCAGCCGCCGACATGTCCGACGACTATAGGGTCGTCCCCACCACCCCGGGTCTAGGTTGGCCAGCCGCCGACATGTCCGACGACTATAGGGTCGTCCCCAAGACCACGGGCCAAAGTTGACCTGCCGCCGACATGTCCGACGACTATAGGGTCGTCCCCATGAACCCGGGACTAGTTTGGCCAGTCACCGACATGTCCGACGACTATAGGGTCGTCCCCACGACCCGGGCCAAAGTTGACCTGCCGCCGACATGTCCGACGACTATAGGGTCGTCCCCACGACCCCGGGACTAGGTTGGCCTGCCGCCGACATGTCCGACGACTATAGGGTCGTCCCCACGCCCCGGGCCAAAGTTGGCCAGCCGCCGACATGTCCGACGACTATAGGGTCGTCCCCACGACCCCGGGACTAGGTTGGCCCGCCGACGACGTGTCCTACGACTATGGGGTCGTCCCCACGACCACGAGACTAGGTTGGCCAGCCGCCGACATGTCCGACGACTATAGGGTCGTCCCCACCACCCCGGGTCTAGGTTGGCCAGCCGCCGACATGTCCGACGACTATAGGGTCGTCCCCAAGACCACGGGCCAAAGTTGACCTGCCGCCGACATGTCCGACGACTATAGGGTCGTCCCCACGACCACTGGCCAAAGTTGCCCAGCCGCCGACATGTCCGACGACTATAGGGTCGTCCCCACGACCCGGGCCGAAGTTGGCCAGCCGCCGACATGTCCGACGACTATAGGGTCGTCCCCACGACCCCGGGACTAGGTTGGCCTGCCGCCGACATGTCCGACGACTATAGGGTCGTCCCCATGAACCCGGGACTAGGTTGGCCAGTCACCGACATGTCCGACGACTATAGGGTCGTCCCCACGACCCGGGCCAAAGTTGACCTGCCGCCGACATGTCCGACGACTATAGGGTCGTCCCCACGACCCCGGGACTAGGTTGGCCTGCCGCCGACATGTCCGACGACTATAGGGTCGTCCCCACGACCCGGGCCGAAGTTGGCCAGCCGCCGACATGTCCGACGACTATAGGGTCGTCCCCACGACCCCGGGACTAGGTTGGCCTGCCGCCGACATGTCCGACGACTATAGGGTCGTCCCCATGAACCCGGGACTAGGTTGGCCAGTCACCGACATGTCCGACGACTATAGGGTCGTCCCCACGACCCGGGCCAAAGTTGACCTGCCGCCGACATGTCCGACGACTATAGGGTCGTCCCCACGACCCCGGGACTAGGTTGGCCTGCCGCCGACATGTCCAACGACTATAGGGTCGTCCCCACGAACCCGGGACTAGGTTGGCCAGTCACCGACATGTCCGACGACTACAGGGTCGTCCCCACGACCCCGGGACTAGGTTGGCCTGCCGCCGACATATCCGACGACTATAGGGTCGTCCCCACGAACCCGGGACTAGGTTGGCCAGTCACCGGCATCTCCGACGACTATAGGGTCGTCCCCAAGACCACGGGCCAAAGTTGCCCTGCCGCCGACATGTCCGACGACTATAGGGTCGTCCCCACGACCCCGGGTCTAGGTTGGCCCGCCGTCGACATGTCCGACGACTATAGGGTCGTCCCCACGCCCCGGGACTAGGTTGGCCCGCCGACGACGTGTCCTACGACTATGGGGTCGTCCCCACGACCACGAGACTAGGTTGGCCAGCCGCCGACATGTCCGACGACTATAGGGTCGTCCCCACCACCCGGGTCTAGGTTGGCCAGCCGCCGACATGTCCGACGACTATAGGGTCGTCCCCACGCCCACTGGCCAAAGTTGCCCAGCCGCCGACATGTCCGACGACTATAGGGTCGTCCCCACGACCCCGGGACTAGGTTGGCCCGCCGCCGACATGTCCGACGACTATAGGGTCGTCCCCACGACCCCGGGACAAGATTGGCCCGCCACCGTCATGTCCGACGACTATAGGGTCGTCCCCACGACCCCGGGACTAGGTTGGCCTGCCGCCGACATGTCCGACGACTATAGGGTCGTCCCCACGAACCCGGGACTAGGTTGGCCAGTCACCGACATGTCCGACGACTATAGGGTCGTCCCCATGACCCGGGCCAAAGTTGACCTGCCGCCGACATGTCCGACGACTATAGGGTCGTCCCCACGACCCCGGGACTAGGTTGGCCCGCCGCCGACTTGTCCGACGACTATAGGGTCGTCCCCACGACCCGGGCCAAAGTTGGCCAGCCGCCGACATGTCCCACGACTATAGGGTCGTCCCCACGACCCCGGGTCTACGTTGGCCCGCCGCCGACTTGTCCGACGACTATAGGGTCGTCCCCGCGACCCGGGCCAAAGTTGGCCAGCCGCCGACATGTCCGACGACTATAGGGTCGTCCCCAAGACCCCGGGACTAGGTTGCCCCGCCGTCGACATGTCCGACGACTATAGGGTCGTCCCCACGCCCCGGGCCAAAGTTGGCCAGCCGCCGATATGTCCGACGACTATAGGGTCGTCCCCACGACCCCGGGACTAGTTTGGCCCGCCACCGTCATGTCCGACGACTATACGGTCGTCCCCACGACCCCGGGACTAGGTTGGCCCGCCGACGACGTGTCCTACGACTATGGGGTCGTCCCCACGACCACGAGACTAGGTTGGCCAGCCGCCGACATGTCCGACGACTATAGGGTCGTCCACACCACCCCGGGTCTAGGTTGGCCAGCCGCCGACATGTCCGACGACTATAGGGTCGTCCCCACGACCACGGGCCAAAGTTGCCCTGCTGCCGACATGTCCGACGACTATAGGGTCGTCCCCACGAACCCGGGACTAGGTTGGCCAGTCACCGACATGTCCGACGACTATAGGGTCGTCCCCACGACCACTGGCCATAGTTGCCCAGCCGCCGACATGTCCGACGACTATAGGGTCGTCCCCACGACCCC
Source organism: Andrena fulva (assembly GCA_946251845.1). Classification (NCBI taxonomy): domain Eukaryota; kingdom Metazoa; phylum Arthropoda; class Insecta; order Hymenoptera; family Andrenidae; genus Andrena; species Andrena fulva. The sequence goes on along the minus strand of CAMITZ010000126.1, from coordinate 710,134 downwards.
GGGACTACGTTGGCCCGCCGCCGACTTGTCCGACGACTATAGGGTCGTCCCCGCGACCCGGGCCAAAGTTGGCCAGCCGCCGACATGTCCGACGACTATAGGGTCGTCCCCAAGACCCCGGGACTAGGTTGCCCCGCCGTCGACATGTCCGACGACTATAGGGTCGTCCCCACGCCCCGGGCCAAAGTTGGCCAGCCGCCGACATGTCCGACGACTATAGGGTCGTCCCCACGACCCCGGGACTAGGTTGGCCTGCCGCCGACATGTCCGACGACTATAGGGTCGTCCCCACGAACCCGGGACTAGGTTGGCCAGTCACCGACATGTCCGACGACTATAGGGTCGTCCCCAAGACCACGGGCCAAAGTTGACCTGCCGCCGACATGTCCGACGACTATAGGGTCGTCCCCACGACCACTGGCCAAAGTTGCCCAGCCGCCGACATGTCCGACGACTATAGGGTCGTCCCCACGACCCGGGCCGAAGTTGGCCAGCCGCCGACATGTCCGACGACTATAGGGTCGTCCCCACGACCCCGGGACTAGGTTGGCCTGCCGCCGACATGTCCGACGACTATAGGGTCGTCCCCATGAACCCGGGACTAGGTTGGCCAGTCACCGACATGTCCGACGACTACAGGGTCGTCCCCACGACCCCGGGACTAGGTTGGCCTGCCGCCGACATATCCGACGACTATAGGGTCGTCCCCACGAACCCGGGACTAGGTTGGCCAGTCACCGGCCTCTCCGACGACTATAGGGTCGTCCCCAAGACCACGGGCCAAAGTTGGCCAGCCGCCGACATGTCCGACGACTATAGGGTCGTCCCCACGACCCGGGCCGAAGTTGGCCAGCCGCCGACTTGTCCGACGATTATAGGGTCGTCCCCACGACCCGGGCCAAAGTTGGCCAGCCGCCGACATGTCCCACGACTCTAGGGTCGTCCCCACCACCCCGGGTCTAGGTTGGCCAGCCGCCGACATGTCCGACGACTATAGGGTCGTCCCCACGATCACGGGACTAGGTTGGCCTGCCGCCGACATGTCCGACGACTATAGGGTCGTCCCCACGGACCCGGGACTAGGTTGGCCAGTCACCGACATGTCCGACGACTATAGGGTCGTCCCCACGACCCCGGGTCTAGGTTGGCCCGCCGTCGACATGTCCGACGACTATAGGGTCGTCCCCACGCCCCGGGCCAAAGTTGGCCAGCCGCCGACATGTCCGACGACTATAGGGTCGTCCCCACGACCCCGGGACTAGGTTGGCCCGCCGACGACGTGTCCTACGACTATGGGGTCGTCCCCACGACCACGAGACTAGGTTGGCCAGCCGCCGACATGTCCGACGACTATAGGGTCGTCCCCACCACCCCGGGTCTAGGTTGGCCAGCCGCCGACATGTCCGACGACTATAGGGTCGTCCCCAAGACCACGGGCCAAAGTTGACCTGCCGCCGACATGTCCGACGACTATAGGGTCGTCCCCATGAACCCGGGACTAGGTTGGCCAGTCACCGGCATGTCCGACGACTATAGGGTCGTCCCCACGACCCGGGCCAAAGTTGACCTGCCGCCGACATGTCCGACGACTATAGGGTCGTCCCCACGACCCCGGGACTAGGTTGGCCTGCCGCCGACATGTCCGACGACTATAGGGTCGTCCCCACGCCCCGGGCCAAAGTTGGCCAGCCGCCGACATGTCCGACGACTATAGGGTCGTCCCCACGACCCCGGGACTAGGTTGGCCCGCCGACGACGTGTCCTACGACTATGGGGTCGTCCCCACGACCACGAGACTAGGTTGGCCAGCCGCCGACATGTCCGACGACTATAGGGTCGTCCCCACCACCCCGGGTCTAGGTTGGCCAGCCGCCGACATGTCCGACGACTATAGGGTCGTCCCCAAGACCACGGGCCAAAGTTGACCTGCCGCCGACATGTCCGACGACTATAGGGTCGTCCCCACGACCACTGGCCAAAGTTGCCCAGCCGCCGACATGTCCGACGACTATAGGGTCGTCCCCACGACCCGGGCCGAAGTTGGCCAGCCGCCGACATGTCCGACGACTATAGGGTCGCCCCACGACCCCGGGACTAGGTTGGCCTGCCGCCGACATGTCCGACGACTATAGGGTCGTCCCCATGAACCCGGGACTAGGTTGGCCAGTCACCGACATGTCCGACGACTATAGGGTCGTCCCCACGACCCGGGCCAAAGTTGACCTGCCGCCGACATGTCCGACGACTATAGGGTCGTCCCCACGACCCCGGGACTAGGTTGGCCTGCCGCCGACATGTCCGACGACTATAGGGTCGTCCCCACGACCCGGGCCGAAGTTGGCCAGCCGCCGACATGTCCGACGACTATAGGGTCGTCCCCACGACCCCGGGACTAGGTTGGCCTGCCGCCGACATGTCCGACGACTATAGGGTCGTCCCCATGAACCCGGGACTAGGTTGGCCAGTCACCGACATGTCCGACGACTATAGGGTCGTCCCCACGACCCGGGCCAAAGTTGACCTGCCGCCGACATGTCCGACGACTATAGGGTCGTCCCCACGACCCCGGGACTAGGTTGGCCTGCCGCCGACATGTCCAACGACTATAGGGTCGTCCCCACGAACCCGGGACTAGGTTGGCCAGTCACCGACATGTCCGACGACTACAGGGTCGTCCCCACGACCCCGGGACTAGGTTGGCCTGCCGCCGACATATCCGACGACTATAGGGTCGTCCCCACGAACCCGGGACTAGGTTGGCCAGTCACCGGCATCTCCGACGACTATAGGGTCGTCCCCAAGACCACGGGCCAAAGTTGCCCTGCCGCCGACATGTCCGACGACTATAGGGTCGTCCCCACGACCCCGGGTCTAGGTTGGCCCGCCGTCGACATGTCCGACGACTATAGGGTCGTCCCCACGCCCCGGGACTAGGTTGGCCCGCCGACGACGTGTCCTACGACTATGGGGTCGTCCCCACGACCACGAGACTAGGTTGGCCAGCCGCCGACATGTCCGACGACTATAGGGTCGTCCCCACCACCCGGGTCTAGGTTGGCCAGCCGCCGACATGTCCGACGACTATAGGGTCGTCCCCACGCCCACTGGCCAAAGTTGCCCAGCCGCCGACATGTCCGACGACTATAGGGTCGTCCCCACGACCCCGGGACTAGGTTGGCCCGCCGCCGACATGTCCGACGACTATAGGGTCGTCCCCACGCCCCGGGCCAAAGTTGGCCAGCCGCCGACATGTCCGACGACTATAGGGTCGTCCCCACGACCCCGGGACAAGATTGGCCCGCCACCGTCATGTCCGACGACTATAGGGTCGTCCCCACGACCCCGGGACTAGGTTGGCCTGCCGCCGACATGTCCGACGACTATAGGGTCGTCCCCACGAACCCGGGACTAGGTTGGCCAGTCACCGACATGTCCGACGACTATAGGGTCGTCCCCATGACCCGGGCCAAAGTTGACCTGCCGCCGACATGTCCGACGACTATAGGGTCGTCCCCACGACCCCGGGACTAGGTTGGCCCGCCGCCGACTTGTCCGACGACTATAGGGTCGTCCCCACGACCCGGGCCAAAGTTGGCCAGCCGCCGACATGTCCCACGACTATAGGGTCGTCCCCACGACCCCGGGTCTAGGTTGGCCCGCCGTCGACATGTCCGACGACTATAGGGTCGTCCCCACGAACCCGGGACTAGGTTGGCCAGTCACCGGCATCTCCGACGACTATAGGGTCGTGCCCAAGACCACGGGCCAAAGTTGCCCTGCCGCCGACATGTCCGACGACTATAGGGTCGTCCCCACGACCCCGGGTCTAGGTTGGCCCGCCGTCGACATGTCCGACGACTATAGGGTCGTCCCCACGCCCCGGGCCAAAGTTGGCCAGCCGCCGACATTTCGGACGACTATAGGGTCGTCCCCACGAACCCGGGACTAGGTTGGCCAGTCACCGACATGTCCGACGACTATAGGGTCGTCCCCACGACCACTGGCCATAGTTGCCCAGCCGCCGACATGTCCGACGACTATAGGGTCGTCCCCACGACCCCGGGACTACGTTGGCCCGCCGCCGACTTGTCCGACGACTATAGGGTCGTCCCCGCGACCCGGGCCAAAGTTGGCCAGCCGCCGACATGTCCGACGACTATAGGGTCGTCCCCAAGACCCCGGGACTAGGTTGCCCCGCCGTCGACATGTCCGACGACTATAGGGTCGTCCCCACGCCCCGGGCCAAAGTTGGCCAGCCGCCGACATGTCCGACGACTATAGGGTCGTCCCCACGACCCCGGGACTAGGTTGGCCTGCCGCCGAAATGTCCGACGACTATAGGGTCGTCCCCACGAACCCGGGACTAGGTTGGCCAGTCACCGACATGTCCGACGACTATAGGGTCGTCCCCAAGACCACGGGCCAAAGTTGACCTGCCGCCGACATGTCCGACGACTATAGGGTCGTCCCCACGACCACTGGCCAAAGTTGCCCAGCCGCCGACATGTCCGACGACTATAGGGTCGTCCCCACGACCCGGGCCGAAGTTGGCCAGCCGCCGACATGTCCGACGACTATAGGGTCGTCCCCACGACCCCGGGACTAGGTTGGCCTGCCGCCGACATGTCCGACGACTATAGGGTCGTCCCCATGAACCCGGGACTAGGTTGGCCACTCACCGACATGTCCGACGACTACAGGGTCGTCCCCACGACCCCGGGACTAGGTTGGCCTGCCGTCGACATGTCCGACGACTATAGGGTCGTCCCCACGCCCCGGGACTAGGTTGGCCCGCCGACGACGTGTCCTACGACTATGGGGTCGTCCCCACGACCACGAGACTAGGTTGGCCAGCCGCCGACATGTCCGACGACTATAGGGTCGTCCCCACCACCCGGGTCTAGGTTGGCCAGCCGCCGACATGTCCGACGACTATAGGGTCGTCCCCACGCCCACTGGCCAAAGTTGCCCAGCCGCCGACATGTCCGACGACTATAGGGTCGTCCCCACGACCCCGGGACTACGTTGGCCCGCCGCCGACTTGTCCGACGACTATAGGGTCGTCCCCGCGACCCGGGCCAAAGTTGGCCAGCCGCCGACATGTCCGACGACTATAGGGTCGTCCCCAAGACCCCGGGACTAGGTTGCCCCGCCGTCGACATGTCCGACGACTATAGGGTCGTCCCCACGCCCCGGGCCAAAGTTGGCCAGCCGCCGACATGTCCGACGACTATAGGGTCGTCCCCACGACCCCGGGACTAGGTTGGCCTGCCGCCGACATGTCCGACGACTATAGGGTCGTCCCCACGAACCCGGGACTAGGTTGGCCAGTCACCGACATGTCCGACGACTATAGGGTCGTCCCCAAGACCACGGGCCAAAGTTGACCTGCCGCCGACATGTCCGACGACTATAGGGTCGTCCCCTCGACCACTGGCCAAAGTTGCCCAGCCGCCGACATGTCCGACGACTATAGGGTCGTCCCCACGACCCGGGCCGAAGTTGGCCAGCCGCCGACATGTCCGACGACTATAGGGTCGTCCCCACGACCCCGGGACTAGGTTGGCCTGCCGCCGACATGTCCGACGACTATAGGGTCGTCCCCATGAACCCGGGACTAGGTTGGCCAGTCACCGACATGTCCGACGACTACAGGGTCGTCCCCACGACCCCGGGACTAGGTTGGCCTGCCGCCGACATATCCGACGACTATAGGGTCGTCCCCACGACCCCGGGACTAGGTTGGCCTGCCGCCGAAATGTCCGACGACTATAGGGTCGTCCCCACGAACCCGGGACTAGGTTGGCCAGTCACCGACATGTCCGACGACTATAGGGTCGTCCCCAAGACCACGGGCCAAAGTTGACCTGCCGCCGACATGTCCGACGACTATAGGGTCGTCCCCACGACCACTGGCCAAAGTTGCCCAGCCGCCGACATGTCCGACGACTATAGGGTCGTCCCCACGACCCGGGCCGAAGTTGGCCAGCCGCCGACATGTCCGACGACTATAGGGTCGTCCCCACGACCCCGGGACTAGGTTGGCCTGCCGCCGACATGTCCGACGACTATAGGGTCGTCCCCATGAACCCGGGACTAGGTTGGCCAGTCACCGACATGTCCGACGACTACAGGGTCGTCCCCACGACCCCGGGACTAGGTTGGCCTGCGGCCGACATATCCGACGACTATAGGGTCGTCCCCACGAACCCGGGACTAGGTTGGCCAGTCACCGGCCTCTCCGACGACTATAGGGTCGTCCCCAAGACCACGGGCCAAAGTTGCCCTGCCGCCGACATGCCCGACGACTATAGGGTCGTCCCCACGACCCCGGGTCTAGGTTGGACCGCCGTCGACATGTCCGACGACTATAGGGTCGTCCCCACGCCCCGGGCCAAAGTTGGCCAGCCGCCGACATGTCCGACGACTATAGGGTCGTCCCCACGACCCCGGGACTAGTTTGGCCCGCCACCGTCATGTCCGACGACTATACGGTCGTCCCCACGACCCCGGGACTAGGTTGGCCCGCCGACGACGTGTCCTACGACTATGGGGTCGTCCCCACGACCACGAGACTAGGTTGGCCAGCCGCCGACATGTCCGACGACTATAGGGTCGTCCCCACCACCCCGGGTCTAGGTTGGCCAGCCGCCGACATGTCCGACGACTATAGGGTCGTCCCCACGACCACTGGCCAAAGTTGCCCAGCCGCCGACATGTCCGACGACTATAGGGTCGTCCCCACGACCCCGGGACTAGGTTGGCCCGCCGCCGACATGTCCGACGACTATAGGGTCGTCCCCACGCCCCGGGCCAAAGTTGGCCAGCCGCCGACATGTCCGACGACTATAGGGTCGTCCCCACGACCCCGGGACAAGATTGGCCCGCCACCGTCATGTCCGACGACTATAGGGTCGTCCCCACGACCCCGGGACTAGGTTGGCCTGCCGCCGACATGTCCGACGACTATAGGGTCGTCCCCGAGACCCGGGCCAAATTTGACCTGCCGCCGACATATCCGACGACTATAGGGTCGTCCCCACGAACCCGGGACTAGGTTGGCCAGTCACCGACATGTCCGACGACTATAGGGTCGCCCCATGACCCGGGCCAAAGTTGACCTGCCGCCGACATGTCCGACGACTATAGGGTCGTCCCCACGACCCCGGGACTAGGTTGGCCCGCCGCCGACTTGTCCGACGACTATAGGGTCGTCCCCACGACCCGGGCCAAAGTTGGCCCGCCGTCGACATGTCCGACGACTATAGGGTCGTCCCCACGAACCCGGGACTAGGTTGGCCAGTCACCGACATGTCCGACGACTATAGGGTCGTCCCCAAGACCACGGGCCAAAGTTGCCCTGCCGCCGACATGTCCTACGACTATGGGGTACGTCCCCACGACCACGAGACTAGGTTGGCCCGCCGTCGACATGTCCGACGACTATAGGGTCGTCCCCACGCCCCGGGCCAAAGTTGGCCAGCCGCCGACATGTCCGACGACTATAGGGTCGTCCCCACGACCCCGGGACTAGGTTGGCCCGCCGACGACGTGTCCTACGACTATGGGGTCGTCCCCACGACCACGAGACTAGGTTGGCCAGCCGCCGACATGTCCGACGACTATAGGGTCGTCCCCACCACCCCGGGTCTAGGTTGGCCAGCCGCCGACATGTCCGACGACTATAGGGTCGTCCCCAAGACCACGGGCCAAAGTTGACCTGCCGCCGACATGTCCGACGACTATAGGGTCGTCCCCATGAACCCGGGACTAGGTTGGCCAGTCACCGACATGTCCGACGACTATAGGGTCGTCCCCACGACCCGGGCCAAAGTTGACCTGCCGCCGACATGTCCGACGACTATAGGGTCGTCCCCACGACCCCGGGACTAGTTTGGCCTGCCGCCGACATGTCCGACGACTATAGGGTCGTCCCCACGCCCCGGGCCAAAGTTGGCCAGCCGCCGACATGTCCGACGACTATAGGGTCGTCCCCACGACCCCGGGACTAGGTTGGCCCGCCGACGACGTGTCCTACGACTATGGGGTCGTCCCCACGACCACGAGACTAGGTTGGCCAGCCGCCGACATGTCCGACGACTATAGGGTCGTCCCCACCACCCCGGGTCTAGGTTGGCCAGCCGCCGACATGTCCGACGACTATAGGGTCGTCCCCAAGACCACGGGCCAAAGTTGACCTGCCGCCGACATGTCCGACGACTATAGGGTCGTCCCCACGACCACTGGCCAAAGTTGCCCAGCCGCCGACATGTCCGACGACTATAGGGTCGTCCCCACGACCCGGGCCGAAGTTGGCCAGCCGCCGACATGTCCGACGACTATAGGGTCGTCCCCACGACCCCGGGACTAGGTTGGCCTGCCGCCGACATGTCCGACGACTATAGGGTCGTCCCCATGAACCCGGGACTAGGTTGGCCAGTCACCGACATGTCCGACGACTATAGGGTCGTCCCCACGACCCGGGCCAAAGTTGACCTGCCGCCGACATGTCCGACGACTATAGGGTCGTCCCCACGACCCCGGGACTAGGTTGGCCTGCCGCCGACATGTCCGACGACTATAGGGTCGTCCCCACGACCCGGGCCGAAGTTGGCCAGCCGCCGACATGTCCGACGACTATAGGGTCGTCCCCACGACCCCGGGACTAGGTTGGCCTGCCGCCGACATGTCCGACGACTATAGGGTCGTCCCCATGAACCCGGGACTAGGTTGGCCAGTCACCGACATGTCCGACGACTATAGGGTCGTCCCCACGACCCGGGCCAAAGTTGACCTGCCGCCGACATGTCCGACGACTATAGGGTCGTCCCCACGACCCCGGGACTAGGTTGGCCTGCCGCCGACATGTCCAACGACTATAGGGTCGTCCCCACGAACCCGGGACTAGGTTGGCCAGTCACCGACATGTCCGACGACTACAGGGTCGTCCCCACGACCCCGGGACTAGGTTGGCCTGCCGCCGACATATCCGACGACTATAGGGTCGTCCCCACGAACCCGGGACTAGGTTGGCCAGTCACCGGCATCTCCGACGACTATAGGGTCGTCCCCAAGACCACGGGCCAAAGTTGCCCTGCCGCCGACATGTCCGACGACTATAGGGTCGTCCCCACGACCCCGGGTCTAGGTTGGCCCGCCGTCGACATGTCCGACGACTATAGGGTCGTCCCCACGCCCCGGGACTAGGTTGGCCCGCCGACGACGTGTCCTACGACTATGGGGTCGTCCCCACGACCACGAGACTAGGTTGGCCAGCCGCCGACATGTCCGACGACTATAGGGTCGTCCCCACCACCCGGGTCTAGGTTGGCCAGCCGCCGACATGTCCGACGACTATAGGGTCGTCCCCACGCCCACTGGCCAAAGTTGCCCAGCCGCCGACATGTCCGACGACTATAGGGTCGTCCCCACGACCCCGGGACTAGGTTGGCCCGCCGCCGACATGTCCGACGACTATAGGGTCGTCCCCACGCCCCGGGCCAAAGTTGGCCAGCCGCCGACATGTCCGACGACTATAGGGTCGTCCCCACGACCCCGGGACAAGATTGGCCCGCCACCGTCATGTCCGACGACTATAGGGTCGTCCCCACGACCCCGGGACTAGGTTGGCCTGCCGCCGACATGTCCGACGACTATAGGGTCGTCCCCACGAACCCGGGACTAGGTTGGCCAGTCACCGACATGTCCGACGACTATAGGGTCGTCCCCATGACCCGGGCCAAAGTTGACCTGCCGCCGACATGTCCGACGACTATAGGGTCGTCCCCACGACCCCGGGACTAGGTTGGCCCGCCGCCGACTTGTCCGACGACTATAGGGTCGTCCCCACGACCCGGGCCAAAGTTGGCCAGCCGCCGACATGTCCCACGACTATAGGGTCGTCCCCACGACCCCGGGTCTAGGTTGGCCCGCCGTCGACATGTCCGACGACTATAGGGTCGTCCCCACGAACCCGGGACTAGGTTGGCCAGTCACCGGCATCTCCGACGACTATAGGGTCGTGCCCAAGACCACGGGCCAAAGTTGCCCTGCCGCCGACATGTCCGACGACTATAGGGTCGTCCCCACGACCCCGGGTCTAGGTTGGCCCGCCGTCGACATGTCCGACGACTATAGGGTCGTCCCCACGCCCCGGGCCAAAGTTGGCCAGCCGCCGACATTTCGGACGACTATAGGGTCGTCCCCACGACCCCCGGACTAGTTTGGCCCGCCACCGTCATGTCCGACGACTATACGGTCGTCCCCACGACCCCGGGACTAGGTTGGCCCGCCGACGACGTGTCCTACGACTATGGGGTCGTCCCCACGACCACGGGCCAAAGTTGCCCTGCTGCCGACATGTCCGACGACTATAGGGTCGTCCCCACGAACCCGGGACTAGGTTGGCCAGTCACCGACATGTCCGACGACTATAGGGTCGTCCCCACGACCACTGGCCATAGTTGCCCAGCCGCCGACATGTCCGACGACTATAGGGTCGTCCCCACGACCCCGGGACTACGTTGGCCCGCCGCCGACTTGTCCGACGACTATAGGGTCGTCCCCGCGACCCGGGCCAAAGTTGGCCAGCCGCCGACATGTCCGACGACTATAGGGTCGTCCCCAAGACCCCGGGACTAGGTTGCCCCGCCGTCGACATGTCCGACGACTATAGGGTCGTCCCCACGCCCCGGGCCAAAGTTGGCCAGCCGCCGACATGTCCGACGACTATAGGGTCGTCCCCACGACCCCGGGACTAGGTTGGCCTGCCGCCGAAATGTCCGACGACTATAGGGTCGTCCCCACGAACCCGGGACTAGGTTGGCCAGTCACCGACATGTCCGACGACTATAGGGTCGTCCCCAAGACCACGGGCCAAAGTTGACCTGCCGCCGACATGTCCGACGACTATAGGGTCGTCCCCACGACCACTGGCCAAAGTTGCCCAGCCGCCGACATGTCCGACGACTATAGGGTCGTCCCCACGACCCGGGCCGAAGTTGGCCAGCCGCCGACATGTCCGACGACTATAGGGTCGTCCCCACGACCCCGGGACTAGGTTGGCCTGCCGCCGACATGTCCGACGACTATAGGGTCGTCCCCATGAACCCGGGACTAGGTTGGCCACTCACCGACATGTCCGACGACTACAGGGTCGTCCCCACGACCCCGGGACTAGGTTGGCCTGCCGTCGACATGTCCGACGACTATAGGGTCGTCCCCACGCCCCGGGACTAGGTTGGCCCGCCGACGACGTGTCCTACGACTATGGGGTCGTCCCCACGACCACGAGACTAGGTTGGCCAGCCGCCGACATGTCCGACGACTATAGGGTCGTCCCCACCACCCGGGTCTAGGTTGGCCAGCCGCCGACATGTCCGACGACTATAGGGTCGTCCCACGCCCACTGGCCAAAGTTGCCCAGCCGCCGACATGTCCGACGACTATAGGGTCGTCCCCACGACCCCGGGACTACGTTGGCCCGCCGCCGACTTGTCCGACGACTATAGGGTCGTCCCCGCGACCCGGGCCAAAGTTGGCCAGCCGCCGACATGTCCGACGACTATAGGGTCGTCCCCAAGACCCCGGGACTAGGTTGCCCCGCCGTCGACATGTCCGACGACTATAGGGTCGTCCCCACGCCCCGGGCCAAAGTTGGCCAGCCGCCGACATGTCCGACGACTATAGGGTCGTCCCCACGACCCCGGGACTAGGTTGGCCTGCCGCCGACATGTCCGACGACTATAGGGTCGTCCCCACGAACCCGGGACTACGTTGGCCAGTCACCGACATGTCCGACGACTATAGGGTCGTCCCCAAGACCACGGGCCAAAGTTGACCTGCCGCCGACATGTCCGACGACTATAGGGTCGTCCCCTCGACCACTGGCCAAAGTTGCCCAGCCGCCGACATGTCCGACGACTATAGGGTCGTCCCCACGACCCGGGCCGAAGTTGGCCAGCCGCCGACATGTCCGACGACTATAGGGTCGTCCCCACGACCCCGGGACTAGGTTGGCCTGCCGCCGACATGTCCGACGACTATAGGGTCGTCCCCATGAACCCGGGACTAGGTTGGCCAGTCACCGACATGTCCGACGACTACAGGGTCGTCCCCACGACCCCGGGACTAGGTTGGCCTGCCGCCGACATATCCGACGACTATAGGGTCGTCCCCACGACCCCGGGACTAGGTTGGCCTGCCGCCGAAATGTCCGACGACTATAGGGTCGTCCCCACGAACCCGGGACTAGGTTGGCCAGTCACCGACATGTCCGACGACTATAGGGTCGTCCCCAAGACCACGGGCCAAAGTTGACCTGCCGCCGACATGTCCGCGACTATAGGGTCGTCCCCACGACCACTGGCCAAAGTTGCCCAGCCGCCGACATGTCCGACGACTATAGGGTCGTCCCCACGACCCGGGCCGAAGTTGGCCAGCCGCCGACATGTCCGACGACTATAGGGTCGTCCCCACGACCCCGGGACTAGGTTGGCCTGCCGCCGACATGTCCGACGACTATAGGGTCGTCCCCATGAACCCGGGACTAGGTTGGCCAGTCACCGACATGTCCGACGACTACAGGGTCGTCCCCACGACCCCGGGACTAGGTTGGCCTGCCGCCGACATATCCGACGACTATAGGGTCGTCCCCACGAACCCGGGACTAGGTTGGCCAGTCACCGGCCTCTCCGACGACTATAGGGTCGTCCCCAAGACCACGGGCCAAAGTTGCCCTGCCGCCGACATGCCCGACGACTATAGGGTCGTCCCCACGACCCCGGGTCTAGGTTGGCCCGCCGTCGACATGTCCGACGACTATAGGGTCGTCCCCACGCCCCGGGCCAAAGTTGGCCAGCCGCCGACATGTCCGACGACTATAGGGTCGTCCCCACGACCCCGGGACTAGTTTGGCCCGCCACCGTCATGTCCGACGACTATACGGTCGTCCCCACGACCCCGGGACTAGGTTGGCCCGCCGACGACGTGTCCTACGACTATGGGGTCGTCCCCACGACCACGAGACTAGGTTGGCCAGCCGCCGACATGTCCGACGACTATAGGGTCGTCCCCACCACCCCGGGTCTAGGTTGGCCAGCCGCCGACATGTCCGACGACTATAGGGTCGTCCCCACGACCACTGGCCAAAGTTGCCCAGCCGCCGACATGTCCGACGACTATAGGGTCGTCCCCACGACCCCGGGACTAGGTTGGCCCGCCGCCGACATGTCCGACGACTATAGGGTCGTCCCCACGCCCCGGGCCAAAGTTGGCCAGCCGCCGACATGTCCGACGACTATAGGGTCGTCCCCACGACCCCGGGACAAGATTGGCCCGCCACCGTCATGTCCGACGACTATAGGGTCGTCCCCACGACCCCGGGACTAGGTTGGCCTGCCGCCGACATGTCCGACGACTATAGGGTCGTCCCCGAGACCCGGGCCAAATTTGACCTGCCGCCGACATATCCGACGACTATAGGGTCGTCCCCACGAACCCGGGACTAGGTTGGCCAGTCACCGACATGTCCGACGACTATAGGGTCGCCCCATGACCCGGGCCAAAGTTGACCTGCCGCCGACATGTCCGACGACTATAGGGTCGTCCCCACGACCCCGGGACTAGGTTGGCCCGCCGCCGACTTGTCCGACGACTATAGGGTCGTCCCCACGACCCGGGCCAAAGTTGGCCCGCCGTCGACATGTCCGACGACTATAGGGTCGTCCCCACGAACCCGGGACTAGGTTGGCCAGTCACCGACATGTCCGACGACTATAGGGTCGTCCCCAAGACCACGGGCCAAAGTTGCCCTGCCGCCGACATGTCCTACGACTATGGGGTACGTCCCCACGACCACGAGACTAGGTTGGCCAGCCGCCGACATGTCCGACGACTATAGGGTCGTCCCCACCACCCCGGGTCTAGGTTGGCCAGCCGCCGACATGTCCGACGACTATAGGGTCGTCCCCACGACCACGGGCCAAAGTTGCCCTGCTGCCGACATGTGCGACGACTATAGGGTCGTCCCCACGAACCCGGGACTGGGTTGGCCAGTCACCGACATGTCCGACGACTATAGGGTCGTCCCCACGACCACTGGCCATAGTTGCCCAGCCGCCGACATGTCCGACGACTATAGGGTCGTCCCCACGACCCCGGGACTAGGTTGGCCAGTCACCGACATGTCCGACGACTATAGGGTCGTCCCCAAGACCACGGGCCAAAGTTGACCTGCCGCCGACATGTCCGACGACTATAGGGTCGTCCCCACGACCACTGGCTAAAGTTGCCCAGCCGCCGACATGTCCGACGACTATAGGGTCGTCCCCACGACCCGGGCCGAAGTTGGCCAGCCGCCGACATGTCCGACGACTATAGGGTCGTCCCCACGACCCCGGGACTAGGTTGGCCTGCCGCCGACATGTCCGACGACTATAGGGTCGTCCCCATGAACCCGGGACTAGGTTGGCCAGTCACCGACATGTCCGACGACTATAGGGTCGTCCCCACGACCCGGGACTAGGTTGGCCAGTCACCGACATGTCCGACGACTATAGGGTCGTCCCCACGAACCCGGGACTAGGTTGGCCAGTCACCGACATGTCCGACGACTATAGGGTCGTCCCCATGACCCGGGCCAAAGTTGACCTGCCGCCGACATGTCCGACGACTATAGGGTCGTCCCCACGACCCCGGGTCTAGGTTGGCCCGCCGTCGACATGTCCGACGACTATAGGGTCGTCCCCACGCCCCGGGACTAGGTTGGCCCGCCGACGACGTGTCCTACGACTATGGGGTCGTCCCCACGACCACGAGACTAGGTTGGCCAGCCGCCGACATGTCCGACGACTATAGGGTCGTCCCCACCACCCGGGTCTAGGTTGGCCAGCCGCCGACATGTCCGACGACTATAGGGTCGTCCCCACGCCCACTGGCCAAAGTTGCCCAGCCGCCGACATGTCCGACGACTATAGGGTCGTCCCCACGACCCCGGGACATCTCCGACGACTATAGGGTCGTCCCCGAGACCCGGGCCAAATTTGACCTGCCGCCGACATGTCCGACGACTATAGGGTCGTCCCCACGACCCCGGGACTAGGTTGGCCCGCCGCCGACTTGTCCGACGACTATAGGGTCGTCCCCACGCCCCGGGCCAAAGTTGGCCAGCCGCCGACATGTCCGACGACTATAGGGTCGTCCCCACGACCCCGGGACTAGGTTGGCCTGCCGCCGACATGTCCGACGACTATAGGGTCGTCCCCACGAACCCGGGACTAGGTTGGCCAGTCACCGACATGTCCGACGACTATAGGGTCGTCCCCAAGACCACGGGCCAAAGTTGACCTGCCGCCGACATGTCCGACGACTATAGGGTCGTCCCCTCGACCACTGGCCAAAGTTGCCCAGCCGCCGACATGTCCGACGACTATAGGGTCGTCCCCACGACCCGGGCCGAAGTTGGCCAGCCGCCGACATGTCCGACGACTATAGGGTCGTCCCCACGACCCCGGGACTAGGTTGGCCTGCCGCCGACATGTCCGACGACTATAGGGTCGTCCCCATGAACCCGGGACTAGGTTGGCCAGTCACCGACATGTCCGACGACTACAGGGTCGTCCCCACGACCCCGGGACTAGGTTGGCCTGCCGCCGACATATCCGACGACTATAGGGTCGTCCCCACGAACCCGGGACTAGGTTGGCCAGTCACCGACATCTCCGACGACTATAGGGTCGTCCCCGAGACCCGGGCCAAATTTGACCTGCCGCCGACATGTCCGACGACTATAGGGTCGTCCCCACGACCCCGGGACTAGGTTGGCCCGCCGCCGACATGTCCGACGACTATAGGGTCGTCCCCACGCCCCGGGCCAAAGTTGGCCAGCCGCCGACATGTCCGACGACTATAGGGTCGTCCCCAAGACCACGGGCCAAAGTTGCCCTGCCGCCGACATGTCCGACGACTATAGGGTCGTCCCCACGAACCCGGGACTAGGTTGGCCAGTCACCGACATGTCCGACGTCTATAGGGTCGACCCCACGACCACTGGCCAAAGTTGCCCAGCCGCCGACATGTCCGACGACTATAGGGTCGTCCCCACGAACCCGGGACTAGGTTGTCCAGTCACCGACATGTCCGACGACTATAGGGTCGTCCCCACGAACCCGGGACTAGTTTGGCCAGTCACCGACATGTCCGACGACTATAGGGTCGTCCCCACGACCACTGGCCAAAGTTGCCCAGCCGCCGACATGTCCGACGACTATAGGGTCGTCCCCACGACCCCGGGACTAGGTTGGCCCGCCGCCGACATGTCCGACGACTATAGGGTCGTCCCCACGACCCCGGGACTAGGTTGACCTGCCGCCGACATGTCCGACGACTATAGGGTCGTCCCCACGACCACTGGCCAAAGTTGCTCAGCCGCCGACATGTCCGACGACTATAGGGTCGTCCCCACGACCCCGGGACTAGGTTGGCCCGCCGCCGACTTGTCCGACGACTATAGGGTCGTCCCCACGACCGGGGCCAAAGTTGGCCAGGCGCCGACATGTCCGACGACTTTAGGGTCGTCCCCACGACCCCGGGTCTAGGTTGGCCTGCCGCCGACATGTCCGACGAGTATAGGGTCGTCCCCACGAACCCGGGACTAGGTTGGCCAGTCACCGACATGTCCGACGACTATAGGGTCGTCCCCACGACCACTGGCCAAAGTTGCCCAGCCGCCGACATGTCCGACGACTACAGGTTCGTCCCCACGACCACGGGCCAAAGTTGCACTGCCGCCGACATGTCCGTCGACTATAGGGTCGTCCCCACGAACACGGGACTAGGTTGTCCAGTCACCGACATGTCCGACGACTATAGGGTCGTCCCCACGAACCCGGGACTAGTTTGGCCAGTCACCGACATGTCCGACGACTATAGGGTCGTCCCCACGACCACTGGCCAAAGTTGCCCAGCCGCCGACATGTCCGACGACTATAGGGTCGTCCCCACGACCCCGGGACTAGGTTGGCCCGCCGCCGACATGTCCGACGACTATAGGGTCGTCCCCACGACCCCGGGACTAGGTTGGCCCGCCGCCGACATGTCCGACGACTATAGGGTCGTCCCCACGCCCCGGGCCAAAGTTGGCCAGCCGCCGACATGTCCGACGACTATAGGGTCGTCCCCACGACCCCGGGACAAGATTGGCCCGCCACCGTCATGTCCGACGACTATAGGGTCGTCCCCACGACCCCGGGGCTAGGTTGGCCTGCCGCCGACATGTCCGACGACTATAGGGTCGTCCCCACGAACCCGGGACTAGGTTGGCCAGTCACCGACATTTCCGAAGACTATAGGGTCGTCCCCACGACCCGGGCCAAAGTTGACCTGCCGCCGACATGTCCGACGACTATAGGGTCGTCCCCACGACCCCGGGACTAGGTTGGCCTGTCGCCGACATGTCCAACGACTATAGGGTCGTCCCCACGAACCCGGGACTAGGTTGGCCAGTCACCGACATGTCCGACGACTATAGGGTCGTCCCCACGACCACGGGCCAAAGTTGCCCTGCCGCCGACATGTCCGACGACTATAGGGTCGTCCCCCACGACCACTGGCCAAAGTTGGCCAGCCGCCGACATGTCCGACGACTATAGGGTCGTCCCCACGACCCCGGGACAAGATTGGCCCGCCACCGTCATGTCCGACGACTATACGGTCGTCCCCACGACCACGGGACTAGGTTGGCCCGCCACCGTCATGTCCGACGACTATACGGTCGTCCCCACGACCCCGGGACCAGGTTGGCCTGCCGCCGACAGGTCCGACGACTATAGGGTCGTCCCCACGACCACTGGCCAAAGTTGCCCAGCCGCCGACATGTCCGACGACTATAGGGTCGTCCCCACGACCACGGGCCAAAGTTGCACTGCCGCCGACATGTCCGACGACTATAGGGTCGTCCCCACGACCACGGGACTAGGTTGGCCCGCCGCCGACATGTCCGACGACTATAGGGTCGTCCCCACGTCCCGGGCCAAAGTTGGCCAGCCGCCGACATGTCCGACGACTATAGGGTCGTCCCCACGACCCCGGGACAAGATTGGCCCGCCACCGTCATGTCCGACGACTATACGGTCGTCCCCACGACCCCGGGACCAGGTTGGCCTGCCGCCGACAGGTCCGACGACTATAGGGTCGTCCCCACGAACCCGGGACTAGGTTGGCCAATCACCGACATGTCCGACGACAATAGGGTCGTCCCCACGACCACTGGCCAAAGTTGCCCCGCCGCCTACATGTCCGACGACTATAGGGTCGTCCCCACGACCCCGGGACTAGGTTGGCCCGCCGCCGACTTGTCCGACGACTATAGGGTCGTCCCCACGACCCGGGTCAAAGTTGACCAGCCGCCGACATGTCCGACGACTATAGGGTCGTCCCCACGACCCCGGGACTAGGTTGGCCTGTCGCCGACATGTCCAACGACTGTAGGGTCGTCCCCACGAACCCGGGACTAGGTTGGCCAGTCACCGACATGTCCGACGACTATAGGGTCGTCCCCACGACCACTGGCCAAAGTTGCCCAGCCGCCGACATGTCCGACGACTATAGGGTCGTCCCCACGACCCCGGGACTAGGTTGGCCCGCCGCCGACTTGTCCGACGACTATAGGGTCGTCCCCACGACCGCGGCCAAAGTTGGCCAGCCGCCGACATGTCCGACGACTTTAGGGTCGTCCCCACGACCCCGGGTCTAGGTTGGCCTGCCGCCGACATGTCCAACGAGTATAGGGTCGTCCCCACGAACCCGGGACTAGGTTGGCCAGTCACCGACATGTCCGACGACTATAGGGTCGTCCCCACGACCACTGGCCAAAGTTGCCCAGCCGCCGACATGTCCGACGACTATAGGGTCGTCCCCACGACCACGGGCCAAAGTTGCCCTGCCGCCGACATGTCCGACGACTATAGGGTCGTCCCCACGACCACTGGCCAAAGTTGCCCAGCCGCCGACATGTCCGACGACTATAGGGTCGTCCCCACGACCACGGGCCAAAGTTGCACTGCCGCCGACATGTCCGACGACTATAGGGTCGTCCCCACGACCACGGGACTAGGTTGGCCCGCCGCCGACATGTCCGACGACTATAGGGTCGTCCCCACGTCCCGGGCCAAAGTTGGCCAGCCGCCGACATGTCCGACGACAATAGGGTCGTCCCCACGACCCCGGGACAAGATTGGCCCGCCACCGTCATGTCCGACGACTATACGGTCGTCCCCACGACCCCGGGACCAGGTTGGCCTGCCGCCGACAGGTCCGACGACTATAGGGTCGTCCCCACGAACCCGGGACTAGGTTGGCCAATCACCGACATGTCCGACGACAATAGGGTCGTCCCCACGACCACTGGCCAAAGTTGCCCCGCCGCCTACATGTCCGACGACTATAGGGTCGTCCCCACGACCCCGGGACTAGGTTGGCCCGCCGCCGACATGTCCGACGACTATAGGGTCGTCCCCACGCCCCGGGCCAAAGTTGGCCAGCCGCCGACATGTCCGACGACTATAGGGTCGTCCCCAAGACCACGGGCCAAAGTTGCCCTGCCGCCGACATGTCCGACGACTATAGGGTCGTCCCCACGAACCCGGGACTACGTTGTCCAGTCACCGACACGTCCGACGACTATAGGGTCGTCCCCACGACCACTGGCCAAAGTTGCCCTGCCGCCGACATGTCGGACGACTATAGGGTCGTCCCCACGTACCCGGGACTAGGTTGGCCAGTCACCGACATGTCCGACGTCTATAGGGTCGACCCCACGACCACTGGCCAAAGTTGCCCAGCCGCCGACATGTCCGACGACTATAGGGTCGTCCCCACGAACCCGGGACTAGGTTGTCCAGTCACCGACATGTCCGACGACTATAGGGTCGTCCCCACGAACCCGGGACTAGTTTGGCCAGTCACCGACATGTCCGACGACTATAGGGTCGTCCCCACGACCACTGGCCAAAGTTGCCCAGCCGCCGACATGTCCGACGACTATAGGGTCGTCCCCACGACCCCGGGACTAGGTTGGCCCGCCGCCGACATGTCCGACGACTATAGGGTCGTCCCCACGCCCCGGGCCAAAGTTGGCCAACCGCCGACATGTCCGACGACTATAGGGTCGTCCACACGATCCCGGGACAAGATTGGCCCGCCACCGTCATGTCCGACGACTATAGGGTCGTCCCCACGACCCCGGGGCTAGGTTGGCCTGCCGCCGACATGTCCGACGACTATAGGGTCGTCCCCACGAACCCGGGACTAGGTTGGCCAGTCACCGACATGTCCGAAGACTATAGGGTCGGCCCCACGACCCCAGGACTAGGTTGGCCTGTCGCCGACATGTCCAACGACTATAGGGTCGTCCCCACGAACCCGGGACTAGGTTGGCCAGTCACCGACATGTCCGACGACTATAGGGTCGTCCCCACGACCACTGGCCAAAGTTGCCCAGCCGCCGACATGTCCGACGACTATAGGGTCGTCCCCACGACCCCGGGACTAGGTTGGCCCGCCGCCGACTTGTCCGACGACTATAGGGTCGTCCCCACGACCGGGGCCAAAGTTGGCCAGCCGCCGACATGTCCAACGACTTTAGGGTCGTCCCCACGACCCCGGGTCTAGGTTGGCCTGCCGCCGACATGTCCGACGACTATAGGGTCGTCCCCACGCCCCGGGCCAAAGTTGGCCAGCCGCCGACATGTCCGACGACTATAGGGTCGTCCCCAAGACCACGAGCCAACGTTGCCCTGCCGCCGACATGTCCGACGACTATAGGGTCGTCCCCAAGACCACGGGCCAAAGTTGCCCTGCCGCCGACATGTCCGACGACTATAGGGTCGTCCCCACGAACCCGGGACTACGTTGTCCAGTCACCGACATGTCCGACGACTATAGGGTCGTCCCCACGACCACTGGCCAAAGTTGCCCAGCCGCCGACATGTCCGACGTCTATAGGGTCGACCCCACGACCACTGGCCAAAGTTGCCCAGCCGCCGACATGTCCGACGACTATAGGGTCGTCCCCACGAACCCGGGACTAGGTTGTCCAGTCACCGACATGTCCGACGACTATAGGGTCGTCCCCACGAACCCGGGACTAGTTTGGCCAGTCACCGACATGTCCGACGACTATAGGGTCGTCCCCACGACCACTGGCCAAAGTTGCCCAGCCGCCGACATGTCCGACGACTATAGGGTCGTCCCCACGACCACGGGCCAAAGTTGCACTGGCGCCGACATGTCCGACGACTATAGGGTCGTCCCCACGACCACGGGACTAGGTTGGCCCGCCGCCGACATGTCCGACGACTATAGGGTCGTCCCCACGCCCCGGGCCAAAGTTGGCCAGCCGCCGACATGTCCGACGACTATAGGGTCGTCCCCACGACCACTGGCCAAAGTTGCCCAGCCGCCGACATGTCCGACGACTATAGGGTCGTCCCCACGACCACGGGCCAAAGTTGCACTGCCGCCGACATGTCCGTCGACTATAGGGTCGTCCCCACGACCACGGGACTAGGTTGGCCCGCCGCCGACATGTCCGACGACTATAGGGTCGTCCCCACGTCCCGGGCCAAAGTTGGCCAGCCGCCGACATGTCCGACGACTATAGGGTCGTCCCCACGACCCCGGGACTAGGTTGGCCCGCCGCCGACTTGTCCGACGACTATAGGGTCGTCCCCACGCCCCGGGCCAAAGTTGGCCAGCCGCCGACATGTCCGACGACTATAGGGTCGTCCCCACGACCCCGGGACTAGGTTGGCCTGCCGCCGACATGTCCGACGACTATAGGGTCGTCCCCACGAACCCGGGACTAGGTTGGCCAGTCACCGACATGTCCGACGACTATAGGGTCGTCCCCAAGACCACGGGCCAAAGTTGACCTGCCGCCGACATGTCCGACGACTATAGGGTCGTCCCCACGACCCCGGGACTAGGTTGTCCCGCCGCCGACTTGTCCGACGACTATAGGGTCGTCCCCACGCCCCGGGCCAAAGTTGGCCAGCCGCCGACATGTCCGACGACTATAGGGTCGTCCCCACGACCCCGGGACTAGGTTGGCCTGCCGCCGACATGTCCGACGACTATAGGGTCGTCCCCACGAACCCGGGACTAGGTTGGCCAGTCACCGACATGTCCGACGACTATAGGGTCGTCCCCAAGACCACGGGCCAAAGTTGACCTGCCGCCGACATGTCCGACGACTATAGGGTCGTCCCCTCGACCACTGGCCAAAGTTGCCCAGCCGCCGACATGTCCGACGACTATAGGGTCGTCCCCACGACCCGGGCCGAAGTTGGCCAGCCGCCGACATGTCCGACGACTATAGGGTCGTCCCCACGACCCCGGGACTAGGTTGGCCTGCCGCCGACATGTCCGACGACTATAGGGTCGTCCCCATGAACCCGGGACTAGGTTGGCCAGTCACCGACATGTCCGACGACTACAGGGTCGTCCCCACGACCCCGGGACTAGGTTGGCCTGCCGCCGACATATCCGACGACTATAGGGTCGTCCCCACGAACCCGGGACTAGGTTGGCAGTCACCGGCCTCTCCGACGACTATAGGGTCGTCCCCAAGACCACGGGCCAAAGTTGCCCTGCCGCCGACATGCCCGACGACTATAGGGTCGTCCCCACGACCCCGGGTCTAGGTTGGCCCGCCGTCGACATGTCCGACGACTATAGGGTCGTCCCCACGCCCCGGGCCAAAGTTGGCCAGCCGCCGACATGTCCGACGACTATAGGGTCGTCCCCACGACCACGGGCCAAAGTTGCACTGCCGCCGACATGTCCGACGACTATAGGGTCGTCCCCACGACCGGGGCCAAAGTTGGCCAGCCGCGGACATGTCCGACGACTTTAGGGTCGTCCCCACGACCCCGGGTCTAGGTTGGCCTGCCGCCGACATGTCCGACGAGTATAGGGTCGTCCCCACGAACCCGGGACTAGGTTGGCCAGTCACCGACATGTCCGACGACTATAGGGTCGTCCCCACGACCACTGGCCAAAGTTGCCCAGCCGCCGACATGTCCGACGACTATAGGTTCGTCCCCACGACCACGGGCCAATGTTGCCCTGCCGCCGACATCTCCGACGACTATAGGGTCGTCCCCACGACCACTGGCCAAAGTGGCCCAGCCGCCGACATGTCCGACGACTATAGGGTCGTCCCCACGACCCGGGCCGAAGTTGGCCAGCCGCCGACATGTCCGACGACTATAGGGTCGTCCCCACGACCCCGGGACTAGTTTGGCCTGCCGCCGACATGTCCGACGACTATAGGGTCGTCCCCATGAACCCGGGACTAGGTTGGCCAGTCACCGACATGTCCGACGACTACAGGGTCGTCCCCACGACCCCGGGACTAGGTTGGCCTGCCGCCGACAAATCCGACGACTATAGGGTCGTCCCCACGAACCCGGGACTAGGTTGGCCAGTCACCGACATCTCCGACGACTATAGGGTCGTCCCCGAGACCCGGGCCAAATTTGACCTGCCGCCGACATGTCCGACGACTATAGGGTCGTCCCCACGACCCCGGGACTAGGTTGGCCCGCCGCCGACTTGTCCGACGACTATAGGGTCGTCCCCACGCCCCGGGCCAAAGTTGGCCAGCCGCCGACATGTCCGACGACTATAGGGTCGTCCCCACGACCCCGGGACTAGGTTGGCCTGCCGCCGACATGTCCGACGACTATAGGGTCGTCCCCACGAACCCGGGACTAGGTTGGCCAGTCACCGACATGTCCGACGACTATAGGGTCGTCCCCAAGACCACGGGCCAAAGTTGACCTGCCGCCGACATGTCCGACGACTATAGGGTCGTCCCCTCGACCACTGGCCAAAGTTGCCCAGCCGCCGACATGTCCGACGACTATAGGGTCGTCCCCACGACCCGGGCCGAAGTTGGCCAGCCGCCGACATGTCCGACGACTATAGGGTCGTCCCCACGACCCCGGGACTAGGTTGGCCTGCCGCCGACATGTCCGACGACTATAGGGTCGTCCCCATGAACACGGGACTAGGTTGGCCAGTCACCGACATGTCCGACGACTACAGGGTCGTCCCCACGACCCCGGGACTAGGTTGGCCTGCCGCCGACATATCCGACGACTATAGGGTCGTCCCCACGAACCCGGGACTAGGTTGGCCAGTCACCGGCCTCTCCGACGACTATAGGGTCGTCCCCAAGACCACGGGCCAAAGTTGCCCTGCCGCCGACATGCCCGACGACTATAGGGTCGTCCCCACGACCCCGGGTCTAGGTTGGCCCGCCGTCGACATGTCCGACGACTATAGGGTCGTCCCCACGCCCCGGGCCAAAGTTGGCCAGCCGCCGACATGTCCGACGACTATAGGGTCGTCCCCACGACCACGGGCCAAAGTTGCACTGCCGCCGACATGTCCGACGACTATAGGGTCGTCCCCACGACCGGGGCCAAAGTTGGCCAGCCGCCGACATGTCCGACGACTTTAGGGTCGTCCCCACGACCCCGGGTCTAGGTTGGCCTGCCGCCGACATGTCCGACGAGTATAGGGTCGTCCCCACGAACCCGGGACTAGGTTGGCCAGTCACCGACATGCCCGACGACTATAGGGTCGTCCCCACGACCACTGGCCAAAGTTGCCCAGCCGCCGACATGTCCGACGACTATAGGTTCGTCCCCACGACCACGGGCCAATGTTGCCCTGCCGCCGACATCTCCGACGACTATAGGGTCGTCCCCACGACCACGGGACTAGGTTGGCCCGCCGCCGACATGTCCGACGACTATAGGGTCGTCCCCACGCCCCGGGCCAAAGTTGGCCAGCCGCCGACATGTCCGACGACTATAGGGTCGTCCCCACGACCACGGGCCAAAGTTGCCCCGCCGCCGACATGTCCGACGACTATAGGGTCGTCCCCACGCCCCGGGCCAAAGTTGGCCAGCCGCCGACATGTCCGACGACTATAGGGTCGTCCCCACGACCACTGGCCAAAGTTGCCCAGCCGCCGACATGTCCGACGACTATAGGGTCGTCCCCACGACCACGGGCCAAAGTTGCACTGCCGCCGACATGTCCGACGACTATAGGGTCGTCCCCACGCCCCGGGCCAAAGTTGGCCAGCCGCCGACATGTCCGACGACTATAGGGTCGTCCCCACGACCACTGGCCAAAGTTGCCCAGCCGCCGACATGTCCGACGACTATAGGGTCGTCCCCACGACCACGGGCCAAAGTTGCCCAGCCGCCGACATGTCCGACGACTATAGGTTCGTCCCCACGACCACGGGCCAATGTTGCCCTGCCGCCGACATCTCCGACGACTATAGGGTCGTCCCCACGACCACTGGCCAAAGTGGCCCAGCCGCCGACATGTCCGACGACTATAGGGTCGTCCCCACGACCACGGGCCAAAGTTGCACTGGCGCCGACATGTCCGACGACTATAGGGTCGTCCCCACGACCACGGGACTAGGTTGGCCCGCCGCCGACATGTCCGACGACTATAGGGTCGTCCCCACGCCCCGGGCCAAAGTTGGCCAGCCGCCGACATGTCCGACGACTATAGGGTCGTCCCCACGACCACTGGCCAAAGTTGCCCAGCCGCCGACATGTCCGACGACTATAGGGTCGTCCCCACGACCACGGGCCAAAGTTGCACTGCCGCCGACATGTCCGTCGACTATAGGGTCGTCCCCACGACCACGGGACTAGGTTGGCCCGCCGCCGACATGTCCGACGACTATAGGGTCGTCCCCACGTCCCGGGCCAAAGTTGGCCAGCCGCCGACATGTCCGACGACTATAGGGTCGTCCCCACGACCCCGGGACAAGATTGGCCCGCCACCGTCATGTCCGACGACTATACGGTCGTCCCCACGACCCCGGGACTAGGTTGGCCTGCCGCCGACAGGTCCGACGACTATAGGGTCGTCCCCACGAACCCGGGACTAGGTTGGCCAGTCACCGACATGTCCGACGACAATTGGGTCGTCCCCACGACCACTGGCCAAAGTTGCCCCGCCGCCGACATGTCCGACGACTATAGGGTCGTCCCCACGACCCCGGGACTAGGTTGGCCCGCCGCCGACTTGTCCGACGACTATAGGGTCGTCCCCACGACCCGGGTCAAAGTTGGCCAGCCGCCGACATGTCCGACGACTATAGGGTCGTCCCCACGACCACTGGCCAAAGTTGCCCAGCCGCCGACATGTCCGACGACTATAGGGTCGTCCCCACGACCCTGGGACTAGGTTGGCCCGCCGCCGACATGTCCGACGACTATAGGGTCGTCCCCACGCCCCGGGCCAAAGTTGGCCAGCCGCCGACATGTCCGACGACTATAGGGTCGTCCCCACGAACCCGGGACTAGGTTGGCCAGTCACCGACATGTCCGACGTCTATAGGGTCGACCCCACGACAACTGACCAAAGTTGCCCAGCCGCCGACATGTCCGACGACTATAGGGTCGTCCCCACGACCACTGGCCAAAGTTGCCCAGCCGCCGACATGTCCGACGACTATAGGGTCGTCCCCACGACCCCGGGACTAGGTTGGCCCGCCGCCGACATGTCCGACGACTATAGGGTCGTCCCCACGCCCCGGGCCAAAGTTGGCCAGCCGCCGACATGTCCGACGACTATAGGGTCGTCCCCAAGACCACGGGCCAAAGTTGCCCTGCCGCCGACATGTCCGACGACTATAGGGTCGTCCCCACGAACCCGGGACTAGGTTGGCCAGTCACCGACATGTCCGACGTCTATAGGGTCGACCCCACGACCACTGGCCAAAGTTGCCCAGCCGCCGACATGTCCGACGACTATAGGGTCGTCCCCACGAACCCGGGACTAGGTTGTCCAGTCACCGACATGTCCGACGACTATAGGGTCGTCCCCACGAACCCGGGACTAGTTTGGCCAGTCACCGACATGTCCGACGACTATAGGGTCGTCCCCACGACCACTGGCCAAAGTTGCCCAGCCGCCGACATGTCCGACGACTATAGGGTCGTCCCCACGACCCCGGGACTAGGTTGGCCCGCCGCCGACATGTCCGACGACTATAGGGTCGTCCCCACGCCCCGGGCCAAAGTTGGCCAGCCGCCGACATGTCCGACGACTATAGGGTCGTCCCCAAGACCACGGGCCAAAGTTGCCCAGCCGCCGACATGTCCGACGACTATAGGGTCGTCCCCACGACCCCGGGACTAGGTTGGCCCGCCGCCGACATGTCCGACGACTATAGGGTCGTCCCCACGCCCCGGGCCAAAGTTGGCCAGCCGCCGACATGTCCGACGACTATAGGGTCGTCCCCAAGACCACGGGCCAAAGTTGCCCTGCCGCCGACATGTCCGACGACTATAGGGTCGTCCCCACGACCCCGGGACTAGGTGGCCTGTCGCCGACATGTCCGACGACTATAGGGTCGTCCCCACGACCACTGGCCAAAGTTGCCCAGCCGCCGACATGTCCGACGACTATAGGGTCGTCCCCACGACCCCGGGACTAGGTTGGCCCGCCGCCGACTTGTCCGACGACTATAGGGTCGTCCCCACGACCGGGGCCAAAGTTGGCCAGCCGCCGACATGTCCGACGACTTTAGGGTCGTCCCCACGACCCCGGGTCTAGGTTGGCCTGCCGCCGACATGTCCGACGAGTATAGGGTCGTCCCCACGAACCCGGGACTAGGTTGGCCAGTCACCGACATGTCCGACGACTATAGGGTCGTCCCCACGACCACTGGCCAAAGTTGCCCAGCCGCCGACATGTCCGACGACTATAGGGTCGTCCCCACGACCCCGGGACTAGGTTGGCCCGCCGCCGACTTGTCCGACGACTATAGGGTCGTCCCCACGTCCCGGGCCAAAGTTGGCCAGCCGCCGACATGTCCGACGACTATAGGGTCGTCCCCACGACCCCGGGACAAGATTGGCCCGCCACCGTCATGTCCGACGACTATACGGTCGTCCCCACGACCCCGGGACCAGGTTGGCCTGCCGCCGACAGGTCCGACGACTATAGGGTCGTCCCCACGAACCCGGGACTAGGTTGGCCAATCACCGACATGTCCGACGACAATAGGGTCGTCCCCACGACCACTGGCCAAAGTTGCCCCGCCGCCTACATGTCCGACGACTATAGGGTCGTCCCCGCGACCCCGGGACTAGGTTGGCCCGCCGCCGACTTGTCCGACGACTATAGGGTCGTCCCCACGACCCGGGTCAAAGTTGACCAGCCGCCGACATGTCCGACGACTATAGGGTCGTCCCCACGACCCCGGGACTAGGTTGGCCTGTCGCCGACATGTCCAACGACTATAGGGTCGTCCCCACGAACCCGGGACTAGGTTGGCCAGTCACCGACATGTCCGACGACTATAGGGTCGTCCCCACGACCACTGGCCAAAGTTGCCCAGCCGCCGACATGTCCGACGACTATAGGGTCGTCCCCACGACCCCGGGACTAGGTTGGCCCGCCGCCGACTTGTCCGACGACTATAGGTTCGTCCCCACGACCGCGGCAAAGTTGGCCAGCCGCCGACATGTCCGACGACTTTAGGGTCGTCCTCACGACCCCGGGTCTAGGTTGGCCTGCCGCCGACATGTCCAACGAGTATAGGGTCGTCCCCACGAACCCGGGACTAGGTTGGCCAGTCACCGACATGTCCGACGACTATAGGGTCGTCCCCACGACCACTGGCCAAAGTTGCCCAGCCGCCGACATGTCCGACGACTATAGGGTCGTCCCCACGACCACGGGCCAAAGTTGCCCTGCCGCCGACATGTCCGACGACTATAGGGTCGTCCCCACGACCACTGGCCAAAGTTGCCCAGCCGCCGACATGTCCGACGACTATAGGGTCGTCCCCACGACCACGGGCCAAAGTTGCACTGCCGCCGACATGTCCGACGACTATAGGGTCGTCCCCACGACCACGGGACTAGGTTGGCCCGCCGCCGACATGTCCGACGACTATAGGGTCGTCCCCACGTCCCGGGCCAAAGTTGGCCAGCCGCCGACATGTCCGACGACTATAGGGTCGTCCCCACGACCCCGGGACAAGATTGGCCCGCCACCGTCATGTCCGACGACTATACGGTCGTCCCCACGACCCCGGGACCAGGTTGGCCTGCCGCCGACAGGTCCGACGACTATAGGGTCGTCCCCACGAACCCGGGACTAGGTTGGCCAATCACCGACATGTCCGACGACAATAGGGTCGTCCCCACGACCACTGGCCAAAGTTGCCCCGCCGCCTACATGTCCGACGACTATAGGGTCGTCCCCACGACCCCGGGACTAGGTTGGCCCGCCGCCGACTTGTCCGACGACTATAGGGTCGTCCCCACGACCCGGGTCAAAGTTGACCAGCCGCCGACATGTCCGACGACTATAGGGTCGTCCCCACGACCCCGGGACTAGGTTGGCCTGTCGCCGACATGTCCAACGACTATAGGGTCGTCCCCACGAACCCGGGACTAGGTTGGCCAGTCACCGACATGTCCGACGACTATAGGGTCGTCCCCACGACCACTGGCCAAAGTTGCCCAGCCGCCGACATGTCCGACGACTATAGGGTCGTCCCCACGACCCCGGGACTAGGTTGGCCCGCCGCCGACTTGTCCGACGACTATAGGGTCGTCCCCACGACCGCGGCCAAAGTTGGCCAGCCGCCGACATGTCCGACGACTTTAGGGTCGTCCCCACGACCCCGGGTCTAGGTTGGCCTGCCGCCGACATGTCCAACGAGTATAGGGTCGTCCCCACGAACCCGGGACTAGGTTGGCCAGTCACCGACATGTCCGACGACTATAGGGTCGTCCCCACGACCACTGGCCAAAGTTGCCCAGCCGCCGACATGTCCGACGACTATAGGGTCGTCCCCACGACCCCGGGTCTAGGTTGGCCTGCCGCCGACATGTCCAACGAGTATAGGGTCGTCCCCACGAACCCGGGACTAGGTTGTCCAGTCACCGACATGTCCGACGATTATAGGGTCGTCCCCACGAACCCGGGACTAGTTTGGCCAGTCACCGACATGTCCGACGACTATAGGGTCGTCCCCACGACCACTGGCCAAAGTTGCCCAGCCGCCGACATGTCCGACGACTATAGGGTCGTCCCCACGACCCCGGGACTAGGTTGGCCCGCCGCCGACATGTCCGACGACTATAGGGTCGTCCCCACGACCCCGGGACTAGGTTGGCCCGCCGCCGACATGTCCGACGACTATAGGGTCGTCCCCACGCCCCGGGCCAAAGTTGGCCAGCCGCCGACATGTCCGACGACTATAGGGTCGTCCACACGACCCCGGGACAAGATTGGCCCGCCACCGTCATGTCCGACGACTATAGGGTCGTCCCCACGACCCCGGGGCTAGGTTGGCCTGCCGCCGACATGTCCGACGACTATAGGGTCGTCCCCACGAACCCGGGACTAGGTTGGCCAGTCACCGACATGTCCGAAGACTATAGGGTCGGCCCCACGACCCCAGGACTAGGTTGGCCTGTCGCCGACATGTCCAACGACTATAGGGTCGTCCCCACGAACCCGGGACTAGGTTGGCCAGTCACCGACATGTCCGACGACTATAGGGTCGTCCCCACGACCACTGGCCAAAGTTGCCCAGCCGCCGACATGTCCGACGACTATAGGGCCGTCCCCACGACCCCGGGACTAGGTTGGCCCGCCGCCGACTTGTCCGACGACTATAGGGTCGTCCCCACGACCGGGGCCAAAGTTGGCCAGCCGCCGACATGTCCAACGACTTTAGGGTCGTCCCCACGACCCCGGGTCTAGGTTGGCCTGCCGCCGACATGTCCGACGACTATAGGGTCGTCCCCACGCCCCGGGCCAAAGTTGGCCAGCCGCCGACATGTCCGACGACTATAGGGTCGTCCCCAAGACCACGAGCCAAAGTTGCCCTGCCGCCGACATGTCCGACGACTATAGGGTCGTCCCCAAGACCACGGGCCAAAGTTGCCCTGCCGCCGACATGTCCGACGACTATAGGGTCGTCCCCACGAACCCGGGACTACGTTGTCCAGTCACCGACATGTCCGACGACTATAGGGTCGTCCCCACGACCACTGGCCAAAGTTGCCCAGCCGCCGACATGTCCGACGTCTATAGGGTCGACCCCACGACCACTGGCCAAAGTTGCCCAGCCGCCGACATGTCCGACGACTATAGGGTCGTCCCCACGAACCCGGGACTAGGTTGTCCAGTCACCGACATGTCCGACGACTATAGGGTCGTCCCCACGAACCCGGGACTAGTTTGGCCAGTCACCGACATGTCCGACGACTATAGGGTCGTCCCCACGACCACGGGCCAAAGTTGCACTGCCGCCGACATGTCCGACGACAATAGGGTCGTCCCCACGACCACGGGACTAGGTTGGCCCGCCGCCGACATGTCCGACGACTATAGGGTCGTCCCCACGTCCCGGGCCAAAGTTGGCCAGCCGCCGACATGTCCGACGACTATAGGGTCGTCCCCACGACCCCGGGACAAGATTGGCCCGCCACCGTCATGTCCGACGACTATACGGTCGTCCCCACGACCCCGGGACCAGGTTGGCCTGCCGCCGACATGTCCGACGACTATAGGGTCGTCCCCACGACCCCGGGACAAGATTGGCCCGCCACCGTCATGTCCGACGACTATACGGTCGTCCCCACGACCCCGGGACCAGGTTGGCCTGCCGCCGACAGGTCCGACGACTATAGGGTCGTCCCCACGAACCCGGGACTAGGTTGGCCAATCACCGACATGTCCGACGACAATAGGGTCGTCCCCACGACCACTGGCCAAAGTTGCCCCGCCGCCTACATGTCCGACGACTATAGGGTCGTCCCCACGACCCCGGGACTAGGTTGGCCCGCCGCCGACTTGTCCGACGACTATAGGGTCGTCCCCACGACCCGGGCCAAAGTTGGCCAGCCGCCGACATGTCCGACGACTATAGGGTCGTCCCCACGACCCCGGGACAAGATTGGCCCGCCTCCGTCATGTCCGACGACTATACGGTCGTCCCCACGACCCCGGGACTAGGTTGGCCTGCCGCCGACAGGTCCGACGACTATAGGGTCGTCCCCACGAACCCGGGACTAGGTTGGCCAGTCAGCGATATGTCCGACGACAATAGGGTCGTCCCCACGACCACTGGCCAAAGTTGCCCAGCCGCCGACATGTCCGACGACTATAGGGTCGTCCCCACGAACCCGGGACTAGGTTGTCCAGTCACCGACATGTCCGACGACTATAGGGTCGTCCCCACGAACCCGGGACTAGTTTGGCCAGTCACCGACATGTCCGACGACTATAGGGTCGTCCCCACGACCACTGGCCAAAGTTGCCCAGCCGCCGACATGTCCGACGACTATAGGGTCGTCCCCACGACCCCTGGACTAGGTTGGCCCGCCGCCGACTTGTCCGACGACTATAGGGTCGTCCCCACGACCGGGGCCAAAGTTGCCCCGCCGCCTACATGTCCGACGACTATAGGGTCGTCCCCACGCCCCGCGCCAAAGTTGGCCAGCCGCCGACATGTCCGACGACTATAGGGTCGTCCCCACGAACCCGGGACTAGGTTGGCCAGTCACCGACATGTCCGACGTCTATAGGGTCGACCCCACGACCACTGGCCAAAGTTGCCCAGCCGCCGACATGTCCGACGTCTATAGGGTCGACCCCACGACCACTGGCCAAAGTTGCCCAGCCGCCGACATGTCCGACGACTATAGGGTCGTCCCCACGAACCCGGGACTAGGTTGTCCAGTCACCGACATGTCCGACGACTATAGGGTCGTCCCCACGAACCCGGGACTAGTTTGGCCAGTCACCGACATGTCCGACGACTATAGGGTCGTCCCCACGACCACTGGCCAAAGTTGCCCAGCCGCCGACATGTCCGACGACTATAGGGTCGTCCCCACGACCCCGGGACTAGGTTGGCCCGCCGCCGACTTGTCCGACGACTATAGGGTCGTCCCCACGACCGGGGCTAAAGTTGGCCAGCCGCCGACATGTCCGACGACTTTAGGGTCGTCCCCACGACCCCGGGTCTAGGTTGGCCTGCCGCCGACATGTCCGACGAGTATAGGGTCGTCCCCACGAACCCGGGACTAGGTTGGCCAGTCACCGACATGTCCGACGACTATAGGGTCGTCCCCATGACCACTGGCCAAAGTTGCCCAGCCGCCGACATGTCCGACGACTATAGGGTCGTCCCCACGACCACGGGCCAAAGTTGCCCTGCCGCCGACATGTCCGACGACTATAGGGTCGTCCCCACGACCACTGGCCAAAGTTGCCCAGCCGCCGACATGTCCGACGACTATAGGGTCGTCCCCACGACCACGGGCCAAAGTTGCACTGCCGCCGACATGTCCGACGACTATAGGGTCGTCCCCACGACCACGGGACTAGGTTGGCCCGCCGCCGACATGTCCGACGACTATAGGGTCGTCCCCACGCCCCGGGCCAAAGTTGGCCAGCCGCCGACATGTCCGACGACTATAGGGTCGTCCCCACGACCACGGGCCAAAGTTGCCCCGCCGCCGACATGTCCGACGACTATAGGGTCGTCCCCACGCCCCGGGCCAAAGTTGGCCAGCCGCCGACATGTCCGACGACTATAGGGTCGTCCCCACGACCCCGGGACAAGATTGGCCCGCCTCCGTCATGTCCGACGACTATACGGTCGTCCCCACAACCCCGGGACTAGGTTGGCCTGCCGCCGACAGGTCCGACGACTATAGGGTCGTCCCCACGAACCCGGGACTAGGTTGGCCAGTCAGCGATATGTCCGACGACAATAGGGTCGTCCCCACGACCACTGGCCAAAGTTGCCCCGCCGCCGACATGTCCGACGACTATAGGGTCGTCCCCACGGCCCCGGGACTAGGTTGGCCCGCCGCCGACTTGTCCGACGACTATAGGGTCGTCCCCACGACCACGGGCCAAAGTTGCCCTGCCGCCGACATGTCCGACGACTATAGGGTCGTCCCCACGACCACTGGCCAAAGTTGCCCAGCCGCCGACATGTCCGACGACTATAGGGTCGTCCCCACGACCACGGGCCAAAGTTGCGCTGCCGCCGACATGTCCGTCGACTATAGGGTCGTCCCCACGACCACGGGACTAGGTTGGCCCGCCGCCGACATGTCCGACGACTATAGGGTCGTCCCCACGTCCCGGGCCAAAGTTGGCCAGCCGCCGACATGTCCGACGACTATAGGGTCGTCCCCACGACCCCGGGACAAGATTGGCCCGCCACCGTCATGTCCGACGACTATACGGTCGTCCCCACGACCCCGGGACTAGGTTGGCCTGCCGCCGACATGTCCGACGACTATGGGGTCGTCCCCACGACCCCGGGACTGGGTTGGCCCGCCGCCGACATGTCCGACGACTATAGGGTCGTCCCCACGCCCCGGGCCAAAGTTGGCCAGCCGCCGACATGTCCGACGACTATAGGGCCGTCCCCACGAACCCGGGACTAGGTTGGCCAGTCACGGACATGTCCGACGTCTATAGGGTCGACCCCACGACCACTGGCCAAAGTTGCCCAGCCGCCGACATGTCCGACGACTATAGGGTCGTCCCCACGACCACTGGCCAAAGTTGCCCAGCCGCCGACATGTCCGACGACTATAGGGTCGTCCCCACGACCCCGGGACTAGGTTGGCCCGCCGCCGACATGTCCGACGACTATAGGGTCGTCCCCACGCCCCGGGCCAAAGTTGGCCAGCCGCCGACATGTCCGACGACTATAGGGTCGTCCCCAAGACCACGGGCCAAAGTTGCCCTGCCGCCGACATGTCCGACGACTATAGGGTCGTCCCCACGAACCCGGGACTACGTAGTCCAGTCACCGACATGTCCGACGACTATAGGGTCGTCCCCACGACCACTGGCCAAAGTTGCCCAGCCGCCGACATGTCCGACGACTATAGGGTCGTCCCCACGACCACGGGCCAAAGTTGCACTGCCGCCGACATGTCCGTCGACTATAGGGTCGTCCCCACGACCACGGGACTAGGTTGGCCTGCCGCCGACATGTCCGACGACTATAGGGTCGTCCCCACGACCCCGGGACTGGGTTGGCCCGCCGCCGACATGTCCGACGACTATAGGGTCGTCCCCACGCCCCGGGCCAAAGTTGGCCAGCCGCCGACATGTCCGCAGACTATAGGGTCGTCCCCACGAACCCGGGACTAGGTTGGCCAGTCACCGACATGTCCGACGTCTATAGGGTCGACCCCACGACCACTGGCCAAAGTTGCCCAGCCGCCGACACGTCCGACGACTATAGGGTCGTCCCCACGACCACTGGCCAAAGTTGCCCAGCCGCCGACATGTCCGACGACTATAGGGTCGTCCCCACGACCCCGGGACTAGGTTGGCCCGCCGCCGACATGTCCGACGACTATAGGGTCGTCCCCACGCCCCGGGCCAAAGTTGGCCAGCCGCCGACATGTCCGACGACAATAGGGTCGTCCCCACGAACCCGGGACTAGGTTGGCCAGTCACCGACATGTCCGACGTCTATAGGGTCGACCCCACGACCACTGGCCAAAGTTGCCCAGCCGCCGACATGTCCGACGACTATAGGGTCGTCCCCACGACCACTGGCCAAAGTTGCCCAGCCGCCGACATGTCCGACGACTATAGGGTCGTCCCCACGACCACTGGCCAAAGTTGCCCAGCCGCCGACATGTCCGACGACTATAGGGTCGTCCCCACGACCACGGGCCAAAGCTGCGCTGCCGCCGACATGTCCGTCGACTATAGGGTCGTCCCCACGACCACGGGACTAGGTTGGCCCGCCGCCGACATGTCCGACGACTATAGGGTCGTCCCCACGTCCCGGGCCAAAGTTGGCCAGCCGCCGACATGTCCGACGACTATAGGGTCGTCCCCACGACCCCGGGACAAGATTGGCCCGCCACCGTCATGTCCGACGACTATACGGTCGTCCCCACGACCCCGGGACTAGGTTGGCCTGCCGCCGACATGTCCGACGACTATGGGGTCGTCCCCACGACCCCGGGACTGGGTTGGCCCGCCGCCGACATGTCCGACGACTATAGGGTCGTCCCCACGCCCCGGGCCAAAGTTGGCCAGCCGCCGACATGTCCGACGACTATAGGGTCGTCCCCACGAACCCGGGACTAGGTTGGCCAGTCACGGACATGTCCGACGTCTATAGGGTCGACCCCACGACCACTGGCCAAAGTTGCCCAGCCGCCGACATGTCCGACGACTATAGGGTCGTCCCCACGACCACTGGCCAAAGTTGCCCAGCCGCCGACATGTCCGACGACTATAGGGTCGTCCCCACGACCCCGGGACTAGGTTGGCCCGCCGCCGACATGTCCGACGACTATAGGGTCGTCCCCACGCCCCGGGCCAAAGTTGGCCAGCCGCCGACATGTCCGACGACTATAGGGTCGTCCCCAAGACCACGGGCCAAAGTTGCCCTGCCGCCGACATGTCCGACGACTATAGGGTCGTCCCCACGAACCCGGGACTACGTTGTCCAGTCACCGACATGTCCGACGACTATACGGTCGTCCCCACGACCACTGGCCAAAGTTGCCCAGCCGCCGACATGTCCGACGACTATAGGGTCGTCCCCACGACCACGGGCCAAAGTTGCACTGCCGCCGACATGTCCGTCGACTATAGGGTCGTCCCCACGACCACGGGACTAGGTTGGCCTGCCGCCGACATGTCCGACGACTATAGGGTCGTCCCCACGACCCCGGGACTGGGTTGGCCCGCCGCCGACATGTCCGACGACTATAGGGTCGTCCCCACGCCCCGGGCCAAAGTTGGCCAGCCGCCGACATGTCCGCAGACTATAGGGTCGTCCCCACGAACCCGGGACTAGGTTGGCCAGTCACCGACATGTCCGACGTCTATAGGGTCGACCCCACGACCACTGGCCAAAGTTGCCCAGCCGCCGACACGTCCGACGACTATAGGGTC
This sequence comes from Andrena fulva, assembly GCA_946251845.1. Lineage (NCBI taxonomy): Eukaryota > Metazoa > Arthropoda > Insecta > Hymenoptera > Andrenidae > Andrena > Andrena fulva. Next base: position 673,102 of record CAMITZ010000126.1, on the reverse strand, counting down.
GTCCCCACGACCACTGGCCAAAGTTGCCCAGCCGCCGACATGTCCGACGACTATAGGGTCGTCCCCACGACCCCGGGACCAGGTTGGCCTGCCGCCGACAGGTCCGACGACTATAGGGTCGTCCCCACGAACCCGGGACTAGGTTGGCCAATCACCGACATGTCCGACGACAATAGGGTCGTCCCCACGACCACTGGCCAAAGTTGCCCCGCCGCCTACAAGACCGACGACTATAGGGTCGTCCCCACGACCCCGGGACTAGGTTGGCCCGCCGCCGACTTGTCCGACGACTATAGGGTCGTCCCCACGACCCGGGTCAAAGTTGACCAGCCGCCGACATGTCCGACGACTATAGGGTCGTCCCCACGACCCCGGGACTAGGTTGGCCTGTCGCCGACATGTCCAACGACTATAGGGTCGTCCCCACGAACCCGGGACTAGGTTGGCCAGTCACCGACATGTCCGACGACTATAGGGTCGTCCCCACGACCACTGGCCAAAGTTGCCCAGCCGCCGACATGTCCGACGACTATAGGGTCGTCCCCACGACCCCGGGACTAGGTTGGCCCGCCGCCGACTTGTCCGACGACTATAGGGTCGTCCCCACGAACGCGGCCAAAGTTGGCCAGCCGCCGACATGTCCGACGACTTTAGGGTCGTCCCCACGACCCCGGGTCTAGGTTGGCCTGCCGCCGACATGTCCAACGAGTATAGGGTCGTCCCCACGAACCCGGGACCAGGTTGGCCTGCCGCCGACAGGTCCGACGACTATAGGGTCGTCCCCACGAACCCGGGACTAGGTTGGCCAATCACCGACATGTCCGACGACAATAGGGTCGTCCCCACGACCACTGGCCAAAGTTGCCCCGCCGCCTACATGTCCGACGACTATAGGGTCGTCCCCACGACCCCGGGACTAGGTTGGCCCGCCGCCGACATGTCCGACGACTATAGGGTCGTCCCCACGCCCCGGGTCAAAGTTGGCCAGCCGCCGACATGTCCGACGACTATAGGGTCGTCCCCAAGACCACGGGCCAAAGTTGCCCTGCCGCCGACATGTCCGACGACTATAGGGTCGTCCCCACGAACCCGGGACTACGTTGTCCAGTCACCGACACGTCCGACGACTATAGGGTCGTCCCCACGACCACTGGCCAAAGTTGCCCTGCCGCCGACATGTCCGACGACTATAGGGTCGTCCCCACGAACCCGGGACTAGGTTGCCCAGTCACCGACATGTCCGACGTCTATAGGGTCGACCCCACGACCACTGGCCAAAGTTGCCCAGCCGCCGACATGTCCGACGACTATAGGGTCGTCCCCACGAACCCGGGACTAGGTTGTCCAGTCACCGACATGTCCGACGACTATAGGGTCGTCCCCACGAACCCGGGACTAGTTTGGCCAGTCACCGACATGTCCGACGACTATAGGGTCGTCCCCACGACCACTGGCCAAAGTTGCCCAGCCGCCGACATGTCCGACGACTATAGGGTCGTCCCCACGACCCCGGGACTAGGTTGGCCCGCCGCCGACATGTCCGACGACTATAGGGTCGTCCCCACGACCCCGGGACTAGGTTGGCCCGCCGCCGACTTGTCCGACGACTATAGGGTCGTCCCCACGACCCGGGTCAAAGTTGACCAGCCGCCGACATGTCCGACGACTATAGGGTCGTCCCCACGACCCCGGGAGTAGGTTGGCCTGTCGCCGACATGTCCAACGACTATAGGGTCGTCCCCACGAACCCGGGACTAGGTTGGCCAGTCACCGACATGTCCGACGACTATAGGGTCGTCCCCACGACCACTGGCCAAAGTTGCCCAGCCGCCGACATGTCCGACGACTATAGGGTCGTCCCCACGACCCCGGGACTAGGTTGGCCCGCCGCCGACTTGTCCGACGACTATAGGGTCGTCCCCACGAACGCGGCCAAAGTTGGCCAGCCGCCGACATGTCCGACGACTTTAGGGTCGTCCCCACGACCCCGGGTCTAGGTTGGCCTGCCGCCGACATGTCCAACGAGTATAGGGTCGTCCCCACGAACCCGGGACTAGGTTGGCCAGTCACCGACATGTCCGACGACTATAGGGTCGTCCCCACGACCACTGGCCAAAGTTGCCCAGCCGCCGACATGTCCGACGACTATAGGGTCGTCCCCACGACCACGGGCCAAAGTTGCCCTGCCGCCGACATGTCCGACGACTATAGGGTCGTCCCCACGACCACTGGCCAAAGTTGCCCAGCCGCCGACATGTCCGACGACTATAGGGTCGTCCCCACGACCACGGGCCAAATTTGCACTGCCGCCGACATGTCCGACGACTATAGGGTCGTCCCCACGACCACGGGACTAGGTTGGCCCGCCGCCGACATGTCCGACGACTATAGGGTCGTCCCCACGTCCCGGGCCAAAGTTGGCCAGCCGCCGACATGTCCGACGACTATAGGGTCGTCCCCACGACCCCGGGACAAGATTGGCCCGCCACCGTCATGTCCGACGACTATACGGTCGTCCCCTCGACCCCGGGACCAGGTTGGCCTGCCGCCGACAGGTCCGACGACTATAGGGTCGTCCCCACGAACCCGGGACTAGGTTGGCCAATCACCGACATGTCCGACGACAATAGGGTCGTCCCCACGACCACTGGCCAAAGTTGCCCCGCCGCCTACATGTCCGACGACTATAGGGTCGTCCCCACGACCCCGGGACTAGGTTGGCCCGCCGCCGACATGTCCGACGACTATAGGGTCGTCCCCACGCCCCGGGTCAAAGTTGGCCAGCCGCCGACATGTCCGACGACTATAGGGTCGTCCCCAAGACCACGGGCCAAAGTTGCCCTGCCGCCGACATGTCCAACGAGTATAGGGTCGTCCCCACGAACCCGGGACTAGGTTGGCCAGTCACCGACATGTCCGACGACTATAGGGTCGTCCCCACGACCACTGGCCAAAGTTGCCCAGCCGCCGACATGTCCGACGACTATAGGGTCGTCCCCACGACCACGGGCCAAAGTTGCCCTGCCGCCGACATGTCCGACGACTATAGGGTCGTCCCCACGACCACTGGCCAAAGTTGCCCAGCCGCCGACATGTCCGACGACTATAGGGTCGTCCCCACGACCACGGGCCAAAGTTGCACTGCCGCCGACATGTCCGACGACTATAGGGTCGTCCCCACGACCACGGGACTAGGTTGGCCCGCCGCCGACATGTCCGACGACTATAGGGTCGTCCCCACGTCCCGGGCCAAAGTTGGCCAGCCGCCGACATGTCCGACGACTAAAGGGTCGTCCCCACGACCCCGGGACAAGATTGGCCCGCCACCGTCATGTCCGACGACTATACGGTCGTCCCCACGACCCCGGGACCAGGTTGGCCTGCCGCCGACAGGTCCGACGACTATAGGGTCGTCCCCACGAACCCGGGACTAGGTTGGCCAATCACCGACATGTCCGACGACAATAGGGTCGTCCCCACGACCACTGGCCAAAGTTGCCCCGCCGCCTACATGTCCGACGACTATAGGGTCGTCCCCACGACCCCGGGACTAGGTTGGCCCGCCGCCGACATGTCCGACGACTATAGGGTCGTCCCCACGCCCGGGCCAAAGTTGGCCAGCCACCGACATGTCCGACGACTATAGGGTCGTCCCCAAGACCACGGGCCAAAGTTGCCCTGCCGCCGACATGTCCGACGACTATAGGGTCGTCCCCACGAACCCGGGACTACGTTGTCCAGTCACCGACACGTCCGACGACTATAGGGTCGTCCCCACGACCACTGGCCAAAGTTGCCCTGCCGCCGACATGTCCGACGACTATAGGGTCGTCCCCACGACCACGGGCCAAAGTTGCACTGCCGCCGACATGTCCGTCGACTATAGGGTCGTCCCCACGACCGCGGGACTAGGTTGGCCCGCCGCCGACATGTCCGACGACTATAGGGTCGTCCCCACGTCCCGGGCCAAAGTTGGCCAGCCGCCGACATGTCCGACGACTATAGGGTCGTCCCCACGACCCCGGGACAAGATTGGCCCGCCACCGTCATGTCCGACGACTATACGGTCGTCCCCACCACCCCGGGACTAGGTTGGCCTGCCGCCGACAGGTCCGACGACTATAGGGTCGACCCCACGAACTCGGGACTAGGTTGGCCAGTCACCGACATGTCCGACGACAATAGGGTCGTCCCCACGACCACTGGCCAGAGTTGCCCAGCCGCCGACATGTCCGACGACTATAGGGTCGTCCCCACGACCACGGGCCAAAGTTGCCCTGCCGCCGACATGTCCGACGACTATAGGGTCGTCCCCACGACCACTGGCCAAAGTTGCCCAGCCGCCGACATGTCCGACGACTATAGGGTCGTCCCCACGACCACGGGCCAAAGTTGCACTGCCGCCGACATGTCCGACGACTATAGGGTCGTCCCCACGACCACGGGACTAGGTTGGCCCGCCGCCGACATGTCCGACGACTATAGGGTCGTCCCCACGTCCCGGGCCAAAGTTGGCCAGCCGCCGACATGTCCGACGACTATAGGGTCGTCCCCACGACCCCGGGACAAGATTGGCCCGCCACCGTCATGTCCGACGACTATACGGTCGTCCCCACGACCCCGGGAACAGGTTGGCCTGCCGCCGACATGTCCGACGACTATAGGGTCGTCCCCACGACTCCGGGACAAGATTGGCCCGCCACCGTCATGTCCGACGACTATACGGTCGTCCCCACGACCCCGGGACCAGGTTGGCCTGCCGCCGACAGGTCCGACGACTATAGGGTCGTCCCCACGAACCCGGGACTAGGTTGGCCAATCACCGACATGTCCGACGACAATAGGGTCGTCCCCACGACCACTGGCCAAAGTTGCCCCGCCGCCTACATGTCCGACGACTATAGGGTCGTCCCCACGACCCCGGGACTAGGTTGGCCCGCCGCCGACTTGTCCGACGACTATAGGGTCGTCCCCACGACCCGGGTCAAAGTTGACCAGCCGCCGACATGTCCGACGACTATAGGGTCGTCCCCACGACCCCGGGACTAGGTTGGCCTGTCGCCGACATGTCCAACGACTATAGGGTCGTCCCCACGAACCCGGGACTAGGTTGGCCAGTCACCGACATGTCCGACGACTATAGGGTCGTCCCCACGACCACTGGCCAAAGTTGCCCAGCCGCCGACATGTCCGACGACTATAGGGTCGTCCCCACGACCCCGGGACTAGGTTGGCCCGCCGCCGACTTGTCCGACGACTATAGGGTCGTCCCCACGACCGCGGCCAAAGTTGGCCAGCCGCCGACATGTCCGACGACTTTAGGGTCGTCCCCACGACCCCGGGTCTAGGTTGGCCTGCCGCCGACATGTCCAACGAGTATAGGGTCGTCCCCACGAACCCGGGACTAGTTTGGCCAGTCACCGACATGTCCGACGACTATAGGGTCGTCCCCACGACCACTGGCCAAAGTTGCCCAGCCGCCGACATGTCCGACGACTATAGGGTCGTCCCCACGACCCCGGGACTAGGTTGGCCCGCCGCCGACATGTCCGACGACTATAGGGTCGTCCCCACGACCCCGGGACTAGGTTGGCCCGCCGCCGACATGTCCGACGACTATAGGGTCGTCCCCACGCCCCGGGCCAAAGTTGGCCAGCCGCCGACATGTCCGACGACTATAGGGTCGTCCACACGACCCCGGGACAAGATTGGCCCGCCACCGTCATGTCCGACGACTATAGGGTCGTCCCCACGACCCCGGGGCTAGGTTGGCCTGCCGCCGACATGTCCGACGACTATAGGGTCGTCCCCACGAACCCGGGACTAGGTTGGCCAGTCACCGACATGTCCGGAGACTATAGGGTCGGCCCCACGACCCCAGGACTAGGTTGGCCTGTCGCCGACATGTCCAACGACTATAGGGTCGTCCCCACGAACCCGGGACTAGGTTGGCCAGTCACCGACATGTCCGACGACTATAGGGTCGTCCCCACGACCACTGGCCAAAGTTGCCCAGCCGCCGACATGTCCGACGACTATAGGGTCGTCCCCACGACCCCGGGACTAGGTTGGCCCGCCGCCGACTTGTCCGACGACTATAGGGTCGTCCCCACGACCGGGGCCAAAGTTGGCCAGCCGCCGACATGTCCAACGACTTTAGGGTCGTCCCCACGACCCCGGGTCTAGGTTGGCCTGCCGCCGACATGTCCGACGAGTATAGGGTCGTCCCCACGAACCCGGGACTAGGTTGGCCAGTCACCGACATGTCCGACGACTATAGGGTCGTCCCCACGACCACTGGCCAAAGTTGCCCAGCCGCCGACATGTCCGACGACTATAGGGTCGTCCCCACGACCACGGGCCAAAGTTGCCCTGCCGCCGACATGTCCGACGACTATAGGGTCGTCCCCACGACCACTGGCCAAAGTTGCCCAGCCGCCGACATGTCCGACGACTATAGGGTCGTCCCCACGACCACGGGCCAAAGTTGCACTGCCGCCGAAATGTCCGACGACTATAGGGTCGTCCCCACGACCACGGGACTAGGTTGGCCCGCCGCCGACATGTCCGACGACTATAGGGTCGTCCCCACGCCCCGGGCCAAAGTTGGCCAGCCGCCGACATGTCCGACGACTATAGGGTCGTCCCCACGACCACGGGCCAAAGTTGCCCTGCCGCCGACATGTCCGACGACTATAGGGTCGTCCCCACGACCACTGGCCAAACTTGCCCAGCCGCCGACATGTCCGACGACTATAGGGTCGTCCCCACGACCATGGGCCAAAGTTGCACTGCCGCCGACATGTCCGACGACAATAGGGTCGTCCCCACGACCACTGGCCAAAGTTGCCCCGCCGCCGACATGTCCGACGACTATAGGGTCGTCCCCACGACCCCGGGACTAGGTTGGCCTGTCGCCGACATGTCCAACGACTATAGGGTCGTCCCCACGAACCCGGGACTAGGTTGGCCAGTCACCGACATGTCCGACGACTATAGGGTCGTCCCCACGACCACTGGCCAAAGTTGCCCAGCCGCCGACATGTCCGACGACTATAGGGTCGTCCCCACGACCCCGGGACTAGGTTGGCCCGCCGCCGACTTGTCCGACGACTATAGGGTCGTCCCCACGACCGCGGCCAAAGTTGGCCAGCCGCCGACATGTCCGACGACTTTAGGGTCGTCCCCACGACCCCGGGTCTAGGTTGGCCTGCCGCCGACATGTCCAACGAGTATAGGGTCGTCCCCACGAACCCGGGACTAGGTTGGCCAGTCACCGACATGTCCGACGACTATAGGGTCGTCCCCACGACCACTGGCCAAAGTTGCCCAGCCGCCGACATGTCCGACGACTATAGGGTCGTCCCCACGACCACGGGCCAAAGTTGCCCTGCCGCCGACATGTGCGACGACTATAGGGTCGTCCCCACGACCACTGGCCAAAGTTGCCCAGCCGCCGACATGTCCGACGACTATAGGGTCGCCCCACGACCACGGGCCAAAGTTGTACTGCCGCCGACATGTCCGACGACTATAGGGTCGTCCCCACGTCCACGGGACTAGGTTGGCCCGCCGCCGACATGTCCGACGACTATAGGGTCGTCCCCACGTCCCGGGCCAAAGTTGGCCAGCCGCCGACATGTCCGACGACTATAGGGTCGTCCCCACGACCCCGGGACAAGATTGGCCCGCCACCGTCATGTCCGACGACTATACGGTCGTCCCCACGACCCCGGGACCAGGTTGGCCTGCCGCCGACAGGTCCGACGACTATAGGGTCGTCCCCACGAACCCGGGACTAGGTTGGCCAATCACCGACATGTCCGTCGACAATAGGGTCGTCCCCACGACCACTGGCCAAAGTTGCCCCGCCGCCTACATGTCCGACGACTATAGGGTCGTCCCCACGACCCCGGGACTAGGTTGGCCCGCCGCCGACATGTCCGACGACTATAGGGTCGTCCCCACGCCCCGGGCCAAAGTTGGCCAGCCGCCGACATGTCCGACGACTATAGGGTCGTCCCCAAGACCACGGGCCAAAGTTGCCCTGCCGCCGACATGTCCGACGACTATAGGGTCGTCCCCACGAACCCGGGACTACGTTGTCCAGTCACCGACACGTCCGACGACTATAGGGTCGTCCCCACGACCACTGGCCAAAGTTGCCCTGCCGCCGACATGTCCGACGACTATAGGGTCGTCCCCACGAACCCGGGACTAGGTTGGCCAGTCACCGACATGTCCGACGTCTATAGGGTCGACCCCACGACCACTGGCCAAAGTTGCCCAGCCGCCGACATGTCCGACGACTATAGGGTCGTCCCCACGAACCCGGGACTAGGTTGTCCAGTCACCGACATGTCCGACGACTATAGGGTCGTCCCCACGAACCCGGGACTAGTTTGGCCAGTCACCGACATGTCCGACGACTATAGGGTCGTCCCCACGACCACTGGCCAAAGTTGCCCAGCCGCCGACATGTCCGACGACTATAGGGTCGTCCCCACGACCCCGGGACTAGGTTGGCCCGCCGCCGACATGTCCGACGACTATAGGGTCGTCCCCACGACCCCGGGACTAGGTTGGCCCGCCGCCGACATGTCCGACGACTATAGGGTCGTCCCCACGCCCCGGGCCAAAGTTGGCCAGCCGCCGACATGTCCGACGACTATAGGGTCGTCCACACGACCCCGGGACAAGATTGGCCCGCCACCGTCATGTCCGACGACTATAGGGTCGTCCCCACGACCCCGGGGCTAGGTTGGCCTGCCGCCGACATGTCCGACGACTATAGGGTCGTCCCCACGAACCCGGGACTAGGTTGGCCAGTCACCGACATGTCCGGAGACTATAGGGTCGGCCCCACGACCCCAGGACTAGGTTGGCCTGTCGCCGACATGTCCAACGACTATAGGGTCGTCCCCACGAACCCGGGACTAGGTTGGCCAGTCACCGACATGTCCGACGACTATAGGGTCGTCCCCACGACCACTGGCCAAAGTTGCCCAGCCGCCGACATGTCCGACGACTATAGGGTCGTCCCCACGACCCCGGGACTAGGTTGGCCCGCCGCCGACTTGTCCGACGACTATAGGGTCGTCCCCACGACCGGGGCCAAAGTTGGCCAGCCGCCGACATGTCCAACGACTTTAGGGTCGTCCCCACGACCCCGGGTCTAGGTTGGCCTGCCGCCGACATGTCCGACGAGTATAGGGTCGTCCCCACGAACCCGGGACTAGGTTGGCCAGTCACCGACATGTCCGACGACTATAGGGTCGTCCCCACGACCACTGGCCAAAGTTGCCCAGCCGCCGACATGTCCGACGACTATAGGGTCGTCCCCACGACCACGGGCCAAAGTTGCCCTGCCGCCGACATGTCCGACGACTATAGGGTCGTCCCCACGACCACTGGCCAAAGTTGCCCAGCCGCCGACATGTCCGACGACTATAGGGTCGTCCCCACGACCACGGGCCAAAGTTGCACTGCCGCCGAAATGTCCGACGACTATAGGGTCGTCCCCACGACCACGGGACTAGGTTGGCCCGCCGCCGACATGTCCGACGACTATAGGGTCGTCCCCACGCCCCGGGCCAAAGTTGGCCAGCCGCCGACATGTCCGACGACTATAGGGTCGTCCCCACGACCACGGGCCAAAGTTGCCCTGCCGCCGACATGTCCGACGACTATAGGGTCGTCCCCACGACCACTGGCCAAACTTGCCCAGCCGCCGACATGTCCGACGACTATAGGGTCGTCCCCACGACCATGGGCCAAAGTTGCACTGCCGCCGACATGTCCGACGACAATAGGGTCGTCCCCACGACCACTGGCCAAAGTTGCCCCGCCGCCGACATGTCCGACGACTATAGGGTCGTCCCCACGACCCCGGGACTAGGTTGGCCTGTCGCCGACATGTCCAACGACTATAGGGTCGTCCCCACGAACCCGGGACTAGGTTGGCCAGTCACCGACATGTCCGACGACTATAGGGTCGTCCCCACGACCACTGGCCAAAGTTGCCCAGCCGCCGACATGTCCGACGACTATAGGGTCGTCCCCACGACCCCGGGACTAGGTTGGCCCGCCGCCGACTTGTCCGACGACTATAGGGTCGTCCCCACGACCGCGGCCAAAGTTGGCCAGCCGCCGACATGTCCGACGACTTTAGGGTCGTCCCCACGACCCCGGGTCTAGGTTGGCCTGCCGCCGACATGTCCAACGAGTATAGGGTCGTCCCCACGAACCCGGGACTAGGTTGGCCAGTCACCGACATGTCCGACGACTATAGGGTCGTCCCCACGACCACTGGCCAAAGTTGCCCAGCCGCCGACATGTCCGACGACTATAGGGTCGTCCCCACGACCACGGGCCAAAGTTGCCCTGCCGCCGACATGTGCGACGACTATAGGGTCGTCCCCACGACCACTGGCCAAAGTTGCCCAGCCGCCGACATGTCCGACGACTATAGGGTCGCCCCACGACCACGGGCCAAAGTTGTACTGCCGCCGACATGTCCGACGACTATAGGGTCGTCCCCACGTCCACGGGACTAGGTTGGCCCGCCGCCGACATGTCCGACGACTATAGGGTCGTCCCCACGTCCCGGGCCAAAGTTGGCCAGCCGCCGACATGTCCGACGACTATAGGGTCGTCCCCACGACCCCGGGACAAGATTGGCCCGCCACCGTCATGTCCGACGACTATACGGTCGTCCCCACGACCCCGGGACCAGGTTGGCCTGCCGCCGACAGGTCCGACGACTATAGGGTCGTCCCCACGAACCCGGGACTAGGTTGGCCAATCACCGACATGTCCGTCGACAATAGGGTCGTCCCCACGACCACTGGCCAAAGTTGCCCCGCCGCCTACATGTCCGACGACTATAGGGTCGTCCCCACGACCCCGGGACTAGGTTGGCCCGCCGCCGACATGTCCGACGACTATAGGGTCGTCCCCACGCCCCGGGCCAAAGTTGGCCAGCCGCCGACATGTCCGACGACTATAGGGTCGTCCCCAAGACCACGGGCCAAAGTTGCCCTGCCGCCGACATGTCCGACGACTATAGGGTCGTCCCCACGAACCCGGGACTACGTTGTCCAGTCACCGACACGTCCGACGACTATAGGGTCGTCCCCACGACCACTGGCCAAAGTTGCCCTGCCGCCGACATGTCCGACGACTATAGGGTCGTCCCCACGAACCCGGGACTAGGTTGGCCAGTCACCGACATGTCCGACGTCTATAGGGTCGACCCCACGACCACTGGCCAAAGTTGCCCAGCCGCCGACATGTCCGACGACTATAGGGTCGTCCCCACGAACCCGGGACTAGGTTGTCCAGTCACCGACATGTCCGACGACTATAGGGTCGTCCCCACGAACCCGGGACTAGTTTGGCCAGTCACCGACATGTCCGACGACTATAGGGTCGTCCCCACGACCACTGGCCAAAGTTGCCCAGCCGCCGACATGTCCGACGACTATAGGGTCGTCCCCACGACCCCGGGACTAGGTTGGCCCGCCGCCGACATGTCCGACGACTATAGGGTCGTCCCCACGACCCCGGGACTAGGTTGGCCCGCCGCCGACATGTCCGACGACTATAGGGTCGTCCCCACGCCCCGGGCCAAAGTTGGCCAGCCGCCGACATGTCCGACGACTATAGGGTCGTCCACACGACCCCGGGACAAGATTGGCCCGCCACCGTCATGTCCGACGACTATAGGGTCGTCCCCACGACCCCGGGGCTAGGTTGGCCTGCCGCCGACATGTCCGACGACTATAGGGTCGTCCCCACGAACCCGGGACTAGGTTGGCCAGTCACCGACATGTCCGGAGACTATAGGGTCGGCCCCACGACCCCAGGACTAGGTTGGCCTGTCGCCGACATGTCCAACGACTATAGGGTCGTCCCCACGAACCCGGGACTAGGTTGGCCAGTCACCGACATGTCCGACGACTATAGGGTCGTCCCCACGACCACTGGCCAAAGTTGCCCAGCCGCCGACATGTCCGACGACTATAGGGTCGTCCCCACGACCCCGGGACTAGGTTGGCCCGCCGCCGACTTGTCCGACGACTATAGGGTCGTCCCCACGACCGGGGCCAAAGTTGGCCAGCCGCCGACATGTCCAACGACTTTAGGGTCGTCCCCACGACCCCGGGTCTAGGTTGGCCTGCCGCCGACATGTCCGACGAGTATAGGGTCGTCCCCACGAACCCGGGACTAGGTTGGCCAGTCACCGACATGTCCGACGACTATAGGGTCGTCCCCACGACCACTGGCCAAAGTTGCCCAGCCGCCGACATGTCCGACGACTATAGGGTCGTCCCCACGACCACGGGCCAAAGTTGCCCTGCCGCCGACATGTCCGACGACTATAGGGTCGTCCCCACGACCACTGGCCAAAGTTGCCCAGCCGCCGACATGTCCGACGACTATAGGGTCGTCCCCACGACCACGGGCCAAAGTTGCACTGCCGCCGAAATGTCCGACGACTATAGGGTCGTCCCCACGACCACGGGACTAGGTTGGCCCGCCGCCGACATGTCCGACGACTATAGGGTCGTCCCCACGCCCCGGGCCAAAGTTGGCCAGCCGCCGACATGTCCGACGACTATAGGGTCGTCCCCACGACCACGGGCCAAAGTTGCCCTGCCGCCGACATGTCCGACGACTATAGGGTCGTCCCCACGACCACTGGCCAAACTTGCCCAGCCGCCGACATGTCCGACGACTATAGGGTCGTCCCCACGACCATGGGCCAAAGTTGCACTGCCGCCGACATGTCCGACGACAATAGGGTCGTCCCCACGACCACTGGCCAAAGTTGCCCCGCCGCCGACATGTCCGACGACTATAGGGTCGTCCCCACGACCCCGGGACTAGGTTGGCCCGCCGCCGACATGTCCGACGACTATAGGGTCGTCCCCACGACCCGGGTCAAAGTTGCCCCGCCGCCGACATGTCCGACGACTATAGGGTCGTCCCCACGACCCCGGGACTAGGTTGGCCCGCCGCCGACTTGTCCGACGACTATAGGGTCGTCCCCACGACCACGGGCCAAAGTTGCCCTGCCGCCGACATGTCCGACGACTATAGGGTCGTCCCCACGACCACTGGCCAAAGTTGCCCAGCCGCCGACATGTCCGACGACTATAGGGTCGTCCCCACGACCACGGGCCAAAGTTGCACTGCCGCCGACATGTCCGTCGACTATAGGGTCGTCCCCACGACCACGGGACTAGGTTGGCCCGCCGCCGACATGTCCGACGACTATAGGGTCGTCCCCACGTCCCGGGCCAAAGTTGGCCAGCCGCCGACATGTCCGACGACTATAGGGTCGTCCCCACGACCCCGGGACAAGATTGGCCCGCCACCGTCATGTCCGACGACTATACGGTCGTCCCCACGACCCCGGGACTAGGTTGGCCTGCCGCCGACAGGTCCGACGACTATAGGGTCGTCCCCACGAACCCGGGACTAGGTTGGCCCGCCGCCGACATGTCCGACGACTATAGGGTCGTCCCCACGACCCGGGTCAAAGTTGGCCAGCCGCCGACATGTCCGACGACTATAGGGTCGTCCCCACGACCACTGGCCAAAGTTGCCCAGCCGCCGACATGTCCGACGACTATAGGGTCGTCCCCACGACCCCGGGACTAGGTTGGCCGGCCGCCGACATGTCCGACGAATATAGGGTCGTCCCCACGCCCCGGGCCAAAGTTGCCCAGCCGCCGACATGTCCGACGACTATAGGGTCGTCCCCACGAACCCGGGACTAGGTTGGCCAGTCACCGACATGTCCGACGACAATTGGGTCGTCCCCACGACCACTGCCAAAGTTGCCCCGCCGCCGACATGTCCGACGACTATAGGGTCGTCCCCACGACCCCGGGACTAGGTTGGCCGGCCGCCGACATGTCCGACGAATATAGGGTCGTCCCCACGCCCCGGGCCAAAGTTGCCCAGCCGCCGACATGTCCGACGACTATAGGGTCGTCCCCACGACCACTGGCCAAACTTGCCCAGCCGCCGACATGTCCGACGACTATAGGGTCGTCCCCACGACCATGGGCCAAAGTTGCACTGCCGCCGACATGTCCGACGACAATAGGGTCGTCCCCACGACCACTGGCCAAAGTTGCCCCGCCGCCGACATGTCCGACGACTATAGGGTCGTCCCCACGACCCCGGGACTAGGTTGGCCCGCCGCCGACATGTCCGACGACTATAGGGTCGTCCCCACGACCCGGGTCAAAGTTGCCCCGCCGCCGACATGTCCGACGACTATAGGGTCGTCCCCACGACCCCGGGACTAGGTTGGCCCGCCGCCGACTTGTCCGACGACTATAGGGTCGTCCCCACGACCACGGGCCAAAGTTGCCCTGCCGCCGACATGTCCGACGACTATAGGGTCGTCCCCACGACCACTGGCCAAAGTTGCCCAGCCGCCGACATGTCCGACGACTATAGGGTCGTCCCCACGACCACGGGCCAAAGTTGCACTGCCGCCGACATGTCCGTCGACTATAGGGTCGTCCCCACGACCACGGGACTAGGTTGGCCCGCCGCCGACATGTCCGACGACTATAGGGTCGTCCCCACGTCCCGGGCCAAAGTTGGCCAGCCGCCGACATGTCCGACGACTATAGGGTCGTCCCCACGACCCCGGGACAAGATTGGCCCGCCACCGTCATGTCCGACGACTATACGGTCGTCCCCACGACCCCGGGACTAGGTTGGCCTGCCGCCGACAGGTCCGACGACTATAGGGTCGTCCCCACGAACCCGGGACTAGGTTGGCCAGTCACCGACATGTCCGACGACAATAGGGTCGTCCCCACGACCACTGGCCAAAGTTGCCCCGCCGCCGACATGTCCGACGACTATAGGGTCGTCCCCACGACCCCGGGACTAGGTTGGCCCGCCGCCGACATGTCCGACGACTATAGGGTCGTCCCCACGACCCGGGTCAAAGTTGGCCAGCCGCCGACATGTCCGACGACTATAGGGTCGTCCCCACGACCACTGGCCAAAGTTGCCCAGCCGCCGACATGTCCGACGACTATAGGGTCGTCCCCACGACCCCGGGACTAGGTTGGCCGGCCGCCGACATGTCCGACGAATATAGGGTCGTCCCCACGCCCCGGGCCAAAGTTGCCCAGCCGCCGACATGTCCGACGACTATAGGGTCGTCCCCACGAACCCGGGACTAGGTTGGCCAGTCACCGACATGTCCGACGACAATTGGGTCGTCCCCACGACCACTGGCCAAAGTTGCCCCGCCGCCGACATGTCCGACGACTATAGGGTCGTCCCCACGACCCCGGGACTAGGTTGGCCCGCCGCCGACATGTCCGACGACTATAGGGTCGTCCCCACGAACCCGGGACTACGTTGTCCAGTCACCGACATGTCCGACGACTATACGGTCGTCCCCACGACCACTGGCCAAAGTTGCCCAGCCGCCGACATGTCCGACGACTATAGGGTCGTCCCCACGCCCCGGGCCAAAGTTGGCCAGCCGCCGACATGTCCGACGACTATAGGGTCGTCCCCACGAACCCGGGACTAGGTTGGCCAGTCACCGACATGTCCGACGTCTATAGGGTCGACCCCACGACCACTGGCCAAAGTTGCCCAGCCGCCGACATGTCCGACGACTATAGGGTCGTCCCCACGACCACTGGCCAAAGTTGCCCAGCCGCCGACATGTCCGACGACTATAGGGTCGTCCCCACGACCCCGGGACTAGGTTGGCCCGCCGCCGACATGTCCGACGACTATAGGGTCGTCCCCACGAACCCGGGACTAGGTTGGCCAGTCACCGACATGTCCGAAGACTATAGGGTCGTCCCCACGACCCGGGCCAAAGTTGACCTGCCGCCGACATGTCCGACGACTATAGGGTCGTCCCCACGACCCCGGGACTAGGTTGGCCTGTCGCCGACATGTCCAACGACTATAGGGTCGTCCCCACGAACCCGGGACTAGGTTGGCCAGTCACCGACATGTCCGACGACTATAGGGTCGTCCCCACGACCACTGGCCAAAGTTGCCCAGCCGCCGACATGTCCGACGACTATAGGGTCGTCCCCACGACCCCGGGACTAGGTTGGCCCGCCGCCGACTTATCCGACGACTATAGGGTCGTCCCCACGACCGGGGCCAAAGTTGGCCAGCCGCCGACATGTCCGACGACTTTAGGGTCGTCCCCACGACCCCGGGTCTAGGTTGGCCTGCCGCCGACATGTCCAACGAGTATAGGGTCGTCCCCACGAACCCGGGACTAGGTTGGCCAGTCACCGACATGTCCGAAGACTATAGGGTCGTCCCCACGACCACTGGCCAGAGTTGCCCAGCCGCCGACATGTCCGACGACTATAGGGTCGTCCCCACGACCACGGGCCAAAGTTGCCCTGCCGCCGACATGTCCGACGACTATAGGGTCGTCCCCACGACCACTGGCCAAAGTTGCCCAGCCGCCGACATGTCCGACGACTATAGGGTCGTCCCCACGACCACGGGCCAAAGTTGCACTGCCGCCGACATGTCCGACGACTATAGGGTCGTCCCCACGACCACGGGACTAGGTTGGCCCGCCGCCGACATGTCCGACGACTATAGGGTCGTCCCCACGTCCCGGGCCAAAGTTGGCCAGCCGCCGACATGTCCGACGACTATAGGGTCGTCCCCACGACCCCGGGACAAGATTGGCCCGCCACCGTCATGTCCGACGACTATACGGTCGTCCCCACGACCCCGGGACCAGGTTGGCCTGCCGCCGACATGTCCGACGACTATAGGGTCGTCCCCACGACCCCGGGACAAGATTGGCCCGCCACCGTCATGTCCGACGACTATACGGTCGTCCCCACGACCCCGGGACCAGGTTGGCCTGCCGCCGACAGGTCCGACGACTATAGGGTCGTCCCCACGAACCCGGGACTAGGTTGGCCAATCACCGACATGTCCGACGACAATAGGGTCGTCCCCACGACCACTGGCCGAAGTTGCCCCGCCGCCTACATGTCCGACGACTATAGGGTCGTCCCCACGACCCCGGGACTAGGTTGGCCCGCCGCCGACTTGTCCGACGACTATAGGGTCGTCCCCACGACCCGGGTCAAAGTTGACCAGCCGCCGACATGTCCGACGACTATAGGGTCGTCCCCACGACCCCGGGACTAGGTTGGTCTGTCGCCGACATGTCCAACGACTATAGGGTCGTCCCCACGAACCCGGGACTAGGTTGGCCAGTCACCGACATGTCCGACGACTATAGGGTCGTCCCCACGACCACTGGCCAAAGTTGCCCAGCCGCCGACATGTCCGACGACTATAGGGTCGTCCCCACGACCCCGGAACTAGGTTGGCCCGCCGCCGACTTGTCCGACGACTATAGGGTCGTCCCCACGACCGCGGCCAAAGTTGGCCAGCCGCCGACATGTCCGACGACTTTAGGGTCGTCCCCACGACCCCGGGTCTAGGTTGGCCTGCCGCCGACATGTCCAACGAGTATAGGGTCGTCCCCACGAACCCGGGACTAGGTTGGCCCGCCGCCGACTTGTCCGACGACTATAGGGTCGTCCCCACGACCACTGGCCAAAGTTGCCCAGCCGCCGACATGTCCGACGACTATAGGGTCGTCCCCACGACCCCGGGACTAGGTTGGCCGGCCGCCGACATGTCCGACGAATATAGGGTCGTCCCCACGCCCCGGGCCAAAGTTGCCCAGCCGCCGACATGTCCGACGACTATAGGGTCGTCCCCACGAACCCGGGACTAGGTTGGCCAGTCACCGACATGTCCGACGACAATTGGGTCGTCCCCACGACCACTGGCCAAAGTTGCCCCGCCGCCGACATGTCCGACGACTATAGGGTCGTCCCCACGACCCCGGGACTAGGTTGGCCCGCCGCCGACATGTCCGACGACTATAGGGTCGTCCCCACGAACCCGGGACTACGTTGTCCAGTCACCGACATGTCCGACGACTATACGGTCGTCCCCACGACCACTGGCCAAAGTTGCCCAGCCGCCGACATGTCCGACGACTATAGGGTCGTCCCCACGCCCCGGGCCAAAGTTGGCCAGCCGCCGACATGTCCGACGACTATAGGGTCGTCCCCACGAACCCGGGACTAGGTTGGCCAGTCACCGACATGTCCGACGTCTATAGGGTCGACCCCACGACCACTGGCCAAAGTTGCCCAGCCGCCGACATGTCCGACGACTATAGGGTCGTCCCCACGACCCGGGCCAAAGTTGACCTGCCGCCGACATGTCCGACGACTATAGGGTCGTCCCCACGACCCCGGGACTAGGTTGGCCTGTCGCCGACATGTCCAACGACTATAGGGTCGTCCCCACGAACCCGGGACTAGGTTGGCCAGTCACCGACATGTCCGACGACTATAGGGTCGTCCCCACGACCACTGGCCAAAGTTGCCCAGCCGCCGACATGTCCGACGACTATAGGGTCGTCCCCACGACCCCGGGACTAGGTTGGCCCGCCGCCGACTTATCCGACGACTATAGGGTCGTCCCCACGACCGGGGCCAAAGTTGGCCAGCCGCCGACATGTCCGACGACTTTAGGGTCGTCCCCACGACCCCGGGTCTAGGTTGGCCTGCCGCCGACATGTCCAACGAGTATAGGGTCGTCCCCACGAACCCGGGACTAGGTTGGCCAGTCACCGACATGTCCGAAGACTATAGGGTCGTCCCCACGACCACTGGCCAGAGTTGCCCAGCCGCCGACATGTCCGACGACTATAGGGTCGTCCCCACGACCACGGGCCAAAGTTGCCCTGCCGCCGACATGTCCGACGACTATAGGGTCGTCCCCACGACCACTGGCCAAAGTTGCCCAGCCGCCGACATGTCCGACGACTATAGGGTCGTCCCCACGACCACGGGCCAAAGTTGCACTGCCGCCGACATGTCCGACGACTATAGGGTCGTCCCCACGACCACGGGACTAGGTTGGCCCGCCGCCGACATGTCCGACGACTATAGGGTCGTCCCCACGTCCCGGGCCAAAGTTGGCCAGCCGCCGACATGTCCGACGACTATAGGGTCGTCCCCACGACCCCGGGACAAGATTGGCCCGCCACCGTCATGTCCGACGACTATACGGTCGTCCCCACGACCCCGGGACCAGGTTGGCCTGCCGCCGACATGTCCGACGACTATAGGGTCGTCCCCACGACCCCGGGACAAGATTGGCCCGCCACCGTCATGTCCGACGACTATACGGTCGTCCCCACGACCCCGGGACCAGGTTGGCCTGCCGCCGACAGGTCCGACGACTATAGGGTCGTCCCCACGAACCCGGGACTAGGTTGGCCAATCACCGACATGTCCGACGACAATAGGGTCGTCCCCACGACCACTGGCCGAAGTTGCCCCGCCGCCTACATGTCCGACGACTATAGGGTCGTCCCCACGACCCCGGGACTAGGTTGGCCCGCCGCCGACTTGTCCGACGACTATAGGGTCGTCCCCACGACCCGGGTCAAAGTTGACCAGCCGCCGACATGTCCGACGACTATAGGGTCGTCCCCACGACCCCGGGACTAGGTTGGCCTGTCGCCGACATGTCCAACGACTATAGGGTCGTCCCCACGAACCCGGGACTAGGTTGGCCAGTCACCGACATGTCCGACGACTATAGGGTCGTCCCCACGACCACTGGCCAAAGTTGCCCAGCCGCCGACATGTCCGACGACTATAGGGTCGTCCCCACGACCCCGGAACTAGGTTGGCCCGCCGCCGACTTGTCCGACGACTATAGGGTCGTCCCCACGACCGCGGCCAAAGTTGGCCAGCCGCCGACATGTCCGACGACTTTAGGGTCGTCCCCACGACCCCGGGTCTAGGTTGGCCTGCCGCCGACATGTCCAACGAGTATAGGGTCGTCCCCACGAACCCGGGACTAGGTTGGCCCGCCGCCGACTTGTCCGACGACTATAGGGTCGTCCCCACGAACGCGGCCAAAGTTGGCCAGCCGCCGACATGTCCGACGACTTTAGGGTCGTCCCCACGACCCCGGGTCTAGGTTGGCCTGCCGCCGACATGTCCAACGAGTATAGGGTCGTCCCCACGAACCCGGGACTAGGTTGGCCAGTCACCGACATGTCCGAAGACTATAGGGTCGTCCCCACGACCACTGGCCAGAGTTGCCCAGCCGCCGACATGTCCGACGACTATAGGGTCGTCCCCACGACCCCGGGACAAGATTGGCCCGCCACCGTCATGTCCGACGACTATACGGTCGTCCCCACGACCCCGGGACCAGGTTGGCCTGCCGCCGACAGGTCCGACGACTATAGGGTCGTCCCCACGAACCCGGGACTAGGTTGGCCAATCACCGACATGTCCGACGACAATAGGGTCGTCCCCACGACCACTGGCCAAAGTTGCCCCGCCGCTTACAAGACCGACGACTATAGGGTCGTCCCCACGACCCCGGGACTAGGTTGGCCCGCCGCCGACTTGTCCGACGACTATAGGGTCGTCCCCACGACCCGGGTCAAAGTTGACCAGCCGCCGACATGTCCGACGACTATAGGGTCGTCCCCACGACCCCGGGACTAGGTTGGCCTGTCGCCGACATGTCCAACGACTATAGGGTCGTCCCCACGAACCCGGGACTAGGTTGGCCAGTCACCGACATGTCCGACGACTATAGGGTCGTCCCCACGACCACTGGCCAAAGTTGCCCAGCCGCCGACATGTCCGACGACTATAGGGTCGTCCCCACGACCCCGGGACTAGGTTGGCCCGCCGCCGACTTGTCCGACGACTATAGGGTCGTCCCCACGAACGCGGCCAAAGTTGGCCAGCCGCCGACATGTCCGACGACTTTAGGGTCGTCCCCACGACCCCGGGTCTAGGTTGGCCTGCCGCCGACATGTCCAACGAGTATAGGGTCGTCCCCACGAACCCGGGACTAGGTTGGCCAGTCACCGACATGTCCGACGACTATAGGGTCGTCCCCACGACCACTGGCCAAAGTTGCCCAGCCGCCGACATGTCCGACGACTATAGGGTCGTCCCCACGACCACGGGCCAAAGTTGCCCTGCTGCCGACATGTCCGACGACTATAGGGTCGTCCCCACGACCACTGGCCAAAGTTGCCCAGCCGCCGACATGTCCGACGACTATAGGGTCGTCCCCACGACCACGGGCCAAATTTGCACTGCCGCCGACATGTCCGACGACTATAGGGTCGTCCCCACGACCACGGGACTAGGTTGGCCCGCCGCCGACATGTCCGACGACTATAGGGTCGTCCCCACGTCCCGGGCCAAAGTTGGCCAGCCGCCGACATGTCCGACGACTATAGGGTCGTCCCCACGACCCCGGGACAAGATTGGCCCGCCACCGTCATGTCCGACGACTATACGCTCGTCCCCACGACCCCGGGACCAGGTTGGCCTGCCGCCGACAGGTCCGACGACTATAGGGTCGTCCCCACGAACCCGGGACTAGGTTGGCCAATCACCGACATGTCCGACGACAATAGGGTCGTCCCCACGACCACTGGCCAAAGTTGCCCCGCCGCCTACATGTCCGACGACTCTAGGGTCGTCCCCACGACCCCGGGACTAGGTTGGCCCGCCGCCGACATGTCCGACGACTATAGGGTCGTCCCCACGCCCCGGGCCAAAGTTGGCCAGCCGCCGACATGTCCGACGACTATAGGGTCGTCCCCAAGACCACGGGCCAAAGTTGCCCTGCCGCCGACATGTCCGACGACTATAGGGTCGTCCCCACGAACCCGGGACTACGTTGTCCAGTCACCGACACGTCCGACGACTATAGGGTCGTCCCCACGACCACTGGCCAAAGTTGCCCTGCCGCCGACATGTCCGACGACTATAGGGTCGTCCCCACGAACCCGGGACTAGGTTGCCCAGTCACCGACATGTCCGACGTCTATAGGGTCGACCCCACGACCACTGGCCAAAGTTGCCCAGCCGCCGACATGTCCGACGACTATAGGGTCGTCCCCACGAACCCGGGACTAGTTTCTCCAGTCACCGACATGTCCGACGACTATAGGGTCGTCCCCACGAACCCGGGACTAGTTTGGCCAGTCACCGACATGTCCGACGACTATAGGGTCGTCCCCACGACCACTGGCCAAAGTTGCCCAGCCGCCGACATGTCCGACGACTATAGGGTCGTCCCCACGACCCCGGGACTAGGTTGGCCCGCCGCCGACATGTCCGACGACTATAGGGTCGTCCCCACGACCCCGGGACTAGGTTGGCCCGCCGCCGACATGTCCGACGACTATAGGGTCGTCCCCACGACCGCGGCCAAAGTTGGCCAGCCGCCGACATGTCCGACGACTTTAGGGTCGTCCCCACGACCCCGGGTCTAGGTTGGCCTGCCGCCGACATGTCCAACGAGTATAGGGTCGTCCCCACGAACCCGGGACTAGGTTGGCCAGTCACCGACATGTCCGACGACTATAGGGTCGTCCCCACGACCACTGGCCAAAGTTGCCCAGCCGCCGACATGTCCGACGACTATAGGGTCGTCCCCACGACCACGGGCCAAAGTTGCCCTGCCGCCGACATGTCCGACGACTATAGGGTCGTCCCCACGACCACTGGCCAAAGTTGCCCAGCCGCCGACATGTCCGACGACTATAGGGTCGTCCCCACGACCACGGGCCAAAGTTGCACTGCCGCCGACATGTCCGACGACTATAGGGTCGTCCCCACGACCACGGGACTAGGTTGGCCCGCCGCCGACATGTCCGACGACTATAGGGTCGTCCCCACGTCCCGGGCCAAAGTTGGCCAGCCGCCGACATGTCCGACGACTATAGGGTCGTCCCCACGACCCCGGGACAAGATTGGCCCGCCACCGTCATGTCCGACGACTATACGGTCGTCCCCACGACCCCGGGACCAGGTTGGCCTGCCGCCGACATGTCCGACGACTATAGGGTCGTCCCCACGACTCCGGGACAAGATTGGCCCGCCACCGTCATGTCCGACGACTATACGGTCGTCCCCACGACCCCGGGACCAGGTTGGCCTGCCGCCGACAGGTCCGACGACTATAGGGTCGTCCCCACGAACCCGGGACTAGGTTGGCCAATCACCGACATGTCCGACGACAATAGGGTCGTCCCCACGACCACTGGCCAAAGTTGCCCCGCCGCCTACATGTCCGACGACTATAGGGTCGTCCCCACGACCCCGGGACTAGGTTGGCCCGCCGCCGACTTGTCCGACGACTATAGGGTCGTCCCCACGACCCGGGTCAAAGTTGACCAGCCGCCGACATGTCCGACGACTATAGGGTCGTCCCCACGACCCCGGGACTAGGTTGGCCTGTCGCCGACATGTCCAACGACTATAGGGTCGTCCCCACGAACCCGGGACTAGGTTGGCCAGTCACCGACATGTCCGACGACTATAGGGTCGTCCCCACGACCACTGGCCAAAGTTGCCCAGCCGCCGACATGTCCGACGACTATAGGGTCGTCCCCACGACCCCGGGACTAGGTTGGCCCGCCGCCGACTTGTCCGACGACTATAGGGTCGTCCCAACGACCGCGGCCAAAGTTGGCCAGCCGCCGACATGTCCGACGACTTTAGGGTCGTCCCCACGACCCCGGGTCTAGGTTGGCCTGCCGCCGACATGTCCAACGAGTATAGGGTCGTCCCCACGAACCCGGGACTAGGTTGGCCAGTCACCGACATGTCCGACGACTATAGGGTCGTCCCCACGACCACTGGCCAAAGTTGCCCAGCCGCCGACATGTCCGACGACTATAGGGTCGTCCCCACGACCACGGGCCAAAGTTGCCCTGCCGCCGACATGTGCGACGACTATAGGGTCGTCCCCACGACCACTGGCCAAAGTTGCCCAGCCGCCGACATGTCCGACGACTATAGGGTCGCCCCACGACCACGGGCCAAAGTTGTACTGCCGCCGACATGTCCGACGACTATAGGGTCGTCCCCACGTCCACGGGACTAGGTTGGCCCGCCGCCGACATGTCCGACGACTATAGGGTCGTCCCCACGTCCCGGGCCAAAGTTGGCCAGCCGCCGATATGTCCGACGACTATAGGGTCGTCCCCACGACCCCGGGACAAGATTGGCCCGCCACCGTCATGTCCGACGACTATACGGTCGTCCCCACGACCCCGGGACCAGGTTGGCCTGCCGCCGACAGGTCCGACGACTATAGGGTCGTCCCCACGAACCCGGGACTAGGTTGGCCAATCACCGACATGTCCGTCGACAATAGGGTCGTCCCCACGACCACTGGCCAAAGTTGCCCCGCCGCCTACATGTCCGACGACTATAGGGTCGTCCCCACGACCCCGGGACTAGGTTGGCCCGCCGCCGACATGTCCGACGACTATAGGGTCGTCCCCACGCCCCGGGCCAAAGTTGGCCAGCCGCCGACATGTCCGACGACTATAGGGTCGTCCCCAAGACCACGGGCCAAAGTTGCCCTGCCGCCGACATGTCCGACGACTATAGGGTCGTCCCCACGAACCCGGGACTACGTTGTCCAGTCACCGACACGTCCGACGACTATAGGGTCGTCCCCACGACCACTGGCCAAAGTTGCCCTGCCGCCGACATGTCCGACGACTATAGGGTCGTCCCCACGAACCCGGGACTAGGTTGGCCAGTCACCGACATGTCCGACGTCTATAGGGTCGACCCCACGACCACTGGCCAAAGTTGCCCAGCCGCCGACATGTCCGACGACTATAGGGTCGTCCCCACGAACCCGGGACTAGGTTGTCCAGTCACCGACATGTCCGACGACTATAGGGTCGTCCCCACGAACCCGGGACTAGTTTGGCCAGTCACCGACATGTCCGACGACTATAGGGTCGTCCCCACGACCACTGGCCAAAGTTGCCCAGCCGCCGACATGTCCGACGACTATAGGGTCGTCCCCACGACCCCGGGACTAGGTTGGCCCGCCGCCGACATGTCCGACGACTATAGGGTCGTCCCCACGACCCCGGGACTAGGTTGGCCCGCCGCCGACATGTCCGACGACTATAGGGTCGTCCCCACGACCCCGGGGCTAGGTTGGCCTGCCGCCGACATGTCCGACGACTATAGGGTCGTCCCCACGAACCCGGGACTAGGTTGGCCAGTCACCGACATGTCCGGAGACTATAGGGTCGGCCCCACGACCCCAGGACTAGGTTGGCCTGTCGCCGACATGTCCAACGACTATAGGGTCGTCCCCACGAACCCGGGACTAGGTTGGCCAGTCACCGACATGTCCGACGACTATAGGGTCGTCCCCACGACCACTGGCCAAAGTTGCCCAGCCGCCGACATGTCCGACGACTATAGGGTCGTCCCCACGACCCCGGGACTAGGTTGGCCCGCCGCCGACTTGTCCGACGACTATAGGGTCGTCCCCACGACCGGGGCCAAAGTTGGCCAGCCGCCGACATGTCCAACGACTTTAGGGTCGTCCCCACGACCCCGGGTCTAGGTTGGCCTGCCGCCGACATGTCCGACGAGTATAGGGTCGTCCCCACGAACCCGGGACTAGGTTGGCCAGTCACCGACATGTCCGACGACTATAGGGTCGTCCCCACGACCACTGGCCAAAGTTGCCCAGCCGCCGACATGTCCGACGACTATAGGGTCGTCCCCACGACCACGGGCCAAAGTTGCCCTGCCGCCGACATGTCCGACGACTATAGGGTCGTCCCCACGACCACTGGCCAAAGTTGCCCAGCCGCCGACATGTCCGACGACTATAGGGTCGTCCCCACGACCACGGGCCAAAGTTGCACTGCCGCCGAAATGTCCGACGACTATAGGGTCGTCCCCACGACCACGGGACTAGGTTGGCCCGCCGCCGACATGTCCGACGACTATAGGGTCGTCCCCACGCCCCGGGCCAAAGTTGGCCAGCCGCCGACATGTCCGACGACTATAGGGTCGTCCCCACGACCACGGGCCAAAGTTGCCCTGCCGCCGACATGTCCGACGACTATAGGGTCGTCCCCACGACCACTGGCCAAACTTGCCCAGCCGCCGACATGTCCGACGACTATAGGGTCGTCCCCACGACCATGGGCCAAAGTTGCACTGCCGCCGACATGTCCGACGACAATAGGGTCGTCCCCACGACCACTGGCCAAAGTTGCCCCGCCGCCGACATGTCCGACGACTATAGGGTCGTCCCCACGACCCCGGGACTAGGTTGGCCCGCCGCCGACATGTCCGACGACTATAGGGTCGTCCCCACGACCCGGGTCAAAGTTGCCCCGCCGCCGACATGTCCGACGACTATAGGGTCGTCCCCACGACCCCGGGACTAGGTTGGCCCGCCGCCGACTTGTCCGACGACTATAGGGTCGTCCCCACGACCACGGGCCAAAGTTGCCCTGCCGCCGACATGTCCGACGACTATAGGGTCGTCCCCACGACCACTGGCCAAAGTTGCCCAGCCGCCGACATGTCCGACGACTATAGGGTCGTCCCCACGACCACGGGCCAAAGTTGCACTGCCGCCGACATGTCCGTCGACTATAGGGTCGTCCCCACGACCACGGGACTAGGTTGGCCCGCCGCCGACAGGTCCGACGACTATAGGGTCGTCCCCACGAACCCGGGACTAGGTTGGCCAGTCACCGACATGTCCGACGACAATAGGGTCGTCCCCACGACCACTGGCCAAAGTTGCCCCGCCGCCGACATGTCCGACGACTATAGGGTCGTCCCCACGACCCCGGGACTAGGTTGGCCCGCCGCCGACATGTCCGACGACTATAGGGTCGTCCCCACGACCCGGGTCAAAGTTGGCCAGCCGCCGACATGTCCGACGACTATAGGGTCGTCCCCACGACCACTGGCCAAAGTTGCCCAGCCGCCGACATGTCCGACGACTATAGGGTCGTCCCCACGACCCCGGGACTAGGTTGGCCGGCCGCCGACATGTCCGACGAATATAGGGTCGTCCCCACGCCCCGGGCCAAAGTTGCCCAGCCGCCGACATGTCCGACGACTATAGGGTCGTCCCCACGAACCCGGGACTAGGATGGCCAGTCACCGACATGTCCGACGACAATTGGGTCGTCCCCACGACCACTGCCAAAGTTGCCCCGCCGCCGACATGTCCGACGACTATAGGGTCGTCCCCACGACCCCGGGACTAGGTTGGCCGGCCGCCGACATGTCCGACGAATATAGGGTCGTCCCCACGCCCCGGGCCAAAGTTGCCCAGCCGCCGACATGTCCGACGACTATAGGGTCGTCCCCACGACCACTGGCCAAACTTGCCCAGCCGCCGACATGTCCGACGACTATAGGGTCGTCCCCACGACCATGGGCCAAAGTTGCACTGCCGCCGACATGTCCGACGACAATAGGGTCGTCCCCACGACCACTGGCCAAAGTTGCCCCGCCGCCGACATGTCCGACGACTATAGGGTCGTCCCCACGACCCCGGGACTAGGTTGGCCCGCCGCCGACATGTCCGACGACTATAGGGTCGTCCCCACGACCCGGGTCAAAGTTGCCCCGCCGCCGACATGTCCGACGACTATAGGGTCGTCCCCACGACCCCGGGACTAGGTTGGCCCGCCGCCGACTTGTCCGACGACTATAGGGTCGTCCCCACGACCACGGGCCAAAGTTGCCCTGCCGCCGACATGTCCGACGACTATAGGGTCGTCCCCACGACCACTGGCCAAAGTTGCCCAGCCGCCGACATGTCCGACGACTATAGGGTCGTCCCCACGACCACGGGCCAAAGTTGCACTGCCGCCGACATGTCCGTCGACTATAGGGTCGTCCCCACGACCACGGGACTAGGTTGGCCCGCCGCCGACATGTCCGACGACTATAGGGTCGTCCCCACGTCCCGGGCCAAAGTTGGCCAGCCGCCGACATGTCCGACGACTATAGGGTCGTCCCCACGACCCCGGGACAAGATTGGCCCGCCACCGTCATGTCCGACGACTATACGGTCGTCCCCACGACCCCGGGACTAGGTTGGCCTGCCGCCGACAGGTCCGACGACTATAGGGTCGTCCCCACGAACCCGGGACTAGGTTGGCCAGTCACCGACATGTCCGACGACAATAGGGTCGTCCCCACGACCACTGGCCAAAGTTGCCCCGCCGCCGACATGTCCGACGACTATAGGGTCGTCCCCACGACCCCGGGACTAGGTTGGCCCGCCGCCGACATGTCCGACGACTATAGGGTCGTCCCCACGACCCGGGTCAAAGTTGGCCAGCCGCCGACATGTCCGACGACTATAGGGTCGTCCCCACGACCACTGGCCAAAGTTGCCCAGCCGCCGACATGTCCGACGACTATAGGGTCGTCCCCACGACCCCGGGACTAGGTTGGCCGGCCGCCGACATGTCCGACGAATATAGGGTCGTCCCCACGCCCCGGGCCAAAGTTGCCCAGCCGCCGACATGTCCGACGACTATAGGGTCGTCCCCACGAACCCGGGACTAGGTTGGCCAGTCACCGACATGTCCGACGACAATTGGGTCGTCCCCACGACCACTGGCCAAAGTTGCCCCGCCGCCGACATGTCCGACGACTATAGGGTCGTCCCCACGACCCCGGGACTAGGTTGGCCCGCCGCCGACATGTCCGACGACTATAGGGTCGTCCCCACGAACCCGGGACTACGTTGTCCAGTCACCGACATGTCCGACGACTATACGGTCGTCCCCACGACCACTGGCCAAAGTTGCCCAGCCGCCGACATGTCCGACGACTATAGGGTCGTCCCCACGCCCCGGGCCAAAGTTGGCCAGCCGCCGACATGTCCGACGACTATAGGGTCGTCCCCACGAACCCGGGACTAGGTTGGCCAGTCACCGACATGTCCGACGTCTATAGGGTCGACCCCACGACCACTGGCCAAAGTTGCCCAGCCGCCGACATGTCCGACGACTATAGGGTCGTCCCCACGACCACTGGCCAAAGTTGCCCAGCCGCCGACATGTCCGACGACTATAGGGTCGTCCCCACGACCCCGGGACTAGGTTGGCCCGCCGCCGACATGTCCGACGACTATAGGGTCGTCCCCACGAACCCGGGACTAGGTTGGCCAGTCACCGACATGTCCGAAGACTATAGGGTCGTCCCCACGACCCGGGCCAAAGTTGACCTGCCGCCGACATGTCCGACGACTATAGGGTCGTCCCCACGACCCCGGGACTAGGTTGGCCTGTCGCCGACATGTCCAACGACTATAGGGTCGTCCCCACGAACCCGGGACTAGGTTGGCCAGTCACCGACATGTCCGACGACTATAGGGTCGTCCCCACGACCACTGGCCAAAGTTGCCCAGCCGCCGACATGTCCGACGACTATAGGGTCGTCCCCACGACCCCGGGACTAGGTTGGCCCGCCGCCGACTTATCCGACGACTATAGGGTCGTCCCCACGACCGGGGCCAAAGTTGGCCAGCCGCCGACATGTCCGACGACTTTAGGGTCGTCCCCACGACCCCGGGTCTAGGTTGGCCTGCCGCCGACATGTCCAACGAGTATAGGGTCGTCCCCACGAACCCGGGACTAGGTTGGCCAGTCACCGACATGTCCGAAGACTATAGGGTCGTCCCCACGACCACTGGCCAGAGTTGCCCAGCCGCCGACATGTCCGACGACTATAGGGTCGTCCCCACGACCACGGGCCAAAGTTGCCCTGCCGCCGACATGTCCGACGACTATAGGGTCGTCCCCACGACCACTGGCCAAAGTTGCCCAGCCGCCGACATGTCCGACGACTATAGGGTCGTCCCCACGACCACGGGCCAAAGTTGCACTGCCGCCGACATGTCCGACGACTATAGGGTCGTCCCCACGACCACGGGACTAGGTTGGCCCGCCGCCGACATGTCCGACGACTATAGGGTCGTCCCCACGTCCCGGGCCAAAGTTGGCCAGCCGCCGACATGTCCGACGACTATAGGGTCGTCCCCACGACCCCGGGACAAGATTGGCCCGCCACCGTCATGTCCGACGACTATACGGTCGTCCCCACGACCCCGGGACCAGGTTGGCCTGCCGCCGACATGTCCGACGACTATAGGGTCGTCCCCACGACCCCGGGACAAGATTGGCCCGCCACCGTCATGTCCGACGACTATACGGTCGTCCCCACGACCCCGGGACCAGGTTGGCCTGCCGCCGACAGGTCCGACGACTATAGGGTCTCCCCACGAACCCGGGACTAGGTTGGCCAATCACCGACATGTCCGACGACAATAGGGTCGTCCCCACGACCACTGGCCGAAGTTGCCCCGCCGCCTACATGTCCGACGACTATAGGGTCGTCCCCACGACCCCGGGACTAGGTTGGCCCGCCGCCGACTTGTCCGACGACTATAGGGTCGTCCCCACGACCCGGGTCAAAGTTGACCAGCCGCCGACATGTCCGACGACTATAGGGTCGTCCCCACGACCCCGGGACTAGGTTGGCCTGTCGCCGACATGTCCAACGACTATAGGGTCGTCCCCACGAACCCGGGACTAGGTTGGCCAGTCACCGACATGTCCGACGACTATAGGGTCGTCCCCACGACCACTGGCCAAAGTTGCCCAGCCGCCGACATGTCCGACGACTATAGGGTCGTCCCCACGACCCCGGAACTAGGTTGGCCCGCCGCCGACTTGTCCGACGACTATAGGGTCGTCCCCACGACCGCGGCCAAAGTTGGCCAGCCGCCGACATGTCCGACGACTTTAGGGTCGTCCCCACGACCCCGGGTCTAGGTTGGCCTGCCGCCGACATGTCCAACGAGTATAGGGTCGTCCCCACGAACCCGGGACTAGGTTGGCCCGCCGCCGACTTGTCCGACGACTATAGGGTCGTCCCCACGAACGCGGCCAAAGTTGGCCAGCCGCCGACATGTCCGACGACTTTAGGGTCGTCCCCACGACCCCGGGTCTAGGTTGGCCTGCCGCCGACATGTCCAACGAGTATAGGGTCGTCCCCACGAACCCGGGACTAGGATGGCCAGTCACCGACATGTCCGAAGACTATAGGGTCGTCCCCACGACCACTGGCCAGAGTTGCCCAGCCGCCGACATGTCCGACGACTATAGGGTCGTCCCCACGACCCCGGGACAAGATTGGCCCGCCACCGTCATGTCCGACGACTATACGGTCGTCCCCACGACCCCGGGACCAGGTTGGCCTGCCGCCGACAGGTCCGACGACTATAGGGTCGTCCCCACGAACCCGGGACTAGGTTGGCCAATCACCGACATGTCCGACGACAATAGGGTCGTCCCCACGACCACTGGCCAAAGTTGCCCCGCCGCTTACAAGACCGACGACTATAGGGTCGTCCCCACGACCCCGGGACTAGGTTGGCCCGCCGCCGACTTGTCCGACGACTATAGGGTCGTCCCCACGACCCGGGTCAAAGTTGACCAGCCGCCGACATGTCCGACGACTATAGGGTCGTCCCCACGACCCCGGGACTAGGTTGGCCTGTCGCCGACATGTCCAACGACTATAGGGTCGTCCCCACGAACCCGGGACTAGGTTGGCCAGTCACCGACATGTCCGACGACTATAGGGTCGTCCCCACGACCACTGGCCAAAGTTGCCCAGCCGCCGACATGTCCGACGACTATAGGGTCGTCCCCACGACCCCGGGACTAGGTTGGCCCGCCGCCGACTTGTCCGACGACTATAGGGTCGTCCCCACGAACGCGGCCAAAGTTGGCCAGCCGCCGACATGTCCGACGACTTTAGGGTCGTCCCCACGACCCCGGGTCTAGGTTGGCCTGCCGCCGACATGTCCAACGAGTATAGGGTCGTCCCCACGAACCCGGGACTAGGTTGGCCAGTCACCGACATGTCCGACGACTATAGGGTCGTCCCCACGACCACTGGCCAAAGTTGCCCAGCCGCCGACATGTCCGACGACTATAGGGTCGTCCCCACGACCACGGGCCAAAGTTGCCCTGCTGCCGACATGTCCGACGACTATAGGGTCGTCCCCACGACCACTGGCCAAAGTTGCCCAGCCGCCGACATGTCCGACGACTATAGGGTCGTCCCCACGACCACGGGCCAAATTTGCACTGCCGCCGACATGTCCGACGACTATAGGGTCGTCCCCACGACCACGGGACTAGGTTGGCCCGCCGCCGACATGTCCGACGACTATAGGGTCGTCCCCACGTCCCGGGCCAAAGTTGGCCAGCCGCCGACATGTCCGACGACTATAGGGTCGTCCCCACGACCCCGGGACAAGATTGGCCCGCCACCGTCATGTCCGACGACTATACGGTCGTCCCCACGACCCCGGGACCAGGTTGGCCTGCCGCCGACAGGTCCGACGACTATAGGGTCGTCCCCACGAACCCGGGACTAGGTTGGCCAATCACCGACATGTCCGACGACAATAGGGTCGTCCCCACGACCACTGGCCAAAGTTGCCCCGCCGCCTACATGTCCGACGACTCTAGGGTCGTCCCCACGACCCCGGGACTAGGTTGGCCCGCCGCCGACATGTCCGACGACTATAGGGTCGTCCCCACGCCCCGGGCCAAAGTTGGCCAGCCGCCGACATGTCCGACGACTATAGGGTCGTCCCCAAGACCACGGGCCAAAGTTGCCCTGCCGCCGACATGTCCGACGACTATAGGGTCGTCCCCACGAACCCGGGACTACGTTGTCCAGTCACCGACACGTCCGACGACTATAGGGTCGTCCCCACGACCACTGGCCAAAGTTGCCCTGCCGCCGACATGTCCGACGACTATAGGGTCGTCCCCACGAACCCGGGACTAGGTTGCCCAGTCACCGACATGTCCGACGTCTATAGGGTCGACCCCACGACCACTGGCCAAAGTTGCCCAGCCGCCGACATGTCCGACGACTATAGGGTCGTCCCCACGAACCCGGGACTAGTTTCTCCAGTCACCGACATGTCCGACGACTATAGGGTCGTCCCCACGAACCCGGGACTAGTTTGGCCAGTCACCGACATGTCCGACGACTATAGGGTCGTCCCCACGACCACTGGCCAAAGTTGCCCAGCCGCCGACATGTCCGACGACTATAGGGTCGTCCCCACGACCCCGGGACTAGGTTGGCCCGCCGCCGACATGTCCGACGACTATAGGGTCGTCCCCACGACCCCGGGACTAGGTTGGCCCGCCGCCGACATGTCCGACGACTATAGGGTCGTCCCCACGACCGCGGCCAAAGTTGGCCAGCCGCCGACATGTCCGACGACTTTAGGGTCGTCCCCACGACCCCGGGTCTAGGTTGGCCTGCCGCCGACATGTCCAACGAGTATAGGGTCGTCCCCACGAACCCGGGACTAGGTTGGCCAGTCACCGACATGTCCGACGACTATAGGGTCGTCCCCACGACCACTGGCCAAAGTTGCCCAGCCGCCGACATGTCCGACGACTATAGGGTCGTCCCCACGACCACGGGCCAAAGTTGCCCTGCCGCCGACATGTCCGACGACTATAGGGTCGTCCCCACGACCACTGGCCAAAGTTGCCCAGCCGCCGACATGTCCGACGACTATAGGGTCGTCCCCACGACCACGGGCCAAAGTTGCACTGCCGCCGACATGTCCGACGACTATAGGGTCGTCCCCACGACCACGGGACTAGGTTGGCCCGCCGCCGACATGTCCGACGACTATAGGGTCGTCCCCACGTCCCGGGCCAAAGTTGGCCAGCCGCCGACATGTCCGACGACTATAGGGTCGTCCCCACGACCCCGGGACAAGATTGGCCCGCCACCGTCATGTCCGACGACTATACGGTCGTCCCCACGACCCCGGGACCAGGTTGGCCTGCCGCCGACATGTCCGACGACTATAGGGTCGTCCCCACGACTCCGGGACAAGATTGGCCCGCCACCGTCATGTCCGACGACTATACGGTCGTCCCCACGACCCCGGGACCAGGTTGGCCTGCCGCCGACAGGTCCGACGACTATAGGGTCGTCCCCACGAACCCGGGACTAGGTTGGCCAATCACCGACATGTCCGACGACAATAGGGTCGTCCCCACGACCACTGGCCAAAGTTGCCCCGCCGCCTACATGTCCGACGACTATAGGGTCGTCCCCACGACCCCGGGACTAGGTTGGCCCGCCGCCGACTTGTCCGACGACTATAGGGTCGTCCCCACGACCCGGGTCAAAGTTGACCAGCCGCCGACATGTCCGACGACTATAGGGTCGTCCCCACGACCCCGGGACTAGGTTGGCCTGTCGCCGACATGTCCAACGACTATAGGGTCGTCCCCACGAACCCGGGACTAGGTTGGCCAGTCACCGACATGTCCGACGACTATAGGGTCGTCCCCACGACCACTGGCCAAAGTTGCCCAGCCGCCGACATGTCCGACGACTATAGGGTCGTCCCCACGACCCCGGGACTAGGTTGGCCCGCCGCCGACTTGTCCGACGACTATAGGGTCGTCCCCACGACCGCGGCCAAAGTTGGCCAGCCGCCGACATGTCCGACGACTTTAGGGTCGTCCCCACGACCCCGGGTCTAGGTTGGCCTGCCGCCGACATGTCCAACGAGTATAGGGTCGTCCCCACGAACCCGGGACTAGGTTGGCCAGTCACCGACATGTCCGACGACTATAGGGTCGTCCCCACGACCACTGGCCAAAGTTGCCCAGCCGCCGACATGTCCGACGACTATAGGGTCGTCCCCACGACCACGGGCCAAAGTTGCCCTGCCGCCGACATGTGCGACGACTATAGGGTCGTCCCCACGACCACTGGCCAAAGTTGCCCAGCCGCCGACATGTCCGACGACTATAGGGTCGCCCCACGACCACGGGCCAAAGTTGTACTGCCGCCGACATGTCCGACGACTATAGGGTCGTCCCCACGTCCACGGGACTAGGTTGGCCCGCCGCCGACATGTCCGACGACTATAGGGTCGTCCCCACGTCCCGGGCCAAAGTTGGCCAGCCGCCGATATGTCCGACGACTATAGGGTCGTCCCCACGACCCCGGGACAAGATTGGCCCGCCACCGTCATGTCCGACGACTATACGGTCGTCCCCACGACCCCGGGACCAGGTTGGCCTGCCGCCGACAGGTCCGACGACTATAGGGTCGTCCCCACGAACCCGGGACTAGGTTGGCCAATCACCGACATGTCCGTCGACAATAGGGTCGTCCCCACGACCACTGGCCAAAGTTGCCCCGCCGCCTACATGTCCGACGACTATAGGGTCGTCCCCACGACCCCGGGACTAGGTTGGCCCGCCGCCGACATGTCCGACGACTATAGGGTCGTCCCCACGCCCCGGGCCAAAGTTGGCCAGCCGCCGACATGTCCGACGACTATAGGGTCGTCCCCAAGACCACGGGCCAAAGTTGCCCTGCCGCCGACATGTCCGACGACTATAGGGTCGTCCCCACGAACCCGGGACTACGTTGTCCAGTCACCGACACGTCCGACGACTATAGGGTCGTCCCCACGACCACTGGCCAAAGTTGCCCTGCCGCCGACATGTCCGACGACTATAGGGTCGTCCCCACGAACCCGGGACTAGGTTGGCCAGTCACCGACATGTCCGACGTCTATAGGGTCGACCCCACGACCACTGGCCAAAGTTGCCCAGCCGCCGACATGTCCGACGACTATAGGGTCGTCCCCACGAACCCGGGACTAGGTTGTCCAGTCACCGACATGTCCGACGACTATAGGGTCGTCCCCACGAACCCGGGACTAGTTTGGCCAGTCACCGACATGTCCGACGACTATAGGGTCGTCCCCACGACCACTGGCCAAAGTTGCCCAGCCGCCGACATGTCCGACGACTATAGGGTCGTCCCCACGACCCCGGGACTAGGTTGGCCCGCCGCCGACATGTCCGACGACTATAGGGTCGTCCCCACGACCCCGGGACTAGGTTGGCCCGCCGCCGACATGTCCGACGACTATAGGGTCGTCCCCACGCCCCGGGCCAAAGTTGGCCAGCCGCCGACATGTCCGACGACTATAGGGTCGTCCACACGACCACGGGACAAGATTGGCCCGCCACCGTCATGTGCGACGACTATAGGGTCGTCCCCACGACCCCGGGGCTAGGTTGGCCTGCCGCCGACATGTCCGACGACTATAGGGTCGTCCCCACGAACCCGGGACTAGGTTGGCCAGTCACCGACATGTCCGGAGACTATAGGGTCGGCCCCACGACCCCAGGACTAGGTTGGCCTGTCGCCGACATGTCCAACGACTATAGGGTCGTCCCCACGAACCCGGGACTAGGTTGGCCAGTCACCGACATGTCCGACGACTATAGGGTCGTCCCCACGACCACTGGCCAAAGTTGCCCAGCCGCCGACATGTCCGACGACTATAGGGTCGTCCCCACGACCCCGGGACTAGGTTGGCCCGCCGCCGACTTGTCCGACGACTATAGGGTCGTCCCCACGACCGGGGCCAAAGTTGGCCAGCCGCCGACATGTCCAACGACTTTAGGGTCGTCCCCACGACCCCGGGTCTAGGTTGGCCTGCCGCCGACATGTCCGACGAGTATAGGGTCGTCCCCACGAACCCGGGACTAGGTTGGCCAGTCACCGACATGTCCGACGACTATAGGGTCGTCCCCACGACCACTGGCCAAAGTTGCCCAGCCGCCGACATGTCCGACGACTATAGGGTCGTCCCCACGACCACGGGCCAAAGTTGCCCTGCCGCCGACATGTCCGACGACTATAGGGTCGTCCCCACGACCACTGGCCAAAGTTGCCCAGCCGCCGACATGTCCGACGACTATAGGGTCGTCCCCACGACCACGGGCCAAAGTTGCACTGCCGCCGAAATGTCCGACGACTATAGGGTCGTCCCCACGACCACGGGACTAGGTTGGCCCGCCGCCGACATGTCCGACGACTATAGGGTCGTCCCCACGCCCCGGGCCAAAGTTGGCCAGCCGCCGACATGTCCGACGACTATAGGGTCGTCCCCACGACCACGGGCCAAAGTTGCCCTGCCGCCGACATGTCCGACGACTATAGGGTCGTCCCCACGACCACTGGCCAAACTTGCCCAGCCGCCGACATGTCCGACGACTATAGGGTCGTCCCCACGACCATGGGCCAAAGTTGCACTGCCGCCGACATGTCCGACGACAATAGGGTCGTCCCCACGACCACTGGCCAAAGTTGCCCCGCCGCCGACATGTCCGACGACTATAGGGTCGTCCCCACGACCCCGGGACTAGGTTGGCCCGCCGCCGACATGTCCGACGACTATAGGGTCGTCCCCACGACCCGGGTCAAAGTTGCCCCGCCGCCGACATGTCCGACGACTATAGGGTCGTCCCCACGACCCCGGGACTAGGTTGGCCCGCCGCCGACTTGTCCGACGACTATAGGGTCGTCCCCACGACCACGGGCCAAAGTTGCCCTGCCGCCGACATGTCCGACGACTATAGGGTCGTCCCCACGACCACTGGCCAAAGTTGCCCAGCCGCCGACATGTCCGACGACTATAGGGTCGTCCCCACGACCACGGGCCAAAGTTGCACTGCCGCCGACATGTCCGTCGACTATAGGGTCGTCCCCACGACCACGGGACTAGGTTGGCCCGCCGCCGACAGGTCCGACGACTATAGGGTCGTCCCCACGAACCCGGGACTAGGTTGGCCAGTCACCGACATGTCCGACGACAATAGGGTCGTCCCCACGACCACTGGCCAAAGTTGCCCCGCCGCCGACATGTCCGACGACTATAGGGTCGTCCCCACGACCCCGGGACTAGGTTGGCCCGCCGCCGACATGTCCGACGACTATAGGGTCGTCCCCACGACCCGGGTCAAAGTTGGCCAGCCGCCGACATGTCCGACGACTATAGGGTCGTCCCCACGACCACTGGCCAAAGTTGCCCAGCCGCCGACATGTCCGACGACTATAGGGTCGTCCCCACGACCCCGGGACTAGGTTGGCCGGCCGCCGACATGTCCGACGAATATAGGGTCGTCCCCACGCCCCGGGCCAAAGTTGCCCAGCCGCCGACATGTCCGACGACTATAGGGTCGTCCCCACGAACCCGGGACTAGGATGGCCAGTCACCGACATGTCCGACGACAATTGGGTCGTCCCCACGACCACTGCCAAAGTTGCCCCGCCGCCGACATGTCCGACGACTATAGGGTCGTCCCCACGACCCCGGGACTAGGTTGGCCGGCCGCCGACATGTCCGACGAATATAGGGTCGTCCCCACGCCCCGGGCCAAAGTTGCCCAGCCGCCGACATGTCCGACGACTATAGGGTCGTCCCCACGACCACTGGCCAAACTTGCCCAGCCGCCGACATGTCCGACGACTATAGGGTCGTCCCCACGACCATGGGCCAAAGTTGCACTGCCGCCGACATGTCCGACGACAATAGGGTCGTCCCCACGACCACTGGCCAAAGTTGCCCCGCCGCCGACATGTCCGACGACTATAGGGTCGTCCCCACGACCCCGGGACTAGGTTGGCCCGCCGCCGACATGTCCGACGACTATAGGGTCGTCCCCACGACCCGGGTCAAAGTTGCCCCGCCGCCGACATGTCCGACGACTATAGGGTCGTCCCCACGACCCCGGGACTAGGTTGGCCCGCCGCCGACTTGTCCGACGACTATAGGGTCGTCCCCACGACCACGGGCCAAAGTTGCCCTGCCGCCGACATGTCCGACGACTATAGGGTCGTCCCCACGACCACTGGCCAAAGTTGCCCAGCCGCCGACATGTCCGACGACTATAGGGTCGTCCCCACGACCACGGGCCAAAGTTGCACTGCCGCCGACATGTCCGTCGACTATAGGGTCGTCCCCACGACCACGGGACTAGGTTGGCCCGCCGCCGACATGTCCGACGACTATAGGGTCGTCCCCACGTCCCGGGCCAAAGTTGGCCAGCCGCCGACATGTCCGACGACTATAGGGTCGTCCCCACGACCCCGGGACAAGATTGGCCCGCCACCGTCATGTCCGACGACTATACGGTCGTCCCCACGACCCCGGGACTAGGTTGGCCTGCCGCCGACAGGTCCGACGACTATAGGGTCGTCCCCACGAACCCGGGACTAGGTTGGCCAGTCACCGACATGTCCGACGACAATAGGGTCGTCCCCACGACCACTGGCCAAAGTTGCCCCGCCGCCGACATGTCCGACGACTATAGGGTCGTCCCCACGACCCCGGGACTAGGTTGGCCCGCCGCCGACATGTCCGACGACTATAGGGTCGTCCCCACGACCCGGGTCAAAGTTGGCCAGCCGCCGACATGTCCGACGACTATAGGGTCGTCCCCACGACCACTGGCCAAAGTTGCCCAGCCGCCGACATGTCCGACGACTATAGGGTCGTCCCCACGACCCCGGGACTAGGTTGGCCGGCCGCCGACATGTCCGACGAATATAGGGTCGTCCCCACGCCCCGGGCCAAAGTTGCCCAGCCGCCGACATGTCCGACGACTATAGGGTCGTCCCCACGAACCCGGGACTAGGTTGGCCAGTCACCGACATGTCCGACGACAATTGGGTCGTCCCCACGACCACTGGCCAAAGTTGCCCCGCCGCCGACATGTCCGACGACTATAGGGTCGTCCCCACGACCCCGGGACTAGGTTGGCCCGCCGCCGACATGTCCGACGACTATAGGGTCGTCCCCACGAACCCGGGACTACGTTGTCCAGTCACCGACATGTCCGACGACTATACGGTCGTCCCCACGACCACTGGCCAAAGTTGCCCAGCCGCCGACATGTCCGACGACTATAGGGTCGTCCCCACGCCCCGGGCCAAAGTTGGCCAGCCGCCGACATGTCCGACGACTATAGGGTCGTCCCCACGAACCCGGGACTAGGTTGGCCAGTCACCGACATGTCCGACGTCTATAGGGTCGACCCCACGACCACTGGCCAAAGTTGCCCAGCCGCCGACATGTCCGACGACTATAGGGTCGTCCCCACGACCACTGGCCAAAGTTGCCCAGCCGCCGACATGTCCGACGACTATAGGGTCGTCCCCACGACCCCGGGACTAGGTTGGCCCGCCGCCGACATGTCCGACGACTATAGGGTCGTCCCCACGAACCCGGGACTAGGTTGGCCAGTCACCGACATGTCCGAAGACTATAGGGTCGTCCCCACGACCCGGGCCAAAGTTGACCTGCCGCCGACATGTCCGACGACTATAGGGTCGTCCCCACGACCCCGGGACTAGGTTGGCCTGTCGCCGACATGTCCAACGACTATAGGGTCGTCCCCACGAACCCGGGACTAGGTTGGCCAGTCACCGACATGTCCGACGACTATAGGGTCGTCCCCACGACCACTGGCCAAAGTTGCCCAGCCGCCGACATGTCCGACGACTATAGGGTCGTCCCCACGACCCCGGGACTAGGTTGGCCCGCCGCCGACTTATCCGACGACTATAGGGTCGTCCCCACGACCGGGGCCAAAGTTGGCCAGCCGCCGACATGTCCGACGACTTTAGGGTCGTCCCCACGACCCCGGGTCTAGGTTGGCCTGCCGCCGACATGTCCAACGAGTATAGGGTCGTCCCCACGAACCCGGGACTAGGTTGGCCAGTCACCGACATGTCCGAAGACTATAGGGTCGTCCCCACGACCACTGGCCAGAGTTGCCCAGCCGCCGACATGTCCGACGACTATAGGGTCGTCCCCACGACCACGGGCCAAAGTTGCCCTGCCGCCGACATGTCCGACGACTATAGGGTCGTCCCCACGACCACTGGCCAAAGTTGCCCAGCCGCCGACATGTCCGACGACTATAGGGTCGTCCCCACGACCACGGGCCAAAGTTGCACTGCCGCCGACATGTCCGACGACTATAGGGTCGTCCCCACGACCACGGGACTAGGTTGGCCCGCCGCCGACATGTCCGACGACTATAGGGTCGTCCCCACGTCCCGGGCCAAAGTTGGCCAGCCGCCGACATGTCCGACGACTATAGGGTCGTCCCCACGACCCCGGGACAAGATTGGCCCGCCACCGTCATGTCCGACGACTATACGGTCGTCCCCACGACCCCGGGACCAGGTTGGCCTGCCGCCGACATGTCCGACGACTATAGGGTCGTCCCCACGACCCCGGGACAAGATTGGCCCGCCACCGTCATGTCCGACGACTATACGGTCGTCCCCACGACCCCGGGACCAGGTTGGCCTGCCGCCGACAGGTCCGACGACTATAGGGTCTCCCCACGAACCCGGGACTAGGTTGGCCAATCACCGACATGTCCGACGACAATAGGGTCGTCCCCACGACCACTGGCCGAAGTTGCCCCGCCGCCTACATGTCCGACGACTATAGGGTCGTCCCCACGACCCCGGGACTAGGTTGGCCCGCCGCCGACTTGTCCGACGACTATAGGGTCGTCCCCACGACCCGGGTCAAAGTTGACCAGCCGCCGACATGTCCGACGACTATAGGGTCGTCCCCACGACCCCGGGACTAGGTTGGCCTGTCGCCGACATGTCCAACGACTATAGGGTCGTCCCCACGAACCC
Source organism: Andrena fulva (assembly GCA_946251845.1). NCBI lineage: Eukaryota > Metazoa > Arthropoda > Insecta > Hymenoptera > Andrenidae > Andrena > Andrena fulva. Next base: position 631,562 of record CAMITZ010000126.1, on the reverse strand, counting down.
GGGACTAGGTTGGCCAGTCACCGACATGTCCGACGACTATAGGGTCGTCCCCACGACCACTGGCCAAAGTTGCCCAGCCGCCGACATGTCCGACGACTATAGGGTCGTCCCCACGACCCCGGAACTAGGTTGGCCCGCCGCCGACTTGTCCGACGACTATAGGGTCGTCCCCACGACCGCGGCCAAAGTTGGCCAGCCGCCGACATGTCCGACGACTTTAGGGTCGTCCCCACGACCCCGGGTCTAGGTTGGCCTGCCGCCGACATGTCCAACGAGTATAGGGTCGTCCCCACGAACCCGGGACTAGGTTGGCCCGCCGCCGACTTGTCCGACGACTATAGGGTCGTCCCCACGAACGCGGCCAAAGTTGGCCAGCCGCCGACATGTCCGACGACTTTAGGGTCGTCCCCACGACCCCGGGTCTAGGTTGGCCTGCCGCCGACATGTCCAACGAGTATAGGGTCGTCCCCACGAACCCGGGACTAGGATGGCCAGTCACCGACATGTCCGAAGACTATAGGGTCGTCCCCACGACCACTGGCCAGAGTTGCCCAGCCGCCGACATGTCCGACGACTATAGGGTCGTCCCCACGACCCCGGGACAAGATTGGCCCGCCACCGTCATGTCCGACGACTATACGGTCGTCCCCACGACCCCGGGACCAGGTTGGCCTGCCGCCGACAGGTCCGACGACTATAGGGTCGTCCCCACGAACCCGGGACTAGGTTGGCCAATCACCGACATGTCCGACGACAATAGGGTCGTCCCCACGACCACTGGCCAAAGTTGCCCCGCCGCTTACAAGACCGACGACTATAGGGTCGTCCCCACGACCCCGGGACTAGGTTGGCCCGCCGCCGACTTGTCCGACGACTATAGGGTCGTCCCCACGACCCGGGTCAAAGTTGACCAGCCGCCGACATGTCCGACGACTATAGGGTCGTCCCCACGACCCCGGGACTAGGTTGGCCTGTCGCCGACATGTCCAACGACTATAGGGTCGTCCCCACGAACCCGGGACTAGGTTGGCCAGTCACCGACATGTCCGACGACTATAGGGTCGTCCCCACGACCACTGGCCAAAGTTGCCCAGCCGCCGACATGTCCGACGACTATAGGGTCGTCCCCACGACCCCGGGACTAGGTTGGCCCGCCGCCGACTTGTCCGACGACTATAGGGTCGTCCCCACGAACGCGGCCAAAGTTGGCCAGCCGCCGACATGTCCGACGACTTTAGGGTCGTCCCCACGACCCCGGGTCTAGGTTGGCCTGCCGCCGACATGTCCAACGAGTATAGGGTCGTCCCCACGAACCCGGGACTAGGTTGGCCAGTCACCGACATGTCCGACGACTATAGGGTCGTCCCCACGACCACTGGCCAAAGTTGCCCAGCCGCCGACATGTCCGACGACTATAGGGTCGTCCCCACGACCACGGGCCAAAGTTGCCCTGCTGCCGACATGTCCGACGACTATAGGGTCGTCCCCACGACCACTGGCCAAAGTTGCCCAGCCGCCGACATGTCCGACGACTATAGGGTCGTCCCCACGACCACGGGCCAAATTTGCACTGCCGCCGACATGTCCGACGACTATAGGGTCGTCCCCACGACCACGGGACTAGGTTGGCCCGCCGCCGACATGTCCGACGACTATAGGGTCGTCCCCACGTCCCGGGCCAAAGTTGGCCAGCCGCCGACATGTCCGACGACTATAGGGTCGTCCCCACGACCCCGGGACAAGATTGGCCCGCCACCGTCATGTCCGACGACTATACGGTCGTCCCCACGACCCCGGGACCAGGTTGGCCTGCCGCCGACAGGTCCGACGACTATAGGGTCGTCCCCACGAACCCGGGACTAGGTTGGCCAATCACCGACATGTCCGACGACAATAGGGTCGTCCCCACGACCACTGGCCAAAGTTGCCCCGCCGCCTACATGTCCGACGACTCTAGGGTCGTCCCCACGACCCCGGGACTAGGTTGGCCCGCCGCCGACATGTCCGACGACTATAGGGTCGTCCCCACGCCCCGGGCCAAAGTTGGCCAGCCGCCGACATGTCCGACGACTATAGGGTCGTCCCCAAGACCACGGGCCAAAGTTGCCCTGCCGCCGACATGTCCGACGACTATAGGGTCGTCCCCACGAACCCGGGACTACGTTGTCCAGTCACCGACACGTCCGACGACTATAGGGTCGTCCCCACGACCACTGGCCAAAGTTGCCCTGCCGCCGACATGTCCGACGACTATAGGGTCGTCCCCACGAACCCGGGACTAGGTTGCCCAGTCACCGACATGTCCGACGTCTATAGGGTCGACCCCACGACCACTGGCCAAAGTTGCCCAGCCGCCGACATGTCCGACGACTATAGGGTCGTCCCCACGAACCCGGGACTAGGTTCTCCAGTCACCGACATGTCCGACGACTATAGGGTCGTCCCCACGAACCCGGGACTAGTTTGGCCAGTCACCGACATGTCCGACGACTATAGGGTCGTCCCCACGACCACTGGCCAAAGTTGCCCAGCCGCCGACATGTCCGACGACTATAGGGTCGTCCCCACGACCCCGGGACTAGGTTGGCCCGCCGCCGACATGTCCGACGACTATAGGGTCGTCCCCACGACCCCGGGACTAGGTTGGCCCGCCGCCGACATGTCCGACGACTATAGGGTCGTCCCCACGACCGCGGCCAAAGTTGGCCAGCCGCCGACATGTCCGACGACTTTAGGGTCGTCCCCACGACCCCGGGTCTAGGTTGGCCTGCCGCCGACATGTCCAACGAGTATAGGGTCGTCCCCACGAACCCGGGACTAGGTTGGCCAGTCACCGACATGTCCGACGACTATAGGGTCGTCCCCACGACCACTGGCCAAAGTTGCCCAGCCGCCGACATGTCCGACGACTATAGGGTCGTCCCCACGACCACGGGCCAAAGTTGCCCTGCCGCCGACATGTCCGACGACTATAGGGTCGTCCCCACGACCACTGGCCAAAGTTGCCCAGCCGCCGACATGTCCGACGACTATAGGGTCGTCCCCACGACCACGGGCCAAAGTTGCACTGCCGCCGACATGTCCGACGACTATAGGGTCGTCCCCACGACCACGGGACTAGGTTGGCCCGCCGCCGACATGTCCGACGACTATAGGGTCGTCCCCACGTCCCGGGCCAAAGTTGGCCAGCCGCCGACATGTCCGACGACTATAGGGTCGTCCCCACGACCCCGGGACAAGATTGGCCCGCCACCGTCATGTCCGACGACTATACGGTCGTCCCCACGACCCCGGGACCAGGTTGGCCTGCCGCCGACATGTCCGACGACTATAGGGTCGTCCCCACGACCACTGGCCAAAGTTGCCCAGCCGCCGACATGTCCGACGACTATAGGGTCGTCCCCACGACCCCGGGACTAGGTTGGCCCGCCGCCGACATGTCCGACGACTATACGGTCGTCCCCACGACCACTGGCCAAAGTTGCCCAGCCGCCGACATGTCCGACGACTATAGGGTCGTCCCCACGCCCCGGGCCAAAGTTGGCCAGCCGCCGACATGTCCGACGACTATAGGGTCGTCCCCACGAACCCGGGACTAGGTTGGCCAGTCACCGACATGTCCGACGTCTATAGGGTCGACCCCACGACCACTGGCCAAAGTTGCCCAGCCGCCGACATGTCCGACGACTATAGGGTCGTCCCCACGACCACTGGCCAAAGTTGCCCAGCCGCCGACATGTCCGACGACTATAGGGTCGTCCCCACGACCCCGGGACTAGGTTGGCCCGCCGCCGACATGTCCGACGACTATAGGGTCGTCCCCACGAACCCGGGACTAGGTTGGCCAGTCACCGACATGTCCGAAGACTATAGGGTCGTCCCCACGACCCGGGCCAAAGTTGACCTGCCGCCGACATGTCCGACGACTATAGGGTCGTCCCCACGACCCCGGGACTAGGTTGGCCTGTCGCCGACATGTCCAACGACTATAGGGTCGTCCCCACGAACCCGGGACTAGGTTGGCCAGTCACCGACATGTCCGACGACTATAGGGTCGTCCCCACGACCACTGGCCAAAGTTGCCCAGCCGCCGACATGTCCGACGACTATAGGGTCGTCCCCACGACCCCGGGACTAGGTTGGCCCGCCGCCGACTTATCCGACGACTATAGGGTCGTCCCCACGACCGGGGCCAAAGTTGGCCAGCCGCCGACATGTCCGACGACTTTAGGGTCGTCCCCACGACCCCGGGTCTAGGTTGGCCTGCCGCCGACATGTCCAACGAGTATAGGGTCGTCCCCACGAACCCGGGACTAGGTTGGCCAGTCACCGACATGTCCGAAGACTATAGGGTCGTCCCCACGACCACTGGCCAGAGTTGCCCAGCCGCCGACATGTCCGACGACTATAGGGTCGTCCCCACGACCACGGGCCAAAGTTGCCCTGCCGCCGACATGTCCGACGACTATAGGGTCGTCCCCACGACCACTGGCCAAAGTTGCCCAGCCGCCGACATGTCCGACGACTATAGGGTCGTCCCCACGACCACGGGCCAAAGTTGCACTGCCGCCGACATGTCCGACGACTATAGGGTCGTCCCCACGACCACGGGACTAGGTTGGCCCGCCGCCGACATGTCCGACGACTATAGGGTCGTCCCCACGTCCCGGGCCAAAGTTGGCCAGCCGCCGACATGTCCGACGACTATAGGGTCGTCCCCACGACCCCGGGACAAGATTGGCCCGCCACCGTCATGTCCGACGACTATACGGTCGTCCCCACGACCCCGGGACCAGGTTGGCCTGCCGCCGACATGTCCGACGACTATAGGGTCGTCCCCACGACCCCGGGACAAGATTGGCCCGCCACCGTCATGTCCGACGACTATACGGTCGTCCCCACGACCCCGGGACCAGGTTGGCCTGCCGCCGACAGGTCCGACGACTATAGGGTCGTCCCCACGAACCCGGGACTAGGTTGGCCAATCACCGACATGTCCGACGACAATAGGGTCGTCCCCACGACCACTGGCCGAAGTTGCCCCGCCGCCTACATGTCCGACGACTATAGGGTCGTCCCCACGACCCCGGGACTAGGTTGGCCCGCCGCCGACTTGTCCGACGACTATAGGGTCGTCCCCACGACCCGGGTCAAAGTTGACCAGCCGCCGACATGTCCGACGACTATAGGGTCGTCCCCACGACCCCGGGACTAGGTTGGCCTGTCGCCGACATGTCCAACGACTATAGGGTCGTCCCCACGAACCCGGGACTAGGTTGGCCAGTCACCGACATGTCCGACGACTATAGGGTCGTCCCCACGACCACTGGCCAAAGTTGCCCAGCCGCCGACATGTCCGACGACTATAGGGTCGTCCCCACGACCCCGGAACTAGGTTGGCCCGCCGCCGACTTGTCCGACGACTATAGGGTCGTCCCCACGACCGCGGCCAAAGTTGGCCAGCCGCCGACATGTCCGACGACTTTAGGGTCGTCCCCACGACCCCGGGTCTAGGTTGGCCTGCCGCTGACATGTCCAACGAGTATAGGGTCGTCCCCACGAACCCGGGACTAGGTTGGCCCGCCGCCGACTTGTCCGACGACTATAGGGTCGTCCCCACGAACGCGGCCAAAGTTGGCCAGCCGCCGACATGTCCGACGACTTTAGGGTCGTCCCCACGACCCCGGGTCTAGGTTGGCCTGCCGCCGACATGTCCAACGAGTATAGGGTCGTCCCCACGAACCCGGGACTAGGTTGGCCAGTCACCGACATGTCCGAAGACTATAGGGTCGTCCCCACGACCACTGGCCAGAGTTGCCCAGCCGCCGACATGTCCGACGACTATAGGGTCGTCCCCACGACCCCGGGACAAGATTGGCCCGCCACCGTCATGTCCGACGACTATACGGTCGTCCCCACGACCCCGGGACCAGGTTGGCCTGCCGCCGACAGGTCCGACGACTATAGGGTCGTCCCCACGAACCCGGGACTAGGTTGGCCAATCACCGACATGTCCGACGACAATAGGGTCGTCCCCACGACCACTGGCCAAAGTTGCCCCGCCGCTTACAAGACCGACGACTATAGGGTCGTCCCCACGACCCCGGGACTAGGTTGGCCCGCCGCCGACTTGTCCGACGACTATAGGGTTGTCCCCACGACCCGGGTCAAAGTTGACCAGCCGCCGACATGTCCGACGACTATAGGGTCGTCCCCACGACCCCGGGACTAGGTTGGCCTGTCGCCGACATGTCCAACGACTATAGGGTCGTCCCCACGAACCCGGGACTAGGTTGGCCAGTCACCGACATGTCCGACGACTATAGGGTCGTCCCCACGACCACTGGCCAAAGTTGCCCAGCCGCCGACATGTCCGACGACTATAGGGTCGTCCCCACGACCCCGGGACTAGGTTGGCCCGCCGCCGACTTGTCCGACGACTATAGGGTCGTCCCCACGAACGCGGCCAAAGTTGGCCAGCCGCCGACATGTCCGACGACTTTAGGGTCGTCCCCACGACCCCGGGTCTAGGTTGGCCTGCCGCCGACATGTCCAACGAGTATAGGGTCGTCCCCACGAACCCGGGACTAGGTTGGCCAGTCACCGACATGTCCGACGACTATAGGGTCGTCCCCACGACCACTGGCCAAAGTTGCCCAGCCGCCGACATGTCCGACGACTATAGGGTCGTCCCCACGACCACGGGCCAAAGTTGCCCTGCTGCCGACATGTCCGACGACTATAGGGTCGTCCCCACGACCACTGGCCAAAGTTGCCCAGCCGCCGACATGTCCGACGACTATAGGGTCGTCCCCACGACCACGGGCCAAATTTGCACTGCCGCCGACATGTCCGACGACTATAGGGTCGTCCCCACGACCACGGGACTAGGTTGGCCCGCCGCCGACATGTCCGACGACTATAGGGTCGTCCCCACGTCCCGGGCCAAAGTTGGCCAGCCGCCGACATGTCCGACGACTATAGGGTCGTCCCCACGACCCCGGGACAAGATTGGCCCGCCACCGTCATGTCCGACGACTATACGGTCGTCCCCACGACCCCGGGACCAGGTTGGCCTGCCGCCGACAGGTCCGACGACTATAGGGTCGTCCCCACGAACCCGGGACTAGGTTGGCCAATCACCGACATGTCCGACGACAATAGGGTCGTCCCCACGACCACTGGCCAAAGTTGCCCCGCCGCCTACATGTCCGACGACTCTAGGGTCGTCCCCACGACCCCGGGACTAGGTTGGCCCGCCGCCGACATGTCCGACGACTATAGGGTCGTCCCCACGCCCCGGGCCAAAGTTGGCCAGCCGCCGACATGTCCGACGACTATAGGGTCGTCCCCAAGACCACGGGCCAAAGTTGCCCTGCCGCCGACATGTCCGACGACTATAGGGTCGTCCCCACGAACCCGGGACTACGTTGTCCAGTCACCGACACGTCCGACGACTATAGGGTCGTCCCCACGACCACTGGCCAAAGTTGCCCTGCCGCCGACATGTCCGACGACTATAGGGTCGTCCCCACGAACCCGGGACTAGGTTGCCCAGTCACCGACATGTCCGACGTCTATAGGGTCGACCCCACGACCACTGGCCAAAGTTGCCCAGCCGCCGACATGTCCGACGACTATAGGGTCGTCCCCACGAACCCGGGACTAGGTTCTCCAGTCACCGACATGTCCGACGACTATAGGGTCGTCCCCACGAACCCGGGACTAGTTTGGCCAGTCACCGACATGTCCGACGACTATAGGGTCGTCCCCACGACCACTGGCCAAAGTTGCCCAGCCGCCGACATGTCCGACGACTATAGGGTCGTCCCCACGACCCCGGGACTAGGTTGGCCCGCCGCCGACATGTCCGACGACTATAGGGTCGTCCCCACGACCCCGGGACTAGGTTGGCCCGCCGCCGACATGTCCGACGACTATAGGGTCGTCCCCACGACCGCGGCCAAAGTTGGCCAGCCGCCGACATGTCCGACGACTTTAGGGTCGTCCCCACGACCCCGGGTCTAGGTTGGCCTGCCGCCGACATGTCCAACGAGTATAGGGTCGTCCCCACGAACCCGGGACTAGGTTGGCCAGTCACCGACATGTCCGACGACTATAGGGTCGTCCCCACGACCACTGGCCAAAGTTGCCCAGCCGCCGACATGTCCGACGACTATAGGGTCGTCCCCACGACCACGGGCCAAAGTTGCCCTGCCGCCGACATGTCCGACGACTATAGGGTCGTCCCCACGACCACTGGCCAAAGTTGCCCAGCCGCCGACATGTCCGACGACTATAGGGTCGTCCCCACGACCACGGGCCAAAGTTGCACTGCCGCCGACATGTCCGACGACTATAGGGTCGTCCCCACGACCACGGGACTAGGTTGGCCCGCCGCCGACATGTCCGACGACTATAGGGTCGTCCCCACGTCCCGGGCCAAAGTTGGCCAGCCGCCGACATGTCCGACGACTATAGGGTCGTCCCCACGACCCCGGGACAAGATTGGCCCGCCACCGTCATGTCCGACGACTATACGGTCGTCCCCACGACCCCGGGACCAGGTTGGCCTGCCGCCGACAGGTCCGACGACTATAGGGTCGTCCCCACGAACCCGGGACTAGGTTGGCCAATCACCGACATGTCCGACGACAATAGGGTCGTCCCCACGACCACTGGCCAAAGTTGCCCCGCCGCCTACATGTCCGACGACTATAGGGTCGTCCCCACGACCCCGGGACTAGGTTGGCCCGCCGCCGACATGTCCGACGACTTTAGGGTCGTCCCCACGACCCCGGGTCTAGGTTGGCCTGCCGCCGACATGTCCAACGAGTATAGGGTCGTCCCCACGAACCCGGGACTAGGTTGGCCAGTCACCGACATGTCCGACGACTATAGGGTCGTCCCCACGACCACTGGCCAAAGTTGCCCAGCCGCCGACATGTCCGACGACTATAGGGTCGTCCCCACGACCACGGGCCAAAGTTGCCCTGCTGCCGACATGTCCGACGACTATAGGGTCGTCCCCACGACCACTGGCCAAAGTTGCCCAGCCGCCGACATGTCCGACGACTATAGGGTCGTCCCCACGACCACGGGCCAAATTTGCACTGCCGCCGACATGTCCGACGACTATAGGGTCGTCCCCACGACCACGGGACTAGGTTGGCCCGCCGCCGACATGTCCGACGACTATAGGGTCGTCCCCACGTCCCGGGCCAAAGTTGGCCAGCCGCCGACATGTCCGACGACTATAGGGTCGTCCCCACGACCCCGGGACAAGATTGGCCCGCCACCGTCATGTCCGACGACTATACGGTCGTCCCCACGACCCCGGGACCAGGTTGGCCTGCCGCCGACAGGTCCGACGACTATAGGGTCGTCCCCACGAACCCGGGACTAGGTTGGCCAATCACCGACATGTCCGACGACAATAGGGTCGTCCCCACGACCACTGGCCAAAGTTGCCCCGCCGCCTACATGTCCGACGACTCTAGGGTCGTCCCCACGACCCCGGGACTAGGTTGGCCCGCCGCCGACATGTCCGACGACTATAGGGTCGTCCCCACGCCCCGGGCCAAAGTTGGCCAGCCGCCGACATGTCCGACGACTATAGGGTCGTCCCCAAGACCACGGGCCAAAGTTGCCCTGCCGCCGACATGTCCGACGACTATAGGGTCGTCCCCACGAACCCGGGACTACGTTGTCCAGTCACCGACACGTCCGACGACTATAGGGTCGTCCCCACGACCACTGGCCAAAGTTGCCCTGCCGCCGACATGTCCGACGACTATAGGGTCGTCCCCACGAACCCGGGACTAGGTTGCCCAGTCACCGACATGTCCGACGTCTATAGGGTCGACCCCACGACCACTGGCCAAAGTTGCCCAGCCGCCGACATGTCCGACGACTATAGGGTCGTCCCCACGAACCCGGGACTAGGTTCTCCAGTCACCGACATGTCCGACGACTATAGGGTCGTCCCCACGAACCCGGGACTAGTTTGGCCAGTCACCGACATGTCCGACGACTATAGGGTCGTCCCCACGACCACTGGCCAAAGTTGCCCAGCCGCCGACATGTCCGACGACTATAGGGTCGTCCCCACGACCCCGGGACTAGGTTGGCCCGCCGCCGACATGTCCGACGACTATAGGGTCGTCCCCACGACCCCGGGACTAGGTTGGCCCGCCGCCGACATGTCCGACGACTATAGGGTCGTCCCCACGACCGCGGCCAAAGTTGGCCAGCCGCCGACATGTCCGACGACTTTAGGGTCGTCCCCACGACCCCGGGTCTAGGTTGGCCTGCCGCCGACATGTCCAACGAGTATAGGGTCGTCCCCACGAACCCGGGACTAGGTTGGCCAGTCACCGACATGTCCGACGACTATAGGGTCGTCCCCACGACCACTGGCCAAAGTTGCCCAGCCGCCGACATGTCCGACGACTATAGGGTCGTCCCCACGACCACGGGCCAAAGTTGCCCTGCCGCCGACATGTCCGACGACTATAGGGTCGTCCCCACGACCACTGGCCAAAGTTGCCCAGCCGCCGACATGTCCGACGACTATAGGGTCGTCCCCACGACCACGGGCCAAAGTTGCACTGCCGCCGACATGTCCGACGACTATAGGGTCGTCCCCACGACCACGGGACTAGGTTGGCCCGCCGCCGACATGTCCGACGACTATAGGGTCGTCCCCACGTCCCGGGCCAAAGTTGGCCAGCCGCCGACATGTCCGACGACTATAGGGTCGTCCCCACGACCCCGGGACAAGATTGGCCCGCCACCGTCATGTCCGACGACTATACGGTCGTCCCCACGACCCCGGGACCAGGTTGGCCTGCCGCCGACAGGTCCGACGACTATAGGGTCGTCCCCACGAACCCGGGACTAGGTTGGCCAATCACCGACATGTCCGACGACAATAGGGTCGTCCCCACGACCACTGGCCAAACTTGCCCCGCCGCCTACATGTCCGACGACTATAGGGTCGTCCCCACGACCCCGGGACTAGGTTGGCCCGCCGCCGACATGTCCGACGACTATAGGGTCGTCCCCACTCCCGGGCCAAAGTTGGCCAGCCGCCGACATGTCCGACGACTATAGGGTCGTCCCCAAGACCACGGGCCAAAGTTGCCCTGCCGCCGACATGTCCGACGACTATAGGGTCGTCCCCACGAACCCGGGACTACGTTGTCCAGTCACCGACACGTCCGACGACTATAGGGTCGTCCCCACGACCACTGGCCAAAGTTGCCCTGCCGCCGACATGTCCGACGACTATAGGGTCGTCCCCACGACCCCGGGACTAGGTTGGCCCGCCGCCGACATGTCCGACGACTATAGGGTCGTCCCCACGCCCCGGGCCAAAGTTGGCCAGCCGCCGACATGTCCGACGACTATAGGGTCGTCCACACGACCCCGGGACAAGATTGGCCCGCCAACGTCATGTCCGACGACTATAGGGTCGTCCCCACGACCCCGGGGCTAGGTTGGCCTGCCGCCGACATGTCCGACGACTATAGGGTCGTCCCCACGAACCCGGGACTAGGTTGGCCAGTCACCGACATGTCCGGAGACTATAGGGTCGGCCCCACGACCCCAGGACTAGGTTGGCCTGTCGCCGACATGTCCAACGACTATAGGGTCGTCCCCACGAACCCGGGACTAGGTTGGCCAGCCACCGACATGTCCGACGACTATAGGGTCGTCCCCACGAACCCGGGACTAGGTTGGCCAGTCACCGACATGTCCGGAGACTATAGGGTCGGCCCCACGACCCCAGGACTAGGTTGGCCTGTCGCCGACATGTCCAACGACTTTAGGGACGTCCCCACGACCCCGGGTCTAGGTTGGCCTGCCGCCGACATGTCCGACGAGTATAGGGTCGTCCCCACGAACCCGGGACTAGGTTGGCCAGTCACCGACATGTCCGACGACTATAGGGTCGTCCCCACGACCACTGGCCAAAGTTGCCCAGCCGCCGACATGTCCGACGACTATAGGGTCGTCCCCACGACCACGGGCCAAAGTTGCCCTGCCGCCGACATGTCCGACGACTATAGGGTCGTCCCCACGACCACTGGCCAAAGTTGCCCAGCCGCCGACATGTCCGACGACTATAGGGTCGTCCCCACGACCACGGGCCAAAGTTGCACTGCCGCCGAAATGTCCGACGACTATAGGGTCGTCCCCACGACCACGGGACTAGGTTGGCCCGCCGCCGACATGTCCGACGACTATAGGGTCGTCCCCACGCCCCGGGCCAAAGTTGGCCAGCCGCCGACATGTCCGACGACTATAGGGTCGTCCCCACGACCACGGGCCAAAGTTGCCCTGCCGCCGACATGTCCGACGACTATAGGGTCGTCCCCACGACCACTGGCCAAACTTGCCCAGCCGCCGACATGTCCGACGACTATAGGGTCGTCCCCACGACCATGGGCCAAAGTTGCACTGCCGCCGACATGTCCGACGACTATAGGGTCGTCCCCACGACCCCGGGACAAGATTGGCCCGCCACCGTCATGTCCGACGACTATACGGTCGTCCCCACGACCCCGGGACTAGGTTGGCCTGCCGCCGACAGGTCCGACGACTATAGGGTCGTCCCCACGAAACCGGGACTAGGTTGGCCAGTCACCGACATGTCCGACGACAATAGGGTCGTCCCCACGACCACTGGCCAAAGATGCCCCGCCGCCGACATGTCCGACGACTATAGGGTCGTCCCCACGACCCCGGGACTAGGTTGGCCCGCCGCCGACATGTCCGACGACTATAGGGTCGTCCCCACGAACCCGGGACTACGTTGTCCAGTCACCGACATGTCCGACGACTATACGGTCGTCCCCACGACCACTGGCCAAAGTTGCCCAGCCGCCGACATGTCCGACGACTATAGGGTCGTCCCCACGCCCCGGGCCAAAGTTGGCCAGCCGCCGACATGTCCGACGACTATAGGGTCGTCCCCACGAACCCGGGACTAGGTTGGCGAGTCACCGACATGTCCGACGTCTATAGGGTCGACCCCACGACCACTGGCCAAAGTTGCCCAGCCGCCGACATGTCCGACGACTATAGGGTCGTCCCCACGACCACTGGCCAAAGTTGCCCAGCCGCCGACATGTCCGACGACTATAGGGTCGTCCCCACGACCCCGGGACTAGGTTGGCCCGCCGCCGACATGTCCGACGACTATAGGGTCGTCCCCACGAACCCGGGACTAGGTTGGCCAGTCACCGACATGTCCGAAGACTATAGGGTCGTCCCCACGACCCGGGCCAATGTTGACCTGCCGCCGACATGTCCGACGACTATAGGGTCGTCCCCACGAACCCGGGACTAGGTTGGCCAGTCACCGACATGTCCGACGACTATAGGGTCGTCCCCACGACCACTGGCCAAAGTTGCCCAGCCGCCGACATGTCCGACGACTATAGGGTCGTCCCCACGACCCCGGGACTAGGTTGGCCCGCCGCCGACTTATCCGACGACTATAGGGTCGTCCCCACGACCGGGGCCAAAGTTGGCCAGCCGCCGACATGTCCGACGACTTTAGGGTCGTCCCCACGACCCCGGGTCTAGGTTGGCCTGCCGCCGACATGTCCAACGAGTATAGGGTCGTCCCCACGAACCCGGGACTAGGTTGGCCAGTCACCGACATGTCCGAAGACTATAGGGTCGTCCCCACGACCACTGGCCAGAGTTGCCCAGCCGCCGACATGTCCGACGACTATAGGGTCGTCCCCACGACCACGGGCCAAAGTTGCCCTGCCGCCGACATGTCCGACGATTATAGGGTCGTCCCCACGACCACTGGCCAAAGTTGCCCAGCCGCCGACATGTCCGACGACTATAGGGTCGTCCCCACGACCACGGGCCAAAGTTGCACTGCCGCCGATATGTCCGACGACTATAGGGTCGTCCCCACGACCACGGGACTAGGTTGGCCCGCCGCCGACATGTCCGACGACTATAGGGTCGTCCCCACGTCCCGGGCCAAAGTTGGCCAGCCGCCGACATGTCCGACGACTATAGGGTCGTCCCCACGACCCCGGGACAAGATTGGCCCGCCAACGTCATGTCCGACGACTATACGGACGTCCCCACGACCCCGGGACCAGGTTGGCCTGCCGCCGACATGTCCGACGACTATAGGGTCGTCCCCACGACCCCGGGACAAGATTGGCCCGCCACCGTCATGTCCGACGACTATACGGTCGTCCCCACGACCCCGGGACCAGGTTGGCCTGCCGCCGACAGGTCCGACGACTATAGGGTCGTCCCCACGAACCCGGGACTAGGTTGGCCAATCACCGACATGTCCGACGACAATAGGGTCGTCCCCACGACCACTGGCCAAAGTTGCCCCGCCGCCTACATGTCCGACGACTATAGGGTCGTCCCCACGACCCCGGGACTAGGTTGGCCCGCCGCCGACTTGTCCGACGAATATAGGTTCGTGCCTACGACCCTGGGCATACGTTGGCCCGCCGCCGACATGTCCGACGACTATAGGGTCGTCCCCAAGACCACGGGCCAAAGTTGCCCTGCCGCCGACATGTCCGACGACTACAGGGTCGTCCCCACGACCCCGGGTCTAGGTTGGCCCGCCGTCGACATGTCCGACGACTATAGGGTCGTCCCAACGCCCCGGGCCAAAGTTGGCCAGCCGCCGACATGTCCGACGACTATAGGGTCGTCCCCACGACCCCGGGACTAGATTGGCCCGCCACCGTCATGTCCGACGACTATACGGTCGTCCCCACGACCCCGGGACTAGGTTTGCCCGCCGACGACGTGTCCTACGACTATGGGGTCGTCCCCACGACCACGAGACTAGGTTGGCCAGCCGCCGACATGTCCGATGCCTATAGGGTCGTCCCCACCACCCCGGGTCTAGGTTGGCCAGCCGCCGACATGTCCGACGATTATAGGGTCGTCCCCACGACCACGGGCCAAAGTTGCCCTGCCGCCGACATGTCCGACGACTATAGGGTCGTCCCCACGACCCCGGGGCTAGATTGCCCCGGCACCGTCATGTCCGACGACTATAGGGTCGTCCCCACGACCGCGGGACTAGGTTGGCCCGCCGCCGACTTATCCGACGTCTATAGGGTCGTCCCCACGACCACGGGCCAATGTTGCCATGCCGCCGACATGTCCGACGACTATAGGGTCGTCCCCACGACCCCGGGACTAGGTTGGCCCGCCGCCGACATGTCCGACGACTATAGGGTCGTCCCCACGCCCCGGGCCAAAGTTGGCCAGCCGCCGACATGTCCGACGACTATAGGGTCGTCCCCACGACCCCGGGACTAGGTTGGTCCGCCGCCGACATGTCCGACGTCTAAAGGGTCGTCCCCACGACCCCGGGGCTAGATTGCATCCGGCACCGTCATGTCCGACGACTATAGGGTCGTCCCCACGACCCCGGGACCAGGTTGGCCCGCCGCCGACTTGTCCCGCCGCCGACTTGTCCGACGACTATAGGGTCGTCTCCACGACCCCGGGACTAGGTTGGCCAGTCACCGACATGTCCGACGACTATAGGGTCGTCCCCACGACTCCGGGCCAAAGTTGACCTGCCGCCGACATGTCCGACGACTATAGGGTCGTCCCCACGACCCCGGGACTAGGTTGGCCTGCCGCCGACATGTCCAACGACTATAGGGTCGTCCCCACGACCCCGGGACTAGGTTGGCCCGCCGCCGACTTGTCCGACGACTATAGGGTCGTCCACACGACCCGGGCCAAAGTTGACGGGCCGCCGACATGTCCGACGACTATAGGGTCATCCCCACGACCCCGGGACTAGGTTGGTCTGCCGCCGACATGTCCGACGACTATAGGGTCGTCCCCACGACCCCGGGACAAGATTGGCCCGCCACCGTCATGTCCGACGACTATACGGTCGTCCCCACGACCCCGGGACTAGGTTGGCCTGCCGCCGACATGTCCGACGACTATAGGGTCGTCCCCAAGACCACGGGCCAAAGTTGGCCGGCCGCCGACATGTCCGACGACTATAGGGTCATCCCCACGACCCCGGGACTAGGTTGGTCTGCCGCCGACATGTCCGACGACTATAGGGTCGTCCCCACGACCCCGGGACAAGATTGGCCCGCCACCGACATGTCCGACGACTTTAGGGTCGTCCCCACGACCCCGGGTCTAGGTTGGACCGCCGCCGACTTGTCCGACGACTATAGGGTCGTCCCCACGACCCCGGGAGTAGGATGGCCCGCCGCCGACTTGTCCGACGACTTTAGGGTCGTCCCCACGACCCCGGGTCTAGGTTGGACCGCCGCCGACTTGTCCGACGACTATAGGGTCGTCCCCACGACCCCGGGACTAGGTTGGCCAGCCGCCGACATGTCCGACGACTATACGGTCGTCCCCACGGCCACGGGACTAGGTTGGCCCGCCGCCGACTTGTCCGACGACTATAGGGACGTCCCTACAACCCCGGGACTAGGTTGCCCAGCCGCCGACATGTCCGACGTCTATAGGGTCGTCCCCACGACCCCGGGGCTAGATTGCCCCGGCACCGTCATGTCCGACGACTATAGGGTCGTCCCCACGACCGCGGGACTAGGTTGGCCCGCCGCCGACTTATCCGACGTCTATAGGGTCGTCCCCACGACCACGGGCCAATGTTGCCATGCCGCCGACATGTCCGACGACTATAGGGTCGTCCCCACGACCCCGGGACTAGGTTGGCCCGCCGCCGACATGTCCGACGACTATAGGGTCGTCCCCACGCCCCGGGCCAAAGTTGGCCAGCCGCCGACATGTCCGACGACTATAGGGTCGTCCCCACGACCCCGGGACTAGGTTGGTCCGCCGCCGACATGTCCGACGTCTAAAGGGTCGTCCCCACGACCCCGGGGCTAGATTGCCCCCGGCACCGTCATGTCCGACGACTATAGGGTCGTCCCCACGACCCCGGGACCAGGTTGGCCCGCCGCCGACTTGTCCCGCCGCCGACTTGTCCGACGACTATAGGGTCGTCTCCACGACCCCGGGACTAGGTTGGCCAGTCACCGACATGTCCGACGACTATAGGGTCGTCCCCACGACTCCGGGACTAGGTTGGCCCGCCGCCGACTTGTCCGACGACTATAGGGCCGTCCCCACGACCTCAGGACTAGGTTGGCCCGCCGCCGACTTGTCCGACGACTATAGGGTCGTCCCGACCACCCCGGGACTAGGTTGGCCAGCCGCCGACATGTCCGACGTCTATAGGGTCGTCCCCTCCACCCCGGGGTTAGATTGCCCCGGCACCGTCACGTCCGACGACTATAGGGTCGTCTCCACGACCCCGGGACTAGGTTAGCCAGTCACCGGCATGTCCGACGACTATAGGGTCGTCCCCACGACCCCGGGCCAAAGTTGCCCTGCCGCCGACATGTCCGACAACTATAGGGTCGTCCCCACGACCCCGGGCCAAAGCTGGCCAACCGCCAACATGTCCGACGGCTATAGGGTCGTCCCCGAGACCCCGGGATTAGGATGGCCCGCCGCCGACTTGTCCGACGATTATAGGGTCGTCTCCACGACCCCGGGACTAGGTTGGCCGGCCGCCGACATGTCCGACGACTATAGGGTCGTCCCCAAGACCACGGGCCAAAGTTGCCCTGCCGCCGACATGTCCGACGACTACAGGGTCGTCCCCACGACCCCGGGTCTAGGTTGGCCCGCCGTCGACATGTCCGACGACTATAGGGTCGTCCCAACGCCCCGGGCCAAAGTTGGCCAGCCGCCGACATGTCCGACGACTATAGGGTCGTCCCCACGACCCCGGGACTAGATTGGCCCGCCACCGTCATGTCCGACGACTATACGGTCGTCCCCACGACCCCGGGACTAGGTTTGCCCGCCGACGACGTGTCCTACGACTATGGGGTCGTCCCCACGACCACGAGACTAGGTTGGCCAGCCGCCGACATGTCCGATGCCTATAGGGTCGTCCCCACCACCCCGGGTCTAGGTTGGCCAGCCGCCGACATGTCCGACGATTATAGGGTCGTCCCCACGACCACGGGCCAAAGTTGCCCTGCCGCCGACATGTCCGACGACTATAGGGTCGTCCCCACGACCCCGGGGCTAGATTGCCCCGGCACCGTCATGTCCGACGACTATAGGGTCGTCCCCACGACCGCGGGACTAGGTTGGCCCGCCGCCGACTTATCCGACGTCTATAGGGTCGTCCCCACGACCACGGGCCAATGTTGCCATGCCGCCGACATGTCCGACGACTATAGGGTCGTCCCCACGACCCCGGGACTAGGTTGGCCCGCCGCCGACATGTCCGACGACTATAGGGTCGTCCCCACGCCCCGGGCCAAAGTTGGCCAGCCGCCGACATGTCCGACGACTATAGGGTCGTCCCCACGACCCCGGGACTAGGTTGGTCCGCCGCCGACATGTCCGACGTCTAAAGGGTCGTCCCCACGACCCCGGGGCTAGATTGCATCCGGCACCGTCATGTCCGACGACTATAGGGTCGTCCCCACGACCCCGGGACCAGGTTGGCCCGCCGCCGACTTGTCCCGCCGCCGACTTGTCCGACGACTATAGGGTCGTCTCCACGACCCCGGGACTAGGTTGGCCAGTCACCGACATGTCCGACGACTATAGGGTCGTCCCCACGACTCCGGGCCAAAGTTGACCTGCCGCCGACATGTCCGACGACTATAGGGTCGTCCCCACGACCCCGGGACTAGGTTGGCCTGCCGCCGACATGTCCAACGACTATAGGGTCGTCCCCAGTACCCCGGGACTAGGTTGGCCCGCCGCCGACTTGTCCGACGACTATAGGGTCGTCCACACGACCCGGGCCAAAGTTGACGGGCCGCCGACATGTCCGACGACTATAGGGTCATCCCCACGACCCCGGGACTAGGTTGGTCTGCCGCCGACATGTCCGACGACTATAGGGTCGTCCCCACGACCCCGGGACAAGATTGGCCCGCCACCGTCATGTCCGACGACTATACGGTCGTCCCCACGACCCCGGGACTAGGTTGGCCTGCCGCCGACATGTCCGACGACTATAGGGTCGTCCCCAAGACCACGGGCCAAAGTTGGCCGGCCGCCGACATGTCCGACGACTATAGGGTCATCCCCACGACCCCGGGACTAGGTTGGTCTGCCGCCGACATGTCCGACGACTATAGGGTCGTCCCCACGACCCCGGGACAAGATTGGCCCGCCACCGACATGTCCGACGACTTTAGGGTCGTCCCCACGACCCCGGGTCTAGGTTGGACCGCCGCCGACTTGTCCGACGACTATAGGGTCGTCCCCACGACCCCGGGAGTAGGATGGCCCGCCGCCGACTTGTCCGACGACTTTAGGGTCGTCCCCACGACCCCGGGTCTAGGTTGGACCGCCGCCGACTTGTCCGACGACTATAGGGTCGTCCCCACGACCCCGGGACTAGGTTGGCCCGCCGCCGACATGTCCGACGACTATAGGGTCGTCCCCACGCCCCGGGCCAAAGTTGGCCAGCCGCCGACATGTCCGACGACTATAGGGTCGTCCCCACGACCCCGGGACTAGGTTGGTCCGCCGCCGACATGTCCGACGTCTAAAGGGTCGTCCCCACGACCCCGGGGCTAGATTGCCCCCGGCACCGTCATGTCCGACGACTATAGGGTCGTCCCCACGACCCCGGGACCAGGTTGGCCCGCCGCCGACTTGTCCCGCCGCCGACTTGTCCGACGACTATAGGGTCGTCTCCACGACCCCGGGACTAGGTTGGCCAGTCACCGACATGTCCGACGACTATAGGGTCGTCCCCACGACTCCGGGACTAGGTTGGCCCGCCGCCGACTTGTCCGACGACTATAGGGCCGTCCCCACGACCTCAGGACTAGGTTGGCCCGCCGCCGACTTGTCCGACGACTATAGGGTCGTCCCGACCACCCCGGGACTAGGTTGGCCAGCCGCCGACATGTCCGACGTCTATAGGGTCGTCCCCTCCACCCCGGGGTTAGATTGCCCCGGCACCGTCACGTCCGACGACTATAGGGTCGTCTCCACGACCCCGGGACTAGGTTAGCCAGTCACCGGCATGTCCGACGACTATAGGGTCGTCCCCACGACCCCGGGCCAAAGTTGCCCTGCCGCCGACATGTCCGACAACTATAGGGTCGTCCCCACGACCCCGGGCCAAAGCTGGCCAACCGCCAACATGTCCGACGGCTATAGGGTCGTCCCCGAGACCCCGGGATTAGGATGGCCCGCCGCCGACTTGTCCGACGATTATAGGGTCGTCTCCACGACCCCGGGACTAGGTTGGCCGGCCGCCGACATGTCCGACGACTATAGGGTCGTCCCCACGACCACGGGCCAAAGTTGCCCTGCCGCCGACATGTCCGACGACTATAGGGTCGTCCTCACGACCACGGGCCAAAGTTGCCCTGCCGCCGACATGTCCGACGACTATAGGGTCGTCCCCACGACCGCGGGTCTAGGTTGGCCCGCCGCCGACTTTTCCGACGACTATAGGGTCGCCCCCACGACCCCAGGACTAGATTGGCCCGCCACCATCATGTCCGACGACTGTAGGGTCGTCCCCACGACCACGGGACTAGGTTGGCCCGCCGCCGACTTGTCCAACGACTATAGGGTCGTCCCCACGAACCCGGGACTACGTTGGCCAGTCACCGACATGTCCGACGACTATAGGGTCGCCCCCACGACCACGGGCCAAAGTTGCCCTGCCGCCGACATGTCCGACGACTATAGGGTCGTCCCCACGACCGCGGGTCTAGGTTGGCCCGCCGCCGACTTTTCCGACGACTATAGGGTCGTCCCCACGACCCCGGGAGTAGGTTGGCCCGCCGCCGACTTGTCCGACGATTATAGGGTCGTCCCCACGACCCCGGGACTAGGTTGGCCAGCCGCCGACATGTCCGACGACTATAGGGTCGTCCCCGCGACCACGGGCCAAAGATGCCCTGCCGCCGACATGTCCGACGACTATAGGGTCGTCCCCACGACCCCGAGACTAGGTTGGCCCGCCGCCGACTTGTCCGACGACTATAGAGTCGTCCCCACGACCCAGGGACTAGGTTGGTCCGCCGCGGACTAGTCCGACGACTATAGGGTCGTCCCAACGACCCCGGGACTAGATTGGCCCGCCACCATCATGTACGACGACTATAGGGACGTCCCCACGACCACGGGACTAGGTTGGCCCGCCGCCGACTTGTCCGACGACTATAGGGTCGTGCCTACCACCCCGGGACTAGGATGACCCGCCGCCGACTTTTCCGACGACTATAGGGTCGTCCCCACGAACCCGGGATTAGGTTGGCCATTCACCGACATGTCCGACGACTATAGGGTCGTCCTCACGACCACGGGCCAAAGTTGCCCTGCCGCCGACATGTCCGACGACTATAGGGTCGTCCCCACGACCCCGGGACTAGGTTGGCCAGCCTCCGACATATCCGACGACTATAGGGTCGTCCCCACGACCATGAGCCAAAGTTGACCTGCCGCCGACATGTCCGACGACTATAGGGTCGTCCGCACGACCCCGGGACTAGATTGGCCCGCCACCGTGATGTCCGACGACAATAGGGTCGTCCCCACGACCACGGGCCAAAGCTGGCCAGCCGCCGACATGTCCGACGACTATAGGGTCGTCTCCACGACCCCGGGACTAGATTGTCCCGCCACCATCATGTCCGACGACTATAGGGACGTCCCCACGACCACGCGACTAGGTTGGGCCGCCGCCGACTAGTCCGACGACTATAGGGTCGTCCCAACAACCCCGGGACTAGATTGGCCCGCCACCATCATGTCCGACGACTATAGGGACGTCCCCACGACCACGGGACTAGGTTGGCCCGCCGCCGACTTGTCCGACGACTATAGGGTCGTGCCTACCACCCCGGGACTAGGATGACCCGCCGCCGACATGTCCGACGACTATACGGTCGCCTCCACGACCCCGGGACAAGATTGGCCCGCCACCATCATGTCCGACGACTATAGGGACGTCCCCACGACCACGCGACTAGGTTGGGCCGCCGCCGACTTGTCCGACGACTATAGGGTCGTGCCTACCACCCCGGGACTAGGTTGGCCAGTCACCGACATGTCCGACGACTATAGGGTCGTCCCCACGACCATGGGCCAAAGTTGCCCTGCCCGCGACATGTCCGACGACTATAGGGTCGTCCCCACGACCACTGGCCAAAGTTGCCCCGCCGCCGACACGTCGGACGACTATAGGGTCGTCCCCACGACCCCGGGACTAGGTTGGCCAGCCGCCGACATGTCCGACGTCTATAGGGTCGTCCCCACGACCCCGGGACCAGGTTGGCCCGCCGCCGACTTGTCCCGCCGCCGACTTGTCCCGCCGCCGACTTGTCCCGCCGCCGACTTGTCCGACGACTATAGGGTCGTCTCCACGACCCCGGGACTAGGTTGGCCAGTCACCGACTTGTCCGACGACTATAGGGTCGTCCCCACGACCCCGGGACTAGGTTGGCCCGCCGCCGACTTGTCCGACGACTATAGGGTCGTCCCCACGACCCCGGGCCAAAGCTGGCCAACCGCCAACATGTCCGACGGCTATAGGGTCGTCCCCGCGACCCCGCGAGTAGGATGGCCCGCCGCCGACTTGTCCGACGACTATAGGGTCGTCTCCACGACCCCGGGACTAGGTTGGCCAGCCGCCGACATGTCCGACGACTATAGGGTCGTCCCCACGACCACGGGCCAAAGTTGCCCTGCCGCCGACATGTCCGACGACTATAGGGTCGTCCTCACGACCACGGGCCAAAGTTGCCCTGCCGCCGACATGTCCGACGACTATAGGGTCGTCCCCACGACCGCGGGTCTAGGTTGGCCCGCCGCCGACTTGTCCGACGACTATAGGGTCGTCTCCACGACCCCGGGACTAGGTTGGCCAGCCGCCGACATGTCCGACGACTATAGGGTCGTCCCCACGACCACGGGCCAAAGTTGCCCTGCCGCCGACATGTCCGACGACTATAGGGTCGTCCTCACGACCACGGGCCAAAGTTGCCCTGCCGCCGACATGTCCGACGACTATAGGGTCGTCCCCACGACCGCGGGACTAGGTTGGTCCGCCGCCGACATGTCCGACGTCTAAAGGGTCGTCCCCACGACCCCGGGGCTAGATTGCCCCGGCACCGTCATGTCCGACGACTATAGGGTCGTCTCCACGACCCGGGGACTAGGTTGGCCAGTCACCGACTTGTCCGACGACTATAGGGTCGTCCCCACGACTCCGGGACTAGGTTGACCCGCCGCCGACTTGTCGGACGACTATAGGGTCGTCCCCACGACCCCGGGACTAGGTTGGCCCGCCGCCGACTTGTCCGACGACTATAGGGTCGTCCCCACAACCCCGGGCCAAAGCTGGCCAACCGCCAACATGTCCGACGCCTATAGGGTCGTCCCCGCGACCCCGGGACTAGGATGGCCCGCCGCCGACTTGTCCGACGACTATAGGGTCGCCCCCACGACCCCAGGACTAGATTGGCCCGCCACCATCATGTCCGACGACTGTAGGGTCGTCCCCACGACCACGGGCCAAAGCTGGCCCGCCGCCGACATGTCCGACGACTATAGGGTCGTCCTCACGACCACGGGCCAAAGTTGCCCTGCCGCCGACATGTCCGACGACTATAGGGTCGTCCGCACGACCCCGGGACTAGATTGGCCCGCCACCGTCATGTCCGACGACAATAGGGTCGTCCCCACGACCACGGGCCAAAGCTGGCCCGCCGCCGACATGTCCGACGACTATAGGGTCGTCTCCACGACCCCGGGACTAGATTGGCCTGCCACCATCATGTCCGACGACTATAGGGACGTCCCCACGACCACGGGACTAGGTTGGGCCGCCGCCGACTAGTCCGACGACTATAGGGTCGTCCTCACGACCACGGGCCAAAGTTGCCCTGCCGCCGACATGTCCGACGACTATACGGTCGTCCCCACGGCCACGGGACTAGGTTGGCCCGCCGCCGACTTGTCCGACGACTATAGGGACGTCCCTACAACCCCGGGACTAGGTTGCCCAGCCGCCGACATGTCCGACGTCTATAGGGTCGTCCCCACGACCCCGGGGCTAGATTGCCCCGGCACCGTCATGTCCGACGACTATAGGGTCGTCCCCACGACCGCGGGACTAGGTTGGCCCGCCGCCGACTTATCCGACGTCTATAGGGTCGTCCCCACGACCACGGGCCAATGTTGCCATGCCGCCGACATGTCCGACGACTATAGGGTCGTCCCCACGACCCCGGGACTAGGTTGGCCCGCCGCCGACATGTCCGACGACTATAGGGTCGTCCCCACGCCCCGGGCCAAAGTTGGCCAGCCGCCGACATGTCCGACGACTATAGGGTCGTCCCCACGACCCCGGGACTAGGTTGGTCCGCCGCCGACATGTCCGACGTCTAAAGGGTCGTCCCCACGACCCCGGGGCTAGATTGCCCCCGGCACCGTCATGTCCGACGACTATAGGGTCGTCCCCACGACCCCGGGACCAGGTTGGCCCGCCGCCGACTTGTCCCGCCGCCGACTTGTCCGACGACTATAGGGTCGTCTCCACGACCCCGGGACTAGGTTGGCCAGTCACCGACATGTCCGACGACTATAGGGTCGTCCCCACGACTCCGGGACTAGGTTGGCCCGCCGCCGACTTGTCCGACGACTATAGGGCCGTCCCCACGACCTCAGGACTAGGTTGGCCCGCCGCCGACTTGTCCGACGACTATAGGGTCGTCCCGACCACCCCGGGACTAGGTTGGCCAGCCGCCGACATGTCCGACGTCTATAGGGTCGTCCCCTCCACCCCGGGGTTAGATTGCCCCGGCACCGTCACGTCCGACGACTATAGGGTCGTCTCCACGACCCCGGGACTAGGTTAGCCAGTCACCGGCATGTCCGACGACTATAGGGTCGTCCCCACGACCCCGGGCCAAAGTTGCCCTGCCGCCGACATGTCCGACAACTATAGGGTCGTCCCCACGACCCCGGGCCAAAGCTGGCCAACCGCCAACATGTCCGACGGCTATAGGGTCGTCCCCGAGACCCCGGGATTAGGATGGCCCGCCGCCGACTTGTCCGACGATTATAGGGTCGTCTCCACGACCCCGGGACTAGGTTGGCCGGCCGCCGACATGTCCGACGACTATAGGGTCGTCCCCACGACCACGGGCCAAAGTTGCCCTGCCGCCGACATGTCCGACGACTATAGGGTCGTCCTCACGACCACGGGCCAAAGTTGCCCTGCCGCCGACATGTCCGACGACTATAGGGTCGTCCCCACGACCGCGGGTCTAGGTTGGCCCGCCGCCGACTTTTCCGACGACTATAGGGTCGCCCCCACGACCCCGGGACTAGATTGGCCCGCCACCATCATGTACGACGACTATAGGGACGTCCCCACGACCACGGGACTAGGTTGGCCCGCCGCCGACTTGTCCGACGACTATAGGGTCGTGCCTACCACCCCGGGACTAGGATGACCCGCCGCCGACTTTTCCGACGACTATAGGGTCGTCCCCACGAACCCGGGACTAGGTTGGCCATTCACCGACATGTCCGACGACTATAGGGTCGTCCTCACGACCACGGGCCAAAGTTGCCCTGCCGCCGACATGTCCGACGACTATAGGGTCGTCCCCACGACCCCGGGACTAGGTTGGCCAGCCTCCGACATATCCGACGACTATAGGGTCGTCCCCACGACCATGAGCCAAAGTTGACCTGCCGCCGACATGTCCGACGACTATAGGGTCGTCCGCACGACCCCGGGACTAGATTGGCCCGCCACCGTGATGTCCGACGACAATAGGGTCGTCCCCACGACCACGGGCCAAAGCTGGCCAGCCGCCGACATGTCCGACGACTATAGGGTCGTCTCCACGACCCCGGGACTAGATTGTCCCGCCACCATCATGTCCGACGACTATAGGGACGTCCCCACGACCACGCGACTAGGTTGGGCCGCCGCCGACTAGTCCGACGACTATAGGGTCGTCCCAACAACCCCGGGACTAGATTGGCCCGCCACCATCATGTCCGACGACTATAGGGACGTCCCCACGACCACGGGACTAGGTTGGCCCGCCGCCGACTTGTCCGACGACTATAGGGTCGTGCCTACCACCCCGGGACTAGGATGACCCGCCGCCGACATGTCCGACGACTATACGGTCGCCTCCACGACCCCGGGACAAGATTGGCCCGCCACCATCATGTCCGACGACTATAGGGACGTCCCCACGACCACGCGACTAGGTTGGGCCGCCGCCGACTTGTCCGACGACTATAGGGTCGTGCCTACCACCCCGGGACTAGGTTGGCCAGTCACCGACATGTCCGACGACTATAGGGTCGTCCCCACGACCATGGGCCAAAGTTGCCCTGCCCGCGACATGTCCGACGACTATAGGGTCGTCCCCACGACCACTGGCCAAAGTTGCCCCGCCGCCGACACGTCGGACGACTATAGGGTCGACCCCACGACCCCGGGACTAGGTTGGCCAGCCGCCGACATGTCCGACGTCTATAGGGTCGTCCCCACGACCCCGGGACCAGGTTGGCCCGCCGCCGACTTGTCCCGCCGCCGACTTGTCCCGCCGCCGACTTGTCCCGCCGCCGACTTGTCCGACGACTATAGGGTCGTCTCCACGACCCCGGGACTAGGTTGGCCAGTCACCGACTTGTCCGACGACTATAGGGTCGTCCCCACGACCCCGGGACTAGGTTGGCCCGCCGCCGACTTGTCCGACGACTATAGGGTCGTCCCCACGACCCCGGGCCAAAGCTGGCCAACCGCCAACATGTCCGACGGCTATAGGGTCGTCCCCGCGACCCCGGGAGTAGGATGGCCCGCCGCCGACTTGTCCGACGACTATAGGGTCGTCTCCACGACCCCGGGACTAGGTTGGCCAGCCGCCGACATGTCCGACGACTATAGGGTCGTCCCCACGACCACGGGCCAAAGTTGCCCTGCCGCCGACATGTCCGACGACTATAGGGTCGTCCTCACGACCACGGGCCAAAGTTGCCCTGCCGCCGACATGTCCGACGACTATAGGGTCGTCCCCACGACCGCGGGTCTAGGTTGGCCCGCCGCCGACTTGTCCGACGACTATAGGGTCGTCTCCACGACCCCGGGACTAGGTTGGCCAGCCGCCGACATGTCCGACGACTATAGGGTCGTCCCCACGACCACGGGCCAAAGTTGCCCTGCCGCCGACATGTCCGACGACTATAGGGTCGTCCTCACGACCACGGGCCAAAGTTGCCCTGCCGCCGACATGTCCGACGACTATAGGGTCGTCCCCACGACCGCGGGACTAGGTTGGTCCGCCGCCGACATGTCCGACGTCTAAAGGGTCGTCCCCACGACCCCGGGGCTAGATTGCCCCGGCACCGTCATGTCCGACGACTATAGGGTCGTCTCCACGACCCCGGGACTAGGTTGGCCAGTCACCGACTTGTCCGACGACTATAGGGTCGTCCCCACGACTCCGGGACTAGGTTGACCCGCCGCCGACTTGTCGGACGACTATAGGGTCGTCCCCACGACCCCGGGACTAGGTTGGCCCGCCGCCGACTTGTCCGACGACTATAGGGTCGTCCCCACAACCCCGGGCCAAAGCTGGCCAACCGCCAACATGTCCGACGGCTATAGGGTCGTCCCCGCGACCCCGGGACTAGGATGGCCCGCCGCCGACTTGTCCGACGACTATAGGGTCGCCCCCACGACCCCAGGACTAGATTGGCCCGCCACCATCATGTCCGACGACTGTAGGGTCGTCCCCACGACCACGGGCCAAAGCTGGCCCGCCGCCGACATGTCCGACGACTATAGGGTCGTCCTCACGACCACGGGCCAAAGTTGCCCTGCCGCCGACATGTCCGACGACTATAGGGTCGTCCGCACGACCCCGGGACTAGATTGGCCCGCCACCGTCATGTCCGACGACAATAGGGTCGTCCCCACGACCACGGGCCAAAGCTGGCCCGCCGCCGACATGTCCGACGACTATAGGGTCGTCTCCACGACCCCGGGACTAGATTGGCCTGCCACCATCATGTCCGACGACTATAGGGACGTCCCCACGACCACGGGACTAGGTTGGGCCGCCGCCGACTAGTCCGACGACTATAGGGTCGTCCTCACGACCACGGGCCAAAGTTGCCCTGCCGCCGACATGTCCGACGACTATAGGATCGTCCCCACGACCCCGGGACTAGGTTGGCCAGTCACCGACATGTCCGACGACTATAGGGTCGTCCTCACGACCACGGGCCAAAGTTGCCCTGCCGCCGACATGTCCGACGACTATAGGGTCGTCCCCACGACCCCGGGACTAGGTTGGCCATCCTCCGACATATCCGACGACTATAGGGTCGTCCCCACGACCACGGGCCAAAGTTGACCTGCCGCCGACATGTCCGACGACTATAGGGTCGTCCCCACGACCACGGGCCAAAGCTGGCCAGCCGCCGACATGTCCGACGACTATAGGGTCGTATCCACGACCCCGGGACTAGGTTGGCCAGCCGCCGACATGTCCGACGACTAAAGGGTCGTCCCCACGACCACGGGACTAGATTGGCCTGCCACCATCATGTCCGACGACTATAGGGACGTCCCCACGACCACGGGACTAGGTTGGGCCGCCGCCGACTAGTCCGACGACTATAGAGTCGTCCTCACGACCACGGGCCAAACTTGCCCTGCCGCCGACATGTCCGACGACTATAGGGTCGTCCCCACGACCCCGGGACTAGGTTGGCCAGCCTCCGACATATCCGACGACTATAGGGTCGTCCCCACGACCACGGGCCAAAGCTGGCCAGCCGCCGACATGTCCGACGACTATAGGATCGTCCCCACGACCCCGGGACTAGGTTGGCCAGTCACCGACATGTCCGACGACTATAGGGTCGTCCTCACGACCACGGGCCAAAGTTGCCCTGCCGCCGACATGTCCGACGACTATAGGGTCGTCCCCACGACCCCGGGACTAGGTTGGCCAGCCTCCGACATATCCGACGACTATAGGGTCGTCCCCACGACCACGGGCCAAAGCTGGCCAGCCGCCGACATGTCCGACGACTATAGGATCGTCCCCACGACCCCGGGACTAGGTTGGCCAGTCACCGACATGTCCGACGACTATAGGGTCGTCCTCACGACCACGGGCCAAAGTTGCCCTGCCGCCGACATGTCCGACGACTATAGGGTCGTCCCCACGACCCCGGGACTAGGTTGGCCATCCTCCGACATATCCGACGACTATAGGGTCGTCCCCACGACCACGGGCCAAAGTTGACCTGCCGCCGACATGTCCGACGACTATAGGGTCGTCCCCACGACCACGGGCCAAAGCTGGCCAGCCGCCGACATGTCCGACGACTATAGGGTCGTCCCCACGACCACGGGCCAAAGTTGACCTGCCGCCGACATGTCCGACGACTATAGGGTCGTCCCCACGACCACGGGCCAAAGCTGGCCAGCCGCCGACATGTCCGACGACTATAGGGTCGTATCCACGACCCCGGGACTAGGTTGGCCAGCCGCCGACATGCCCGACGACTATAGGGTCGTCCCCACGACCACGGGCCAATGTTGGCCAGCCGACGTCATGTCCGACGACTATAGGGTCGTCCCCACGACCCCGGGACTAGGTTGGGCCGCCGCCGACCAGTCCGACGACTATAGGGTCGTCCTCACGACCACGGGCCAAAGTTGCCCTGCCGCCGACATGTCCGACGACTATAGGATCGTCCCCACGACCCCGGAACTAGGTTGGCCAGTCACCGACATGTCCGACGACTATAGGGTCGTCCTCACGACCACGGGCCAAAGTTGCCCTGCCGCCGACATGTCCGACGACTATAGGATCGTCCCCACGACCCCGGGACTAGGTTGGCCAGTCACCGACATGTCCGACGACTATAGGGTCGTCCTCACGACCACGGGCCAAAGTTGCCCTGCCGCCGACATGTCCGACGACTATAGGGTCGTCCCCACGACCCCGGGACTAGGTTGGCCAGCCTCCGACATATCCGACGACTATAGGGTCGTCCCCACGACCACGGGCCAAAGTTGACCTGCCGCCGACATGTCCGACGACTATAGGGTCGTCCCCACGACCACGGGCCAAAGCTGGCCAGCCGCCGACATGTCCGACGACTATAGGGTCGTATCCACGACCCCGGGACTAGATTGGCCCGCCACCATCATGTCCGACGACTATAGGGACGTCCCCACGACCACGGGACTAGGTTGGCCCGCCGCCGACTTGTCCGACGACTATAGGGTCGCGCCTACCACCCCGGGACAAGGATGACCCGCCGCCGACTTTTCCGACGACTATAGGGTCGTCCCCACGAACCCGGGACTAGGTTGGCCAGTCACCGACATGTCCGACGACTATAGGGTCGTCCTCACGACCACGGGCCAAAGTTGCCCTGCCGCCGACGTGTCCGACGACTATAGGGACGTCCCCACGACCACGGGACTAGGTTGGCCCGCCGCCGACTTGTCCGACGACTATAGGGTCGTGCCTACCACCCCGGGACTAGGATGACCCGCCGCCGACATGTCCGACGACTATACGGTCGTCTCCACGACCCCGGGACAAGATTGGCCCGCCACCATCATGTCCGACGACTATAGGGACGTCCCCACGACCACGCGACTAGGTTGGGCCGCCGCCGACTTGTCCGACGACTATAGGGTCGTCTCCACGCCCCCGGGACTAGGTTGGCCAGTCACCGACATGTCCAACGACTATATGGTCGTCTCCACGACCCCGGGACTAGGTTGGCCAGTCACCGACATGTCCGACGACTATAGGGTCGTCCCCACGACCATGGGCCAAAGTTGCCCTGCCCGCGACATGTCCGACGACTATAGGGTCGTCCCCACGACCACTGGCCAAAGTTGCCCCGCCGCCGACACGTCGGACGACTATAGGGTCGTCCCCACGACCCCGGGACTAGGTTGGCCAGCCGCCGACATGTCCGACGTCTATAGGGTCGTCCCCACGACCCCGGGACCAGGTTGGCCCGCCGCCGACTTGTCCCGCCGCCGACTTGTCCCGCCGCCGACTTGTCCCGCCGCCGACTTGTCCGACGACTATAGGGTCGTCTCCACGACCCCGGGACTAGGTTGGCCAGTCACCGACTTGTCCGACGACTATAGGGTCGTCCCCACGACCCCGGGACTAGGTTGGCCCGCCGCCGACTTGTCCGACGACTATAGGGTCGTCCCCACGACCCCGGGCCAAAGCTGGCCAACCGCCAACATGTCCGACGGCTATAGGGTCGTCCCCGCGACCCCGGGAGTAGGATGGCCCGCCGCCGACTTGTCCGACGACTATAGGGTCGTCTCCACGACCCCGGGACTAGGTTGGCCAGCCGCCGACATGTCCGACGACTATAGGGTCGTCCCCACGACCACGGGCCAAAGTTGCCCTGCCGCCGGCATGTCCGACGACTATAGGGTCGTCCTCACGACCACGGGCCAAAGTTGCCCTGCCGCCGACATGTCCGACGACTATAGGGTCGTCCCCACGACCGCGGGTCTAGGTTGGCCCGCCGCCGACTTGTCCGACGACTATAGGGTCGTCTCCACGACCCCGGGACTAGGTTGGCCAGCCGCCGACATGTCCGACGACTATAGGGTCGTCCCCACGACCACGGGCCAAAGTTGCCCTGCCGCCGACATGTCCGACGACTATAGGGTCGTCCTCACGACCACGGGCCAAAGTTGCCCTGCCGCCGACATGTCCGACGACTATAGGGTCGTCCCCACGACCGCGGGACTAGGTTGGTCCGCCGCCGACATGTCCGACGTCTAAAGGGTCGTCCCCACGACCCCGGGGCTAGATTGCCCCGGCACCGTCATGTCCGACGACTATAGGGTCGTCTCCACGACCCCGGGACTAGGTTGGCCAGTCACCGACTTGTCCGACGACTATAGGGTCGTCCCCACGACTCCGGGACTAGGTTGACCCGCCGCCGACTTGTCGGACGACTATAGGGTCGTCCCCACGACCCCGGGACTAGGTTGGCCCGCCGCCGACTTGTCCGACGACTATAGGGTCGTCCCCACAACCCCGGGCCAAAGCTGGCCAACCGCCAACATGTCCGACGGCTATAGGGTCGTCCCCGCGACCCCGGGACTAGGATGGCCCGCCGCCGACTTGTCCGACGACTATAGGGTCGCCCCCACGACCCCAGGACTAGATTGGCCCGCCACCATCATGTCCGACGACTGTAGGGTCGTCCCCACGACCACGGGCCAAAGCTGGCCCGCCGCCGACATGTCCGACGACTATAGGGTCGTCCTCACGACCACGGGCCAAAGTTGCCCTGCCGCCGACATGTCCGACGACTATAGGGTCGTCCGCACGACCCCGGGACTAGATTGGCCCGCCACCGTCATGTCCGACGACAATAGGGTCGTCCCCACGACCACGGGCCAAAGCTGGCCCGCCGCCGACATGTCCGACGACTATAGGGTCGTCTCCACGACCCCGGGACTAGATTGGCCTGCCACCATCATGTCCGACGACTATAGGGACGTCCCCACGACCACGGGACTAGGTTGGGCCGCCGCCGACTAGTCCGACGACTATAGGGTCGTCCTCACGACCACGGGCCAAAGTTGCCCTGCCGCCGACATGTCCGACGACTATAGGATCGTCCCCACGACCCCGGGACTAGGTTGGCCAGTCACCGACATGTCCGACGACTATAGGGTCGTCCTCACGACCACGGGCCAAAGTTGCCCTGCCGCCGACATGTCCGACAACTATAGGGTCGTCCCCACGACCCCGGGACTAGGTTGGCCATCCTCCGACATATCCGACGACTATAGGGTCGTCCCCACGACCACGGGCCAAAGTTGACCTGCCGCCGACATGTCCGACGACTATAGGGTCGTCCCCACGACCACGGGCCAAAGCTGGCCAGCCGCCGACATGTCCGTCGACTATAGGGTCGTATCCACGACCCCGGGACTAGGTTGGCCAGCCGCCGACATGTCCGACGACTAAAGGGTCGTCCCCACGACCACGGGACTAGATTGGCCTGCCACCATCATGTCCGACGACTATAGGGACGTCCCCACGACCACGGGACTAGGTTGGGCCGCCGCCGACTAGTCCGACGACTATAGAGTCGTCCTCACGACCACGGGCCAAACTTGCCCTGCCGCCGACATGTCCGACGACTATAGGGTCGTCCCCACGACCCCGGGACTAGGTTGGCCAGCCTCCGACATATCCGACGACTATAGGGTCGTCCCCACGACCACGGGCCAAAGCTGGCCAGCCGCCGACATGTCCGACGACTATAGGATCGTCCCCACGACCCCGGGACTAGGTTGGCCAGTCACCGACATGTCCGACGACTATAGGGTCGTCCTCACGACCACGGGCCAAAGTTGCCCTGCCGCCGACATGTCCGACGACTATAGGGTCGTCCCCACGACCCCGGGACTAGGTTGGCCAGCCTCCGACATATCCGACGACTATAGGGTCGTCCCCACGACCACGGGCCAAAGCTGGCCAGCCGCCGACATGTCCGACGACTATAGGATCGTCCCCACGACCCCGGGACTAGGTTGGCCAGTCACCGACATGTCCGACGACTATAGGGTCGTCCTCACGACCACGGGCCAAAGTTGCCCTGCCGCCGACATGTCCGACGACTATAGGGTCGTCCCCACGACCCCGGGACTAGGTTGGCCATCCTCCGACATATCCGACGACTATAGGGTCGTCCCCACGACCACGGGCCAAAGTTGACCTGCCGCCGACATGTCCGACGACTATAGGGTCGTCCCCACGACCACGGGCCAAAGCTGGCCAGCCGCCGACATGTCCGACGACTATAGGGTCGTCCCCACGACCACGGGCCAAAGTTGACCTGCCGCCGACATGTCCGACGACTATAGGGTCGTCCCCACGACCACGGGCCAAAGCTGGCCAGCCGCCGACATGTCCGACGACTATAGGGTCGTATCCACGACCCCGGGACTAGGTTGGCCAGCCGCCGACATGCCCGACGACTATAGGGTCGTCCCCACGACCACGGGCCAATGTTGGCCAGCCGACGTCATGTCCGACGACTATAGGGTCGTCCCCACGACCCCGGGACTAGGTTGGGCCGCCGCCGACCAGTCCGACGACTATAGGGTCGTCCTCACGACCACGGGCCAAAGTTGCCCTGCCGCCGACATGTCCGACGACTATAGGATCGTCCCCACGACCCCGGAACTAGGTTGGCCAGTCACCGACATGTCCGACGACTATAGGGTCGTCCTCACGACCACGGGCCAAAGTTGCCCTGCCGCCGACGTGTCCGACGACTATAGGGACGTCCCCACGACCACGGGTCTAGGTTGGCCCGCCGCCGACTTGTCCGACGACTATAGGGTCGTGCCTACCACCCCGGGACTAGGATGACCCGCCGCCGACTTTTCCGACGACTATAGGGTCGTCCCCACGAACCCGGGACTAGGTTGGCCAGCCGCCGACATGTCCGACGACTATAGGGTCGTCCCCACCACCCCGGGTCTAGGTTGGCCAGCCGCCGACATGTCCGAAGACTATAGGGTCGTTCCCACGACCACGGGCCAAAGTTGCCCTGCCGCCGACATGTCGGACGACTATAGGGTCGTCCTCACGACCACGGGCCAAAGTTGCCCTGCCGCCGACATGTCCGACGACTATAGGATCGTCCCCACGACCCCGGGACTAGGTTGGCCAGTCACCGACATGTCCGACGACTATAGGGTCGTCCTCACGACCACGGGCCAAAGTTGCCCTGCCGCCGACATGTCCGACGACTATAGGGTCGTCCCCACGACCCCGGGACTAGGTTGGCCAGCCTCCGACATATCCGACGACTATAGGGTCGTCCCCACGACCACGGGCCAAAGTTGACCTGCCGCCGACATGTCCGACGACTATAGGGTCGTCCCCACGACAACGGGCCAAAGCTGGCCAGCCGCCGACATGTCCGACGACTATAGGGTCGTATCCACGACCCCGGGACTAGGTTGGCCAGCCGCCGACATGTCCGACGACTATAGGGTCGTCCCCACGACCACGGGCCATAGCTGGCCAGCCGCCGACATGTCCGACGACTATAGGGTCGTCTCCACGACCCCGGGACTAGATTGGCCCGCCACCGTCATGTCCGACGAATATAGGTTCGTGCCTACGACCCTGGGCATACGTTGGCCCGCCGCCGACATGTCCGACGACTATAGGGTCGTTCCCACGACCACGGGCCAAAGTTGCCCTGCCGCCGACATGTCGGACGACTATAGGGTCGTCCTCACGACCACGGGCCAAAGTTGACCTGCCGCCGACATGTCCGACGACTATAGGGTCGTCCCCACGACCACGGGCCAAAGCTGGCCAGCCGCCGACATGTCCGACGACTATAGGGTCGTCTCCACGACCCCGGGACTAGGTTGGCCCGCCGCCGACTTGTCCGACGACTATAGGGTCGTCCACACGACCCGGGCCAAAGTTGACCGGCCGCCGACATGTCCGACGACTATAGGGTCATCCCCACGACCCCGGGACTAGGTTGGTCTGCCGCCGACATGTCCGACGACTATAGGGTCGTCCCCACGACCCCGGGACAAGATTGGCCCGACACCGTCATGTCCGACGACTATACGGTCGTCCCCACGACCCCGGGACTAGGTTGGCCTGCCGCCGACATGTCCGACGACTATAGGGTCGTCCCCAAGACCAGGGGCCAAAGTTGGCCGGCCGCCGACATGTCCGACGACTATAGGGTCGTCCTCACGACCACGGGCCAAAGTTGCCCTGCCGCCGACATGTCCGACGACTATAGGGTCGTCCCCACGACCGCGGGACTAGGTTGGTCCGCCGCCGACATGTCCGACGACTATAGGGTCGTCTCCACGACCCCGGGACTAGGTTGGCCAGACACCGACTTGTCCGACGACTATAGGGTCGTCCCCACGACTCCGGGACTAGGTTGACCCGCCGCCGACTTGTCCGACGACTATAGGGTCGTCCCCACGACCCCGGGACTAGGTTGGCCAGACACCGACTTGTCCGACGACTATAGGGTCGTCCCCACGACTCCGGGACTAGGTTGACCCGCCGCCGACTTGTCCGACGACTATAGGGTCGTCCCCACGACCCCGGGACTAGGTTGGCCCGCCGCCGACTTGTCCGACGACTATAGGGTCGTCCCCACAACCCCGGGCCAAAGCTGGCCAACCGCCAACATGTCCGACGGCTATAGGGTCGTCCCCGCGACCCCGGGACTAGGATGGCCCGCCGCCGACTTGTCCGACGACTATAGGGTCGTCCCCACGACCCGGGCCAAAGTTGACCTGCCGCCGACATGTCCGACGACTATAGGGTCGTCCCCACGACTCCGGGACTAGGTTGACCCGCCGCCGACTTGTCCGACGACTATAGGGTCGTCCCCACGACCCCGGGACTAGGTTGGCCCGCCGCCGACTTGTCCGACGACTATAGGGTCGTCCCCACAACCCCGGGCCAAAGCTGGCCAACCGCCAACATGTCCGACGGCTATAGGGTCGTCCCCACGACCCCGGGACTAGGTTGGCCTGCCGCCGACATGTCCGACGACTATAGGGTCGTCCCCAAGACCACGGGCCAAAGTTGGCCGGCCGCCGACATGTCCTACGACTATAGGGTCGTCCTCACGACCACGGGCCAAAGTTGCCCTGCCGCCGACATGTCCGACGACTATAGGGTCGTCCCCACGACCGCGGGACTAGGTTGGTCCGCCGCCGACATGTCCGACGACTATAGGGTCGTCTCCACGACCCCGGGACTAGGTTGGCCAGACACCGACTTGTCCGACGACTATAGGGTCGTCCCCACGACCCCGGGACTAGGTTGGCCCGCCGACGACGTGTCCTACGACTATGGGATCGTCCCCACGACCACGAGACTAGGTTGGCCAGCCGCCGACATGTCCGACGACTATAGGGTCGTCCCCACCACCCCGTGTCTAGGTTGGCCAGCCGCCGACATGTCCGACGACTATAGGGTCGTCCCCACGACCACGGGCCAAAGTTGCCCTGCCGCCGACCTGTCCGACGACTATAGGGTCGTCCCCACGACCCCGGGACTAGGTTGGCCAGTCACCGACATGTCCGACGACTATAGGGTCGTCCCCACGACCCGGGCCAAAGTTGACCTGCCGCCGACATGTCCGACGACTATAGGGTCGTCCCCACGACCCCGGGACTAGGTTGGCCTGCCGCCGACATGTCCAACGACTATAGGGTCGTCCCCACGACCCCGGGACTAGGTTGGCCCGCCGCCGACTTGTCCGACGACTATAGGGTCGTCCACACGACCCGGGCCAAAGTTGACCGGCCGCCGACATGTCCGACGACTATAGGGTCATCCCCACGACCCCGGGACTAGGTTGGTCTGCCGCCGACATGTCCGACGACTATAGGGTCGTCCCCACGACCCCGGGACAAGATTGGCCCGCCACCGTCATGTCCGACGACTATAGGGTCGTCCCCACGACCGCGGGACTAGGATGGCCCGCCGCCGACTTGTCCGACGAATATAGGGTCGCCCCCACGACCCCAGGACTAGATTGGCCCGCCACCATCATGTCCGACGACTGTAGGGTCGTCCCCACGACCACGGGCCAAAGCTGGCCCGCCGCCGACATGTCCGACGACTATAGGGTCGTCCTCACGACCACGGGCCAAAGTTGCCGTGCCGCCGACATGTCCGACGACTATAGGGTCGTCCCCACGACCGCGGGACTAGGTTGGTCCGCCGCCGACATGTCCGACGTCTAAAGGGTCGTCCCCACGACCCCGGGGCTAGATTGCCCCGGCACCGTCATGTCCGACGACTATAGGGTCGTCTCCACGACCCCGGGACTAGGTTGGCCAGTCACCGACTTGTCCGACAACTATAGGGTCGCCCCCACGACCCCAGGACTAGATTGGCCCGCCACCATCATGTCCGACGACTGTAGGGTCGTCCCCACGACCACGGGACTAGGTTGGCCCGCCGCCGACTTGTCCGACGACTATAGGGTCGTCCCCACGACCCCGGGACTAGGTTGGCCAGCCTCCGACATATCCGACGACTATAGGGTCGTCCCCACGACCACGGGCCAAAGTTGACCTACCGCCGACATGTCCGACGACTATAGGGTCGTCCGCACGACCCCGGGACTAGATTGGCCCGCCACCGTCATGTCCGACGACAATAGGGTCGTCCCCGCGACCACGGGCCAAAGCTGGCCCGCCGCCGACATGTCCGACGACTATAGGGTCGTCTCCACGACCCCGGGACTAGATTGGCCTGCCACCATCATGTCCGACGACTATAGGGACGTCCCTACGACCACGGGACTAGGTTGGGCCGCCGCCGACTAGTCCGACGACTATAGGGTCGTCCTCACGACCACGGGCCAAAGTTGCCCTGCCGCCGACATGTCCGACGACTATAGGATCGTCCCCACGACCCCGGGACTAGGTTGGCCAGTCACCGACATGTCCGACGACTATAGGGTCGTCCTCACGACCACGGGCCAAAGTTGCCCTGCCGCCGACATGTCCGACGACTATAGGGTCGTCCCCACGACCCCGGGACTAGGTTGGCCATCCTCCGACATATCCGACGACTATAGGGTCGTCCCCACGACCACGGGCCAAAGTTGACCTGCCGCCGACATGTCCGACGACTATAGGGTCGTCCCCACGACCACGGGCCAAAGCTGGCCAGCCGCCGACATGTCCGACGACTATAGGGTCGTATCCACGACCCCGGGACTAGGTTGGCCAGCCGCCGACATGTCCGACGACTATAGGGTCGTCCCCACGACCACGGGCCAAAGCTGGCCAGCCGCCGACATGTCCGACGACTATAGGGTCGTCTCCACGACCCCGGGACTAGGTTGGCCAGTCACCGACATGTCCGACGACTATAGGGTCGTCCTCACGACCACGGGCCAAAGTTGCCCTGCCGCCGACATGTCCGACGACTATAGGGTCGTCCCCACGACCCCGGGACTAGATTGGCCTGCCACCATCATGTCCGACGACTATAGGGACGTCTCCACGACCCCGGGACTAGGTTGGCCAGTCACCGACATGTCCGACGACTATAGGGTCGTCCTCACGACCACGGGCCAAAGTTGCCCTGCCGCCGACATGTCCGACGACTATAGGGTCGTCCCCACGACCCCGGGACTAGGTTGGCCAGCCTCCGACATATCCGACGACTATAGGGTCGTCCCCACGACCACGGGCCAAAGTTGACCTGCCGCCGACATGTCCGACGACTATAGGGTCGTCCCCACGACCACGGGCCAAAGCTGGCCAGCCGCCGACATGTCCGACGACTATAGGGTCGTATCCACGACCCCGGGACTAGGTTGGCCAGCCGCCGACATGTCCGACGACTATATGGTCGTCCCCACGACCACGGGCCAATGTTGGCCAGCCGACGTCATGTCCGACGACTATAGGGTCGTCCCCACGACCCCGGGACTAGGTTGGGCCGCCGCCGACTAGTCCGACGACTATAGGGTCGTCCTCAGGACCACGGGCCAAAGTTGCCCTGCCGCCGACATGTCCGACGACTATTGGGTCGTCCCCACGACCCCGGGACTAGGTTGGCCAGCCTCCGACATATCCGACGACTATAGGGTCGTCCCCACGACCACGGGCCAAAGTTGACCTGCCGCCGACATGTCCGACGACTATCGGGTCGTCCCCACGACCACGGGCCAAAGCTGGCCAGCCGCCGACATGTCCGACGACTATAGGGTCGTATCCACGACCCCGGGACTAGATTGGCCCGCCACCATCATGTCCGACGACTATAGGGACGTCCCCACGACCACGGGACTAGGTTGGCCCGCCGCCGACTTGTCCGACGACTATAGGGTCGCGCCTACCACCCCGGGACAAGGATGACCCGCCGCCGACTTTTCCGACGACTATAGGGTCGTCCCCACGAACCCGGGACTAGGTTGGCCAGTCACCGACATGTCCGACGACTATAGGGTCGTCCTCACGACCACGGGCCAAAGTTGCCCTGCCGCCGACATGTCCGACGACTATAGGGACGTCCCCACGACCACGGGACTAGGTTGGCCCGCCGCCGACTTGTCCGACGACTATAGGGTCGTGCCTACCACCCCGGGACTAGGATGACCCGCCGCCGACTTTTCCGACGACTATAGGGTCGTCCCCACGAACCCGGGACTAGGTTGGCCAGCCGCCGACCTGTCCGACGACTATAGGGTCGTCCCCACCACCCCGGGTCTAGGTTGGCCAGCCGCCGACATGTCCGACGACTATAGGGTCGTCCCCACGACCACGGGCCAAAGTTGCCCTGCCGCCGACATGTCCGACGACTATAGGGTCGTCCTCACGACCACGGGCCAAAGTTGCCCTGCCGCAGACATGTCCGACGACTATAGGGTCGTCCCCACGACCCCGGGACTAGGTTGGCCAGCCTCCGACATATCCGACGACTATAGGGTCGTCCCCACGACCACGGGCCAAAGTTGACCTGCCGCCGACATGTCCGACGACTACAGGGTCGTCCCCACGACCACGGGCCAAAGCTGGCCAGCCGCCGACATGTCCGACGACTATAGGGTCGTCCCCACGACCCCGGGACTAGGTTGGCCAGCCTCCGACATATCCGACGACTATAGGGTCGTCCCCACGACCACGGGCCAAAGTTGACCTGCCGCCGACATGTCCGACGACTATAGGGTCGTCCCCACGACCACGGGCCAAAGCTGGCCAGCCGCCGACATGTCCGACGACTATAGGGTCGTATCCACGACCCCGGGACTAGGTTGGCCAGCCGCCGACATGTCCGACGACTATAGGGTCGTCCCCACGACCACGGGCCAAAGCTGGCCAGCCGCCGACATGTCCGACGACTATAGGGTCGTCTCCACGACCCCGGGACTAGATTGGCCCGCCACCGTCATGTCCGACGAATATAGGTTCGTGCCTACGACCCTGGGCATACGTTGGCCCGCCGCCGACATTTCCGACGACTATAGGGTCGTCCCCAAGACCACGGGCCAAAGTTGCCCTGCCGCCGACATGTCCGACGACAATAGGGTCGTCCCCACGCCCCGGGCCAAAGTTGGCCAGCCGCCGACATGTCCGACGACTATAGGGTCGTCCCCACGACCCCGGGACTAGATTGGCCCGCCACCGTCATGTCCGACGACTATACGGTCGTCCCCACGACCCCGGGACTAGGTTGGCCCGCCGACGACGTGTCCTACGACTATGGGGTCGTCCCTACGACCACGAGACTAGGTTGGCCAGCGGCCGACATGTCCGACGACTATAGGGTCGTCCCGACCACCCCGGGTCTAGGTTGGCCAGCCGCCGGCATGTCCGACGACTATAGGGTCGTCCCCACGACCACGGGCCAAAGTTGCCCTGCCGCCGACCTGTCCGACGACTATAGGGTCGTCCCCACGACCCCGGGACTAGGTTGGCCAGTCACCGACATGTCCGACGACTATAGGGAAGTCCCCACGACCCGGGCCAAAGTTGACCTGCCGCCGACATGTCCGACGACTATAGGGTCGTCCCCACGACCCCGGGACTAGGTTGGCCTGCCGCCGACATGTCCAACGACTATAGGGGTGTCCCCACGACCCCGGGACTAGGTTGGCCCGCCGCCGACTTGTCCGACGACTATAGGGTCGTCCACACGACCCGGGCCAAAGTTGACCGGCCGCCGACATGTCCGACGACTATAGGGTCATCCCCACGACCCCGGGACTAGGTTGGTCTGCCGCCGACATGTCCGACGACTATAGGGTCGTCCCCACGACCCCGGGACAAGATTGGCCCGCCACCGTCATGTCCGACGACTATACGGTCGTCCCCATGACCCCGGGACTAGGTTGGCCTGCCGCCGACATGTCCGACGACTATAGGGTCGTCCCCAAGACCACGGGCCAAAGTTGGCCGGCCGCCGACATGTCCGACGACTATAGGGTCGTCCCCACGACCCCGGGACTAGGTTGGCCTGCCGCCGACATGTCCAACGACTATAGGGTCGTCCCCACGACCCCGGGACTAGGTTGGCCCGCCGCCGACTTGTCCGACGACTATAGGGTCGTCCACACGACCCGGGCCAAAGTTGACCGGCCGCCGACATGTCCGACGACTATAGGGTCATCCCCACGACCCCGGGACTAGGTTGGTCTGCCGCCGACATGTCCGACGACTATAGGGTCATCCCCACGACCCCGGGACTAGGTTGGTCTGCCGCCGACATGTCCGACGACTATAGGGTCGTCCCCACGACCCCGGGACAAGATTGGCCCGCCACCGACATGTCCGACGACTTTAGGGTCGTCCCCACGACCCCGGGTCTAGGTTGTCCCGCCGCCGACTTGTCCGACGACTATAGGGTCGTCCCCACGACCCCGGGAGTAGGATGGCCCGCCGCCGACTTGTCCGACGACTATAGGGTCGTCCCCACGACCCCGGGACTAGGTTGGCCAGCCGCCGACATGTCCGACGACTATACGGTCGTCCCCACGGCCACGGGACTAGGTTGGCCCGCCGCCGATTTGTCCGACGACTATAGGGACGCCCCTACCACCCCGGGACTAGGTTGCCCAGCCGCCGACATGTCCGACGTCGATAGGGTCGTCCCCACGACCCCGGGGCTAGATTGCCCCGGCACCGTCATTTCCGACGACTATAGGGTCGTCCCCACGACCGCGGGACTAGGTTGGCGCGCCGCCGACTTATCCGACGTCTATAGGGTCGTCCCCACGACCACGGGCCAATGTTGCCATGCCGCCGACATGTCCGACGACTATAGGGTCGTCCCCACGACCCCGGGACTAGGTTGGCCCGCCGCCGACATGTCCGACGACTATAGGGTCGTCCCCACGCCCCGGGCCAAAGTGGGCCAGCCGCCGACATGTCCGACGACTATAGGGTCGTCCCCACGACCCCGGGACTAGGTTGGTCCGCCGCCGACATGTCCGACGTCTAAAGGGTCGTCCCCACGACCCCGGGGCTAGATTGCCCCCGGTACCGTCATGTCCGACGACTATAGGGTCGTCCCCACGACCCCGGGACCAGGTTGGCCCGCCGCCGACTTGTCCCGCCGCCGACTTGTCCGACGACTATAGGGTCGTCTCCACGACCCCGGGACTAGGTTGGCCAGTCACCGACATGTCCGACGACTATAGGGTCGTCCCCACGCCCCGGGCCAAAGTTGGCCAGCCGCCGACATGTCCGACGGCTATAGGGTCGTCCCCGAGACCCCGGGATTAGGATGGCCCGCCGCCGACTTGTCCGACGATTATAGGGTCGTCTCCACGACCCCGGGACTAGGTTGGCCCGCCGCCGACTTGTCCGACGACTATAGGGTCGTCCCCACGCCCCGGGCCAAAGTTGGCCAGCCGCCGACATGTCCGACGACTATAGGGTCGTCCCCACGACCCCGGGACTAGGTTGGTCCGCCGCCGACATGTCCGACGACTATAGGGCCGTCCCCACGACCCCAGGACTAGGTTGGCCCGCCGCCGACTTGTCCGACGACTATAGGGTCGTCCCGACCACCCCGGGACTAGGTTGGCCAGCCGCCGACATGTCCGACGTCTATAGGGTCGTCCCCTCGACCCCGGGGTTAGATTGCCCCGGCACCGTCACGTCCGACGACTATAGGGTCGTCTCCACGACCCCGGGACTAGGTTGGCCAGTCACCGGCATGTCCGACGACTATAGGGTCGTCCCCACGACCCCGGGCCAAAGTTGCCCTGCCGCCGACATATCCGACAACTATAGGGTCGTCCCCACGACCCCGGGCCAAAGCTGGCCAACCGCCAACATGTCCGACGGCTATAGGGTCGTCCCCGAGACCCCGGGATAGGGATGGCCCGCCGCCGACATGTCCGACGATTATAGGGTCGTCTCCACGACCCCGGGACTAGGTTGGCCAGCCGCCGACATGTCCGACGACTATAGGGTCGTCCCCACGACCACGGGCCAAAGTTGCCCTGCCGCCGACATGTCCGACGACTATAGGGTCGTCCTCACGACCACGGGCCATAGTTGCCCTGCCGCCGACATGTCCGACGACTATAGGGTCGTCCCCACGACCCCGGGACTAGGTTGGTCCGCCGCCGACATGTCCGACGTCTAAAGGGTCGTCCCCACGACCCCGGGGCTAGATTGCCCCCGGCACCGTCATGTCCGACGACTATAGGGTCGTCCCCACGACCCCGGGACCAGGTTGGCCCGCCGCCGACTTGTTCCGCCGCCGACTTGTCCCGCCGCCGACTTGTCCCGCCGCCGACTTGTCCGACGACTATAGGGTCGTCTCCACGACCCCGGGACTAGGTTGGCCAGTCACCGACATGTCCGACGACTATAGGGTCGTCCCCACGACTCCGGGACTAGGTTGGCCCGCCGCCGACTTGTCCGACGACTATAGGGCCGTCCCCACGACCCCAGGACTAGGTTGGCCCGCCGCCGACTTGTCCGACGACTATAGGGTCGTCCCGACCACCCCGGGACTAGGTTGGCCCTGCCGCCGACATGTCCGACGACTATAGGGTCGTCCTCACGACCACGGGCCATAGTTGCCCTGCCGCCGACATGTCCGACGACTATAGGGTCGTCCCCACGACCCCGGGACTAGGTTGGTCCGCCGCCGACATGTCCGACGTCTATAGGGTCGTCTCCTCGACCCCGGGGTTAGATTGCCCCGGCACCGTCACGTCCGACGACTATAGGGTCGTCTCCACGACCCCGGGA
This sequence comes from Andrena fulva, assembly GCA_946251845.1. Lineage (NCBI taxonomy): Eukaryota > Metazoa > Arthropoda > Insecta > Hymenoptera > Andrenidae > Andrena > Andrena fulva. The sequence goes on along the minus strand of CAMITZ010000126.1, from coordinate 586,675 downwards.
CTAGGTCGGCCCGCCGCCGACATGTCCGACGATTATAGGGTCGTCCCCACGACCACTGGCCAAAGTTGCCCAGCCGCCGACATGTCCGACGACTATAGGGTCGTCCCCACGACCCCGGGACTAGGTTGGCCCGCCGCCGACATGTCCGACGACTATAGGGTCGTCCCCACGACCCGGGCCAAAGTTGGCCAGCCGCCGACATGTCCGACGACTATAGGGTCATCCCCACGACCCCGGGACTAGGTTGGCCTGCCGCCGACATGTCCGACGACTATAGGGTCGTCCCCACGACCCCGGGTCTAGGTTGGCCCGCCGTCGACTTGTCCGACGACTATAGGGTCGTCCCCACGCCCCGGGCCAAAGTTGGCCAGCCGCCGACATGTCCGACGACTATAGGGTCGTCCCCACGACCCCGGGTCTAGGTTGGCCCGCCGTCGACTTGTCCGACGACTATAGGGTCGTCCCCACGACTCCGGGACTAGGTTGACCCGCCGCCGACTTGTCCGACGACTATAGGGTCGTCCCCACGACCCCGGGACTAGGTTGGCCCGCCGCCGACTTGTCCGACGACTATAGGGTCGTCCCCACGACCTCGGGCCAAAGCTGGCCAACCGCCAACATGTCCGACGGCTATAGGGTCGTCCCCGCGATCCCGGGACTAGGATGGCCCGCCGCCGACTTGTCCGACGACTATAGGGTCGTCTCCACGACCCCGGGACTAGGTTGGCCAGCCGCCGACATGTCCGACGACTATAGGGTCGTCCCCACGACCCCGGGACTAGATTGGCCTGCCACCATCATGTCCGACGACTATAGGGACGTCTCCACGACCCCGGGACTAGGTTGGCCAGTCACCGACATGTCCGACGACTATAGGGTCGTCCTCACGACCACGGGCCAAAGTTGCCCTGCCGCCGACATGTCCGACGACTATAGGGTCGTCCCCACGACCCCGGGACTAGGTTGGCCAGCCTCCGACATATCCGACGACTATAGGGTCGTCCCCACGACCACGGGCCAAAGTTGACCTGCCGCCGACATGTCCGACGACTATAGGGTCGTCCCCACGACCACGGGCCAAAGCTGGCCAGCCGCCGACATGTCCGACGACTATAGGGTCGTATCCACGACCCCGGGACTAGGTTGGCCAGCCGCCGACATGTCCGACGACTATATGGTCGTCCCCACGACCACGGGCCAATGTTGGCCAGCCGACGTCATGTCCGACGACTATAGGGTCGTCCCCACGACCCCGGGACTAGGTTGGGCCGCCGCCGACTAGTCCGACGACTATAGGGTCGTCCTCAGGACCACGGGCCAAAGTTGCCCTGCCGCCGACATGTCCGACGACTATTGGGTCGTCCCCACGACCCCGGGACTAGGTTGGCCAGCCTCCGACATATCCGACGACTATAGGGTCGTCCCCACGACCACGGGCCAAAGTTGACCTGCCGCCGACATGTCCGACGACTATCGGGTCGTCCCCACGACCACGGGCCAAAGCTGGCCAGCCGCCGACATGTCCGACGACTATAGGGTCGTATCCACGACCCCGGGACTAGATTGGCCCGCCACCATCATGTCCGACGACTATAGGGACGTCCCCACGACCACGGGACTAGGTTGGCCCGCCGCCGACTTGTCCGACGACTATAGGGTCGCGCCTACCACCCCGGGACAAGGATGACCCGCCGCCGACTTTTCCGACGACTATAGGGTCGTCCCCACGAACCCGGGACTAGGTTGGCCAGTCACCGACATGTCCGACGACTATAGGGTCGTCCTCACGACCACGGGCCAAAGTTGCCCTGCCGCCGACATGTCCGACGACTATAGGGACGTCCCCACGACCACGGGACTAGGTTGGCCCGCCGCCGACTTGTCCGACGACTATAGGGTCGTGCCTACCACCCCGGGACTAGGATGACCCGCCGCCGACTTTTCCGACGACTATAGGGTCGTCCCCACGAACCCGGGACTAGGTTGGCCAGCCGCCGACCTGTCCGACGACTATAGGGTCGTCCCCACCACCCCGGGTCTAGGTTGGCCAGCCGCCGACATGTCCGACGACTATAGGGTCGTCCCCACGACCACGGGCCAAAGTTGCCCTGCCGCCGACATGTCCGACGACTATAGGGTCGTCCTCACGACCACGGGCCAAAGTTGCCCTGCCGCAGACATGTCCGACGACTATAGGGTCGTCCCCACGACCCCGGGACTAGGTTGGCCAGCCTCCGACATATCCGACGACTATAGGGTCGTCCCCACGACCACGGGCCAAAGTTGACCTGCCGCCGACATGTCCGACGACTACAGGGTCGTCCCCACGACCACGGGCCAAAGCTGGCCAGCCGCCGACATGTCCGACGACTATAGGGTCGTCCCCACGACCCCGGGACTAGGTTGGCCAGCCTCCGACATATCCGACGACTATAGGGTCGTCCCCACGACCACGGGCCAAAGTTGACCTGCCGCCGACATGTCCGACGACTATAGGGTCGTCCCCACGACCACGGGCCAAAGCTGGCCAGCCGCCGACATGTCCGACGACTATAGGGTCGTATCCACGACCCCGGGACTAGGTTGGCCAGCCGCCGACATGTCCGACGACTATAGGGTCGTCCCCACGACCACGGGCCAAAGCTGGCCAGCCGCCGACATGTCCGACGACTATAGGGTCGTCTCCACGACCCCGGGACTAGATTGGCCCGCCACCGTCATGTCCGACGAATATAGGTTCGTGCCTACGACCCTGGGCATACGTTGGCCCGCCGCCGACATTTCCGACGACTATAGGGTCGTCCCCAAGACCACGGGCCAAAGTTGCCCTGCCGCCGACATGTCCGACGACAATAGGGTCGTCCCCACGCCCCGGGCCAAAGTTGGCCAGCCGCCGACATGTCCGACGACTATAGGGTCGTCCCCACGACCCCGGGACTAGATTGGCCCGCCACCGTCATGTCCGACGACTATACGGTCGTCCCCACGACCCCGGGACTAGGTTGGCCCGCCGACGACGTGTCCTACGACTATGGGGTCGTCCCTACGACCACGAGACTAGGTTGGCCAGCGGCCGACATGTCCGACGACTATAGGGTCGTCCCGACCACCCCGGGTCTAGGTTGGCCAGCCGCCGGCATGTCCGACGACTATAGGGTCGTCCCCACGACCACGGGCCAAAGTTGCCCTGCCGCCGACCTGTCCGACGACTATAGGGTCGTCCCCACGACCCCGGGACTAGGTTGGCCAGTCACCGACATGTCCGACGACTATAGGGAAGTCCCCACGACCCGGGCCAAAGTTGACCTGCCGCCGACATGTCCGACGACTATAGGGTCGTCCCCACGACCCCGGGACTAGGTTGGCCTGCCGCCGACATGTCCAACGACTATAGGGGTGTCCCCACGACCCCGGGACTAGGTTGGCCCGCCGCCGACTTGTCCGACGACTATAGGGTCGTCCACACGACCCGGGCCAAAGTTGACCGGCCGCCGACATGTCCGACGACTATAGGGTCATCCCCACGACCCCGGGACTAGGTTGGTCTGCCGCCGACATGTCCGACGACTATAGGGTCGTCCCCACGACCCCGGGACAAGATTGGCCCGCCACCGTCATGTCCGACGACTATACGGTCGTCCCCATGACCCCGGGACTAGGTTGGCCTGCCGCCGACATGTCCGACGACTATAGGGTCGTCCCCAAGACCACGGGCCAAAGTTGGCCGGCCGCCGACATGTCCGACGACTATAGGGTCGTCCCCACGACCCCGGGACTAGGTTGGCCTGCCGCCGACATGTCCAACGACTATAGGGTCGTCCCCACGACCCCGGGACTAGGTTGGCCCGCCGCCGACTTGTCCGACGACTATAGGGTCGTCCACACGACCCGGGCCAAAGTTGACCGGCCGCCGACATGTCCGACGACTATAGGGTCATCCCCACGACCCCGGGACTAGGTTGGTCTGCCGCCGACATGTCCGACGACTATAGGGTCATCCCCACGACCCCGGGACTAGGTTGGTCTGCCGCCGACATGTCCGACGACTATAGGGTCGTCCCCACGACCCCGGGACAAGATTGGCCCGCCACCGACATGTCCGACGACTTTAGGGTCGTCCCCACGACCCCGGGTCTAGGTTGTCCCGCCGCCGACTTGTCCGACGACTATAGGGTCGTCCCCACGACCCCGGGAGTAGGATGGCCCGCCGCCGACTTGTCCGACGACTATAGGGTCGTCCCCACGACCCCGGGACTAGGTTGGCCAGCCGCCGACATGTCCGACGACTATACGGTCGTCCCCACGGCCACGGGACTAGGTTGGCCCGCCGCCGATTTGTCCGACGACTATAGGGACGCCCCTACCACCCCGGGACTAGGTTGCCCAGCCGCCGACATGTCCGACGTCGATAGGGTCGTCCCCACGACCCCGGGGCTAGATTGCCCCGGCACCGTCATTTCCGACGACTATAGGGTCGTCCCCACGACCGCGGGACTAGGTTGGCGCGCCGCCGACTTATCCGACGTCTATAGGGTCGTCCCCACGACCACGGGCCAATGTTGCCATGCCGCCGACATGTCCGACGACTATAGGGTCGTCCCCACGACCCCGGGACTAGGTTGGCCCGCCGCCGACATGTCCGACGACTATAGGGTCGTCCCCACGCCCCGGGCCAAAGTGGGCCAGCCGCCGACATGTCCGACGACTATAGGGTCGTCCCCACGACCCCGGGACTAGGTTGGTCCGCCGCCGACATGTCCGACGTCTAAAGGGTCGTCCCCACGACCCCGGGGCTAGATTGCCCCCGGTACCGTCATGTCCGACGACTATAGGGTCGTCCCCACGACCCCGGGACCAGGTTGGCCCGCCGCCGACTTGTCCCGCCGCCGACTTGTCCGACGACTATAGGGTCGTCTCCACGACCCCGGGACTAGGTTGGCCAGTCACCGACATGTCCGACGACTATAGGGTCGTCCCCACGCCCCGGGCCAAAGTTGGCCAGCCGCCGACATGTCCGACGGCTATAGGGTCGTCCCCGAGACCCCGGGATTAGGATGGCCCGCCGCCGACTTGTCCGACGATTATAGGGTCGTCTCCACGACCCCGGGACTAGGTTGGCCCGCCGCCGACTTGTCCGACGACTATAGGGTCGTCCCCACGCCCCGGGCCAAAGTTGGCCAGCCGCCGACATGTCCGACGACTATAGGGTCGTCCCCACGACCCCGGGACTAGGTTGGTCCGCCGCCGACATGTCCGACGACTATAGGGCCGTCCCCACGACCCCAGGACTAGGTTGGCCCGCCGCCGACTTGTCCGACGACTATAGGGTCGTCCCGACCACCCCGGGACTAGGTTGGCCAGCCGCCGACATGTCCGACGTCTATAGGGTCGTCCCCTCGACCCCGGGGTTAGATTGCCCCGGCACCGTCACGTCCGACGACTATAGGGTCGTCTCCACGACCCCGGGACTAGGTTGGCCAGTCACCGGCATGTCCGACGACTATAGGGTCGTCCCCACGACCCCGGGCCAAAGTTGCCCTGCCGCCGACATATCCGACAACTATAGGGTCGTCCCCACGACCCCGGGCCAAAGCTGGCCAACCGCCAACATGTCCGACGGCTATAGGGTCGTCCCCGAGACCCCGGGATAGGGATGGCCCGCCGCCGACATGTCCGACGATTATAGGGTCGTCTCCACGACCCCGGGACTAGGTTGGCCAGCCGCCGACATGTCCGACGACTATAGGGTCGTCCCCACGACCACGGGCCAAAGTTGCCCTGCCGCCGACATGTCCGACGACTATAGGGTCGTCCTCACGACCACGGGCCATAGTTGCCCTGCCGCCGACATGTCCGACGACTATAGGGTCGTCCCCACGACCCCGGGACTAGGTTGGTCCGCCGCCGACATGTCCGACGTCTAAAGGGTCGTCCCCACGACCCCGGGGCTAGATTGCCCCCGGCACCGTCATGTCCGACGACTATAGGGTCGTCCCCACGACCCCGGGACCAGGTTGGCCCGCCGCCGACTTGTTCCGCCGCCGACTTGTCCCGCCGCCGACTTGTCCCGCCGCCGACTTGTCCGACGACTATAGGGTCGTCTCCACGACCCCGGGACTAGGTTGGCCAGTCACCGACATGTCCGACGACTATAGGGTCGTCCCCACGACTCCGGGACTAGGTTGGCCCGCCGCCGACTTGTCCGACGACTATAGGGCCGTCCCCACGACCCCAGGACTAGGTTGGCCCGCCGCCGACTTGTCCGACGACTATAGGGTCGTCCCGACCACCCCGGGACTAGGTTGGCCCTGCCGCCGACATGTCCGACGACTATAGGGTCGTCCTCACGACCACGGGCCATAGTTGCCCTGCCGCCGACATGTCCGACGACTATAGGGTCGTCCCCACGACCCCGGGACTAGGTTGGTCCGCCGCCGACATGTCCGACGTCTATAGGGTCGTCTCCTCGACCCCGGGGTTAGATTGCCCCGGCACCGTCACGTCCGACGACTATAGGGTCGTCTCCACGACCCCGGGACTAGGTCGGCCCGCCGCCGACATGTCCGACGATTATAGGGTCGTCCCCACGACCACTGGCCAAAGTTGCCCAGCCGCCGACATGTCCGACGACTATAGGGTCGTCCCCACGACCCCGGGACTAGGTTGGCCCGCCGCCGACATGTCCGACGACTATAGGGTCGTCCCCACGACCCGGGCCAAAGTTGGCCAGCCGCCGACATGTCCGACGACTATAGGGTCATCCCCACGACCCCGGGACTAGGTTGGCCTGCCGCCGACATGTCCGACGACTATAGGGTCGTCCCCACGACCCCGGGTCTAGGTTGGCCCGCCGTCGACTTGTCCGACGACTATAGGGTCGTCCCCACGCCCCGGGCCAAAGTTGGCCAGCCGCCGACATGTCCGACGACTATAGGGTCGTCCCCACGACCCCGGGTCTAGGTTGGCCCGCCGTCGACTTGTCCGACGACTATAGGGTCGTCCCCACGACTCCGGGACTAGGTTGACCCGCCGCCGACTTGTCCGACGACTATAGGGTCGTCCCCACGACCCCGGGACTAGGTTGGCCCGCCGCCGACTTGTCCGACGACTATAGGGTCGTCCCCACGACCTCGGGCCAAAGCTGGCCAACCGCCAACATGTCCGACGGCTATAGGGTCGTCCCCGCGATCCCGGGACTAGGATGGCCCGCCGCCGACTTGTCCGACGACTATAGGGTCGTCTCCACGACCCCGGGACTAGGTTGGCCAGCCGCCGACATGTCCGACGACTATAGGGTCGTCCCCACGACCACGGGCCAAAGTTGCCCTGCCGCCGACATGTCCGACGACTATAGGGTCGTCCCCACGACCACGGGCCAAAGCTGGCCAGCCGCCGACATGTCCGACGACTATAGGGTCGTATCCACGACCCCGGGACTAGGTTGGCCAGCCGCCGACATGTCCGACGACTATAGGGTCGTCCCCACGACCACGGGCCAAAGCTGGCCAGCCGCCGACATGTCCGACGACTATAGGGTCGTCCCCACGACCCCGGGCCAAAGCTGGCCAACCGCCAACATGTCCGACGGCTATAGGGTCGTCCCCGCGACCCCGGGACTAGGATGGCCCGCCGCCGACTTGTCCGACGACTATAGGGTCGTCTCCACGACCCCGGGACTAGGTTGGCCAGCCGCCGACATGTCCGACGACTATAGGGTCGTCCCCACGACCACGGGCCAAAGTTGCCCTGCCGCCGACATGTCCGACGACTATAGGGTCGTCCTCAGGACCACGGGCCAAAGTTGCCCTGCCGCCGACATGTCCGACGACTATAGGGTCGTCCCCACGACCGCGGGTCTAGGTTGGCCCGCCGCCGACTTTTCCGACGACTATAGGGTCGCCCCCACGACCCCAGGACTAGATTGGCCCGCCACCATCATGTCCGACGACTGTAGGGTCGTCCCCACGACCACGGGACTAGGTTGGCCCGCCGCCGACTTTTCCGACGACTATAGGGTCGTCCCCACGAACCCGGGACTAGGTTGGCCAGTCACCGACATGTCCGACGACTATAGGGTCGTCTTCACGACCACGGGCCAAAGTTGCCCTGCCGCCGACATGTCCGACGACTATAGGGACGTCCCCACGACCACGGGACTAGGTTGGCCCGCCGCCGACTTGTCCGACGACTATAGGGTCGTGCCTACCACCCCGGGACTAGGATGACCCGCCGCCGACTTTTCCGACGACTATTGGGTCGTCCTCACGACCACGGGCCAAAGTTGCCCTGCCGCCGACATGTCCGACGACTATAGGATCGTCCCCACGACCCCGGGACTAGGTTGGCCAGTCACCGACATGTCCGACGACTATAGGGTCGTCCTCACGACCACGGGCCAAAGTTGCCCTGCCGCCGACATGTCCGACGACTATAGGGTCGTCCCCACGACCCCGGGACTAGGTTGGCCAGCCTCCGACATATCCGACGACTATAGGGTCGTCCCCACGACCACGGGCCAAAGTTGACCTGCCGCCGACATGTCCGACGACTATAGGGTCGTCCCCACGACCACGGGCCAAAGCTGGCCAGCCGCCGACATGTCCGACGACTATAGGGTCGTCCCCACGACCACGGGCCAAAGTTGCCCTGCCGCCGACATGTCCGACGACTATAGGGTCGTCTTCACGACCACGGGCCAAAGTTGCCCTGCCGCCGACATGTCCGACGACTATAGGGTCGTCCCCACGACCCCGGGCCAAAGTTGGCCGGCCGCCGACATGTCCGACGACTATAGGGTCATCCCCACGACCCCGGGACTAGGTTGGTCTGCCGCCGACATGTCCGACGACTATAGGGTCGTCCCCACGACCCCGGGACAAGATTGGCCCGCCACCGACATGTCCGACGACTTTAGGGTCGTCTCCACGACCCCGGGACTAGGTTGGCCAGTCACCGGCATGTCCGACGACTATAGGGTCGTCCCCACGACCCCGGGCCAAAGTTGCCCTGCCGCCGACATGTCCGACAACTATAGGGTCGTCCCCACGACCCCGGGCCAAAGCTGGCCAACCGCCAACATGTCCGACGGCTATAGGGTCGTCCCCGAGACCCCGGGATTAGGATGGCCCGCCGCCGACTTGTCCGACGATTATAGGGTCGTCTCCACGACGCCGGGACTAGGTTGGCCAGCCGCCGACATGTCCGACGACTATAGGGTCGTCCCCACGACCACGGGCCAAAGTTGCCCTGCCGCCGACATGTCCGACGACTATAGGGTCGTCCCCACGACCCCGGGCCAAAGTTGCCCTGCCGCCGACATGTCCGACAACTATAGGGTCGTCCCCACGACCGCGGGTCTAGGTTGGCCCGCCGCCGACTTTTCCGACGACTATAGGGTCGCCCCCACGACCCCAGGACTAGATTGGCCCGCCACCATCATGTCCGACGACTGTAGGGTCGTCCCCACGACCACGGGACTAGGTTGGCCCGCCGCCGACTTGTCCGACGACTATAGGGTCGTCCCCACGAACCCGGGACTACGTTGGCCAGTCACCGACATGTCCGACGACTATAGGGTCGCCCCCACGACCACGGGCCAAAGTTGCCCTGCCGCCGACATGTCCGACGACTATAGGGTCGTCCCCACGACCGCGGGTCTAGGTTGGCCCGCCGCCGACTTTTCCGACGACTATAGGGTCGTCCCCACGACCCCGGGAGTAGGTTGGCCCGCCGCCGACTTGTCCGACGATTATAGGGTCGTCCCCACGACCCCGGGACTAGGTTGGCCAGCCGCCGACATGTCCGACGACTATAGGGTCGTCCCCGCGACCACGGGCCAAAGTTGCCCTGCCGCCGACATGTCCGACGACTATAGGGTCGTCCCCACGACCCCGGGCCAAAGTTGCCCTGCCGCCGACATGTCCGACAACTATAGGGTCGTCCCAACGACCGCGGGTCTAGGTTGGCCCGCCGCCGACTTTTCCGACGACTATAGGGTCGTCCCCACGACCCCGGGACTAGGCTGGCCCGCCGTCGACATGTCCGACGTCTATAGGGTCGTCTCCACGACCCCGGGACTAGCTTGGCCCGCCGCCGACTTGTCCGACGACTATAGAGTCGTCCCCACGACCCCGGGACTAGGTTGGTCCGCCGCCGACTAGTCCGACGACTATAGGGTCGTCCCAACGACCCCGGGACTAGATTGGCCCGCCACCATCATGTACGACGACTATAGGGACGTCCCCACGACCACGGGACTAGGTTGGCCCGCCGCCGACTTGTCCGACGACTATAGGGTCGTGCCTACCACCCCGGGACTAGGATGACCCGCCGCCGACTTTTCCGACGACTATAGGGTCGTCCCCACGAACCCGGGACTAGGTTGGCCAGCCTCCGACATATCCGACGACTATAGGGTCGTCCCCACGACCACGGGCCAAAGTTGACCTGCCGCCGACATGTCCGACGACTATAGGGTCGTCCGCACGACCCCGGGACTAGATTGGCCCGCCACCGTCATGTCCGACGACAATAGGGTCGTCCCCATGACCCCGGGCCAACGCTGGCCAGCCGCCGACATGTCCGACGACTATAGGGTCGTCCCAACAACCCCGGGACTAGATTGGCCCGCCACCATCATGTCCGACGACTATAGGGTCGTCCCCAAGACCACGGGCCAAAGTTGCCCTGCCGCCGACATGTCCGACGACTATAGGGTCGTCCCCACGACCCCGGGTCTAGGTTGGCCCGCCGCCGACTTGTCCGACTACTATAGGGTCGTCCCCACGACCCCGGGAGTAGGATGGCCCGCCGCCGACTTGTCCGACGACTATAGGGTCGTCCCCACGACCACGGGACAAGGTTGGCCCGCCGCCGACTTGTCCGACGACTATAGGGACGTCCCTACCACCCCGGGACTAGGTTGGCCAGCCGCCGACATGTCCGACAACTATAGGGTCGTCCCCACGACCGCGGGTCTAGGTTGGCCCGCCGCCGACTTTTCCGACGACTATAGGGTCGCCCCCACGACCCCAGGACTAGATTGGCCCGCCACCATCATGTCCGACGACTGTAGGGTCGTCCCCACGACCACGGGACTAGGTTGGCCCGCCGCCGACTTGTCCGACGACTATAGGGTCGTCCCCACGAACCCGGGACTACGTTGGCCTGTCACCGACATGTCCGACGACTATAGGGTCGCCCCCACGACCACGGGCCAAAGTTGCCCTGCCGCCGACATGTCCGACGACTATAGGGTCGTCCCCACGCCCGCGGGTCTAGGTTGGCCCGCCGCCGACTTTTCCGACGACTATAGGGTCGTCCCCACGACCCCGGGAGTAGGTTGGCCCGCCGCCGACTTGTCCGACGATTATAGGGTCGTCCCCACGACCCCGGGAGTAGGATGGCCCGCCGCCGACTTGTCCGACGACTATAGGGTCGTCCCCACGACCACGGGACAAGGTTGGCCCGCCGCCGACTTGTCCGACGACTATAGGGACGTCCCCACGACCACGGGACTAGGTTGGCCCGCGGCCGACTTGTCCGACGACTATAGGGTCGTGCCTACCACCCCGGGACTAGGATGACCCGCCGCCGACTTTTCCGACGACTATAGGGTCGTCCCCACGAACCCGGGACTAGGTTGGCCAGTCACCGACATGTCCGACGACTGTAGGTTCGTCCCCACGGCCCCGGGACTAGGTTGGCCTGCCGCCGACATGTCCGATGACTATAGGGTCGTCTCCACGAACCCGGGACTAGGTTGGCCAGTCACCGACATGTCCGACGACTATAGGGTCGTCCCCAAGACCACGGGCCAAAGTTGCCCCGCCGCCGACATGTCCGATGACTATAGGGTCGTCTCCACGAACCCGGGACTAGGTTGGCCAGTCACCGACATGTCCGACGACTATAGGGTCGTCCCCAAGACCACGGGCCAAAGTTGCCCCGCCGCCGACATGTCCGACGACTATAGGGTCGTCCCCACGACCCCGGGTCTAGGTTGGCCCGCCGCCGACTTGTCCGACTACTATAGGGTCGTCCCAACAACCCCGGGACTAGATTGGCCCGCCACCATCATGTCCGACGACTATAGGGACGTCCCCACGACCACGGGACTAGGTTGGCCCGCCGCCGACTTGTCCGACGACTATAGGGTCGTGCCTACCACCCCGGGACTAGGATGACCCGCCGCCGACTTTTCCGACGACTATAGGGTCGTCCCCACGAACCCGGGACTAGGTTGGCCAGTCACCGACATGTCCGACGACTGTAGGTTCGTCCCCACGGCCCCGGGACTAGGTTGGCCTGCCGCCGACATGTCCGATGACTATAGGGTCGTCTCCACGAACCCGGGACTAGGTTGGCCAGTCACCGACATGTCCGACGACTATAGGGTCGTCCCCAAGACCACGGGCCAAAGTTGCCCCGCCGCCGACATGTCCGACGACTATAGGGTCGTCCCCACGACCCCGGGTCTAGGTTGGCCCGCCGCCGACTTGTCCGACTACTATAGGGTCGTCCCCACGACCCCGGGAGTAGGTTGGCCCGCCGCCGACTTGTCCGACGATTATAGGGTCGTCCCCACGACCCCGGGACTAGGTTGGCCAGCCGCCGACATGTCCGACGACTATAGGGTCGTCCCCGCGACCACGGGCCAAAGATGCCCTGCCGCCGACATGTCCGTCGACTATAGGGTCGTCCCCACGACCCCGGGACTAGGCTGGCCCGCCGTCGACATGTCCGACGTCTATAGGGTCGTCTCCACGACCCCGGGACTAGGTTGGCCCGCCGCCGACTTGTCCGACGACTATAGAGTCGTCCCCACGACCCCGGGACTAGGTTGGTCCGCCGCCGACTAGTCCGACGACTATAGGGTCGTCCCAACGACCCCGGGACTAGATTGGCCCGCCACCATCATGTACGACGACTATAGGGACGTCCCCACGACCACGGGACTAGGTTGGCCCGCCGCCGACTTGTCCGACGACTATAGGGTCGTGCCTACCACCCCGGGACTAGGATGACCCGCCGCCGACTTTTCCGACGACTATAGGGTCGTCCCCACGAACCCGGGACTAGGTTGGCCAGCCTCCGACATATCCGACGACTATAGGGTCGTCCCCACGACCACGGGCCAAAGTTGACCTCCCGCCGACATGTCGGACGACAATAGGGTCGTCCGCACGACCCCGGGACTAGATTGGCCCGCCACCGTCATGTCCGACGACAATAGGGTCGTCCCCACGACCACGGGCCAACGCTGGCCAGCCGCCGACATGTCCGACGACTATAGGGTCGTCCCAACAACCCCGGGACTAGATTGGCCCGCCACCATCATGTCCGACGACTATAGGGACGTCCCCACGACCACGGGACTAGGTTGGCCCGCCGCCGACTTGTCCGACGACTATAGGGTCGTGCCTACCACCCCGGGACTATGATGACCCGCCGCCGACTTTTCCGACGACTATAGGGTCGTCCCCACGAACCCGGGACTAGGTTGACCAGTCACCGACATGTCCGACGACTGTAGGTTCGTCCCCACGGCCCCGGGACTAGGTTGGCCTGGCGCCGACATGTCCGATGACTATAGGGTCGTCTCCACGAACCCGGGACTAGGTTGGCCAGTCACCGACATGTCCGACGACTATAGGGTCGTCCCCAAGACCACGGGCCAAAGTTGCCCCGCCGCCGACATGTCCGATGACTATAGGGTCGTCTCCACGAACCCGGGACTAGGTTGGCCAGTCACCGACATGTCCGACGACTATAGGGTCGTCCCCACGAACCCGGGACTACGTTGGCCTGTCACCGACATGTCCGACGACTATAGGGTCGCCCCCACGACCACGGGCCAAAGTTGCCCTGCCGCCGACATGTCCGACGACTATAGGGTCGTCCCCACGCCCGCGGGTCTAGGTTGGCCCGCCGCCGACTTTTCCGACCACTATAGGGTCGTCCCCACGACCGCGGGTCTAGGTTGGCCCGCCGCCGACTTTTCCGACGACTATAGGGTCGCCCCCACGACCCCAGGACTAGATTGGCCCGCCACCATCATGTCCGACGACTGTAGGGTCGTCCCCACGACCACGGGACTAGGTTGGCCCGCCGCCGACTTGTCCGACGACTATAGGGTCGTCCCCACGAACCCGGGACTACGTTGGCCTGTCACCGACATGTCCGACGACTATAGGGTCGCCCCCACGACCACGGGCCAAAGTTGCCCTGCCGCCGACATGTCCGACGACTATAGGGTCGTCCCCACGCCCGCGGGTCTAGGTTGGCCCGCCGCCGACTTTTCCGACGACTATAGGGTCGTCCCCACGACCCCGGGAGTAGGTTGGCCCGCCGCCGACTTGTCCGACGATTATAGGGTCGTCCCCACGACCCCGGGAGTAGGATGGCCCGCCGCCGACTTGTCCGACGACTATAGGGTCGTCCTCACGACCACGGGACAAGGTTGGCCCGCCGCCGACTTGTCCGACGACTATAGGGACGTCCCCACGACCACGGGACTAGGTTGGCCCGCGGCCGACTTGTCCGACGACTATAGGGTCGTGCCTACCACCCCGGGACTAGGATGACCCGCCGCCGACTTTTCCGACGACTATAGGGTCGTCCCCACGAACCCGGGACTAGGTTGGCCAGTCACCGACATGTCCGACGACTGTAGGTTCGTCCCCACGGCCCCGGGACTAGGTTGGCCTGCCGCCGACATGTCCGATGACTATAGGGTCGTCTCCACGAACCCGGGACTAGGTTGGCCAGTCACCGACATGTCCGACGACTATAGGGTCGTCCCCAAGACCACGGGCCAAAGTTGCCCCGCCGCCGACATGTCCGATGACTATAGGGTCGTCTCCACGAACCCGGGACTAGGTTGGCCAGTCACCGACATGTCCGACGACTATAGGGTCGTCCCCAAGACCACGGGCCAAAGTTGCCCCGCCGCCGACATGTCCGACGACTATAGGGTCGTCCCCACGACCCCGGGTCTAGGTTGGCCCGCCGCCGACTTGTCCGACTACTATAGGGTCGTCCCAACAACCCCGGGACTAGATTGGCCCGCCACCATCATGTCCGACGACTATAGGGACGTCCCCACGACCACGGGACTAGGTTGGCCCGCCGCCGACTTGTCCGACGACTATAGGGTCGTGCCTACCACCCCGGGACTAGGATGACACGCCGCCGACTTTTCCGACGACTATAGGGTCGTCCCCACGAACCCGGGACTAGGTTGGCCAGTCACCGACATGTCCGACGACTGTAGGTTCGTCCCCACGGCCCCGGGACTAGGTTGGCCTGCCGCCGACATGTCCGATGACTATAGGGTCGTCTCCACGAACCCGGGACTAGGTTGGCCAGTCACCGACATGTCCGACGACTATAGGGTCGTCCCCAAGACCACGGGCCAAAGTTGCCCCGCCGCCGACATGTCCGACGACTATAGGGTCGTCCCCACGACCCCGGGTCTAGGTTGGCCCGCCGCCGACTTGTCCGACTACTATAGGGTCGTCCCCACGACCCCGGGAGTAGGTTGGCCCGCCGCCGACTTGTCCGACGATTATAGGGTCGTCCCCACGACCCCGGGACTAGGTTGGCCAGCCGCCGACATGTCCGACGACTATAGGGTCGTCCCCGCGACCACGGGCCAAAGATGCCCTGCCGCCGACATGTCCGTCGACTATAGGGTCGTCCCCACGACCCCGGGACTAGGCTGGCCCGCCGTCGACATGTCCGACGTCTATAGGGTCGTCTCCACGACCCCGGGACTAGGTTGGCCCGCCGCCGACTTGTCCGACGACTATAGAGTCGTCCCCACGACCCCGGGACTAGGTTGGTCCGCCGCCGACTAGTCCGACGACTATAGGGTCGTCCCAACGACCCCGGGACTAGATTGGCCCGCCACCATCATGTACGACGACTATAGGGACGTCCCCACGACCACGGGACTAGGTTGGCCCGCCGCCGACTTGTCCGACGACTATAGGGTCGTGCCTACCACCCCGGGACTAGGATGACCCGCCGCCGACTTTTCCGACGACTATAGGGTCGTCCCCACGAACCCGGGACTAGGTTGGCCAGCCTCCGACATATCCGACGACTATAGGGTCGTCCCCACGACCACGGGCCAAAGTTGGCCAGCCGCCGACATGTCCGACGACTATAGGATCATCCCCACGACCCCGGGACTAGGTTGGCCTGCCGCCGACATGTCCGACGACTATAGGGTCGTCTCCACGACCCCGGGACAAGATTGGCCCGCCACCGTCATGTCCGACGACTACACGGTCGTCCTCTCGACCCCGGGACTAGATTGGCCCGCCACCGTCATGTCCGACGACTATAGGTTCGTCCCCACGACCACGGGACGAGGTTGGCCCGCCGCCGACTTGTCCGACGACTATAGGGTCGTCCCCACGACCCCGGGACTAGGTCGGCCCGCCGCCGACTTGTCCGACGACTATAGGGCCGTCCCCACGACCACGGGCCAAAGTTGCCCTGCCGCCGACATGTCCGACGACTATAGGGTCGTCCCCACGATCCCGGGACTAGGTTGGCCCGCCGCCGACATGTCCGACGACTATAGGGTCGTCCCCACGACCACTGGCCAAAGTTGCCCAGCCGCCGACATGTCCGACGACTATAGGGTCGTCCCCACGACCCCGGGACTAGGTTGGCCCGCCGCCGACTTGTCCGACGACTATAGGGTCGTCCCCACGACCCGGGCCAAAGTTGGCCAGCCGCCGACATGTCCGACGACTATAGGGTCATCCCCACGACCCCGGGACTAGGTTGGCCTGCCGCCGACATGTCCGACGACTATAGGGTCGTCCCCACGACCCCGGGTCTAGGTTGGCCCGCCGTCGACTTGTCCGACGACTATAGGGTCGTCCCCACGCCCCGGGCCAAAGTTGGCCAGCCGCCGACATGTCCGACGACTATAGGGTCGTCCCCACGACCCCGGGTCTAGGTTGGCCCGCCGTCGACTTGTCCGACGACTATAGGGTCGTCCCCACGCCCCGGGCCAAAGTTGGCCAGCCGCCGACATGTCCGACGACTATAGGTTCGTCCCCACGACCACGGGACTAGGTTGGCCCGCCGCCGACTTATCCGACGACTATAGGGTCGTCCCCACGACCCCGGGACTAGGTCGGCCCGCCGCCGACTTGTCCGACGACTATAGGGTCGTCCCCACGACCCGGGCCAAAGTTGGCCAGCCGCCGACATGTCCGACGACTATAGGGTCATCCCCACGACCCCGGGACTAGGTTGGCCTGCCGCCGACATGTCCGACGACTATAGGGTCGTCCCCACGACCCCGGGCCAAAGCTGGCCAGCCGCCAACATGTCCGACGACTATAGGGTCGTCCCCACGACCCCGGGACTAGGTTGGCCAGTCACCGACATGTCCGACGACTATAGGGTCGTCCTCACGACCACGGGCCAAAGTTGCCCTGCCGCCGACATGTCCGACGACTATAGGGTCGTCCCCACGACCGCGGGTCTAGGTTGGCCCGCCGCCGACTTTTCCGACGACTATAGAGTCGTCCCCACGACCACGGGCCAAAGCTGGCCAGCCGCCGACATGTCCGACGACTATAGGGTCGTCTCCACGACCCCGGCACTAGATTGGCCCGCCACCGTCATGTCCGACGACAATAGGGTCGTCCCCACGACCACGGGCCAAAGCTGGCCAGCCGCCGACATGTCCGACGACTATAGGGTCGTCCCCACGACCCCGGGTCTAGGTTGGCCCGCCGCCGACTTTTCCGACGACTATAGGGTCGTCCCCACGACCCCGGGAGTAGGTTGGCCCGCCGCCGACTTGTCCGACGGCTATAGGGTCGTCCCCACGACACCGGATCTAGGTTGGCCCGCCGCCGACTTTTCCGACGACTATAGGGTCGTCCCCACGACCCCGGGAGTAGGTTGGCCCGCCGCCGACTTGTCCGACGCTATAGGGTCGTCCCCACGACCCCGGGACTAGGTTGGCCCGCCGCCGACTTGTCCGACGACTATAGGGTCGTCCCCGCGACCACGGGCCAAAGATGCCCGGCCGCCGACATGTCCGACGACTATAGGGTCGTCCCCACGATCCCGCGACTAGGTTGGCCAGCCGCCGACATGTCCGACGACAATAGGGTCGTCCCCACGACCCCGGGACTAGATTGGCCCGCCCCAGTCATGTCCGACGACTATAGGGTCGTCCCCACGACCACGGGCCAAAGTTGCCCTGCCGCCGACATGTCCGACGACTATAGGGTCATCCCCACTACCCCGGGCCAAAGCTGGCCAGCCGCCAACATGTCCGACGACTATAGGGTCGTCCCCACGACCCCGGGACTAGGTTGGCCCGCCACCGTCATGTCCGACGACTATGGGTTCGTCCCTACGACCCCGGGACTAGGTTGGCCAGTCACCGACATGTCCGACGACTATAGGGTCGTCCCAACGACCCCGGGACTAGATTGGCCAGCCGCCGACATGTCCGACGACTATAGGGTCGTCCCCGCGACCACGGGCCAAAGATGCCCGGCCGCCGACATGTCCGACGACTATAGGGTCGTCCCCACGATCCCGCGACTAGGTTGGCCAGCCACCGTCATGTCCGACGACTATAGGGTCGTCTCCACGACCCCGGGACTAGGTTGGCCAGTCACCGACATGTCCGACGACTATAGGGTCGTCCCAACGACCCCGGGACTAGGTTGGCCCGCCACCGTCATGTCCGACGACTATGGGTTCGTCCCTACGACCCCGGGACTAGGTTGGCCAGTCACCGACATGTCCGACGACTATAGGGTCGTCCCAACGACCCCGGGACTAGATTGGCCCGCCACCGTCATGTCCGACGACTATAGGGTCGTCCCCACGACCCCGGGACTAGGTTGGCCAGCCGCCGACTTGTCCGACGACTATACGGTCGTCCCCACGACCACGGGCCAAAGCTGGCCAGCCGCCGACATGTCCGACGACTATAGGGTCGTCTCCACGACCCCGGGACTAGGTTGGCCAACCGCCGACATGTCCGACGACTATAGGGTCGTCCCCACGACCGCGGGCCAAAGCTGGCCAGCCGCCGACATGTCCGACGACTATAGGGTCGTCTCCACGACCCCGGGACTAGGTTGGCCCGCCGCCGACTTGTCCGACGACTATAGGGTCGTCTCCACGACCCCGGGACTAGGTTGGCCAGCCGCCGACATGTCCGACGACTATAGGGTCGTCCCCGCGACCACGGGCCAAAGATGCCCTGCCGCCGACATGTCCGACGACTATAGGGTCGTCCCCACGACCCCGGGACTAGGTTGGCCCGCCGCCGACATGTCCGACGTCTATAGGGTCGTCTCCACCACCCCGGGACTAGGTCGGCCCGCCGCCGTCATGTCCGACGACTATAGGGTCGTCCCCACGACCCCGGGGCTAGATTGCCCCGGCACCGTCATGTCCGACGACTATAGGGTCGTCCCCACGACCGCGGGACTAGGTTGGCCCGCCGCCGACTTGTCCGACGACTATAGGGTCGTCCCCACGACCACGGGCCAATGATGCCATGCCGCCGACATGTCCGACGACTATAGGGTCGTCCCCACGACCCCGGGACTAGGTTGGCTGCCGCCGACATGTCCGACGACTATAGGGTCGTCCCCACGCCCCGGGCCAAAGTTGGCCAGCCGCCGACATGTCCGACGACTATAGGGTCGTCCCCACGACCCCGGGACTAGGTTGGCCAGTCACCGACATGTCCGACGACTATAGGGTCGTCCTCACGACCACGGGCCAAAGTTGCCCTGCCGCCGACATGTCCGACGACTATAGGGTCGTCCCCACGACCGCGGGTCTAGGTTGGCCCGCCGCCGACTTTTCCGACGACTATAGGGTCGTCCCCACGACCACGGGCCAAAGCTGGCCAGCCGCCGACATGTCCGACGACTATAGGGTCGTCTCCACGACCCCGGCACTAGATTGGCCCGCCACCGTCATGTCCGACGACAATAGGGTCGTCCCCACGACCACGGGCCAAAGCTGGCCAGCCGCCGACATGTCCGACGACTATAGGGTCGTCCCCACGACCCCGGGACTAGGTTGGCCCGCCGCCGACTTGTCCGACGACTATAGGGTCGTCCCCACGACCACGGGCCAAAGTTGACCTGCCCCCGACATGTCCGACGACTATAGGGTCGTCCCCACGACCCCGGGACTAGATTGGCCCGCCACCGTCATGTCCGACGACTATAGGGTCGCCCCCACGACCACGGGCCAAAGTTGCCCTGCCGCCGACATGTCCGACGACTATAGGGTCGTCCCCACGACCCCGGGACTAGATTGGCCCGCCCCAGTCATGTCCGACGACTATAGGGTCGTCCCCACGACCACGGGCTAAAGTTGCCCTGCCGCCGACATGTCCGACGACTATAGGGTCATCCCCACTACCCCGGGCCAAAGCTGGCCAGCCGCCAACATGTCCGACGACTATAGGGTCGTCCCCACGACCCCGGGACTAGGTTGGCCCGCCACCGTCATGTCCGACGACTATGGGTTCGTCCCTACGACCCCGGGACTAGGTTGGCCAGTCACCGACATGTCCGACGACTATAGGGTCGTCCCAACGACCCCGGGACTAGATTGGCCCGCCACCGTCATGTCCGACGACTATAGGGTCGTCTCCACGACCCCGGGACTAGGTTGGCCAGTCACCGACATGTCCGACGACTATAGGGTCGTCCCAACGACCCCGGGACTAGATTGGCCCGCCACCGTCATGTCCGACGACTATGGGTTCGTCCCTACGACCCCGGGACTAGGTTGGCCAGTCACCGACATGTCCGACGACTATAGGGTCGTCCCAACGACCCCGGGACTAGATTGGCCCGCCACCGTCATGTCCGACGACTATAGGGTCGTCTCCACGACCCCGGGACTAGGTTGGCCAGTCACCGACATGTCCGACGACTATAGGGTCGTCCCCACGATCCCGCGACTAGGTTGGCCAGCCGCCGACATGTCCGACGACAATAGGGTCGTCCCCACGACCCCGGGACTAGATTGGCCCGCCCCAGTCATGTCCGACGACTATAGGGTCGTCCCCACGACCACGGGCTAAAGATGCCCTGCCGCCGACATGTCCGACGACTATAGGGTCATCCCCACTACCCCGGGCCAAAGCTGGCCAGCCGCCAACATGTCCGACGACTATAGGGTCGTCCCCACGACCCCGGGACTAGGTTGGCCCGCCACCGTCATGTCCGACGACTATGGGTTCGTCCCTACGACCCCGGGACTAGGTTGGCCAGTCACCGACATGTCCGACGACTATAGGGTCGTCCCAACGACCCCGGGACTAGATTGGCCCGCAACCGTCATGTCCGACGACTATAGGGTCGTCTCCACGACCCCGGGACTAGGTTGGCCAGTCACCGACATGTCCGACGACTATAGGGTCGTCCCAACGACCCCGGGACTAGGTTGGCCCGCCACCGTCATGTCCGACGACTATGGGTTCGTCCATACGACCCCGGGACTAGGTTGGCCAGTCACCGACATGTCCGACGACAATAGGGTCGTCCCAACGACCCCGGGACTAGATTGGCCCGCCACCGTCATGTCCGACGACTATAGGGTCGTCCCCACGACCCCGGGACTAGGTTGGCCAGCCGCCGACTTGTCCGACGACTATACGGTCGTCCCCACGACCACGGGCCAAAGCTGGCCAGCCGCCGACATGTCCGACGACTATAGGGTCGTCTCCACGACCCCGGGACTAGGTTGGCCAACCGCCGACATGTCCGACGACTATAGGGTCGTCCCCACGACCGCGGGCCAAAGCTGGCCAGCCGCCGACATGTCCGACGACTATAGGGTCGTCTCCACGACCCCGGGACTAGGTTGGCCCGCCGCCGACTTGTCCGACGACTATAGGGTCGTCTCCACGACCCCGGGACTAGGTTGGCCAGCCGCCGACATGTCCGACGACTATAGGGTCGTCCCCGCGACCACGGGCCAAAGATGCCCTGCCGCCGACATGTCCGACGACTATAGGGTCGTCCCCACGACCCCGGGACTAGGTTGGCCCGCCGCCGACATGTCCGACGTCTATAGGGTCGTCTCCACCACCCCGGGACTAGGTTGGCCCGCCGCCGACTTGTCCGACGACTATAGGGTCGTCCCCACGACCACGGGCCAATGATGCCATGCCGCCGACATGTCCGACGACTATAGGGTCGTCCCCACGACCCCGGGACTAGGTTGGCCCGCCGCCGACATGTCCGACGACTATAGGGTCGTCCCCACGCCCCGGGCCAAAGTTGGCCAGCCGCCGACATGTCCGACGACTATAGGGTCGTCCCCACGACCCCGGGAATAGGTTGGCCCGCCGCCGACATGTCCGACGTCTAAAGGGTCGTCCCCACGACCCCGGGGCTAGATTGCCCCGGCACCGTCATGTCCGACGACTATAGGGTCGTCCCCACGACCCAGGGACCAGGTTCGCCCGCCGCCGACTTGTCCCGCCGCCGACTTGTCCGACGAATATAGGGTCGTCTCCACGACCCCGGGACTAGGTTGGCCAGTCACCGACATGTCCGATGACTATAGGGTCGTCCCCACGACCACGGGCCAAAGTTGCCCTGCCGCCGTCATGTCCGACGACTACAGGATCGTCCCCACGACCCCCGGACTTGATTGCCCCGCCACCGTCATGTCCGACGACTATAGGGTCGTCCCCACGACCACTGGCCTAGGTTGGCCCGCCGCCGACATGTCCGACGTCTAAAGGGTCGTCCCCACGACCCCGGGGCTAGATTGCCCCGGCACCGTCATGTCCGACGACTATAGGGTCGTCCCCACGACCCAGGGACCAGGTTGGCCCGCCGCCGACTTGCCCCGCCGCCGACACGTCCGACAACTATAGGGTCGTCCCCACGACCCCGGGACTAGGTTGGCCAGCCGCCGACTTGTCCGACGACTATACGGTCGTCCCCACGACCACGGGAGTAGGTTGGCCCGCCGCCTACTTGTCCGACGACTATAGGGTCGTCCCTACCACCCCGGGACTAGGTTGGCCAGCCGCCGACATGTCCGACGTCTATAGGGTCGTCCCCACGACCCCGGGGCTAGGTGGGCCCGCCGCCGACTTGTCCGACGACTATAGGGTCGACCCCACGACCCCGGGACTAGGTCGGCCCGCCGCCGTCATGTCCGACGACTATAGGGTCGTCCCCACGACCACGGGCCAAAGTTGCCCTGCCGCCGTAATGTCCGACGACTACAGGATCGTCCCCACGACCCCCGGACTTGATTGCCCCGCCACCGTCATGTCCGACGACTATAGGGTCGTCCCCACGACCACTGGCCTAGGTTGGCCCGCCGCCGACATGTCCGACGTCTAAAGGGTCGTCCCCACGACCCCGGGGCTAGATTGCCCCGGCACCGTCATGTCCGACGACTATAGGGTCGTCCCCACGACCCAGGGACCAAGTTGGCCAGCCGCCGACTTGCCCCGCCGCCGACACGTCCGACGACTATAGGGTCGTCCCCACGACCCCGGGACTAGGTTGGCCAGCCGCCGACTTGTCCGACGACTATACGGTCGTCCCCACGACCACGGGAGTAGGTTGGCCCGCCGCCGACTTGTCCGAGGCCTATAGGGTCGTCCCTACCACCCCGGGACTAGGATGGCCAGCCGCCGACATGTCCGACGTCTATAGGGTCGTCCCCACGACCCCGGGGCTAGGTTGGCCCGCCGCCGACTTGTCCGACGACTATAGGGTCGTCCCCACGACCCCGGGACTAGGTTGGCCAGCCGCCGACTTGTCCGACGACTATACGGTCGTCCCCACGACCACGGGAGTAGGTTGGCCCGCCGCCGACTTGTCCGACGACTATAGGGTCGTCCCTACCACCCCGGGA
Source organism: Andrena fulva (assembly GCA_946251845.1). NCBI lineage: Eukaryota > Metazoa > Arthropoda > Insecta > Hymenoptera > Andrenidae > Andrena > Andrena fulva. The sequence continues at coordinate 562,759 of CAMITZ010000126.1, read as the reverse complement.
CTAGGTTGGCCAGCCGCCGACATGTCCGACGTCTATAGGGTCGTCCCCACGACCCCGGGCCAAAGTTGCCCTGCCGCCGACATGTCAGACGACTATATGGTCGTCCCACGACCCCGGGACTAGGTTGGCCCGCCGCCGACATGTCCGACGTCTATAGGGTCGTCCCCACGACCCCGGGGCTAGATTGCCCCGGCACCGTCATGTCCGACAACTATAGGGTCGTCCCCACGACCCCGGGACTAGATTGGCCCGCCACCGTCATGTCCGACGACTATGGGTTCGTCCCTACGACCCTGGGCATACGTTGGCCCGCCGCCGACATGTCCGCCGACTATAGGGTCGTCCCCACGATCCCGGGACTAGGTTGGCCAGCCGCCGACATGTCCGACGACTATAGGGTCGTCCCCACGGCCCCAGGAATAGATTGCCCCACCACCGTCATGTCCGACGACTATAGGGTCGTACCCACGACCACGGGCCAAAGTTGCCCTGCCGCCGACATGTCCGACGACTATAGGGTCGTCCCCACGATCCCGGGACTTGGTTGGCCCGCCGCCGACATGTCCGACGACTATAGGGTCGTCCCCACGACCCGGGCCAAAGTTGGCCAGCCGCCGACATGTCCGACGACTATAGGGTCGTCCCCACGACCCCGGGACTAGGTTGGCCCGCCGCCGACATGTCCGACGTCTATAGGGTCGTCCCCAAGACCACGGGCCAAAGTTGCCCTGCCGCCGACATGTCCGACGATTATAGGGTCGTCCCCACGACCCCGGGACAAGATTGGCCCGCCACCGTCATGTCCGACGACTACACGGTCGTCCTCTCGACCCCGGGACTAGATTGGCCCGCCACCGTCATGTCCGACGACTATAGGTACGTCCCCACGACCACGGGACTAGGTTGGCCCGCCGCCGACTTGTCCGACGACTATAGGGTCGTCCCCACGACCCCGGGACTAGGTCGGCCCGCCGCCGACTTGTCCGACGACTGTAGGGTCGTCCCCACGACCACGGGCCAAAGTTGCCCTGCCGCCGACATGTCCGACGACTATAGGGTCGTCCCCACGATCCCGGGACTTGGTTGGCCCGCCGCCGACATGTCCGACGACTATAGGGTCGTCCCCACGACCCGGGCCAAAGTTGGCCAGCCGCCGACATGTCCGACGACTATAGGGTCATCCCCACGACCCCGGGCATACGTTGGCCCGCCGCCGACTTGTCCGACGACTATAGGGTCGTCCCCACGACCCCGGGACTAGGTCGGCCCGCCGCCGACTTGTCCGACGACTGTAGGGTCGTCCCCACGACCACGGGCCAAAGTTGCCCTGCCGCCGACATGTCCGACGACTATAGGGTCGTCCCCACGATCCCGGGACTTGGTTGGCCCGCCGCCGACATGTCCGACGACTATAGGGTCGTCCCCACGACCCGGGCCAAAGTTGGCCAGCCGCCGACATGTCCGACGACTATAGGGTCATCCCCACGACCCCGGGACTAGGTTGGCCTGCCGCCGACATGTCCGACGACTATAGGGTCGTCCCCACGAACCCGGGACTAGGTTGGCCAGTCACCGACATGTCCTACGACTATGGGGTCGTCCCCACGACCACGAGACTAGGTTGGCCAGCCGCCGACATGTCCGACGACTATAGGGTCGTCCCCACGGCCCCGGGACTAGGTTGGCCTGCCGCCGACATGTCCGATGACTATAGGGTCATCCCCACGAACCCGGGACTAGGTTGGCCAGTCACCGACATGTCCGACGACTATAGGGTCGTCCCCCAGACCACGGGCCAAAGTTGCCCTGCCGCCGACATGTCCGACGACTATAGGGTCGTCCCCACGACCCCGGGACTAGGTTGGCCTGCCGCCGACATGTCCGACGTCTATAGGGTCGTCCCCACGACCCCGGGTCAAGATTGGCCCGCCACCGTCATGTCCGACGACTATACGGTCGTCCCCTCGACCCCGGGAATAGGTTGGCCCGCCGCCGACGTGTCGTACGACTATGGGGTCGACCCCACGACCACGAGACTATGTTGGCCAGTCGCCGACATGTCCGACGACTATAGGGTCGTCCCCACGACCCCGGGACTAGATTGGCCGGCCACCGTCATGTCCGACGACTATAGGTTCGTCCCTACCACCCTGGGCATACGTTGGCCAGCCGCCGACATGCCCGACGACTATAGGGTCGTCCCCACGACCCCGGGACAAGATTGGCCCGCCACCGTCATGTCCGACGACTACACGGTCGTCCTCTCGACCCCGGGACTAGATTGGCCCGCCACCGTCATGTCCGACGACTATAGGTACGTCCCCACGACCACGGGACTAGGTTGGCCCGCCGCCGACTTGTCCGACGACTATAGGGTCGTCCCCACGACCCCGGGACTAGGTCGGCCCGCCGCCGACTTGTCCGACGACTGTAGGGTCGTCCCCACGACCACGGGCCAAAGTTGCCCTGCCGCCGACATGTCCGACGACTATAGGGTCGTCCCCACGATCCCGGGACTTGGTTGGCCCGCCGCCGACATGTCCGACGACTATAGGGTCGTCCCCACGACCCGGGCCAAAGTTGGCCAGCCGCCGACATGTCCGACGACTATAGGGTCATCCCCACGACCCCGGGACTAGGTTGGCCTGCCGCCGACATGTCCGACGACTATAGGGTCGTCCCCACGAACCCGGGACTAGGTTGGCCAGTCACCGACATGTTCGACGACTATAGGGTCGTCCCCAAGACCACGGGCCAAAGTTGCCCTGCCGCCGACATGTCCGACGATTATAGGGTCGTCCCCACGACCCCGGGTCTAGGTTGGCCCGCCGTCGACTTGTCCGACGACTATAGGGTCGTCCCCTCGCCCCGGGCCAAAGTTGGCCAGCCGCCGACATGTCCGACGACTATAGGTTCGTCCCCACGACCACGGGACTAGGTTGGCCCGCCGCCGACTTATCCGACGACTATAGGGTCGTCCCCACGACCCCGGGACTAGGTCGGCCCGCCGCCGACTTGTCCGACGACTATAGGGTCGTCCCCACGACCCCGGGACTAGGTTGGCCCGCCGCCGACATGTCCGACGTCTATAGGGTCGTCCCCAAGACCACGGGCCAAAGTTGCCCTGCCGCCGACATGTCCGACGATTATAGGGTCGTCCCCACGACCCCGGGTCTAGGTTGGCCCGCCGTCGACTTGTCCGACGACTATAGGGTCGTCCCCTCGCCCCGGGCCAAAGTTGGCCAGCCGCCGACATGTCCGACGACTATAGGTTCGTCCCCACGACCATGGGACTAGGTTGGCCCGCCGCCGACTTGTCCGACGACTATAGGGTCGTGCCTACCACCCCGGGACTAGGATGACCCGCCGCCGACTTTTCCGACGACTATAGGGTCGTCCCCACGAACCCGGGACTAGGTTGGCCAGTCACCGACATGTCCGACGACTATAGGGTCGCCCCCACGACCACGGGCCAAAGTTGCCCTGCCGCCGACATGTCCGACGACTATATTATTATTATTATTATTATTATTATTATTATTATTTAACGGGAAACCCTTTAGTATACAGAGCTACAATTAATACAAATTACTACATAGTATGAATAAATAATTAAATAAAACAGAAAAATATAAATATATAAAATACCTTAACAAAAATAGAATAATATAAAATAAAATACCATATTTTAACATAACTTAATATTAATAAATTACATCGATGAGATAACTAATAAATATATCACAAATCAGATATCAGTCTGCCTATTCATGCGCTAACTACGACGCATGAGAAAACTATTGCTATTGCGATAGGAGATGCCTAAACAAATGCTCACGAAAACGATCCAGCGAATATGCAAATAGGTCAATGCCATCGCAGCACTGATTCAGCTCTTCCATAGCCCGATTTATGGGATCTGCGGTATAATGACTATAGGTGGGGACCCTCGGTACAAAAAGGGGTCTTGGGCGTAGCGACCTTTGTGGGGCATGATAACAAACCAGTGCCACAAGCTCGTGACAGTATATATGACCGTTGATTACCTTATAGAGGAAGAGCAGATCGGAACAGACTCGGCGACTAGTGAGAGACATAAGCCCAGTAGTCTGTAAGGCTGGATGATAATCATGATCGCTAAACCGCATATGGCTACCAGATAACCTCATGGCTAGCCTCAGAAACTTGTGCTGGACCCTTTCGATTAAGCTTATATACAGCTTATGTCTAGGGTTCCAAATTACAGACGCGTACTCTAAATGAGGTCTCACCAGGGCTACGTATAACAGCTTGAGCGTACGGATCTGCCTGAAGTGTTTCCCAACTCGGGCTATAAACCCGAGGGTTTTCATAGCCTTACCCGAGATCTTCCGATAGTGGTTCCGAAAATCAAGCCCTGACCCGAACGTGACTCCAAGGTCACTGACTTCAACCACTTCAATCAATGGGGTGTCGCAAAGCTTATACGTCGCCACAATGCCACTGGCAGCCCTATGGGATCTCATAACAACACATTTAGCCACATTCAATTGCAATTTGTTAGCGTCACACCACCGCTCAAATCTATCAAGGTCACTCTGCAAGAACTCAGTATCACGCGCAGAACTAATAGACCGGAATATTTTTAGGTCATCAGCGTACATGAGAATCTTGCAATGTTGGAAAATCCCCTTGAGGTCATTGATGAAAAGAAGGAATAGGAGGGGACCAAGGTGTGAACCTTGAGGGACCCCTGAGGAAACAGCAATCGGAGAGGATAACTGGTCACACACTTTAATAATCTGGACACGGCCTTCCAGATAGCTGCTGATCCATGACAGAATCGACCCCCCGATACCGATCTCGGATAATTTGCGCCGTAGAATACCATGGTCTACAGTGTCAAAGGCCTTCCGGGGTTGTCCCCACGACCCCGGGCCTAAGTTGGCCCGCGGCCGACTTGTCCTACGACTATAGGGCCGTGCCTACCACCCCGGGACTAGGTTGGCCAGCCTCCGACATATCCGACGACTGTAGGGTCTACTCCCCACGACCGCGGGCCAAAGTTGGCCAGCCGCCGACATGTCCGACGACTATAGGGTCGTCCCCACGACCCGGGCCAAAGTTGGCCAGCCGCCGACATGTCCGACGACTATAGGGTCATCCCCACGACCCCGGGACTAGGTTGGCCTGCCGCCGACATGTCCGACGACTATAGGGTCGTCCCCACGAACCCGGGACTAGGTTGGCCAGTCACCGACATGTTCGACGACTATAGGGTCGTCCCCGCGACCACGGGCCAAAGATGCCCTGCCGCCGACATGTCCGACGACTATAGGGTCGTCCCCACGACCCCGGGACTAGGTTGGCCCGCCGCCGACATGTCCGACGTCTATAGGGTCGTCTCCACCACCCCGGGACTAGGTCGGCCCGCCGCCGTCATGTCCGACGACTATAGGGTCGTCCCCACGACCCCGGGGCTAGATTGCCCCGGCACCGTCATGTCCGACGACTATAGGGTCGTCCCCACGACCGCGGGACTAGGTTGGCCCGCCGCCGACTTGTCCGACGACTATAGGGTCGTCCCCACGACCACGGGCCAATGATGCCATGCCGCCGACATGTCCGACGACTATAGGGTCGTCCCCACGACCCCGGGACTAGGTTGGCCCGCCGCCGACATGTCCGACGACTATAGGGTCGTCCCCACGCCCCGGGCCAAAGTTGGCCAGCCGCCGACATGTCCGACGACTATAGGGTCGTCCCCACGACCCCGGGAATAGGTTGGCCCGCCGCCGACATGTCCGACGTCTAAAGGGTCGTCCCCACGACCCCGGGGCTAGATTGCCCCGGCACCGTCATGTCCGACGACTATAGGGTCGTCCCCACGACCCAGGGACCAGGTTGGCCCGCCGCCGACTTGTCCCGCCGCCGACTTGTCCGACGAATATAGGGTCGTCTCCACGACCCCGGGACTAGGTTGGCCAGTCACCGACATGTCCGATGACTATAGGGTCGTCCCCACGACCACGGGCCAAAGTTGCCCTGCCGCCGTCATGTCCGACGACTACAGGATCGTCCCCACGACCCCCGGACTTGATTGCCCCGCCACCGTCATGTCCGACGACTATAGGGTCGTCCCCACGACCACTGGCCTAGGTTGGCCCGCCGCCGACATGTCCGACGTCTAAAGGGTCGTCCCCACGACCCCGGGGCTAGATTGCCCCGGCACCGTCATGTCCGACGACTATAGGGTCGTCCCCACGACCCAGGGACCAGGTTGGCCCGCCGCCGACTTGCCCCGCCGCCGACACGTCCGACAACTATAGGGTCGTCCCCACGACCCCGGGACTAGGTTGGCCAGCCGCCGACTTGTCCGACGACTATACGGTCGTCCCCACGACCACGGGAGTAGGTTGGCCCGCCGCCTACTTGTCCGACGACTATAGGGTCGTCCCTACCACCCCGGGACTAGGTTGGCCAGCCGCCGACATGTCCGACGTCTATAGGGTCGTCCCCACGACCCCGGGGCTAGGTGGGCCCGCCGCCGACTTGTCCGACGACTATAGGGTCGACCCCACGACCCCGGGACTAGGTCGGCCCGCCGCCGTCATGTCCGACGACTATAGGGTCGTCCCCACGACCACGGGCCAAAGTTGCCCTGCCGCCGTCATGTCCGACGACTACAGGATCGTCCCCACGACCCCCGGACTTGATTGCCCCGCCACCGTCATGTCCGACGACTATAGGGTCGTCCCCACGACCACTGGCCTAGGTTGGCCCGCCGCCGACATGTCCGACGTCTAAAGGGTCGTCCCCACGACCCCGGGGCTAGATTGCCCCGGCACCGTCATGTCCGACGACTATAGGGTCGTCCCCACGACCCAGGGACCAAGTTGGCCAGCCGCCGACTTGCACCGCCGCCGACACGTCCGACGACTATAGGGTCGTCCCCACGACCCCGGGACTAGGTTGGCCAGCCGCCGACTTGTCCGACGACTATACGGTCGTCCCCACGACCACGGGAGTAGGTTGGCCCGCCGCCGACTTGTCCGAGGCCTATAGGGTCGTCCCTACCACCCCGGGACTAGGATGGCCAGCCGCCGACATGTCCGACGTCTATAGGGTCGTCCCCACGACCCCGGGGCTAGGTTGGCCCGCCGCCGACTTGTCCGACGACTATAGGGTCGTCCCCACGACCCCGGGACTAGGTTGGCCAGCCGCCGACTTGTCCGACGACTATACGGTCGTCCCCACGACCACGGGAGTAGGTTGGCCCGCCGCCGACTTGTCCGACGACTATAGGGTCGTCCCTACCACCCCGGGACTAGGTTGGCCAGCCGCCGACATGTCCGACGTCTATAGGGTCGTCCCCACGACCCCGGGCCAAAGTTGCCCTGCCGCCGACATGTCAGACGACTATATGGTCGTCCCCACGACCCCGGGACTAGGTTGGCCCGCCGCCGACATGTCCGACGTCTATAGGGTCGTCCCCACGACCCCGGGGCTAGATTGCCCCGGCACCGTCATGTCCGACAACTATAGGGTCGTCCCCACGACCCCGGGACTAGATTGGCCCGCCACCGTCATGTCCGACGACTATGGGTTCGTCCCTACGACCCTGGGCATACGTTGGCCCGCCGCCGACATGTCCGCCGACTATAGGGTCGTCCCCACGATCCCGGGACTAGGTTGGCCAGCCGCCGACATGTCCGACGACTATAGGGTCGTCCCCACGGCCCCAGGAATAGATTGGCCCACCACCGTCATGTCCGACGACTATAGGGTCGTACCCACGACCACGGGCCAAAGTTGCCCTGCCGCCGACATGTCCGACGACTATAGGGTCGTCCCCACGACCCCGGGACTAGATTGGCCCGCCACCGTCATGTCCGACGACTATAGGGTCGTCTCCACGACCCCGGGACTAGGTTGGCCAGTCACCGACATGTCCTACGACTATGGGGTCGTCCCCACGACCACGAGACTAGGTTGGCCAGCCGCCGACATGTCCGACGACTATAGGGTCGTCCCCACGGCCCCGGGACTAGGTTGGCCTGCCGCCGACATGTCCGATGACTATAGGGTCATCCCCACGAACCCGGGACTAGGTTGGCCAGTCACCGACATGTCCGACGACTATAGGGTCGTCCCCCAGACCACGGGCCAAAGTTGCCCTGCCGCCGACATGTCCGACGACTATAGGGTCGTCCCCACGACCCCGGGACTAGGTTGGCCTGCCGCCGACATGTCCGACGTCTATAGGGTCGTCCCCACGACCCCGGGTCAAGATTGGCCCGCCACCGTCATGTCCGACGACTATACGGTCGTCCCCTCGACCCCGGGAATAGGTTGGCCCGCCGCCGACGTGTCGTACGACTATGGGGTCGACCCCACGACCACGAGACTATGTTGGCCAGTCGCCGACATGTCCGACGACTATAGGGTCGTCCCCACGACCCCGGGACTAGATTGGCCGGCCACCGTCATGTCCGACGACTATAGGTTCGTCCCTACCACCCTGGGCATACGTTGGCCAGCCGCCGACATGCCCGACGACTATAGGGTCGTCCCCACGACCCCGGGACAAGATTGGCCCGCCACCGTCATGTCCGACGACTACACGGTCGTCCTCTCGACCCCGGGACTAGATTGGCCCGCCACCGTCATGTCCGACGACTATAGGTACGTCCCCACGACCACGGGACTAGGTTGGCCCGCCGCCGACTTGTCCGACGACTATAGGGTCGTCCCCACGACCCCGGGACTAGGTCGGCCCGCCGCCGACTTGTCCGACGACTGTAGGGTCGTCCCCACGACCACGGGCCAAAGTTGCCCTGCCGCCGACATGTCCGACGACTATAGGGTCGTCCCCACGAACCCGGGACTAGGTTGGCCAGTCACCGACATGTTCGACGACTATAGGGTCGTCCCCAAGACCACGGGCCAAAGTTGCCCTGCCGCCGACATGTCCGACGATTATAGGGTCGTCCCCACGACCCCGGGTCTAGGTTGGCCCGCCGTCGACTTGTCCGACGACTATAGGGTCGTCCCCTCGCCCCGGGCCAAAGTTGGCCAGCCGCCGACATGTCCGACGACTATAGGTTCGTCCCCACGACCACGGGACTAGCTTGGCCCGCCGCCGACTTATCCGACGACTATAGGGTCGTCCCCACGACCCCGGGACTAGGTCGGCCCGCCGCCGACTTGTCCGACGACTATAGGGTCGTCCCCACGACCCCGGGACTAGGTTGGCCCGCCGCCGACATGTCCGACGTCTATAGGGTCGTCTCCACGACCCCGGGACTAGGTTGGCCCGCCGCCGACTTGTCCGACGACTATAGAGTCGTCCCCACGACCCCGGGACTAGGTTGGGCCGCCGCCGACTAGTCCGACGACTATAGGGTCGTCCCAACGACCCCGGGACTAGATTGGCCAGCCACCATCATGTCCGACGACTATAGGGACGTCCCCACGACCATGGGACTAGGTTGGCCCGCCGCCGACTTGTCCGACGACTATAGGGTCGTGCCTACCACCCCGGGACTAGGATGACCCGCCGCCGACTTTTCCGACGACTATAGGGTCGTCCCCACGAACCCGGGACTAGGTTGGCCAGTCACCGACATGTCCGACGACTATAGGGTCGCCCCCACGACCACGGGCCAAAGTTGCCCTGCCGCCGACATGTCCGACGACTATATTATTATTATTATTATTATTATTATTATTATTATTTAACGGGAAACCCTTTAGTATACAGAGCTACAATTAATACAAATTACTACATAGTATGAATAAATAATTAAATAAAACAGAAAAATATAAATATATAAAATACCTTAACAAAAATAGAATAATATAAAATAAAATACCATATTTTAACATAACTTAATATTAATAAATTACATCGATGAGATAACTAATAAATATATCACAAATCAGATATCAGTCTGCCTATTCATGCGCTAACTACGACGCATGAGAAAACTATTGCTATTGCGATAGGAGATGCCTAAACAAATGCTCACGAAAACGATCCAGCGAATATGCAAATAGGTCAATGCCATCGCAGCACTGATTCAGCTCTTCCATAGCCCGATTTATGGGATCTGCGGTATAATGACTATAGGTGGGGACCCTCGGTACAAAAAGGGGTCTTGGGCGTAGCGACCTTTGTGGGGCATGATAACAAACCAGTGCCACAAGCTCGTGACAGTTTATATGACCGTTGATTACCTTATAGAGGAAGAGCAGATCGGAACAGACTCGGCGACTAGTGAGAGACATAAGCCCAGTAGTCTGTAAGGCTGGATGATAATCATGATCGCTAAACCGCATATGGCTACCAGATAACCTCATGGCTAGCCTCAGAAACTTGTGCTGGACCCTTTCGATTAAGCTTATATACAGCTTATGTCTAGGGTTCCAAATTACAGACGCGTACTCTAAATGAGGTCTCACCAGGGCTACGTATAACAGCTTGAGCGTACGGATCTGCCTGAAGTGTTTCCCAACTCGGGCTATAAACCCGAGGGTTTTCATAGCCTTACCCGAGATCTTCCGATAGTGGTTCCGAAAATCAAGCCCTGACCCGAACGTGACTCCAAGGTCACTGACTTCAACCACTTCAATCAATGGGGTGTCGCAAAGCTTATACGTCGCCACAATGCCACTGGCAGCCCTATGGGATCTCATAACAACACATTTAGCCACATTCAATTGCAATTTGTTAGCGTCACACCACCGCTCAAATCTATCAAGGTCACTCTGCAAGAACTCAGTATCACGCGCAGAACTAATAGACCGGAATATTTTTAGGTCATCAGCGTACATGAGAATCTTGCAATGTTGGAAAATCCCCTTGAGGTCATTGATGAAAAGAAGGAATAGGAGGGGACCAAGGTGTGAACCTTGAGGGACCCCTGAGGAAACAGCAATCGGAGAGGATAACTGGTCACACACTTTAATAATCTGGACACGGCCTTCCAGATAGCTGCTGATCCATGACAGAATCGACCCCCCGATACCGATCTCGGATAATTTGCGCCGTAGAATACCATGGTCTACAGTGTCAAAGGCCTTCCGGGGTTGTCCCCACGACCCCGGGCCTAAGTTGGCCCGCGGCCGACTTGTCCTACGACTATAGGGCCGTGCCTACCACCCCGGGACTAGGTTGGCCAGCCTCCGACATATCCGACGACTGTAGGGTCTACTCCCCACGACCGCGGGCCAAAGTTGGCCAGCCGCCGACATGTCCGACGACTATAGGGTCGTCCCCACGACCCGGGCCAAAGTTGGCCAGCCGCCGACATGTCCGACGACTATAGGGTCATCCCCACGACCCCGGGACTAGGTTGGCCTGCCGCCGACATGTCCGACGACTATAGGGTCGTCCCCACGAACCCGGGACTAGGTTGGCCAGTCACCGACATGTTCGACGACTATAGGGTCGTCCCCAAGACCACGGGCCAAAGTTGCCCTGCCGCCGACATGTCCGACGATTATAGGGTCGTCCCCACGACCCCGGGTCTAGGTTGGCCCGCCGTCGACTTGTCCGACGACTATAGGGTCGTCCCCTCGCCCCGGGCCAAAGTTGGCCAGCCGCCGACATGTCCGACGACTATAGGTTCGTCCCCACGACCACGGGACTAGGTTGGCCCGCCGCCGACTTATCCGACGACTATAGGGTCGTCCCCACGACCCCGGGACTAGGTCGGCCCGCCGCCGACTTGTCCGACGACTATAGGGTCGTCCCCACGACCCCGGGACTAGGTTGGCCCGCCGCCGACATGTCCGACGTCTATAGGGTCGTCTCCACGACCCCGGGACTAGGTTGGCCCGCCGCCGACTTGTCCGACGACTATAGAGTCGTCCCCACGACCCCGGGACTAGGTTGGGCCGCCGCCGACTAGTCCGACGACTATAGGGTCGTCCCAACGACCCCGGGACTAGATTGGCCAGCCACCATCATGTCCGACGACTATAGGGACGTCCCCACGACCACGGGACTAGGTTGGCCCGCCGCCGACTTGTCCGACGACTATAGGGTCGTGCCTACCACCCCGGGACTAGGATGACCCGCCGCCGACTTTTCCGACGACTATAGGGTCGTCCCCACGAACCCGGGACTAGGTTGGCCAGTCACCGACATGTCCGACGACTATAGGGTCGCCCCCACGACCACGGGCCAAAGTTGCCCTGCCGCCGACATGTCCGACGACTATATTATTATTATTATTATTATTATTATTATTATTATTTAACGGGAAACCCTTTAGTATACAGAGCTACAATTAATACAAATTACTACATAGTATGAATAAATAATTAAATAAAACAGAAAAATATAAATATATAAAATACCTTAACAAAAATAGAATAATATAAAATAAAATACCATATTTTAACATAACTTAATATTAATAAATTACATCGATGAGATAACTAATAAATATATCACAAATCAGATATCAGTCTGCCTATTCATGCGCTAACTACGACGCATGAGAAAACTATTGCTATTGCGATAGGAGATGCCTAAACAAATGCTCACGAAAACGATCCAGCGAATATGCAAATAGGTCAATGCCATCGCAGCACTGATTCAGCTCTTCCATAGCCCGATTTATGGGATCTGCGGTATAATGACTATAGGTGGGGACCCTCGGTACAAAAAGGGGTCTTGGGCGTAGCGACCTTTGTGGGGCATGATAACAAACCAGTGCCACAAGCTCGTGACAGTTTATATGACCGTTGATTACCTTATAGAGGAAGAGCAGATCGGAACAGACTCGGCGACTAGTGAGAGACATAAGCCCAGTAGTCTGTAAGGCTGGATGATAATCATGATCGCTAAACCGCATATGGCTACCAGATAACCTCATGGCTAGCCTCAGAAACTTGTGCTGGACCCTTTCGATTAAGCTTATATACAGCTTATGTCTAGGGTTCCAAATTACAGACGCGTACTCTAAATGAGGTCTCACCAGGGCTACGTATAACAGCTTGAGCGTACGGATCTGCCTGAAGTGTTTCCCAACTCGGGCTATAAACCCGAGGGTTTTCATAGCCTTACCCGAGATCTTCCGATAGTGGTTCCGAAAATCAAGCCCTGACCCGAACGTGACTCCAAGGTCACTGACTTCAACCACTTCAATCAATGGGGTGTCGCAAAGCTTATACGTCGCCACAATGCCACTGGCAGCCCTATGGGATCTCATAACAACACATTTAGCCACATTCAATTGCAATTTGTTAGCGTCACACCACCGCTCAAATCTATCAAGGTCACTCTGCAAGAACTCAGTATCACGCGCAGAACTAATAGACCGGAATATTTTTAGGTCATCAGCGTACATGAGAATCTTGCAATGTTGGAAAATCCCCTTGAGGTCATTGATGAAAAGAAGGAATAGGAGGGGACCAAGGTGTGAACCTTGAGGGACCCCTGAGGAAACAGCAATCGGAGAGGATAACTGGTCACACACTTTAATAATCTGGACACGGCCTTCCAGATAGCTGCTGATCCATGACAGAATCGACCCCCCGATACCGATCTCGGATAATTTGCGCCGTAGAATACCATGGTCTACAGTGTCAAAGGCCTTCCGGGGTTGTCCCCACGACCCCGGGCCTAAGTTGGCCCGCGGCCGACTTGTCCTACGACTATAGGGCCGTGCCTACCACCCCGGGACTAGGTTGGCCAGCCTCCGACATATCCGACGACTGTAGGGTCTACTCCCCACGACCGCGGGCCAAAGTTGGCCAGCCGCCGACATGTCCGACGACTATAGGGTCGTCCCCACGACCACGGGCCAAAGCTGGCTAGCCGCCGACATGTCCGACAACTATAGGGTCGTCCCCACGACCCCGGGACTAGGTTGGCCCGCCGCCGACTTGTCCGACGACTATAGGGTCGTCTCCACGACCCCGGGACTAGGTTGGCCAGCCGCCGACATGTCCGACGACTATAGGGTCGTCCCCGCGACCACGGGCCAAAGCTGGCCAGCCGCCGACATGTCCGACGACTATAGGGTCGTCTCCACGACCCCGGGACTAGGTTGGCCAGCCGCCGACATGTCCGACGACTATAGGGTCGTCCCCACGACCACGGGCCAAAGCTGGCCAGCCGCCGACATGTCCGACAACTATAGGGTCGTCCCCACGACCCCGGGACTAGGTTGGCCCGCCGCCGACTTGTCCGACGACTATAGGGTCGTCTCCACGACCCCGGGACTAGGTTGGCCAGCCGCCGAAATGTCCGACGACTATAGGGTCGTCCCCGCGACCACGGGCCAAAGATGCCCTGCCGCCGACATGTCCGACGACTATAGGGTCGTCCCCACGACCCCGGAACTAGGTTGGCCCGCCGCCGACATGTCCGACGTCTATAGGGTCGTCTCCACGACCCCGGGACTAGGTTGGCCAGCCGCCGACATGTCCGACGACTATAGGGTCGTTCCCGCGACCACGGGCCAAAGATGCCCTGCCGCCGACATGTCCGACGACAATAGGGTCGTCCCCACGACCCCGGGTCTAGGTTGGCCCGCCGCCGACTTTTCCGACGACTATAGGGTCGTCCCCACGACCCCGGGAGTGGGTTGGCACGCCGCCGACTTGTCCGACGGCTATAGGGTCGTCCCCACGACCCCGGGACTAGGTTGGCCCGCCGCCGACTTGTCCGACGACTATAGGGTCGTCTCCACGACCCCGGGACTAGGTTGGCCAGCCGCCGACATGTCCGACGACTATAGGGTCGTCCCCGCGACCACGGGCCAAAGATGCCCTGCCGCCGACATGTCCGACGACTATAGGGTCGTCCCCAGGACCCCGGGACTAGGTTGGCCCGCCGCCGACATGTCCGACGTCTATAGGGTCGTCTCCACGACCCCGGGACTAGGTTGGCCCGACGCCGACTTGACCGACGACTATAGGGTCGTCCCCACGGCCCGGGACTAGGTTGGCCAGCCGCAGACATGTCCGACGACTATAGGGTCGTCCCACGACCCCGGGCCAAAGCTGGCCAGCCGCTAACATGTCCGACGCCTATAGGGTCGTCCCCACGACCCCGGGACTAGGTTGGCCCGCCGCCGACTTGTCCGACGACTATAGGGTCGTCTCCACGACCCCGGGACTAGGTTGTCCAGCCGCCGACATGTCCAACGACTATAGGGTCGTCCCCGCGACCACGGGCCAAAGATGCCCTGCCGCCGACATATCCGACGACTATAGGGTCGTCCCCACGACCCCGGGACTAGGTTGGCCCGCCGCCGACATGTCCGACGTCTATAGGGTCGTCTCCACGACCCCGGGACTAGGTTGGCCCGACGCCGACTTGTCCGACGACTATAGGGTCGTCCCCACGGCCCGGGACTAGGTTGGCGAGCCGCAGACATGTCCGACGACTATAGGGTCGTCCCCACGACCCCGGGACCAGATTGGCCCGCCACCGTCATGTCCGACGACTATAGGGTCGCCCCCACGACCACGGGCCAAAGTTGCCCTGCCGCCGACATGTCCGACGACTATAGGGTCGTCTCCACGACCCCGGGTCTAGGTTGGCCCGCCGCCGACTTTTCCGACGACTATAGGGTCGTCCCCACGAGCCCGGGAGTAGGTTGGCCCGCCGCCGACTTGTCCGACGGCTATAGGGTCGTCCCCACGACCCCGGGACTAGGTTGGCCCGCCGCCGACTTGTCCGACGACTATAGGGTCGTCTCCACGACCCCGGGACTAGGTTGGCCAGCCGCCGACATGTCCGACGATTATAGGGTCGTCCCCGCGACCACGAGCCAAAGATGCCCTGCCGCCGACATGTCCGACGACTATAGGGTCGTCCCCACGACCCCGGGACTAGGTTGGCCCGCCGCCGACATGTCCGACGTCTATAGGGTCGTCTCCACGACCCCGGGACTAGGTTGGCCCGCCGCCGACTTGTCCGACGACTATAGAGTCGTCCCCACGACGCCGGGACTAGGTTGGCCCGCCGCCGACTAGTCCGACGACTATAGAGTCGTCCCAACGACCCCGGGACTAGATTGGCCCGCCACCGTCATGTCCGACGAATATAGGTTCGTGCCTACGACCCTGGGCATACGTTGGCCCGCCGCCGACATGTCCGACGACTATAGGGTCGTCCCCACGATCCCGCAACTAGGTTGGCCAGCCGCCGACATGTCCGACGACAATAGGGTCGTCCCCACGACCCCGGGACTAGATTGGCCCGCCACCGTCATGTCCGACGACAATAGGGTCGTCCCCACGCCCACGGGCCAAAGTTGCCCTGCCGCCGACATGTCCGACGACTATAGGGTCGTCCCCACTACCCCGGGCCAAAGCTGGCAAGCCGCCAACATGTCCGACGAATATAGGGTCGTCCCCACGACCCCGGGACTAGGTTGGCCCGCCGCCGACTTATCCGACGACTATAGGGTCGTCTCCACGACCCCGGGACTAGGTTGGCCAGCCGCCGACATGTCCGACGACTATAGGGTCGTCCCCGCGACCACGGGCCAAAGATGCCCTGCCGCCGACATGTCCGACGACTATAGGGTCGTCCCCACGACCCCGGGACTAGGTTGGCCCGCCGCCGACATGTCCGACGTCTATAGGGTCGTCTCCACGACCCCGGGACTAGGTTGGCCCGCCGCCGACATGTCCGACGACTATAGAGTCGTCCCCACGACCCCGGGACTAGGTTGGGCCGCCGCCGACTAGTCCGACGACTATAGTGTCGTCCCAACGACCCCGGGACTAGATTGGCCCGCCACCATCATGTCCGACGACTATAGGGACGTCCCCACGACCACGGGACTAGGTTGGCCCGCCGCCGACTTTTCCGACGACTATAGGGTCGTGCCTACCACCCCGGGAATAGGATGACCCGCCGCCGACTTTTCCGACGACTATAGGGTCGTCCCCACGAACCCGGGACTACGTTGGCCAGTCACCGATATGTCCGACGACTATAGGGTCGCCCCCACGACCACGGGCCAAAGTTGCCCTGCCGCCGACATGTCCGCCGACTATAGGGTCGTCCCCACGACCCCGGGCCTAAGTTGGCCTGCGGCCGACTTGTCCTACGACTATAGGGTCGTGCCTACCACCCCGGGACTAGGTTGGCCAGCCTCCGACATATCCGACGACTGTAGGGTCTTCCCCACGACCGCGGGCCA
Source organism: Andrena fulva (assembly GCA_946251845.1). NCBI lineage: Eukaryota > Metazoa > Arthropoda > Insecta > Hymenoptera > Andrenidae > Andrena > Andrena fulva. The sequence continues at coordinate 545,603 of CAMITZ010000126.1, read as the reverse complement.
AATTTGGCCAGCCGCCGACATGTCCGACGATTATAGGGTCGTCCCCACGACCCCGGGACTAGGTTGGCCAGCCTCCGACATATCCGACGACTATAGGGTCGTCCCCACGACCACGGGCCAAAGTTGACCTGCCGCCGACATGTCCGACGACTATAGGGTCGTCCGCACGACCCCGGGACTAGATTGGCCCGCCACCGTCATGTCCGACGACAATAGGGTCGTCCCCACGACCACGGGCCAAAGCTGGCCAGCCGCCGACATGTCCGACGACTATAGGGTCGTCTCCACGACCCCGGGACTAGGTTGGCCAGCCGCCGACATGTCCAACGACTATAGGGTCGTCCCCACGACCACGGGCCAAAGCTGGCCAGCCGCCGACATGTCCGACGACTATAGGGTCGTCTCCACGACCCCGGGACTAGATTGGCCCGCCACCGTCATGTCCGACGAATATAGGTTCGTGCCTACGACCCTGGGCTTACGTTGGCCCGCCGCCGACATGTCCGACGACTATAGGGTCGTCCCCACGATCCCGCGACTAGGTTGGCCAGCCGCCGACATGTCCGACGACAATAGGGTCGTCCCCACGACCCCGGGACTAGGTTGGCACGCCGCCGACATGTCCGACGTCTATAGGGTCGTCCCCACGGCCCGGGACTAGGTTGGCCAGCCGCAGACATGTCTGACGACTATAGGGTCGTCCCCACGACCCCGGGAGTAGGTTGGCCCGCCGCCGACTTGTCCGACGGCTATAGGGTCGTCCCCACGACCCCGGGACTAGGTTGGCCCGCCGCCGACTTGTCCGACGACTATAGGGTCGTCCCCACGATCCCGCGACTAGGTTGGCCAGCCGCCGACATGTCCGACGACAATAGGGTCGTCCCCACGACCCCGGGACTAGGTTGGCACGCCGCCGACATGTCCGACGTCTATAGGTTCGTGCCTACGACCCTGGGCTTACGTTGGCCCGCCGCCGACATGTCCGACGACTATAGGGTCGTCCCCACGATCCCGCGACTAGGTTGGCCAGCCGCCGACATGTCCGACGACAATAGGGTCGTCCCCACGACCCCGGGACTAGGTTGGCACGCCGCCGACATGTCCGACGTCTATAGGGTCGTCCCCACGGCCCGGGACTAGGTTGGCCAGCCGCAGACATGTCTGACGACTATAGGGTCGTCCCCACGACCCCGGGAGTAGGTTGGCCCGCCGCCGACATGTCCGACGACTATAGGGTCGTCCCCACGACCACGGGCCAAAGCTGGCCAGCCGCCGACATGTCCGACAACTATAGGGTCGTCCCCACGACCCCGGGACTAGGTTGGCCCGCCGCCGACTTGTCCGACGACTATAGGGTCGTCTCCACGACCCCGGGACTAGGTTGGCCAGCCGCCGACATGTCCGACGACTATAGGGTCGTCCCCGCGACCACGGGCCAAAGATGCCCTGCCGCCGACATGTCCGACGACTATAGGGTCGTCCCCACGACCCCGGAACTAGGTTGGCCCGCCGCCGACATGTCCGACGTCTATAGGGTCGTCTCCACGACCCCGGGACTAGGTTGGCCCGCCGCCGACTTGTCCGACGACTATAGGGTCGTCCCCACGACCCCGGGACTAGGTTGGCCAGCCGCCGACATGTCCGACGACTATAGGGTCGTTCCCGCGACCACGGGCCAAAGATGCCCTGCCGCCGACATGTCCGACGACAATAGGGTCGTCCCCACGACCCCGGGTCTAGGTTGGCCCGCCGCCGACTTTTCCGACGACTATAGGGTCGTCCCCACGACCCCGGGAGTGGGTTGGCACGCCGCCGACTTGTCCGACGGCTATAGGGTCGTCCCCACGACCCCGGGACTAGGTTGGCCCGCCGCCGACTTGTCCGACGACTATAGGGTCGTCTCCACGACCCCGGGACTAGGTTGGCCAGCCGCCGACATGTCCGACGACTATAGGGTCGTCCCCGCGACCACGGGCCAAAGATGCCCTGCCGCCGACATGTCCGACGACTATAGGGTCGTCCCCAGGACCCCGGGACTAGGTTGGCCCGCCGCCGACATGTCCGACGTCTATAGGGTCGTCTCCACGACCCCGGGACTAGGTTGGCCCGACGCCGACTTGACCGACGACTATAGGGTCGTCCCCACGGCCCGGGACTAGGTTGGCCAGCCGCAGACATGTCCGACGACTATAGGGTCGTCCCACGACCCCGGGCCAAAGCTGGCCAGCCGCTAACATGTCCGACGCCTATAGGGTCGTCCCCACGACCCCGGGACTAGGTTGGCCCGCCGCCGACTTGTCCGACGACTATAGGGTCGTCTCCACGACCCCGGGACTAGGTTGTCCAGCCGCCGACATGTCCAACGACTATAGGGTCGTCCCCGCGACCACGGGCCAAAGATGCCCTGCCGCCGACATATCCGACGACTATAGGGTCGTCCCCACGACCCCGGGACTAGGTTGGCCCGCCGCCGACATGTCCGACGTCTATAGGGTCGTCTCCACGACCCCGGGACTAGGTTGGCCCGACGCCGACTTGTCCGACGACTATAGGGTCGTCCCCACGGCCCGGGACTAGGTTGGCGAGCCGCAGACATGTCCGACGACTATAGGGTCGTCCCCACGACCCCGGGACCAGATTGGCCCGCCACCGTCATGTCCGACGACTATAGGGTCGCCCCCACGACCACGGGCCAAAGTTGCCCTGCCGCCGACATGTCCGACGACTATAGGGTCGTCTCCACGACCCCGGGTCTAGGTTGGCCCGCCGCCGACTTTTCCGACGACTATAGGGTCGTCCCCACGAGCCCGGGAGTAGGTTGGCCCGCCGCCGACTTGTCCGACGGCTATAGGGTCGTCCCCACGACCCCGGGACTAGGTTGGCCCGCCGCCGACTTGTCCGACGACTATAGGGTCGTCTCCACGACCCCGGGACTAGGTTGGCCAGCCGCCGACATGTCCGACGATTATAGGGTCGTCCCCGCGACCACGAGCCAAAGATGCCCTGCCGCCGACATGTCCGACGACTATAGGGTCGTCCCCACGACCCCGGGACTAGGTTGGCCCGCCGCCGACATGTCCGACGTCTATAGGGTCGTCTCCACGACCCCGGGACTAGGTTGGCCCGCCGCCGACTTGTCCGACGACTATAGAGTCGTCCCCACGACGCCGGGACTAGGTTGGCCCGCCGCCGACTAGTCCGACGACTATAGAGTCGTCCCAACGACCCCGGGACTAGATTGGCCCGCCACCGTCATGTCCGACGAATATAGGTTCGTGCCTACGACCCTGGGCATACGTTGGCCCGCCGCCGACATGTCCGACGACTATAGGGTCGTCCCCACGATCCCGCAACTAGGTTGGCCAGCCGCCGACATGTCCGACGACAATAGGGTCGTCCCCACGACCCCGGGACTAGATTGGCCCGCCACCGTCATGTCCGACGACAATAGGGTCGTCCCCACGCCCACGGGCCAAAGTTGCCCTGCCGCCGACATGTCCGACGACTATAGGGTCGTCCCCACTACCCCGGGCCAAAGCTGGCAAGCCGCCAACATGTCCGACGAATATAGGGTCGTCCCCACGACCCCGGGACTAGGTTGGCCCGCCGCCGACTTATCCGACGACTATAGGGTCGTCTCCACGACCCCGGGACTAGGTTGGCCAGCCGCCGACATGTCCGACGACTATAGGGTCGTCCCCGCGACCACGGGCCAAAGATGCCCTGCCGCCGACATGTCCGACGACTATAGGGTCGTCCCCACGACCCCGGGACTAGGTTGGCCCGCCGCCGACATGTCCGACGTCTATAGGGTCGTCTCCACGACCCCGGGACTAGGTTGGCCCGCCGCCGACATGTCCGACGACTATAGAGTCGTCCCCACGACCCCGGGACTAGGTTGGGCCGCCGCCGACTAGTCCGACGACTATAGTGTCGTCCCAACGACCCCGGGACTAGATTGGCCCGCCACCATCATGTCCGACGACTATAGGGACGTCCCCACGACCACGGGACTAGGTTGGCCCGCCGCCGACTTTTCCGACGACTATAGGGTCGTGCCTACCACCCCGGGAATAGGATGACCCGCCGCCGACTTTTCCGACGACTATAGGGTCGTCCCCACGAACCCGGGACTACGTTGGCCAGTCACCGATATGTCCGACGACTATAGGGTCGCCCCCACGACCACGGGCCAAAGTTGCCCTGCCGCCGACATGTCCGCCGACTATAGGGTCGTCCCCACGACCCCGGGCCTAAGTTGGCCTGCGGCCGACTTGTCCTACGACTATAGGGTCGTGCCTACCACCCCGGGACTAGGTTGGCCAGCCTCCGACATATCCGACGACTGTAGGGTCTTCCCCACGACCGCGGGCCAAATTTGGCCAGCCGCCGACATGTCCGACGATTATAGGGTCGTCCCCACGACCCCGGGACTAGGTTGGCCAGCCTCCGACATATCCGACGACTATAGGGTCGTCCCCACGACCACGGGCCATAGTTGACCTGCCGCCGACATGTCCGACGACTATAGGGTCGTCCGCACGACCCCGGGACTAGATTGGCCCGCCACCGTCATGTCCGACGACAATAGGGTCGTCCCCACGACCACGGGCCAAAGCTGGCCAGCCGCCGACATGTCCGACGACTATAGGGTCGTCTCCACGACCCCGGGACTAGGTTGGCCAGCCGCCGACATGTCCAACGACTATAGGGTCGTCCCCACGACCACGGGCCAAAGCTGGCCAGCCGCCGACATGTCCGACGACTATAGGGTCGTCTCCACGACCCCGGGACTAGATTGGCCCGCCACCGTCATGTCCGACGAATATAGGTTCGTGCCTACGACCCTGGGCTTACGTTGGCCCGCCGCCGACATGTCCGACGACTATAGGGTCGTCCCCACGATCCCGCGACTAGGTTGGCCAGCCGCCGACATGTCCGACGACAATAGGGTCGTCCCCACGACCCCGGGACTAGGTTGGCACGCCGCCGACATGTCCGACGTCTATAGGGTCGTCCCCACGGCCCAGGACTAGGTTGGCCAGCCGCAGACATGTCTGACGACTATAGGGTCGTCCCCACGACCCCGGGAGTAGGTTGGCCCGCCGCCGACTTGTCCGACGGCTATAGGGTCGTCCCCACGACCCCGGGACTAGGTTGGCCCGCCGCCGACTTGTCCGACGACTATAGGGTCGTCTCCACGACCCCGGGACTAGGATGGCCAGCCGCCACCATGTCCGACGACTATAGGGTCGCCCCCACGACCACGGGCCAAAGTTGCCCTGCCGCCGACATGTCGGACGACTATAGGGTCGTCCCCACGACCCCGGGCCAAAGCTGGCCAGCCGCCGACATTTCCGAAGAATATAGGGTCGTTCCCACGACCCCGGGGCTAGATTGCCCCGGCACCGTCATGTCCGATGACTATAGGGTCGTCCCCACGACCCGGGCCAATGTTGGCCAGCCGCCGACATGCCCGACGACTATAGGGTCGTCCCCACGACCACGGGCCAAAGTTGCCCAGCCGCCAACATGTCCAACGACTATAGGGTCGTCCCCACGACCCGGGACTAGGTTGGCCAGCCGCAGACATGTCCGACGACTGTAGGGTCGTCCCCACGGCCCCGGGACTAGATTGGCCCGCCACCGTCATGTCCGACGAATATAGGTTCGTGCCTACGACCCTGGGCATACGTTGGCCCGCCGCCGACATGTCCGACGACTATAGGGTCGTCCCCACGATCCCGCAACTAGGTTGGCCAGCCGCCGACATGTCCGACGACAATAGGGTCGTCCCCACGACCCCGGGACTAGATTGGCCCGCCACCGTCATGTCCGACGACAATAGGGTCGTCCCCACGACCACGGGCCAAAGTTGCCCTGCCGCCAACATGTCCGACGAATATAGGGTCGTCCCCACGACCCCGGGACTAGGTTGGCCCGCCACCGTCATGTCCGACGAATATAGGTTCGTGCCTACGACCCTGGGCATACGTTGGCCCGCCGCCGACATGTCCGACGACTATAGGGTCGTCCCCACGATCCCGCAACTAGGTTGGCCAGCCGCCGACATGTCCGACGACAATAGGGTCGTCCCCACGACCCCGGGACTAGATTGGCCCGCCACCGTCATGTCCGACGACAATAGGGTCGTCCCCACGACCACGGGCCAAAGTTGCCCTGCCGCCGACATGTCCGACGACTATAGGGTCGTCCCCACTACCCCGGGCCAAAGCTGGCAAGCCGCCAACATGTCCGACGAATATAGGGTCGTCCCCACGACCCCGGGACTAGGTTGGCCCGCCGCCGACTTGTCCGACGACTATAGGGTCGTCTCCACGACCCCGGGACTAGGTTGGCCAGCCGCCGACATGTCCGACGGCTATAGGGTCGTCCCCGCGACCACGGGCCAAAGATGCCCTGCCGCCGACATGTCCGACGACTATAGGGTCGTCCCCACGACCCCGGGACTAGGTTGGCCCGCCGCCGACATGTCCGACGTCTATAGGGTCGTCTCCACGACCCCGGGACTAGGTTGGCCCGCCGCCGACATGTCCGACGACTATAGAGTCGTCCCCACGACCCCGGGACTAGGTTGGGCCGCCGCCGACTAGTCCGACGACTATAGGGTCGTCCCAACGACCCCGGGACTAGATTGGCCCGCCACCATCATGTCCGACGACTATAGGGACGTCCCCACGACCACGGGACTAGGTTGGCCCGCCGCCGACTTTTCCGACGACTATAGGGTCGTGCCTACCACCCCGGGAATAGGATGACCCGCCGCCGACTTTTCCGACGACTATAGGGTCGTCCCCACGAACCCGGGACTACGTTGGCCAGTCACCGACATGTCCGACGACTATAGGGTCGCCCCCACGACCACGGGCCAAAGTTGCCCTGCCGCCGACATGTCCGCCGACTATAGGGTCGTCCCCACGACCCCGGGCCTAAGTTGGCCTGCGGCCGACTTGTCCGACGACTATAGGGTCGTGCCTACCACCCCGGGACTAGGTTGGCCAGCCTCCGACATATCCGACGACTGTAGGGTCTTCCCCACGACCGCGGGCCAAATTTGGCCAGCCGCCGACATGTCCGACGACTATAGGGTCGTCCCAACGACGCCGGGACTAGGTTGGCCATCCTCCGACATATCCGACGACTATAGGGTCGTCCCCACGACCACGGGCCAAAGTTGACCTGCCGCCGACATGTCCGACGACTATAGGGTCGTCCGCACGACCCCGGGACTAGATTGGCCCGCCACCGTCATGTCCGACGACAATAGGGTCGTCCCCACGACCACGGGCCAAAGCTGGCCAGCCGCCGACATGCCCGACGACTATAGGGTCGTCTCCACGACCCCGGGACTAGGTTGGCCAGCCGCCGACATGTCCGACGACTATAGGGTCGTCCCCACGACCACGGGCCAAAGCTGGCCAGCCGCCGACATGTCCGACGACTATAGGGTCGTCTCCACGACCCCGGGACTAGATTGGCCCGCCACCGTCATGTCCGACGACTATAGGGTCGTCCCCACGACCCCGGGACTAGGTTGGCCCGCCGCCGACATGTCCGACGTCTATAGGGTCGTCTCCACGACCCCGGGACTAGGTTGGCCCGCCGCCGACTTGTCCGACGACTATAGAGTCGTCCCCACGACCCCGGGACTAGGTTGGGCCGCCGCCGACTAGTCCGACGACTATAGGGTCGTCCCAACGACCCCGGGACTAGATTGGCCCGCCACCATCATGTCCGACGACTATAGGGGCGTCCCCACGACCACGGGACTAGGTTGGCCGCCGCCGACTTGTCCGACGACTATAGGGTCGTGCCTACCACCCCGGGACTAGGATGACCCGCCGCCGACTTTTCCGACGACTATAGGGTCGCCCCCACGACCACGGGCCAAAGTTGCCCTGGCGCCGACATGTCCGACGACTATAGGGTCGTCCCCACGACCCCGGGCCAAATTTGCGCTGCCGCCGACATGTCCGACGACTATAGGGTCGTCCCCACGACCCCGGGCCAAAGCTGGCCAGCCGCCAACATGTCCGACGACTATAGGGTCGTCCCCACGACCCCGGGACTAGGTTGGCCCGCCGCCGACTTGTCCGACGACTGTAGGGTCGTCCCCACGACCCCGGGACTAGGTTGGCCAGCCGCCGACATGTCCGACGACTATACGGTCGTCCCCACGAACACGGGACTAGGTTGGCCCGCCGCCGACTTGTCCGACGACTATAGGGTCGTCCCCACGACCACGGGCCAAAGTTGCCCTGCCGCCGACATGTCCGACGACTATAGGGTCGTCCCCACGACCCCGGGACTAGGTTGGCCAGTCCCCGACATGTCCGACGACTATAGGGTCGTCCTCACGACCACGGGCCAAAGTTGCCCTGCCGCCGACATGTCCAACGACTATAGGGTCGTCCCCACGACCCCGGGACTAGGTTTGCCCGCCGCCGACATGTCCGACGACTATAGGGTCGTCCCCACGCCCCGGGCCAAAGTTGGCCAGCCGCCGACATGTCCGACGACTATAGGGTCGTCCCCACGACCCCGGGACTAGGTTGGTCTGTCGCCGACATGTCCGACGTCTAAAGGGTCGTCCCCACGACCCCGGGGCTAGATTGCCCCCGGCACCGTCATGTCCGACGACTATAGGGTCGTCCCCACGACCCCGGGACCAGGTTGGCCCGCCGCCGACTTGTCCCGCCACCGACTTGTCCCGCCGCCGACTTGTCCGACGACTATAGGGTCGTCTCCACGACCCCGGGACTAGGTTGGCCAGTCACCGACATGTCCGACGACTATAGGGTCGTCTCCACGACCCCGGGACTAGGTTGGCCCGCCGCCGACTTGTCCGACGACTATAGAGTCGTCCCCACGACCCCGGGACTAGGTTGGTCCGCCGCCGACTAGTCCGACGACTATAGGGTCGTCCCAACGACCCCGGGACTAGATTGGCCCGCCACCATCATGTACGACGACTATAGGGACGTCCCCACGACCACGGGACTAGGTTGGCCCGCCGCCGACTTGTCCGACGACTATAGGGTCGTGCCTACCACCCCGGGACTAGGATGACCCGCCGCCGACTTTTCCGACGACTATAGGGTCGTCCCCACGAACCCGGGACTAGGTTGGCCAGCCTCCGACATATCCGACGACTATAGGGTCGTCCCCACGACCACGGGCCAAAGTTGACCTGCCGCCGACATGTCCGACGACTATAGGGTCGTCCGCACGACCCCGGGACTAGATTGGCCCGCCACCGTCATGTCCGACGACAATAGGGTCGTCCCCACGACCACGGGCCAACGCTGGCCAGCCGCCGACATGTCCGACGACTATAGGGTCGTCCCAACAACCCCGGGACTAGATTGGCCCGCCACCATCATGTCCGACGACTATAGGGACGTCCCCACGACCACGGGACTAGGTTGGCCCGCCGCCGACTTGTCCGACGACTATAGGGTCGTGCCTACCACCCCGGGACTAGGATGACCCGCCGCCGACTTTTCCGACGACTATAGGGTCGTCCGCACGAACCCGGGACTAGGTTGGCCAGTCACCGACATGTCCGACGACTATAGGTTCGTCCCCACGGCCCCGGGACTAGGTTGGCCTGCCGCCGACATGTCCGATGACTATAGGGTCGTCTCCACGAACCCGGGACTAGGTTGGCCAGTCACCGACATGTCCGACGACTATAGGGTCGTCCCCAAGACCACGGGCCAAAGTTGCCCTGCCGCCGACATGTCCGACGACTATAGGGTCGTCCCCACGACCCCGGGTCTAGGTTGGCCCGCCGCCGACTTGTCCGACTACTATAGGGTCGTCCCCACGACCCCGGGAGTAGGATGGCCCGCCGCCGACTTGTCCGACGACTATAGGGTCGTCCCCACGACCACGGGACTAGGTTGGCCCGCCGCCGACTTGTCCGACGACTATAGGGACGTCCCTACCACCCCGGGACTAGGTTGGCCAGCCGCCGACATGTCCGACGTCTATAGGGTCGTCCCCACGACCCCGGGGCTAGATTGCCCCGGCACCGTCATGTCCGACGACTATATGGTCGTCCCCACGACCGCGGGACTAGGTTGGCCTGCCGCCGACATGTCCGACGTCTATAGGGTCGTCCCCACGACCCCGGGTCAAGATTGGCCCGCCACCGTCATGTCCGACGACTATACGGTCGTCCCCTCGACCCCGGGAATAGGTTGGCCCGCCGCCGACATGTCGTACGACTATGGGGTCGACCCCACGACCACGAGACTAGGTTGGCCAGCCGCCGACATGTCCGACGACTATAGGGTCGTCCCCACGACCCCGGGACTCGATTGGCCCGCCACCGTCATGTCCGACGACTATAGGTTCGTCCCTACGACCCTGGGCATACGTTGGCCAGCCGCCGACATGCCCGACGACTATAGGGTCGTCCCCACGACCCCGGGACAAGATTGGCCCGCCACCGTCATGTCCGACGACTACACGGTCGTCCTCTCGACCCCGGGACTAGATTGGCCCGCCGCCGACTTGTCCGACGACTGTAGGGTCGTCCCCACGACCCCGGGTCTAGGTTCGCCCGCCGTCGACTTGTCCGACGACTATAGGGTCGTCCCCACGCCCCGGGCCAAAGTTGGCCAGCCGCCGACATGTCCGACGACTATAGGTTCGTCCCCACGACCACGGGACTAGGTTGGCCCGCCGCCGACTTATCCGACGACTATAGGGTCGTCCCCACGACCCCGGGACTAGGTCGGCCCGCCGCCGACTTGTCCGACGACTATAGGGTCGTCCCCACGACCCCGGGACTAGGTTGGCCCGCCGCCGACATGTCCGACGTCTATAGGGTCGTCTCCACGACCCCGGGACTAGGTTGGCCCGCCGCCGACTTGTCCGACGACTATAGAGTCGTCCCCACGACCCCGGGACTAGGTTGGGCCGCCGCCGACTAGTCCGACGACTATACGGTCGTCCCCACGACCACGGGACTAGGTTGGCCCGCCGCCGACTTGTCCGACGACTATAGGGTCGTCCCCACGACCACGGGCCAAAGTTGCCCTGCCGCCGACATGTCCGACGACTATAGGGTGGTCCCCACGACCCCGGGACTAGGTTGGCCAGTCCCCGACATGTCCGACGACTATAGGGTCGTCCTCACGACCACGGGCCAAAGTTGCCCTGCCGCCGACATGTCCGACGATTATAGGGTCGTCCCCACGACCGCGGGTCTAGGTTGGCCCGCCGCCGACTTTTCCGACGACTATAGGGTCGCCCCCACGACCCCAGGACTAGATTGGCCCGCCACCAGCATGTCCGACGACTATAGGGTCGTCCCCACGACCCCGGGCCAATGCTGGCCAGCCGCCAACATGTCCGACGACTATAGGGTCGTCCCCACGACCCAGGGACTAGGTTGGCCAGCCGCCGACATGTCCGACGACTATACGGTCGTCCCCACGACCACGGGACTAGGTTGGCCCGCCGCCGACTTGTCCGACGACTATAGGGTCGTCCCCACGACCACGGGCCAAAGTTGCCCTGCCGCCGACATGTCCGACGACTATAGGGTCGTCCCCACGAACCCGGGACTACGTTGGCCAGTCACCGACATGTCCGACGACTATAGGGTCGCCCCCACGACCACGGGCCAAAGTTGCCGTGCCGCCGGCATGTCCGACGACTATAGGGTCGTCCCCACGACCCCGGGTCTAGGTTGGCCCGCCGCCGACTTTTCCGACGACTATAGGGTCGCCCCCACGACCCCAGGACTAGATTGGCCCGCCACCATCATGTCCGACGACTATAGGGTCGTCCCCACGATCACGGGCCAAAGCTGGCCAGCCGCCGACATGTCCGACGACTATAGGGTCGTCCCCACGACCCCGGGACTAGGTTGGCCAGCCGCCGACATATCCGACGACTATAGGGTCGTCCCCACGACCACGGGCCAAAGCTGGCCAGCCGCCGACATGTCCGACGACTATAGGGTCGTCTCCACGACCCCGGCACTAGATTGGCCCGCCACCGTCATGTCCGACGACAATAGGGTCGTCCCCACGACCACGGGCCAAAGCTGGCCAGCCGCCGACATGTCCGACGACTATAGGGTCGTCCCCACGACCCCGGGACTAGGTTGGCCGGCCGCCGACTTGTCCGACGACTATAGGGTCGTCCCCACGGCCCGGGACTAGGTTGGCCAGCCGCAGACATGTCCGACGATTATAGGGTCGTCCCCACGACCCCCGGACCAGATTGGCCCGCCACCATCATGTCCGACGACTATAGGGACGTCCCCACGACCCCGGGTCTAGATTGCCCCGGCACCGTCACGTCCGACGACTATAGGGTCGTCTCCACGACCCCGGGACTAGGTTGGCCAGTCACCGGCATGTCCGACGACTATAGGGTCGTCCCCACGACCCCGGGCCAAATTTGCGCTGCCGCCGACATGTCCGACGACTATAGGGTCGTCCCCACGACCCCGGGCCAAAGCTGGCCAGCCGCCAACATGTCCGACGACTATAGGGTCGTCCCCACGACCCCGGGACTAGGTTGGCCAGTCACCGACATGTCCGACGACTATAGGGTCGTCCTCACGACCACGGGCCAAAGTTGCCCTGCCGCCGACATGTCCGACGACTATAGGGTCGTCCCCACGACCGCGGGTCTAGGTTGGCCCGCCGCCGACTTTTCCGACGACTATAGGGTCGCCCCCACGACCCCAGGACTAGATTGGCCCGCCACCATCATGTCCGACGACTATAGGGTCGTCCCCACGACCCCGGGCCAAAGCTGGCCAGCCGCCAACATGTCCGACGACTATAGGGTCGTCCCCACGACCCCGGGACTAGGTTGGCCAGCCGCCGACATGTCCGACGACTATACGGCCGTCCCCACGACCACGGGACTAGGTTGGCCCGCCGCCGACTTGTCCGACGACTATAGGGTCGTCCCCACGAACCCGGGACTACGTTGGCCAGTCACCGGCATGTCCGACGACTATAGGGTCGCCCCCACGACCACGGGCCAAAGTTGCCGTGCCGCCGACATGTCCGACGACTATAGGGTCGTCCCCACGACCCCGGGACTAGGTTGGCCATTCACCGACATGTCCGACGACTATAGGGTCGTCCTCACGACCACGCGTCAAAGTTGCCCTGCCGCCGACACGTCCGACGACTATAGGGACGTCCCCACGACCACGCGACTAGGTTGGGCCGCCGCCGACTTGTCCGACGACTATAGGGTCGTCTCCACGCCCCCGGGACTAGGTTGGCCAGTCACCGACATGTCCAACGACTATATGGTCGTCTCCACGACCCCGGGACTAGGTTGGCCAGTCACCGACTTGTCCGACGACTATAGGGTCGTCCCCACGACTCCGGGACTAGGTTGGCCAGCCGCAGACATGTCCGACGACTATAGGGTCGTCCCCACGACCCCGGGACTAGGTTGGCCCGCCGCCGACTTGTCCGACGACTATAGGGTCGTCTCCACGACCCCGGGACTAGGTTGGCCAGCCGCCGACATGTCCGACGACTATAGGGTCGTCCCCACGACCACGGGCCAAAGTTGCCCTGCCGCCGACATGTCCGACGACTATAGGGTCGTCCTCACGACCACGGGCCAAAGTTGCCCTGCCGCCGACATGTCCGACGACTATAGGGTCGTCCCCACGACCGCGGGTCTAGGTTGGCCCGCCGCCGACTTGTCCGACGACTATAGGGTCGTCTCCACGACCCCGGGACTAGGTTGGCCAGCCGCCGACATGTCCGACGACTATAGGGTCGTCCCCACGACCACGGGCCAATGTTGCCCTGCCGCCGACATGTCCGACGACTATAGGGTCGTCCTCACGACCACGGGCCAAAGTTGCCCTGCCGCCGACATGTCCGACGACTATAGGGTCGTCCTCACGACCACGGGCCAAAGTTGCCCTGCCGCCGACATGTCCGACGACTATAGGGTCGTCCCCACGACCCCGGGACTAGGTTGGCCAGCCTCCGACATATCCGACGACTATAGGGTCGTCCCCACGACTCCGGGACTAGGTTGACCCGCCGCCGACTTGTCCGACGACTATAGGGTCGTCCCCACGACCCCGGGACTAGGTTGGCCCGCCGCCGACTTGTCCGACGACTATAGGGTCGTCCCCACGACCACGGGCCAAAGTTGCCCTGCCGCCGACATGTCCGACGACTATAGGGTCGTCCCCACGACCACGGGCCAAAGCTGGCCAGCCGCCGACATGTCCGACGACTATAGGGTCGTATCCACGACCCCGGGACTAGGTTGGCCAGCCGCCGACATGTCCGACGACTATAGGGTCGTCCCCACGACCACGGGCCAAAGTTGCCCTGCCGCCGACATGTCCGACGACTATAGGGACGTCCCTGCCACCCCGGGACTAGGTTGCCCAGCCGCCGACATATCCGACGTCTATAGGGTCGTCCCCACGACCCCGGGGCTAGATTGCCCCGGCACCGTCATGTCCGACGACTATAGGGTCGTCCCCACGACCGCGGGACTAGGTTGGCCCGCCGCCGACTTATCCGACGTCTATAGGGTCGTCCCCACGACCACGTGCCAATGTTGCCATGCCGCCGACATGTCCGACGACTATAGGGTCGTCCCCACGACCCCGGGACTAGGTTGGCCCGCCGCCGACATGTCCGACGACTATAGGGTCGTCCCCACGCCCCGGGCCAAAGTTGGCCAGCCGCCGACATGTCCGACGACAATAGGGTCGTCCCCACGACCCCGGGACTAGGTTGGTCCGCCGCCGACATGTCCGACGTCTAAAGGGTCGTCCCCACGACCCCGGGGCTAGATTGCCCCCGGCACCGTCATGTCCGACGACTATAGGGTCGTCCCCACGACCCCGGGACTAGGTTGGCCCGCCGCCGACATGTCCGACGACTATAGGGTCGTCCCCACGCCCCGGGCCAAAGTTGGCCAGCCGCCGACATGTCCGACGACAATAGGGTCGTCCCCACGACCCCGGGACTAGGTTGGTCCGCCGCCGACATGTCCGACGTCTAAAGGGTCGTCCCCACGACCCCGGGGCTAGATTGCCCCCGGCACCGTCATGTCCGACGACTATAGGGTCGTCCCCACGACCCCGGGACCAGGTTGGCCCGCCGCCGACTTGTCCGACGACTATAGGGTCGTCCGCACGACCCCGGGACTAGATTGGCCCGCCACCGTCATGTCCGACGACAATAGGGTCGTCCCCACGACCACGGGCCAAAGCTGGCCCGCCGCCGACATGTCCGACGACTATAGGGTCGTCTCCACGACCCCAGGACTAGATTGGCCCGCCACCATCATGTCCGACGACTGTAGGGTCGTCCCCACGACCACGGGACTAGGTTGGCCCGCCGCCGACTTGTCCGACGACTATAGGGTCGTCCCCACGAACCCGGGTCTAGGTTGGCCAGTCACCGACATGTCCGACGACTATAGGGTCGTCCTCACGACCACGGGCCAAAGTTGCCCTGCCGCCGACATGTCCAACGACTATAGGGTCGTCCCCACGACCCCGGGACTAGGTTGGCCAGCCTCCGACATATCCGACGACTATAGGGTCGTCCCCACGACCACGGGCCAAAGTTGACCTACCGCCGACTTGTCCGACGACTATAGGGTCGTCTCCACGACCCCGGGACTAGGTTGGCCCGCCACCGTCATGTCCGACGACAATAGGGTCGTCCCCACGACCACGGGCCAAAGCTGGCCCGCCGCCGACATGTCCGACGACTATAGGGTCGTCTCCACGACCCCGGGACTAGATTGGCCCGCCACCATCATGTCCGACGACTATAGGGACGTCCCCACGACCACGGGACTAGGATGACCCGCCGCCGACTTTTCCGACGACTATAGGGTCGTCCCCACGAACCCGGGACTAGGTTGGCCAGTCACCGACATGTCCGACGACTATAGGGTCGTCCTCACGACCACGGGCCAAAGTTGCCCTGCCGCCGACATGTCCGACGACTATAGGGACGTCCCCACGACCACGGGACTAGGTTGGCCCGCCGCCGACTTGTCCGACGACTATAGGGTCGTGCCTACCACGCCGGGACTAGGATGACCCGCCGCCGACTTTTCCGACGACTATAGGGTCGTCCCCACGAACCCGGGTCTAGGTTGGCCAGCCGCCGACATGTCCGACGACTATAGGGTCGTCCCCACGACCACGGGCCAAAGTTGCCCTGCCGCCGACATGTCCGACGACTATAGGGTCGTCCTCACGACCACGGGCCAAAGTTGCCCTGCCGCCGACATGTCCGACGACTATAGGTTCGTCCCCACGACCCCGGGACTAGGTTGGCCAGTCACCGACATGTCCGACGACTATAGGGTCGTCCTCACGACCACGGGCCAAAGTTGCCCTGCCGCCGACATGTCCGACGACTATAGGGTCGTCCCCACGACCCCGGGACTAGGTTGGCCAGCCTCCGACATATCCGACGACTATAGGGTCGTCCCCACGACCACGGGCCAAAGTTGACCTGCCGCCGACATGTCCGACGACTATAGGGTCGTCCCCACGACCACGGGTCTAGGTTGGCCCGCCGCCGACTTTTCCGACGACTATAGGGTCGCCCCCACGACCCCAGGACTAGATTGGCCCGCCACCATCATGTCCGACGACTATAGGGTCGTCCCCACGATCACGGGCCAAAGCTGGCCAGCCGCCGACATGTCCGACGACTATAGGGTCGTCTCCACGACCCCGGGACTAGGTTGGCCAGCCGCCGACATGTCCGACGACTATAGGGTCGTCCCCACGACCACGGGCCAAAGCTGGCCAGCCGCCGACATGTCCGACGACTATAGGGTCGTCTCCACGACCCCGGCACTAGAATGGCCCGCCACCGTCATGTCCGACGACTATAGGGTCGTCCCCACGACCCCCGGACCAGATTGGCCCGCCACCATCATGTCCGAAGACTATAGGGACGTCCCCACGACCCCGGGTCTAGATTGCCCCGGCACCGTCACGTCCGACGACTATAGGGTCGTCTCCACGACCCCGGGACTAGGTTGGCCAGTCACCGGCATGTCCGACGACTATAGGGTCGTCCCCACGACCCCGGGCCAAATTTGCGCTGCCGCCGACATGTCCGACGACTATAGGGTCGTCCCCACGACCCCGGGCCAAAGCTGGCCAGCCGCCAACATGTCCGACGACTATAGGGTCGTCCCCACGACCCCGGGACTAGGTTGGCCAGTCACCGACATGTCCGACGACTATAGGGTCGTCCTCACGACCACGGGCCAAAGTTGCCCTGCCGCCGACATGTCCGACGACTATAGGGTCGTCCCCACGACCGCGGGTCTAGGTTGGCCCGCCGCCGACTTTTCCGACGACTATAGGGTCGCCCCCACGACCCCAGGACTAGATTGGCCCGCCACCATCATGTCCGACGACTATAGGGTCGTCCCCACGACCCCGGGCCAAAGCTGGCCAGCCGCCAACATGTCCGACGACTATAGGGTCGTCCCCACGACCCCGGGACTAGGTTGGCCAGCCGCCGACATGTCCGACGACTATACGGCCGTCCCCACGACCACGGGACTAGGTTGGCCCGCCGCCGACTTGTCCGACGACTATAGGGTCGTCCCCACGAACCCGGGACTACGTTGGCCAGTCACCGGCATGTCCGACGACTATAGGGTCGCCCCCACGACCACGGGCCAAAGTTGCCGTGCCGCCGACATGTCCGACGACTATAGGGTCGTCCCCATGACCCCGGGACTAGGTTGGCCAGCCGCCGACATGTCCGACGACTATAGGGTCGTCCCCACGACCACGGGCCAAAGCTGGCCAGCCGCCGACATGTCCGACGACTATAGGGTCGTCTCCACGACCCCGGCACTAGATTGGCCCGCCACCGTCATGTCCGACGACAATAGGGTCGTCCCCACGACCACGGGCCAAAGCTGGCCAGCCGCCGACATGTCCGACGACTATAGGGTCGTCCCCACGACCCCGGGACTAGGTTGGCCCGCCGCCGACTTGTCCGACGACTATAGGGTCGTCCCCACGACCACGGGCCAAAGTTGACCTGCCGCCGACATGTCCGACGACTATAGGGTCGTCCCCACGACCCCGGGACTAGATTGGCCCGCCACCGTCTTGTCCGACGACTATAGGGTCGCCCCCACGACCACGGGCCAAAGTTGCCCTGCCGCCGACATGTCCGACGACTATAGGGTCGTCCCCACGACCCCGGGTCTAGGTTGGCCCGCCGCCGACTTTTCCGACGACTATAGGGTCGTCCCCACGACCCCGGGACTAGGTTGGCCATTCACCGACATGTCCGACGACTATAGGGTCGTCCTCACGACCACGCGTCAAAGTTGCCCTGCCGCCGACACGTCCGACGACTATAGGGTCGTTCCCACGACCCCGGGACTAGGTTGGCCAGCCGCCGACATGTCCGACGTCTATAGGGTCGTCCCCACGACCCCGGGACCAGGTTGGCCCGCCGCCGACTTGTCCCGCCGCCGACTTGTCCCGCCGCCGACTTGTCCGACGACAATAGGGTCGTCTCCACGACCCCGGGACTAGGTTGGCCAGTCACCGACTTGTCCGACGACTATAGGGTCGTCCCCACGACTCCGGGACTAGGTTGACCCGCCGCCGACTTGTCCGACGACTATATGGTCGTCCCCACGACCCCGGGACTAGGTTGGCCCGCCGCCGACTTTTCCGACGACTATAGGGTCGCCCCCACGACCCCAGGACTAGATTGGCCCGCCACCATCATGTCCGACGACTGTAGGGTCGTCCCCACGACCACGGGACTAGATTGGCCCGCCACCATCATGTCCGACGACTATAGGGACGTCCCCACGACCACGCGACTAGGTTGGGCCGCCGCCGACTTGTCCGACGACTATAGGGTCGTCCCCACGACTCCGGGACTAGGTTGACCCGCCGCCGACTTGTCCGACGACTATAGGGTCGTCCCCACGACCCCGGGACTAGGTTGGCCCGCCGCCGACTTGTCCGACGACTATAGGGTCGTCTCCACGACCCCGGGACTAGGTTGGCCAGCCGCCGACATGTCCGACGACTATAGGGTCGTCCCCACGACCACGGGCCAAAGTTGCCCTGCCGCCGACATGTCCGACGACTATAGGGTCGTCCTCACGACCACGGGCCAAAGTTGCCCTGCCGCCGACATGTCCGACGACTATAGGGTCGTCCCCACGACCGCGGGTCTAGGTTGGCCCGCCGCCGACTTGTCCGACGACTATAGGGTCGTCTCCACGACCCCGGGACTAGGTTGGCCAGCCGCCGACATGTCCGACGACTATAGGGTCGTCCCCACGACCACGGGCCAATGTTGCCCTGCCGCCGACATGTCCGACGACTATAGGGTCGTCCTCACGACCACGGGCCAAAGTTGCCCTGCCGCCGACATGTCCGACGACTATAGGGTCGTCCCCACGACCGCGGGTCTAGGTTGACCCGCCGCCGACTTGTCCGACGACTATATGGTCGTCCCCACGACCCCGGGACTAGGTTGGCCCGCCGCCGACTTTTCCGACGACTATAGGGTCGCCCCCACGACCCCGGGGCTAGATTGCCCCGGCACCGTCATGTCCGACGACTATAGGGTCGTCTCCACGACCCCGGGACTAGGTTGGCCAGTCACCGACTTGTCCGACGACTATAGGGTCGTCCCCACGACTCCGGGACTAGGTTGACCCGCCGCCGACTTGTCCGACGACTATAGGGTCGTCCCCACGACCCCGGGGCTAGATTGCCCCCGGCACCGTCATGTCCGACGACTATAGGGTCGTCCCCACGACCCCGGGACCAGGTTGGCCCGCCGCCGACTTGTCCCGCCGCCGACTTGTCCGACGACTATAGGGTCGTCTCCACGACCCCGGGACTAGGTTGGCCAGTCACCGACATGTCCGACGACTATAGGGTCGTCCTCACGACCACGGGCCAAAGTTGCCCTGCCGCCGACATGTCCGACGACTATAGGGTCGTCCCCACGACCACGGGCCAAAGCTGGCCAGCCGCCGACATGTCCGACGACTATAGGGTCGTCTCCACGACCCCGGCACTAGATTGGCCCGCCACCGTCATGTCCGACGACAATAGGGTCGTCCCCACGACCACGGGCCAAAGCTGGCCAGCCGCCGACATGTCCGACGACTATAGGGTCGTCCCCACGACCCCGGGACTAGGTTGGCCCGCCGCCGACTTGTCCGACGACTATAGGGTCGTCCCCACGACCACGGGCCAAAGTTGACCTGCCGCCGACATGTCCGACGACTATAGGGTCGTCCCCACGACCCCGGGACTAGATTGGCCCGCCACCGTCTTGTCCGACGACTATAGGGTCGCCCCCACGACCACGGGCCAAAGTTGCCCTGCCGCCGACATGTCCGACGACTATAGGGTCGTCCCCACGACCCCGGGTCTAGGTTGGCCCGCCGCCGACTTTTCCGACGACTATAGGGTCGTCCCCACGACCCCGGGACTAGGTTGGCCATTCACCGACATGTCCGACGACTATAGGGTCGTCCTCACGACCACGCGTCAAAGTTGCCCTGCCGCCGACACGTCCGACGACTATAGGGTCGTTCCCACGACCCCGGGACTAGGTTGGCCAGCCGCCGACATGTCCGACGTCTATAGGGTCGTCCCCACGACCCCGGGACCAGGTTGGCCCGCCGCCGACTTGTCCCGCCGCCGACTTGTCCCGCCGCCGACTTGTCCGACGACAATAGGGTCGTCTCCACGACCCCGGGACTAGGTTGGCCAGTCACCGACTTGTCCGACGACTATAGGGTCGTCCCCACGACTCCGGGACTAGGTTGACCCGCCGCCGACTTGTCCGACGACTATATGGTCGTCCCCACGACCCCGGGACTAGGTTGGCCCGCCGCCGACTTTTCCGACGACTATAGGGTCGCCCCCACGACCCCAGGACTAGATTGGCCCGCCACCATCATGTCCGACGACTATAGGGTCGTCCCCACGACCCCGGGCCAAAGCTGGCCAGCCGCCAACATGTCCGACGACTATAGGGTCGTCCCCACGACCCCGGGACTAGGTTGGCCAGCCGCCGACATGTCCGACGACTATACGGCCGTCCCCACGACCACGGGACTAGGTTGGCCCGCCGCCGACTTGTCCGACGACTATAGGGTCGTCCCCACGAACCCGGGACTACGTTGGCCAGTCACCGGCATGTCCGACGACTATAGGGTCGCCCCCACGACCACGGGCCAAAGTTGCCGTGCCGCCGACATGTCCGACGACTATAGGGTCGTCCCCATGACCCCGGGACTAGGTTGGCCAGCCGCCGACATGTCCGACGACTATAGGGTCGTCCCCACGACCACGGGCCAAAGCTGGCCAGCCGCCGACATGTCCGACGACTATAGGGTCGTCCCCACGACTCCGGGACTAGGTTGACCCGCCGCCGACTTGCCCGACGACTATATGGTCGTCCCCACGACCCCGGGACTAGGTTGGCCCGCCGCCGACTTTTCCGACGACTATAGGGTCGCCCCCACGACCCCAGGACTAGATTGGCCCGCCACCATCATGTCCGACGACTGTAGGGTCGTCCCCACGACCACGGGACTAGATTGGCCCGCCACCATCATGTCCGACGACTATAGGGACGTCCCCACGACCACGCGACTAGGTTGGGCCGCCGCCGACTTGTCCGACGACTATAGGGTCGTCTCCACGCCCCCGGGACTAGGTTGGCCAGTCACCGACATGTCCAACGACTATATGGTCGTCTCCACGACCCCGGGACTAGGTTGGCCAGTCACCGACTTGTCCGACGACTATAGGGTCGTCCCCACGACTCCGGGGCTAGATTGCCCCGGCACCGTCATGTCCGACGACTATAGGGTCGTCTCCACGACCCCGGGACTAGGTTGGCCAGTCACCGACTTGTCCGACGACTATAGGGTCGTCCCCACGACTCCGGGACTAGGTTGACCCGCCGCCGACTTGTCCGACGACTATAGGGTCGTCCCCACGACCCCGGGACTAGGTTGGCCCGCCGCCGACTTGTCCGACGACTATAGGGTCGTCCCCACGAACCCGGGACTAGGTTGGCCAGTCACCGACATGTCCGACGACTATAGGGTCGTCCTCACGACCACGGGCCAAAGTTGCCCTGCCGCCGACATGTCCAACGACTATAGGGTCGTCCCCACGACCCCGGGGCTAGATTGCCCCCGGCACCGTCATGTCCGACGACTATAGGGTCGTCCCCACGACCCCGGGACCAGGTTGGCCCGCCGCCGACTTGTCCCGCCGCCGACTTGTCCCGCCGCCGACTTGTCCCGCCGCCGACTTGTCCGACGACTATAGGGTCGTCTCCACGACCCCGGGACTAGGTTGGCCAGTCACCGACATGTCCGACGACTATAGGGTCGTCCCCACGACTCCGGGACTAGGTTGGCCCGCCGCCGACTTGTCCGACGACTATAGGGCCGTCCCCACGACCCCAGGACTAGATTGGCCCGCCACCATCATGTCCGACGACTGTAGGGTCGTCCCCACGACCACGGGACTAGGTTGGCCCGCCGCCGACTTGTCCGACGACTATAGGGTCGTCCCCACGAACCCGGGACTACGTTGGCCAGTCACCGGCATGTCCGACGACTATAGGGTCGTCCTCACGACCACGGGCCAAAGTTGCCCTGCCGCCGACATGTCCAACGACTATAGGGTCGTCCCCACGACCCCGGGGCTAGATTGCCCCCGGCACCGTCATGTCCGACGACTATAGGGTCGTCCCCACGACCCCGGGACCAGGTTGGCCCGCCGCCGACTTGTCCCGCCGCCGACTTGTCCCGCCGCCGACTTGTCCGACGACTATAGGGTCGTCTCCACGACCCCGGGACTAGGTTGGCCAGTCACCGACATGTCCGACGACTATAGGGTCGTCCTCACGACCACGGGCCAAAGTTGCCCTGCCGCCGACATGTCCGACGACTATAGGGTCGTCCCCACGACCGCGGGTCTAGGTTGGCCCGCCGCCGACTTTTCCGACGACTATAGGGTCGCCCCCACGACCCCAGGACTAGATTGGCCCGCCACCATCATGTCCGACGACTATAGGGTCGTCCCCACGACCCCGGGCCAAAGCTGGCCAGCCGCCAACATGTCCGACGACTATAGGGTCGTCCCCACGACCCCGGGACTAGGTTGGCCAGCCGCCGACTTGTCCGACGACTATAGGGTCGTCCCCACGACTCCGGGACTAGGTTGACCCGCCGCCGACTTGTCCGACGACTATAGGGTCGTCCCCACGAACCCGGGACTACGTTGGCCAGTCACCGGCATGTCCGACGACTATAGGGTCGCCCCCACGACCACGGGCCAAAGTTGCCGTGCCGCCGACATGTCCGACGACTATAGGGTCGTCCCCACGACCCCGGGACTAGGTTGGCCATTCACCGACATGTCCGACGACTATAGGGTCGTCCTCACGACCACGCGTCAAAGTTGCCCTGCCGCCGACACGTCCGACGACTATAGGGACGTCCCCACGACCACGCGACTAGGTTGGGCCGCCGCCGACTTGTCCGACGACTATAGGGTCGTCTCCACGCCCCCGGGACTAGGTTGGCCAGTCACCGACATGTCCAACGACTATATGGTCGTCTCCACGACCCCGGGACTAGGTTGGCCAGTCACCGACTTGTCCGACGACTATAGGGTCGTCCCCACGACTCCGGGACTAGGTTGACCCGCCGCCGACTTGTCCGACGACTATAGGGTCGTCCCCACGACCCCGGGACTAGGTTGGCCCGCCGCCGACTTGTCCGACGACTATAGGGTCGTCTCCACGACCCCGGGACTAGGTTGGCCAGCCGCCGACATGTCCGACGACTATAGGGTCGTCCCCACGACCACGGGCCAAAGTTGCCCTGCCGCCGACATGTCCGACGACTATAGGGTCGTCCTCACGACCACGGGCCAAAGTTGCCCTGCCGCCGACATGTCCGACGACTATAGGGTCGTCCCCACGACCGCGGGTCTAGGTTGGCCCGCCGCCGACTTGTCCGACGACTATAGGGTCGTCTCCACGACCCCGGGACTAGGTTGGCCAGCCGCCGACATGTCCGACGACTATAGGGTCGTCCCCACGACCACGGGCCAATGTTGCCCTGCCGCCGACATGTCCGACGACTATAGGGTCGTCCTCACGACCACGGGCCAAAGTTGCCCTGCCGCCGACATGTCCGACGACTATAGGGTCGTCCCCACGACCGCGGGTCTAGGTTGGCCCGCCGCCGACTTGTCCGACGACTATAGGGTCGTCTCCACGACCCCGGGACTAGGTTGGCCAGCCGCCGACATGTCCGACGACTATAGGGTCGTCCCCACGACCACGGGCCAAAGTTGCCCTGCCGCCGACATGTCCGACGACTGTAGGGTCGTCCCCACGACCACGGAAATAGATTGGCCCGCCACCATCATGTCCGACGACTATAGGGACGTCCCCACGACCACGCGACTAGGTTGGGCCGCCGCCGACTTGTCCGACGACTATAGGGTCGTCTCCACGCCCCCGGGACTAGATTGGCCAGTCACCGACATGTCCAACGACTATATGGTCGTCTCCACGACCCCGGGACTAGGTTGGCCAGTCACCGACTTGTCCGACGACTATAGGGTCGTCCCCACGACTCCGGGACTAGGTTGACCCGCCGCCGACTTGTCCGACGACTATAGGGTCGTCCCCACGACCCCGGGACTAGGTTGGCCCGCCGCCGACTTGTCCGACGACTATAGGGTCGTCTCCACGACCCCGGGACTAGGTTGGCCAGCCGCCGACATGTCCGACGACTATAGGGTCGTCCCCACGACCACGGGCCAATGTTGCCCTGCCGCCGACATGTCCGACGACTATAGGGTCGTCCTCACGACCACGGGCCAAAGTTGCCCTGCCGCCGACATGTCCGACGACTATAGGGTCGTCCCCACGACCGCGGGTCTCGGTTGACCCGCCGCCGACTTGTCCGACGACTATATGGTCGTCCCCACGACCCCGGGACTAGGTTGGCCCGCCGCCGACTTTTCCGACGACTATAGGGTCGCCCCCACGACCCCGGGGCTAGATTGCCCCGGCACCGTCATGTCCGACGACTATAGGGTCGTCTCCACGACCCCGGGACTAGGTTGGCCAGTCACCGACTTGTCCGACGACTATAGGGTCGTCCCCACGACTCCGGGACTAGGTTGACCCGCCGCCGACTTGTCCGACGACTATAGGGTCGTCCCCACGACCCCGGGACTAGGTTGGCCCGCCGCCGTCTTGTCCGACGACTATAGGGTCGTCCCCACGACCACGGGCCAAAGTTGCCCTGCCGCCGACATGTCCGACGACTATAGGGTCGTCCCCACGACCACGGGCCAAAGCTGGCCAGCCGCCGACATGTCCGACGACTATAGGGTCGTATCCACGACCCCGGGACTAGGTTGGCCAGCCGCCGACATGTCCGACGACTATAGGGTCGTCCCCACGACCACGGGCCAAAGTTGCCCTGCCGCCGACATGTCCGACGACTATAGGGACGTCCCTGCCACCCCGGGACTAGGTTGCCCAGCCGCCGACATATCCGACGTCTATAGGGTCGTCCCCACGACCCCGGGGCTAGATTGCCCCGGCACCGTCATGTCCGACGACTATAGGGTCGTCCCCACGACCGCGGGACTAGGTTGGCCCGCCGCCGACTTATCCGACGTCTATAGGGTCGTCCCCACGACCACGTGCCAATGTTGCCATGCCGCCGACATGTCCGACGACTATAGGGTCGTCCCCACGACCCCGGGACTAGGTTGGCCCGCCGCCGACATGTCCGACGACTATAGGGTCGTCCCCACGCCCCGGGCCAAAGTTGGCCAGCCGCCGACATGTCCGACGACAATAGGGTCGTCCCCACGACCCCGGGACTAGGTTGGTCCGCCGCCGACATGTCCGACGTCTAAAGGGTCGTCCCCACGACCCCGGGGCTAGATTGCCCCCGGCACCGTCATGTCCGACGACTATAGGGTCGTCCGCACGACCCCGGGACCAGGTTGGCCCGCCGCCGACTTGTCCGACGACTATAGGGTCGTCTCCACGACCCCGGGACTAGGTTGGCCAGTCACCGACATGTCCGACGACTATAGGGTCGTCCCCACGACTCCGGGACTAGGTTGGCCCGCCGCCGACTTGTCCGACGACTATAGGGCCGTCCCCACGACCCCAGGACTAGATTGGCCCGCCACCATCATGTCCGACGACTGTAGGGTCGTCCCCACGACCACGGGACTAGGTTGGCCCGCCGCCGACTTGTCCGACGACTATAGGGTCGTCCCCACGAACCCGGGACTAGGTTGGCCAGTCACCGACATGTCCGACGACTATAGGGTCGTCCTCACGACCACGGGCCAAAGTTGCCCTGCCGCCGACATGTCCAACGACTATAGGGTCGTCCCCACGACCCCGGGACTAGGTTGGCCAGCCTCCGACATATCCGACGACTATAGGGTCGTCCCCACGACCACGGGCCAAAGTTGACCTACCGCCGACATGTCCGACGACTATAGGGTCGTCCGCACGACCCCGGGACTAGATTGGCCCGCCACCGTCATGTCCGACGACAATAGGGTCGTCCCCACGACCACGGGCCAAAGCTGGCCCGCCGCCGACATGTCCGACGACTATAGGGTCGTCTCCACGACCCCAGGACTAGATTGGCCTGCCACCATCATGTCCGACGACTGTAGGGTCGTCCCCACGACCACGGGACTAGGTTGGCCCGCCGCCGACTTGTCCGACGACTATAGGGTCGTCCCCACGAACCCGGGACTAGGTTGGCCAGTCACCGACATGTCCGACGACTATAGGGTCGTCCTCACGACCACGGGCCAAAGTTGCCCTGCCGCCGACATGTCCAACGACTATAGGGTCGTCCCCACGACCCCGGGACTAGGTTGGCCAGCCTCCGACATATCCGACGACTATAGGGTCGTCCCCACGACCACGGGCCAAAGTTGACCTACTGCCGACTTGTCCGACGATTATAGGGTCGTCTCCACGACCCCGGGACTAGGTTGGCCCGCCACCGTCATGTCCGACGACAATAGGGTCGTCCCCACGACCACGGGCCAAAGCTGGCCCGCCGCCGACATGTCCGACGACTATAGGGTCGTCTCCACGACCCCGGGACTAGATTGGCCCGCCACCATCATGTCCGACGACTATAGGGACGTCCCCACGACCACGGGACTAGGATGACCCGCCGCCGACTTTTCCGACGACTATAGGGTCGTCCCCACGAACCCGGGACTAGGTTGGCCAGTCACCGACATGTCCGACGACTATAGGGTCGTCCTCACGACCACGGGCCAAAGTTGCCCTGCCGCCGACATGTCCGACGACTATAGGGACGTCCCCACGACCACGGGACTAGGTTGGCCCGCCGCCGACTTGTCCGACGACTATAGGGTCGTGCCTACCACGCCGGGACTAGGATGACCCGCCGCCGACTTTTCCGACGACTATAGGGTCGTCCCCACGAACCCGGGTCTAGGTTGGCCAGCCGCCGACATGTCCGACGACTATAGGGTCGTCCCCACGACCACGGGCCAAAGTTGCCCTGCCGCCGACATGTCCGACGACTATAGGGTCGTCCTCACGACCACGGGCCAAAGTTGCCCTGCCGCCGACATGTCCGACGACTATAGGTTCGTCCCCACGACCCCGGGACTAGGTTGGCCAGTCACCGACATGTCCGACGACTATAGGGTCGTCCTCACGACCACGGGCCAAAGTTGCCCTGCCGCCGACATGTCCGACGACTATAGGGTCGTCCCCACGACCCCGGGACTAGGTTGGCCAGCCTCCGACATATCCGACGACTATAGGGTCGTCCCCACGACCACGGGCCAAAGTTGACCTGCCGCCGACATGTCCGACGACTATACGGTCGTCCCCACGACCGCGGGTCTAGGTTGGCCCGCCGCCGTCTTTTCCGACGACTATAGGGTCGTCCCCACGACCACGGGCCAATGTTGCCATGCCGCCGGCATGTCCGACGACTATAGGGTCGTCCCCACGACCCCGGGGCTAGATTGCCCCCGGCACCGTCATGTCCGACGACTATAGGGTCGTCCCCACGACCCCGGGACTAGGTTGGCCAGCCTCCGACATATCCGACGACTATAGGGTCGTCCCCACGACCACGGGCCAAAGTTGCCCTGCCGCCGACATGTCCGACGACTATAGGGTCGTCCCCACGACCCCGGGACTAGGTTGGCCAGCCTCCGACATATCCGACGACTATAGGGTCGTCCCCACGACCACGGGCCAAAGTTGACCTGCCGCCGACATGTCCGACGACTATAGGGTCGTCCCCACGACCACGGGTCTAGGTTGGCCCGCCGCCGACTTTTCCGACGACTATAGGGTCGCCCCCACGACCCCAGGACTAGATTGGCCCGCCACCATCATGTCCGACGACTATAGGGTCGTCCCCACGATCACGGGCCAAAGCTGGCCAGCCGCCGACATGTCCGACGACTATAGGGTCGTCTCCACGACCCCGGGACTAGGTTGGCCAGCCGCCGACATGTCCGACGACTATAGGGTCGTCCCCACGACCACGGGCCAAAGTTGCCCAGCCGCCAACATGTCCAACGACTATAGGGTCGTCCCCACGACCCGGGACTAGGTTGGCCAGCCGCAGACATGTCCGACGACTGTAGGGTCGTCCCCACGGCCCCGGGACTAGATTGGCCCGCCACCGTCATGTCCGACGAATATAGGTTCGTGCCTACGACCCTGGGCATACGTTGGCCCGCCGCCGACATGTCCGACGACTATAGGGTCGTCCCCACGATCCCGCAACTAGGTTGGCCAGCCGCCGACATGTCCGACGACAATAGGGTCGTCCCCACGACCCCGGGACTAGATTGGCCCGCCACCGTCATGTCCGACGACAATAGGGTCGTCCCCACGACCACGGGCCAAAGTTGCCCTGCCGCCAACATGTCCGACGAATATAGGGTCGTCCCCACGACCCCGGGACTAGGTTGGCCCGCCACCGTCATGTCCGACGAATATAGGTTCGTGCCTACGACCCTGGGCATACGTTGGCCCGCCGCCGACATGTCCGACGACTATAGGGTCGTCCCCACGATCCCGCAACTAGGTTGGCCAGCCGCCGACATGTCCGACGACAATAGGGTCGTCCCCACGACCCCGGGACTAGATTGGCCCGCCACCGTCATGTCCGACGACAATAGGGTCGTCCCCACGACCACGGGCCAAAGTTGCCCTGCCGCCGACATGTCCGACGACTATAGGGTCGTCCCCACTACCCCGGGCCAAAGCTGGCAAGCCGCCAACATGTCCGACGAATATAGGGTCGTCCCCACGACCCCGGGACTAGGTTGGCCCGCCGCCGACTTGTCCGACGACTATAGGGTCGTCTCCACGACCCCGGGACTAGGTTGGCCAGCCGCCGACATGTCCGACGGCTATAGGGTCGTCCCCGCGACCACGGGCCAAAGATGCCCTGCCGCCGACATGTCCGACGACTATAGGGTCGTCCCCACGACCCCGGGACTAGGTTGGCCCGCCGCCGACATGTCCGACGTCTATAGGGTCGTCTCCACGACCCCGGGACTAGGTTGGCCCGCCGCCGACATGTCCGACGACTATAGAGTCGTCCCCACGACCCCGGGACTAGGTTGGGCCGCCGCCGACTAGTCCGACGACTATAGGGTCGTCCCAACGACCCCGGGACTAGATTGGCCCGCCACCATCATGTCCGACGACTATAGGGACGTCCCCACGACCACGGGACTAGGTTGGCCCGCCGCCGACTTTTCCGACGACTATAGGGTCGTGCCTACCACCCCGGGAATAGGATGACCCGCCGCCGACTTTTCCGACGACTATAGGGTCGTCCCCACGAACCCGGGACTACGTTGGCCAGTCACCGACATGTCCGACGACTATAGGGTCGCCCCCACGACCACGGGCCAAAGTTGCCCTGCCGCCGACATGTCCGCCGACTATAGGGTCGTCCCCACGACCCCGGGCCTAAGTTGGCCTGCGGCCGACTTGTCCGACGACTATAGGGTCGTGCCTACCACCCCGGGACTAGGTTGGCCAGCCTCCGACATATCCGACGACTGTAGGGTCTTCCCCACGACCGCGGGCCAAATTTGGCCAGCCGCCGACATGTCCGACGACTATAGGGTCGTCCCAACGACGCCGGGACTAGGTTGGCCATCCTCCGACATATCCGACGACTATAGGGTCGTCCCCACGACCACGGGCCAAAGTTGACCTGCCGCCGACATGTCCGACGACTATAGGGTCGTCCGCACGACCCCGGGACTAGATTGGCCCGCCACCGTCATGTCCGACGACAATAGGGTCGTCCCCACGACCACGGGCCAAAGCTGGCCAGCCGCCGACATGTCCGACGACTATAGGGTCGTCTCCACGACCCCGGGACTAGATTGGCCCGCCACCGTCATGTCCGACGACTATAGGGTCGTCCCCACGACCCCGGGACTAGGTTGGCCCGCCGCCGACATGTCCGACGTCTATAGGGTCGTCTCCACGACCCCGGGACTAGGTTGGCCCGCCGCCGACTTGTCCGACGACTATAGAGTCGTCCCCACGACCCCGGGACTAGGTTGGGCCGCCGCCGGCTAGTCCGACGACTATAGGGTCGTCCCAACGACCCCGGGACTAGATTGGCCCGCCACCATCATGTCCGACGACTATAGGGGCGTCCCCACGACCACGGGACTAGGTTGGCCGCCGCCGACTTGTCCGACGACTATAGGGTCGTGCCTACCACCCCGGGACTAGGATGACCCGCCGCCGACTTTTCCGACGACTATAGGGTCGCCCCCACGACCACGGGCCAAAGTTGCCCTGGCGCCGACATGTCCGACGACTATAGGGTCGTCCCCACGACCCCGGGCCAAATTTGCGCTGCCGCCGACATGTCCGACGACTATAGGGTCGTCCCCACGACCCCGGGCCAAAGCTGGCCAGCCGCCAACATGTCCGACGACTATAGGGTCGTCCCCACGACCCCGGGACTAGGTTGGCCCGCCGCCGACTTGTCCGACGACTGTAGGGTCGTCCCCACGACCCCGGGACTAGGTTGGCCAGCCGCCGACATGTCCGACGACTATACGGTCGTCCCCACGAACACGGGACTAGGTTGGCCCGCCGCCGACTTGTCCGACGACTATAGGGTCGTCCCCACGACCACGGGCCAAAGTTGCCCTGCCGCCGACATGTCCGACGACTATAGGGTCGTCCCCACGACCCCGGGACTAGGTTGGCCAGTCCCCGACATGTCCGACGACTATAGGGTCGTCCTCACGACCACGGGCCAAAGTTGCCCTGCCGCCGACATGTCCGACGACTATAGGGTCGTCCCCACGACCCCGGGCCAAATTTGCGCTGCCGCCGACATGTCCGACGACTATAGGGTCGTCCCCACGACCCCGGGCCAAAGCTGGCCAGCCGCCAACATGTCCGACGACTATAGGGTCGTCCCCACGACCCCGGGACTAGGTTGGCCCGCCGCCGACTTGTCCGACGACTGTAGGGTCGTCCCCACGACCCCGGGACTAGGTTGGCCAGCCGCCGACATGTCCGACGACTATACGGTCGTCCCCACGACCGCGGGTCTAGGTTGGCCCGCCGCCGTCTTTTCCGACGACTATAGGGTCGTCCCCACGACCACGGGCCAATGTTGCCATGCCGCCGGCATGTCCGACGACTATAGGGTCGTCCCCACGACCCCGGGGCTAGATTGCCCCCGGCACCGTCATGTCCGACGACTATAGGGTCGTCCCCACGACCGCGGGACTAGGTTGGCCCGCCGCCGACTTATCCGACGTCTATAGGGTCGTCCCCACGACCACGGGCCAATGTTGCCATGCCGCCGACATGTCCGACGACTATAGGGTCGTCCCCACGACCCCGGGACTAGGTTTGCCCGCCGCCGACATGTCCGACGACTATAGGGTCGTCCCCACGCCCCGGGCCAAAGTTGGCCAGCCGCCGACATGTCCGACGACTATAGGGTCGTCCCCACGACCCCGGGACTAGGTTGGTCTGTCGCCGACATGTCCGACGTCTAAAGGGTCGTCCCCACGACCCCGGGGCTAGATTGCCCCCGGCACCGTCATGTCCGACGACTATAGGGTCGTCCCCACGACCCCGGGACCAGGTTGGCCCGCCGCCGACTTGTCCCGCCACCGACTTGTCCCGCCGCCGACTTGTCCGACGACTATAGGGTCGTCTCCACGACCCCGGGACTAGGTTGGCCAGTCACCGACATGTCCGACGACTATAGGGTCGTCTCCACGACCCCGGGACTAGGTTGGCCCGCCGCCGACTTGTCCGACGACTATAGAGTCGTCCCCACGACCCCGGGACTAGGTTGGTCCGCCGCCGACTAGTCCGACGACTATAGGGTCGTCCCAACGACCCCGGGACTAGATTGGCCCGCCACCATCATGTACGACGACTATAGGGACGTCCCCACGACCACGGGACTAGGTTGGCCCGCCGCCGACTTGTCCGACGACTATAGGGTCGTGCCTACCACCCCGGGACTAGGATGACCCGCCGCCGACTTTTCCGACGACTATAGGGTCGTCCCCACGAACCCGGGACTAGGTTGGCCAGCCTCCGACATATCCGACGACTATAGGGTCGTCCCCACGACCACGGGCCAAAGTTGACCTGCCGCCGACATGTCCGACGACTATAGGGTCGTCCGCACGACCCCGGGACTAGATTGGCCCGCCACCGTCATGTCCGACGACAATAGGGTCGTCCCCACGACCACGGGCCAACGCTGGCCAGCCGCCGACATGTCCGACGACTATAGGGTCGTCCCAACAACCCCGGGACTAGATTGGCCCGCCACCATCATGTCCGACGACTATAGGGACGTCCCCACGACCACGGGACTAGGTTGGCCCGCCGCCGACTTGTCCGACGACTATAGGGTCGTGCCTACCACCCCGGGACTAGGATGACCCGCCGCCGACTTTTCCGACGACTATAGGGTCGTCCGCACGAACCCGGGACTAGGTTGGCCAGTCACCGACATGTCCGACGACTATAGGTTCGTCCCCACGGCCCCGGGACTAGGTTGGCCTGCCGCCGACATGTCCGATGACTATAGGGTCGTCTCCACGAACCCGGGACTAGGTTGGCCAGTCACCGACATGTCCGACGACTATAGGGTCGTCCCCAAGACCACGGGCCAAAGTTGCCCTGCCGCCGACATGTCCGACGACTATAGGGTCGTCCCCACGACCCCGGGTCTAGGTTGGCCCGCCGCCGACTTGTCCGACTACTATAGGGTCGTCCCCACGACCCCGGGAGTAGGATGGCCCGCCGCCGACTTGTCCGACGACTATAGGGTCGTCCCCACGACCACGGGACTAGGTTGGCCCGCCGCCGACTTGTCCGACGACTATAGGGACGTCCCTACCACCCCGGGACTAGGTTGGCCAGCCGCCGACATGTCCGACGTCTATAGGGTCGTCCCCACGACCCCGGGGCTAGATTGCCCCGGCACCGTCATGTCCGACGACTATATGGTCGTCCCCACGACCGCGGGACTAGGTTGGCCTGCCGCCGACATGTCCGACGTCTATAGGGTCGTCCCCACGACCCCGGGTCAAGATTGGCCCGCCACCGTCATGTCCGACGACTATACGGTCGTCCCCTCGACCCCGGGAATAGGTTGGCCCGCCGCCGACATGTCGTACGACTATGGGGTCGACCCCACGACCACGAGACTAGGTTGGCCAGCCGCCGACATGTCCGACGACTATAGGGTCGTCCCCACGACCCCGGGACTCGAT
Organism: Andrena fulva; assembly: GCA_946251845.1. Taxonomy (NCBI): domain Eukaryota; kingdom Metazoa; phylum Arthropoda; class Insecta; order Hymenoptera; family Andrenidae; genus Andrena; species Andrena fulva. The sequence continues at coordinate 511,663 of CAMITZ010000126.1, read as the reverse complement.
TGGCCCGCCACCGTCATGTCCGACGACTATAGGTTCGTCCCTACGACCCTGGGCATACGTTGGCCAGCCGCCGACATGCCCGACGACTATAGGGTCGTCCCCACGACCCCGGGACAAGATTGGCCCGCCACCGTCATGTCCGACGACTACACGGTCGTCCTCTCGACCCCGGGACTAGATTGGCCCGCCGCCGACTTGTCCGACGACTGTAGGGTCGTCCCCACGACCCCGGGTCTAGGTTCGCCCGCCGTCGACTTGTCCGACGACTATAGGGTCGTCCCCACGCCCCGGGCCAAAGTTGGCCAGCCGCCGACATGTCCGACGACTATAGGTTCGTCCCCACGACCACGGGACTAGGTTGGCCCGCCGCCGACTTATCCGACGACTATAGGGTCGTCCCCACGACCCCGGGACTAGGTCGGCCCGCCGCCGACTTGTCCGACGACTATAGGGTCGTCCCCACGACCCCGGGACTAGGTTGGCCCGCCGCCGACATGTCCGACGTCTATAGGGTCGTCTCCACGACCCCGGGACTAGGTTGGCCCGCCGCCGACTTGTCCGACGACTATAGAGTCGTCCCCACGACCCCGGGACTAGGTTGGGCCGTCGCCGACTAGTCCGACGACTATACGGTCGTCCCCACGACCACGGGACTAGGTTGGCCCGCCGCCGACTTGTCCGACGACTATAGGGTCGTCCCCACGACCACGGGCCAAAGTTGCCCTGCCGCCGACATGTCCGACGACTATAGGGTGGTCCCCACGACCCCGGGACTAGGTTGGCCAGTCCCCGACATGTCCGACGACTATAGGGTCGTCCTCACGTCCACGGGCCAAAGTTGCCCTGCCGCCGACATGTCCGACGACTATAGGGTCGTCCCCACGACCGCGGGTCTAGGTTGGCCCGCCGCCGACTTTTCCGACGACTATAGGGTCGCCCCCACGACCCCAGGACTAGATTGGCCCGCCACCATCATGTCCGACGACTATAGGGTCGTCCCCACGACCCCGGGCCAATGCTGGCCAGCCGCCAACATGTCCGACGACTATAGGGTCGTCCCCACGACCCAGGGACTAGGTTGGCCAGCCGCCGACATGTCCGACGACTATACGGTCGTCCCCACGACCACGGGACTAGGTTGGCCCGCCGCCGACTTGTCCGACGACTATAGGGTCGTCCCCACGACCACGGGCCAAAGTTGCCCTGCCGCCGACATGTCCGACGACTATAGGGTCGTCCCCACGAACCCGGGACTACGTTGGCCAGTCACCGACATGTCCGACGACTATAGGGTCGCCCCCACGACCACGGGCCAAAGTTGCCGTGCCGCCGGCATGTCCGACGACTATAGGGTCGTCCCCACGACCCCGGGTCTAGGTTGGCCCGCCGCCGACTTTTCCGACGACTATAGGGTCGCCCCCACGACCCCAGGACTAGATTGGCCCGCCACCATCATGTCCGACGACTATAGGGTCGTCCCCACGATCACGGGCCAAAGCTGGCCAGCCGCCGACATGTCCGACGACTATAGGGTCGTCTCCACGACCCCGGGACTAGGTTGGCCAGCCGCCGACATATCCGACGACTATAGGGTCGTCCCCACGACCACGGGCCAAAGCTGGCCAGCCGCCGACATGTCCGACGACTATAGGGTCGTCTCCACGACCCCGGCACTAGATTGGCCCGCCACCGTCATGTCCGACGACAATAGGGTCGTCCCCACGACCACGGGCCAAAGCTGGCCAGCCGCCGACATGTCCGACGACTATAGGGTCGTCCCCACGACCCCGGGACTAGGTTGGCCGGCCGCCGACTTGTCCGACGACTATAGGGTCGTCCCCACGGCCCGGGACTAGGTTGGCCAGCCGCAGACATGTCCGACGACTATAGGGTCGTCCCCACGACCCCCGGACCAGATTGGCCCGCCACCATCATGTCCGACGACTATAGGGACGTCCCCACGACCCCGGGTCTAGATTGCCCCGGCACCGTCACGTCCGACGACTATAGGGTCGTCTCCACGACCCCGGGACTAGGTTGGCCAGTCACCGGCATGTCCGACGACTATAGGGTCGTCCCCACGACCCCGGGCCAAATTTGCGCTGCCGCCGACATGTCCGACGACTATAGGGTCGTCCCCACGACCCCGGGCCAAAGCTGGCCAGCCGCCAACATGTCCGACGACTATAGGGTCGTCCCCACGACCCCGGGACTAGGTTGGCCAGTCACCGACATGTCCGACGACTATAGGGTCGTCCTCACGACCACGGGCCAAAGTTGCCCTGCCGCCGACATGTCCGACGACTATAGGGTCGTCCCCACGACCGCGGGTCTAGGTTGGCCCGCCGCCGACTTTTCCGACGACTATAGGGTCGCCCCCACGACCCCAGGACTAGATTGGCCCGCCACCATCATGTCCGACGACTATAGGGTCGTCCCCACGACCCCGGGCCAAAGCTGGCCAGCCGCCAACATGTCCGACGACTATAGGGTCGTCCCCACGACCCCGGGACTAGGTTGGCCAGCCGCCGACATGTCCGACGACTATACGGCCGTCCCCACGACCACGGGACTAGGTTGGCCCGCCGCCGACTTGTCCGACGACTATAGGGTCGTCCCCACGAACCCGGGACTACGTTGGCCAGTCACCGGCATGTCCGACGACTATAGGGTCGCCCCCACGACCACGGGCCAAAGTTGCCGTGCCGCCGACATGTCCGACGACTATAGGGTCGTCCCCACGACCCCGGGACTAGGTTGGCCATTCACCGACATGTCCGACGACTATAGGGTCGTCCTCACGACCACGCGTCAAAGTTGCCCTGCCGCCGACACGTCCGACGACTATAGGGACGTCCCCACGACCACGCGACTAGGTTGGGCCGCCGCCGACTTGTCCGACGACTATAGGGTCGTCTCCACGCCCCCGGGACTAGGTTGGCCAGTCACCGACATGTCCAACGACTATATGGTCGTCTCCACGACCCCGGGACTAGGTTGGCCAGTCACCGACTTGTCCGACGACTATAGGGTCGTCCCCACGACTCCGGGACTAGGTTGGCCAGCCGCAGACATGTCCGACGACTATAGGGTCGTCCCCACGACCCCGGGACTAGGTTGGCCCGCCGCCGACTTGTCCGACGACTATAGGGTCGTCTCCACGACCCCGGGACTAGGTTGGCCAGCCGCCGACATGTCCGACGACTATAGGGTCGTCCCCACGACCACGGGCCAAAGTTGCCCTGCCGCCGACATGTCCGACGACTATAGGGTCGTCCTCACGACCACGGGCCAAAGTTGCCCTGCCGCCGACATGTCCGACGACTATAGGGTCGTCCCCACGACCGCGGGTCTAGGTTGGCCCGCCGCCGACTTGTCCGACGACTATAGGGTCGTCTCCACGACCCCGGGACTAGGTTGGCCAGCCGCCGACATGTCCGACGACTATAGGGTCGTCCCCACGACCACGGGCCAATGTTGCCCTGCCGCCGACATGTCCGACGACTATAGGGTCGTCCTCACGACCACGGGCCAAAGTTGCCCTGCCGCCGACATGTCCGACGACTATAGGGTCGTCCTCACGACCACGGGCCAAAGTTGCCCTGCCGCCGACATGTCCGACGACTATAGGGTCGTCCCCACGACCCCGGGACTAGGTTGGCCAGCCTCCGACATATCCGACGACTATAGGGTCGTCCCCACGACTCCGGGACTAGGTTGACCCGCCGCCGACTTGTCCGACGACTATAGGGTCGTCCCCACGACCCCGGGACTAGGTTGGCCCGCCGCCGACTTGTCCGACGACTATAGGGTCGTCCCCACGACCACGGGCCAAAGTTGCCCTGCCGCCGACATGTCCGACGACTATAGGGTCGTCCCCACGACCACGGGCCAAAGCTGGCCAGCCGCCGACATGTCCGACGACTATAGGGTCGTATCCACGACCCCGGGACTAGGTTGGCCAGCCGCCGACATGTCCGACGACTATAGGGTCGTCCCCACGACCACGGGCCAAAGTTGCCCTGCCGCCGACATGTCCGACGACTATAGGGACGTCCCTGCCACCCCGGGACTAGGTTGCCCAGCCGCCGACATATCCGACGTCTATAGGGTCGTCCCCACGACCCCGGGGCTAGATTGCCCCGGCACCGTCATGTCCGACGACTATAGGGTCGTCCCCACGACCGCGGGACTAGGTTGGCCCGCCGCCGACTTATCCGACGTCTATAGGGTCGTCCCCACGACCACGTGCCAATGTTGCCATGCCGCCGACATGTCCGACGACTATAGGGTCGTCCCCACGACCCCGGGACTAGGTTGGCCCGCCGCCGACATGTCCGACGACTATAGGGTCGTCCCCACGCCCCGGGCCAAAGTTGGCCAGCCGCCGACATGTCCGACGACAATAGGGTCGTCCCCACGACCCCGGGACTAGGTTGGTCCGCCGCCGACATGTCCGACGTCTAAAGGGTCGTCCCCACGACCCCGGGGCTAGATTGCCCCCGGCACCGTCATGTCCGACGACTATAGGGTCGTCCCCACGACCCCGGGACCAGGTTGGCCCGCCGCCGACTTGTCCGACGACTATAGGGCCGTCCCCACGACCCCAGGACTAGATTGGCCCGCCACCATCATGTCCGACGACTGTAGGGTCGTCCCCACGACCACGGGACTAGGTTGGCCCGCCGCCGACTTGTCCGACGACTATAGGGTCGTCCCCACGAACCCGGGACTAGGTTGGCCAGTCACCGACATGTCCGACGACTATAGGGTCGTCCTCACGACCACGGGCCAAAGTTGCCCTGCCGCCGACATGTCCAACGACTATAGGGTCGTCCCCACGACCCCGGGACTAGGTTGGCCAGCCTCCGACATATCCGACGACTATAGGGTCGTCCCCACGACCACGGGCCAAAGTTGACCTACCGCCGACATGTCCGACGACTATAGGGTCGTCCGCACGACCCCGGGACTAGATTGGCCCGCCACCGTCATGTCCGACGACAATAGGGTCGTCCCCACGACCACGGGCCAAAGCTGGCCCGCCGCCGACATGTCCGACGACTATAGGGTCGTCTCCACGACCCCAGGACTAGATTGGCCCGCCACCATCATGTCCGACGACTGTAGGGTCGTCCCCACGACCACGGGACTAGGTTGGCCCGCCGCCGACTTGTCCGACGACTATAGGGTCGTCCCCACGAACCCGGGTCTAGGTTGGCCAGTCACCGACATGTCCGACGACTATAGGGTCGTCCTCACGACCACGGGCCAAAGTTGCCCTGCCGCCGACATGTCCAACGACTATAGGGTCGTCCCCACGACCCCGGGACTAGGTTGGCCAGCCTCCGACATATCCGACGACTATAGGGTCGTCCCCACGACCACGGGCCAAAGTTGACCTACCGCCGACTTGTCCGACGACTATAGGGTCGTCTCCACGACCCCGGGACTAGGTTGGCCCGCCACCGTCATGTCCGACGACAATAGGGTCGTCCCCACGACCACGGGCCAAAGCTGGCCCGCCGCCGACATGTCCGACGACTATAGGGTCGTCTCCACGACCCCGGGACTAGATTGGCCCGCCACCATCATGTCCGACGACTATAGGGACGTCCCCACGACCACGGGACTAGGATGACCCGCCGCCGACTTTTCCGACGACTATAGGGTCGTCCCCACGAACCCGGGACTAGGTTGGCCAGTCACCGACATGTCCGACGACTATAGGGTCGTCCTCACGACCACGGGCCAAAGTTGCCCTGCCGCCGACATGTCCGACGACTATAGGGACGTCCCCACGACCACGGGACTAGGTTGGCCCGCCGCCGACTTGTCCGACGACTATAGGGTCGTGCCTACCACGCCGGGACTAGGATGACCCGCCGCCGACTTTTCCGACGACTATAGGGTCGTCCCCACGAACCCGGGTCTAGGTTGGCCAGCCGCCGACATGTCCGACGACTATAGGGTCGTCCCCACGACCACGGGCCAAAGTTGCCCTGCCGCCGACATGTCCGACGACTATAGGGTCGTCCTCACGACCACGGGCCAAAGTTGCCCTGCCGCCGACATGTCCGACGACTATAGGTTCGTCCCCACGACCCCGGGACTAGGTTGGCCAGTCACCGACATGTCCGACGACTATAGGGTCGTCCTCACGACCACGGGCCAAAGTTGCCCTGCCGCCGACATGTCCGACGACTATAGGGTCGTCCCCACGACCCCGGGACTAGGTTGGCCAGCCTCCGACATATCCGACGACTATAGGGTCGTCCCCACGACCACGGGCCAAAGTTGACCTGCCGCCGACATGTCCGACGACTATAGGGTCGTCCCCACGACCACGGGTCTAGGTTGGCCCGCCGCCGACTTTTCCGACGACTATAGGGTCGCCCCCACGACCCCAGGACTAGATTGGCCCGCCACCATCATGTCCGACGACTATAGGGTCGTCCCCACGATCACGGGCCAAAGCTGGCCAGCCGCCGACATGTCCGACGACTATAGGGTCGTCTCCACGACCCCGGGACTAGGTTGGCCAGCCGCCGACATGTCCGACGACTATAGGGTCGTCCCCACGACCACGGGCCAAAGCTGGCCAGCCGCCGACATGTCCGACGACTATAGGGTCGTCTCCACGACCCCGGCACTAGAATGGCCCGCCACCGTCATGTCCGACGACTATAGGGTCGTCCCCACGACCCCCGGACCAGATTGGCCCGCCACCATCATGTCCGAAGACTATAGGGACGTCCCCACGACCCCGGGTCTAGATTGCCCCGGCACCGTCACGTCCGACGACTATAGGGTCGTCTCCACGACCCCGGGACTAGGTTGGCCAGTCACCGGCATGTCCGACGACTATAGGGTCGTCCCCACGACCCCGGGCCAAATTTGCGCTGCCGCCGACATGTCCGACGACTATAGGGTCGTCCCCACGACCCCGGGCCAAAGCTGGCCAGCCGCCAACATGTCCGACGACTATAGGGTCGTCCCCACGACCCCGGGACTAGGTTGGCCAGTCACCGACATGTCCGACGACTATAGGGTCGTCCTCACGACCACGGGCCAAAGTTGCCCTGCCGCCGACATGTCCGACGACTATAGGGTCGTCCCCACGACCGCGGGTCTAGGTTGGCCCGCCGCCGACTTTTCCGACGACTATAGGGTCGCCCCCACGACCCCAGGACTAGATTGGCCCGCCACCATCATGTCCGACGACTATAGGGTCGTCCCCACGACCCCGGGCCAAAGCTGGCCAGCCGCCAACATGTCCGACGACTATAGGGTCGTCCCCACGACCCCGGGACTAGGTTGGCCAGCCGCCGACATGTCCGACGACTATACGGCCGTCCCCACGACCACGGGACTAGGTTGGCCCGCCGCCGACTTGTCCGACGACTATAGGGTCGTCCCCACGAACCCGGGACTACGTTGGCCAGTCACCGGCATGTCCGACGACTATAGGGTCGCCCCCACGACCACGGGCCAAAGTTGCCGTGCCGCCGACATGTCCGACGACTATAGGGTCGTCCCCATGACCCCGGGACTAGGTTGGCCAGCCGCCGACATGTCCGACGACTATAGGGTCGTCCCCACGACCACGGGCCAAAGCTGGCCAGCCGCCGACATGTCCGACGACTATAGGGTCGTCTCCACGACCCCGGCACTAGATTGGCCCGCCACCGTCATGTCCGACGACAATAGGGTCGTCCCCACGACCACGGGCCAAAGCTGGCCAGCCGCCGACATGTCCGACGACTATAGGGTCGTCCCCACGACCCCGGGACTAGGTTGGCCCGCCGCCGACTTGTCCGACGACTATAGGGTCGTCCCCACGACCACGGGCCAAAGTTGACCTGCCGCCGACATGTCCGACGACTATAGGGTCGTCCCCTCGACCCCGGGACTAGATTGGCCCGCCACCGTCTTGTCCGACGACTATAGGGTCGCCCCCACGACCACGGGCCAAAGTTGCCCTGCCGCCGACATGTCCGACGACTATAGGGTCGTCCCCACGACCCCGGGTCTAGGTTGGCCCGCCGCCGACTTTTCCGACGACTATAGGGTCGTCCCCACGACCCCGGGACTAGGTTGGCCATTCACCGACATGTCCGACGACTATAGGGTCGTCCTCACGACCACGCGTCAAAGTTGCCCTGCCGCCGACACGTCCGACGACTATAGGGTCGTTCCCACGACCCCGGGACTAGGTTGGCCAGCCGCCGACATGTCCGACGTCTATAGGGTCGTCCCCACGACCCCGGGACCAGGTTGGCCCGCCGCCGACTTGTCCCGCCGCCGACTTGTCCCGCCGCCGACTTGTCCGACGACAATAGGGTCGTCTCCACGACCCCGGGACTAGGTTGGCCAGTCACCGACTTGTCCGACGACTATAGGGTCGTCCCCACGACTCCGGGACTAGGTTGACCCGCCGCCGACTTGTCCGACGACTATATGGTCGTCCCCACGACCCCGGGACTAGGTTGGCCCGCCGCCGACTTTTCCGACGACTATAGGGTCGCCCCCACGACCCCAGGACTAGATTGGCCCGCCACCATCATGTCCGACGACTGTAGGGTCGTCCCCACGACCAAGGGACTAGATTGGCCCGCCACCATCATGTCCGACGACTATAGGGACGTCCCCACGACCACGCGACTAGGTTGGGCCGCCGCCGACTTGTCCGACGACTATAGGGTCGTCCCCACGACTCCGGGACTAGGTTGACCCGCCGCCGACTTGTCCGACGACTATAGGGTCGTCCCCACGACCCCGGGACTAGGTTGGCCCGCCGCCGACTTGTCCGACGACTATAGGGTCGTCTCCACGACCCCGGGACTAGGTTGGCCAGCCGCCGACATGTCCGACGACTATAGGGTCGTCCCCACGACCACGGGCCAAAGTTGCCCTGCCGCCGACATGTCCGACGACTATAGGGTCGTCCTCACGACCACGGGCCAAAGTTGCCCTGCCGCCGACATGTCCGACGACTATAGGGTCGTCCCCACGACCGCGGGTCTAGGTTGGCCCGCCGCCGACTTGTCCGACGACTATAGGGTCGTCTCCACGACCCCGGGACTAGGTTGGCCAGCCGCCGACATGTCCGACGACTATAGGGTCGTCCCCACGACCACGGGCCAATGTTGCCCTGCCGCCGACATGTCCGACGACTATAGGGTCGTCCTCACGACCACGGGCCAAAGTTGCCCTGCCGCCGACATGTCCGACGACTATAGGGTCGTCCCCACGACCGCGGGTCTAGGTTGACCCGCCGCCGACTTGTCCGACGACTATATGGTCGTCCCCACGACCCCGGGACTAGGTTGGCCCGCCGCCGACTTTTCCGACGACTATAGGGTCGCCCCCACGACCCCGGGGCTAGATTGCCCCGGCACCGTCATGTCCGACGACTATAGGGTCGTCTCCACGACCCCGGGACTAGGTTGGCCAGTCACCGACTTGTCCGACGACTATAGGGTCGTCCCCACGACTCCGGGACTAGGTTGACCCGCCGCCGACTTGTCCGACGACTATAGGGTCGTCCCCACGACCCCGGGACTAGGTTGGCCCGCCGCCGACTTGTCCGACGACTATAGGGTCGTCCCCACGAACCCGGGACTAGGTTGGCCAGTCACCGACATGTCCGACGACTATAGGGTCGTCCTCACGACCACGGGCCAAAGTTGCCCTGCCGCCGACATGTCCAACGACTATAGGGTCGTCCCCACGACCCCGGGGCTAGATTGCCCCCGGCACCGTCATGTCCGACGACTATAGGGTCGTCCCCACGACCCCGGGACCAGGTTGGCCCGCCGCCGACTTGTCCCGCCGCCGACTTGTCCGACGACTATAGGGTCGTCTCCACGACCCCGGGACTAGGTTGGCCAGTCACCGACATGTCCGACGACTATAGGGTCGTCCTCACGACCACGGGCCAAAGTTGCCCTGCCGCCGACATGTCCGACGACTATAGGGTCGTCCCCACGACCACGGGCCAAAGCTGGCCAGCCGCCGACATGTCCGACGACTATAGGGTCGTCTCCACGACCCCGGCACTAGATTGGCCCGCCACCGTCATGTCCGACGACAATAGGGTCGTCCCCACGACCACGGGCCAAAGCTGGCCAGCCGCCGACATGTCCGACGACTATAGGGTCGTCCCCACGACCCCGGGACTAGGTTGGCCCGCCGCCGACTTGTCCGACGACTATAGGGTCGTCCCCACGACCACGGGCCAAAGTTGACCTGCCGCCGACATGTCCGACGACTATAGGGTCGTCCCCACGACCCCGGGACTAGATTGGCCCGCCACCGTCTTGTCCGACGACTATAGGGTCGCCCCCACGACCACGGGCCAAAGTTGCCCTGCCGCCGACATGTCCGACGACTATAGGGTCGTCCCCACGACCCCGGGTCTAGGTTGGCCCGCCGCCGACTTTTCCGACGACTATAGGGTCGTCCCCACGACCCCGGGACTAGGTTGGCCATTCACCGACATGTCCGACGACTATAGGGTCGTCCTCACGACCACGCGTCAAAGTTGCCCTGCCGCCGACACGTCCGACGACTATAGGGTCGTTCCCACGACCCCGGGACTAGGTTGGCCAGCCGCCGACATGTCCGACGTCTATAGGGTCGTCCCCACGACCCCGGGACCAGGTTGGCCCGCCGCCGACTTGTCCCGCCGCCGACTTGTCCCGCCGCCGACTTGTCCGACGACAATAGGGTCGTCTCCACGACCCCGGGACTAGGTTGGCCAGTCACCGACTTGTCCGACGACTATAGGGTCGTCCCCAAGACTCCGGGACTAGGTTGACCCGCCGCCGACTTGTCCGACGACTATATGGTCGTCCCCACGACCCCGGGACTAGGTTGGCCCGCCGCCGACTTTTCCGACGACTATAGGGTCGCCCCCACGACCCCAGGACTAGATTGGCCCGCCACCATCATGTCCGACGACTATAGGGTCGTCCCCACGACCCCGGGCCAAAGCTGGCCAGCCGCCAACATGTCCGACGACTATAGGGTCGTCCCCACGACCCCGGGACTAGGTTGGCCAGCCGCCGACATGTCCGACGACTATACGGCCGTCCCCACGACCACGGGACTAGGTTGGCCCGCCGCCGACTTGTCCGACGACTATAGGGTCGTCCCCACGAACCCGGGACTACGTTGGCCAGTCACCGGCATGTCCGACGACTATAGGGTCGCCCCCACGACCACGGGCCAAAGTTGCCGTGCCGCCGACATGTCCGACGACTATAGGGTCGTCCCCATGACCCCGGGACTAGGTTGGCCAGCCGCCGACATGTCCGACGACTATAGGGTCGTCCCCACGACCACGGGCCAAAGCTGGCCGGCCGCCGACATGTCCGACGACTATAGGGTCGTCTCCACGACCCCGGCACTAGATTGGCCCGCCACCGTCATGTCCGACGACAATAGGGTCGTCCCCACGACCACGGGCCAAAGCTGGCCAGCCGCCGACATGTCCGACGACTATAGGGTCGTCCCCACGACCCCGGGACTAGGTTGGCCCGCCGCCGACTTGTCCGACGACTATAGGGTCGTCCCCACGACCACGGGCCAAAGTTGACCTGCCGCCGACATGTCCGACGACTATAGGGTCGTCCCCACGACCCCGGGACTAGATTGGCCCGCCACCGTCTTGTCCGACGACTATAGGGTCGCCCCCACGACCACGGGCCAAAGTTGCCCTGCAGCCGACATGTCCGACGACTATAGGGTCGTCCCCACGACCCCGGGTCTAGGTTGGCCCGCCGCCGACTTTTCCGACGACTATAGGGTCGTCCCCACGACCCCGGGACTAGGTTGGCCATTCACCGACATGTCCGACGACTATAGGGTCGTACTCACGACCACGCGTCAAATTTGCCCTGCCGCCGACACGTCCGACGACTATAGGGTCGTTCCCACGACCCCGGGACTAGGTTGGCCAGCCGCCGACATGTCCGACGTCTATAGGGTCGTCCCCACGACCCCGGGACCAGGTTGGCCCGCCGCCGCCTTGTCCCGCCGCCGACTTGTCCCGCCGCCGACTTGTCCGACGACAATAGGGTCGTCTCCACGACCCCGGGACTAGGTTGGCCAGTCACCGACTTGTCCGACGACTATAGGGTCGTCCCCACGACTCCGGGACTAGGTTGACCCGCCGCCGACTTGCCCGACGACTATATGGTCGTCCCCACGACCCCGGGACTAGGTTGGCCCGCCGCCGACTTTTCCGACGACTATAGGGTCGCCCCCACGACCCCAGGACTAGATTGGCCCGCCACCATCATGTCCGACGACTGTAGGGTCGTCCCCACGACCACGGGACTAGATTGGCCCGCCACCATCATGTCCGACGACTATAGGGACGTCCCCACGACCACGCGACTAGGTTGGGCCGCCGCCGACTTGTCCGACGACTATAGGGTCGTCTCCACGCCCCCGGGACTAGGTTGGCCAGTCACCGACATGTCCAACGACTATATGGTCGTCTCCACGACCCCGGGACTAGGTTGGCCAGTCACCGACTTGTCCGACGACTATAGGGTCGTCCCCACGACTCCGGGACTAGGTTGACCCGCCGCCGACTTGTCCGACGACTATAGGGTCGTCCCCACGACCCCGGGACTAGGTTGGCCCGCCGCCGACTTGTCCGACGACTATAGGGTCGTCTCCACGACCCCGGGACTAGGTTGGCCAGCCGCCGACATGTCCGACGACTATAGGGTCGTCCCCACGACCACGGGCCAAAGTTGCCCTGCCGCCGACATGTCCGACGACTATAGGGTCGTCCTCACGACCACGGGCCAAAGTTGCCCTGCCGCCGACATGTCCGACGACTATAGGGTCGTCCCCACGACCGCGGGTCTAGGTTGGCCCGCCGCCGACTTGTCCGACGACTATAGGGTCGTCTCCACGACCCCGGGACTAGGTTGGCCAGCCGCCGACATGTCCGACGACTATAGGGTCGTCCCCACGACCACGGGCCAATGTTGCCCTGCCGCCGACATGTCCGACGACTATAGGGTCGTCCTCACGACCACGGGCCAAAGTTGCCCTGCCGCCGACATGTCCGACGACTATAGGGTCGTCCCCACGACCGCGGGTCTAGGTTGACCCGCCGCCGACTTGTCCGACGACTATATGGTCGTCCCCACGACCCCGGGACTAGGTTGGCCCGCCGCCGACTTTTCCGACGACTATAGGGTCGCCCCCACGACCCCGGGGCTAGATTGCCCCGGCACCGTCATGTCCGACGACTATAGGGTCGTCTCCACGACCCCGGGACTAGGTTGGCCAGTCACCGACTTGTCCGACGACTATAGGGTCGTCCCCACGACTCCGGGACTAGGTTGACCCGCCGCCGACTTGTCCGACGACTATAGGGTCGTCCCCACGACCCCGGGACTAGGTTGGCCCGCCGCCGACTTGTCCGACGACTATAGGGTCGTCCCCACGAACCCGGGACTAGGTTGGCCAGTCACCGACATGTCCGAAGACTATAGGGTCGTCCTCACGACCACGGGCCAAAGTTGCCCTGCCGCCGACATGTCCAACGACTATAGGGTCGTCCCCACGACCCCGGGGCTAGATTGCCCCCGGCACCGTCATGTCCGACGACTATAGGGTCGTCCCCACGACCCCGGGACCAGGTTGGCCCGCCGCCGACTTGTCCCGCCGCCGACTTGTCCCGCCGCCGACTTGTCCGACGACTATAGGGTCGTCTCCACGACCCCGGGACTAGGTTGGCCAGTCACCGACATGTCCGACGACTATAGGGTCGTCCCCACGACTCCGGGACTAGGTTGGCCCGCCGCCGACTTGTCCGACGACTATAGGGCCGTCCCCACGACCCCAGGACTAGATTGGCCCGCCACCATCATGTCCGACGACTGTAGGGTCGTCCCCACGACCACGGGACTAGGTTGGCCCGCCGCCGACTTGTCCGACGACTATAGGGTCGTCCCCACGAACCCGGGACTACGTTGGCCAGTCACCGGCATGTCCGACGACTATAGGGTCGTCCTCACGACCACGGGCCAAAGTTGCCCTGCCGCCGACATGTCCAACGACTATAGGGTCGTCCCCACGACCCCGGGGCTAGATTGCCCCCGGCACCGTCATGTCCGACGACTATAGGGTCGTCCCCACGACCCCGGGACCAGGTTGGCCCGCCGCCGACTTGTCCGACGACTATAGGGTCGTCTCCACGACCCCGGGACTAGGTTGGCCAGTCACCGACATGTCCGACGACTATAGGGTCGTCCCCACGACTCCGGGACTAGGTTGGCCCGCCGCCGACTTGTCCGACGACTATAGGGCCGTCCCCACGACCCCAGGACTAGATTGGCCCGCCACCATCATGTCCGACGACTGTAGGGTCGTCCCCACGACCACGGGACTAGGTTGGCCCGCCGCCGACTTGTCCGACGACTATAGGGTCGTCCCCACGAACCCGGGACTAGGTTGGCCAGTCACCGACATGTCCGACGACTATAGGGTCGTCCTCACGACCACGGGCCAAAGTTGCCCTGCCGCCGACATGTCCAACGACTATAGGGTCGTCCCCACGACCCCGGGACTAGGTTGGCCAGCCTCCGACATATCCGACGACTATAGGGTCGTCCCCACGACCACGGGCCAAAGTTGACCTACCGCCGACATGTCCGACGACTATAGGGTCGTCCGCACGACCCCGGGACTAGATTGGCCCGCCACCGTCATGTCCGACGACAATAGGGTCGTCCCCACGACCACGGGCCAAAGCTGGCCCGCCGCCGACATGTCCGACGACTATAGGGTCGTCTCCACGACCCCAGGACTAGATTGGCCCGCCACCATCATGTCCGACGACTGTAGGGTCGTCCCCACGACCACGGGACTAGGTTGGCCCGCCGCCGACTTGTCCGACGACTATAGGGTCGTCCCCACGAACCCGGGTCTAGGTTGGCCAGTCACCGACATGTCCGACGACTATAGGGTCGTCCTCACGACCACGGGCCAAAGTTGCCCTGCCGCCGACATGTCCAACGACTATAGGGTCGTCCCCACGACCCCGGGACTAGGTTGGCCAGCCTCCGACATATCCGACGACTATAGGGTCGTCCCCACGACCACGGGCCAAAGTTGACCTACCGCCGACTTGTCCGACGACTATAGGGTCGTCTCCACGACCCCGGGACTAGGTTGGCCCGCCACCGTCATGTCCGACGACAATAGGGTCGTCCCCACGACCACGGGCCAAAGCTGGCCCGCCGCCGACATGTCCGACGACTATAGGGTCGTCTCCACGACCCCGGGACTAGATTGGCCCGCCACCATCATGTCCGACGACTATAGGGACGTCCCCACGACCACGGGACTAGGATGACCCGCCGCCGACTTTTCCGACGACTATAGGGTCGTCCCCACGAACCCGGGACTAGGTTGGCCAGTCACCGACATGTCCGACGACTATAGGGTCGTCCTCACGACCACGGGCCAAAGTTGCCCTGCCGCCGACATGTCCGACGACTATAGGGACGTCCCCACGACCACGGGACTAGGTTGGCCCGCCGCCGACTTGTCCGACGACTATAGGGTCGTGCCTACCACGCCGGGACTAGGATGACCCGCCGCCGACTTTTCCGACGACTATAGGGTCGTCCCCACGAACCCGGGTCTAGGTTGGCCAGCCGCCGACATGTCCGACGACTATAGGGTCGTCCCCACGACCACGGGCCAAAGTTGCCCTGCCGCCGACATGTCCGACGACTATAGGGTCGTCCTCACGACCACGGGCCAAAGTTGCCCTGCCGCCGACATGTCCGACGACTATAGGTTCGTCCCCACGACCCCGGGACTAGGTTGGCCAGTCACCGACATGTCCGACGACTATAGGGTCGTCCTCACGACCACGGGCCAAAGTTGCCCTGCCGCCGACATGTCCGACGACTATAGGGTCGTCCCCACGACCCCGGGACTAGGTTGGCCAGCCTCCGACATATCCGACGACTATAGGGTCGTCCCCACGACCACGGGCCAAAGTTGACCTGCCGCCGACATGTCCGACGACTATAGGGTCGTCCCCACGACCACGGGTCTAGGTTGGCCCGCCGCCGACTTTTCCGACGACTATAGGGTCGCCCCCACGACCCCAGGACTAGATTGGCCCGCCACCATCATGTCCGACGACTATAGGGTCGTCCCCACGATCACGGGCCAAAGCTGGCCAGCCGCCGACATGTCCGACGACTATAGGGTCGTCTCCACGACCCCGGGACTAGGTTGGCCAGCCGCCGACATGTCCGACGACTATAGGGTCGTCCCCACGACCACGGGCCAAAGCTGGCCAGCCGCCGACATGTCCGACGACTATAGGGTCGTCTCCACGACCCCGGCACTAGAATGGCCCGCCACCGTCATGTCCGACGACTATAGGGTCGTCCCCACGACCCCCGGACCAGATTGGCCCGCCACCATCATGTCCGAAGACTATAGGGACGTCCCCACGACCCCGGGTCTAGATTGCCCCGGCACCGTCACGTCCGACGACTATAGGGTCGTCTCCACGACCCCGGGACTAGGTTGGCCAGTCACCGGCATGTCCGACGACTATAGGGTCGTCCCCACGACCCCGGGCCAAATTTGCGCTGCCGCCGACATGTCCGACGACTATAGGGTCGTCCCCACGACCCCGGGCCAAAGCTGGCCAGCCGCCAACATGTCCGACGACTATAGGGTCGTCCCCACGACCCCGGGACTAGGTTGGCCAGTCACCGACATGTCCGACGACTATAGGGTCGTCCTCACGACCACGGGCCAAAGTTGCCCTGCCGCCGACATGTCCGACGACTATAGGGTCGTCCCCACGACCGCGGGTCTAGGTTGGCCCGCCGCCGACTTTTCCGACGACTATAGGGTCGCCCCCACGACCCCAGGACTAGATTGGCCCGCCACCATCATGTCCGACGACTATAGGGTCGTCCCCACGACCCCGGGCCAAAGCTGGCCAGCCGCCAACATGTCCGACGACTATAGGGTCGTCCCCACGACCCCGGGACTAGGTTGGCCAGCCGCCGACATGTCCGACGACTATACGGCCGTCCCCACGACCACGGGACTAGGTTGGCCCGCCGCCGACTTGTCCGACGACTATAGGGTCGTCCCCACGAACCCGGGACTACGTTGGCCAGTCACCGGCATGTCCGACGACTATAGGGTCGCCCCCACGACCACGGGCCAAAGTTGCCGTGCCGCCGACATGTCCGACGACTATAGGGTCGTCCCCATGACCCCGGGACTAGGTTGGCCAGCCGCCGACATGTCCGACGACTATAGGGTCGTCCCCACGACCACGGGCCAAAGCTGGCCAGCCGCCGACATGTCCGACGACTATAGGGTCGTCTCCACGACCCCGGCACTAGATTGGCCCGCCACCGTCATGTCCGACGACAATAGGGTCGTCCCCACGACCACGGGCCAAAGCTGGCCAGCCGCCGACATGTCCGACGACTATAGGGTCGTCCCCACGACCCCGGGACTAGGTTGGCCCGCCGCCGACTTGTCCGACGACTATAGGGTCGTCCCCACGACCACGGGCCAAAGTTGACCTGCCGCCGACATGTCCGACGACTATAGGGTCGTCCCCACGACCCCGGGACTAGATTGGCCCGCCACCGTCTTGTCCGACGACTATAGGGTCGCCCCCACGACCACGGGCCAAAGTTGCCCTGCCGCCGACATGTCCGACGACTATAGGGTCGTCCCCACGACCCCGGGTCTAGGTTGGCCCGCCGCCGACTTTTCCGACGACTATAGGGTCGTCCCCACGACCCCGGGACTAGGTTGGCCATTCACCGACATGTCCGACGACTATAGGGTCGTCCTCACGACCACGCGTCAAAGTTGCCCTGCCGCCGACACGTCCGACGACTATAGGGTCGTTCCCACGACCCCGGGACTAGGTTGGCCAGCCGCCGACATGTCCGACGTCTATAGGGTCGTCCCCACGACCCCGGGACCAGGTTGGCCCGCCGCCGACTTGTCCCGCCGCCGACTTGTCCCGCCGCCGACTTGTCCGACGACAATAGGGTCGTCTCCACGACCCCGGGACTAGGTTGGCCAGTCACCGACTTGTCCGACGACTATAGGGTCGTCCCCACGACTCCGGGACTAGGTTGACCCGCCGCCGACTTGTCCGACGACTATATGGTCGTCCCCACGACCCCGGGACTAGGTTGGCCCGCCGCCGACTTTTCCGACGACTATAGGGTCGCCCCCACGACCCCAGGACTAGATTGGCCCGCCACCATCATGTCCGACGACTGTAGGGTCGTCCCCACGACCAAGGGACTAGATTGGCCCGCCACCATCATGTCCGACGACTATAGGGACGTCCCCACGACCACGCGACTAGGTTGGGCCGCCGCCGACTTGTCCGACGACTATAGGGTCGTCCCCACGACTCCGGGACTAGGTTGACCCGCCGCCGACTTGTCCGACGACTATAGGGTCGTCCCCACGACCCCGGGACTAGGTTGGCCCGCCGCCGACTTGTCCGACGACTATAGGGTCGTCTCCACGACCCCGGGACTAGGTTGGCCAGCCGCCGACATGTCCGACGACTATAGGGTCGTCCCCACGACCACGGGCCAAAGTTGCCCTGCCGCCGACATGTCCGACGACTATAGGGTCGTCCTCACGACCACGGGCCAAAGTTGCCCTGCCGCCGACATGTCCGACGACTATAGGGTCGTCCCCACGACCGCGGGTCTAGGTTGGCCCGCCGCCGACTTGTCCGACGACTATAGGGTCGTCTCCACGACCCCGGGACTAGGTTGGCCAGCCGCCGACATGTCCGACGACTATAGGGTCGTCCCCACGACCACGGGCCAATGTTGCCCTGCCGCCGACATGTCCGACGACTATAGGGTCGTCCTCACGACCACGGGCCAAAGTTGCCCTGCCGCCGACATGTCCGACGACTATAGGGTCGTCCCCACGACCGCGGGTCTAGGTTGACCCGCCGCCGACTTGTCCGACGACTATATGGTCGTCCCCACGACCCCGGGACTAGGTTGGCCCGCCGCCGACTTTTCCGACGACTATAGGGTCGCCCCCACGACCCCGGGGCTAGATTGCCCCGGCACCGTCATGTCCGACGACTATAGGGTCGTCTCCACGACCCCGGGACTAGGTTGGCCAGTCACCGACTTGTCCGACGACTATAGGGTCGTCCCCACGACTCCGGGACTAGGTTGACCCGCCGCCGACTTGTCCGACGACTATAGGGTCGTCCCCACGACCCCGGGACTAGGTTGGCCCGCCGCCGACTTGTCCGACGACTATAGGGTCGTCCCCACGAACCCGGGACTAGGTTGGCCAGTCACCGACATGTCCGACGACTATAGGGTCGTCCTCACGACCACGGGCCAAAGTTGCCCTGCCGCCGACATGTCCAACGACTATAGGGTCGTCCCCACGACCCCGGGGCTAGATTGCCCCCGGCACCGTCATGTCCGACGACTATAGGGTCGTCCCCACGACCCCGGGACCAGGTTGGCCCGCCGCCGACTTGTCCCGCCGCCGACTTGTCCGACGACTATAGGGTCGTCTCCACGACCCCGGGACTAGGTTGGCCAGTCACCGACATGTCCGACGACTATAGGGTCGTCCTCACGACCACGGGCCAAAGTTGCCCTGCCGCCGACATGTCCGACGACTATAGGGTCGTCCCCACGACCACGGGCCAAAGCTGGCCAGCCGCCGACATGTCCGACGACTATAGGGTCGTCTCCACGACCCCGGCACTAGATTGGCCCGCCACCGTCATGTCCGACGACAATAGGGTCGTCCCCACGACCACGGGCCAAAGCTGGCCAGCCGCCGACATGTCCGACGACTATAGGGTCGTCCCCACGACCCCGGGACTAGGTTGGCCCGCCGCCGACTTGTCCGACGACTATAGGGTCGTCCCCACGACCACGGGCCAAAGTTGACCTGCCGCCGACATGTCCGACGACTATAGGGTCGTCCCCACGACCCCGGGACTAGATTGGCCCGCCACCGTCTTGTCCGACGACTATAGGGTCGCCCCCACGACCACGGGCCAAAGTTGCCCTGCCGCCGACATGTCCGACGACTATAGGGTCGTCCCCACGACCCCGGGTCTAGGTTGGCCCGCCGCCGACTTTTCCGACGACTATAGGGTCGTCCCCACGACCCCGGGACTAGGTTGGCCATTCACCGACATGTCCGACGACTATAGGGTCGTCCTCACGACCACGCGTCAAAGTTGCCCTGCCGCCGACACGTCCGACGACTATAGGGTCGTTCCCACGACCCCGGGACTAGGTTGGCCAGCCGCCGACATGTCCGACGTCTATAGGGTCGTCCCCACGACCCCGGGACCAGGTTGGCCCGCCGCCGACTTGTCCCGCCGCCGACTTGTCCCGCCGCCGACTTGTCCGACGACAATAGGGTCGTCTCCACGACCCCGGGACTAGGTTGGCCAGTCACCGACTTGTCCGACGACTATAGGGTCGTCCCCAAGACTCCGGGACTAGGTTGACCCGCCGCCGACTTGTCCGACGACTATATGGTCGTCCCCACGACCCCGGGACTAGGTTGGCCCGCCGCCGACTTTTCCGACGACTATAGGGTCGCCCCCACGACCCCAGGACTAGATTGGCCCGCCACCATCATGTCCGACGACTATAGGGTCGTCCCCACGACCCCGGGCCAAAGCTGGCCAGCCGCCAACATGTCCGACGACTATAGGGTCGTCCCCACGACCCCGGGACTAGGTTGGCCAGCCGCCGACATGTCCGACGACTATACGGCCGTCCCCACGACCACGGGACTAGGTTGGCCCGCCGCCGACTTGTCCGACGACTATAGGGTCGTCCCCACGAACCCGGGACTACGTTGGCCAGTCACCGGCATGTCCGACGACTATAGGGTCGCCCCCACGACCACGGGCCAAAGTTGCCGTGCCGCCGACATGTCCGACGACTATAGGGTCGTCCCCATGACCCCGGGACTAGGTTGGCCAGCCGCCGACATGTCCGACGACTATAGGGTCGTCCCCACGACCACGGGCCAAAGCTGGCCGGCCGCCGACATGTCCGACGACTATAGGGTCGTCTCCACGACCCCGGCACTAGATTGGCCCGCCACCGTCATGTCCGACGACAATAGGGTCGTCCCCACGACCACGGGCCAAAGCTGGCCAGCCGCCGACATGTCCGACGACTATAGGGTCGTCCCCACGACCCCGGGACTAGGTTGGCCCGCCGCCGACTTGTCCGACGACTATAGGGTCGTCCCCACGACCACGGGCCAAAGTTGACCTGCCGCCGACATGTCCGACGACTATAGGGTCGTCCCCACGACCCCGGGACTAGATTGGCCCGCCACCGTCTTGTCCGACGACTATAGGGTCGCCCCCACGACCACGGGCCAAAGTTGCCCTGCAGCCGACATGTCCGACGACTATAGGGTCGTCCCCACGACCCCGGGTCTAGGTTGGCCCGCCGCCGACTTTTCCGACGACTATAGGGTCGTCCCCACGACCCCGGGACTAGGTTGGCCATTCACCGACATGTCCGACGACTATAGGGTCGTACTCACGACCACGCGTCAAATTTGCCCTGCCGCCGACACGTCCGACGACTATAGGGTCGTTCCCACGACCCCGGGACTAGGTTGGCCAGCCGCCGACATGTCCGACGTCTATAGGGTCGTCCCCACGACCCCGGGACCAGGTTGGCCCGCCGCCGCCTTGTCCCGCCGCCGACTTGTCCCGCCGCCGACTTGTCCGACGACAATAGGGTCGTCTCCACGACCCCGGGACTAGGTTGGCCAGTCACCGACTTGTCCGACGACTATAGGGTCGTCCCCACGACTCCGGGACTAGGTTGACCCGCCGCCGACTTGCCCGACGACTATATGGTCGTCCCCACGACCCCGGGACTAGGTTGGCCCGCCGCCGACTTTTCCGACGACTATAGGGTCGCCCCCACGACCCCAGGACTAGATTGGCCCGCCACCATCATGTCCGACGACTGTAGGGTCGTCCCCACGACCACGGGACTAGATTGGCCCGCCACCATCATGTCCGACGACTATAGGGACGTCCCCACGACCACGCGACTAGGTTGGGCCGCCGCCGACTTGTCCGACGACTATAGGGTCGTCTCCACGCCCCCGGGACTAGGTTGGCCAGTCACCGACATGTCCAACGACTATATGGTCGTCTCCACGACCCCGGGACTAGGTTGGCCAGTCACCGACTTGTCCGACGACTATAGGGTCGTCCCCACGACTCCGGGACTAGGTTGACCCGCCGCCGACTTGTCCGACGACTATAGGGTCGTCCCCACGACCCCGGGACTAGGTTGGCCCGCCGCCGACTTGTCCGACGACTATAGGGTCGTCTCCACGACCCCGGGACTAGGTTGGCCAGCCGCCGACATGTCCGACGACTATAGGGTCGTCCCCACGACCACGGGCCAAAGTTGCCCTGCCGCCGACATGTCCGACGACTATAGGGTCGTCCTCACGACCACGGGCCAAAGTTGCCCTGCCGCCGACATGTCCGACGACTATAGGGTCGTCCCCACGACCGCGGGTCTAGGTTGGCCCGCCGCCGACTTGTCCGACGACTATAGGGTCGTCTCCACGACCCCGGGACTAGGTTGGCCAGCCGCCGACATGTCCGACGACTATAGGGTCGTCCCCACGACCACGGGCCAATGTTGCCCTGCCGCCGACATGTCCGACGACTATAGGGTCGTCCTCACGACCACGGGCCAAAGTTGCCCTGCCGCCGACATGTCCGACGACTATAGGGTCGTCCCCACGACCGCGGGTCTAGGTTGACCCGCCGCCGACTTGTCCGACGACTATATGGTCGTCCCCACGACCCCGGGACTAGGTTGGCCCGCCGCCGACTTTTCCGACGACTATAGGGTCGCCCCCACGACCCCGGGGCTAGATTGCCCCGGCACCGTCATGTCCGACGACTATAGGGTCGTCTCCACGACCCCGGGACTAGGTTGGCCAGTCACCGACTTGTCCGACGACTATAGGGTCGTCCCCACGACTCCGGGACTAGGTTGACCCGCCGCCGACTTGTCCGACGACTATAGGGTCGTCCCCACGACCCCGGGACTAGGTTGGCCCGCCGCCGACTTGTCCGACGACTATAGGGTCGTCCCCACGAACCCGGGACTAGGTTGGCCAGTCACCGACATGTCCGAAGACTATAGGGTCGTCCTCACGACCACGGGCCAAAGTTTCCCTGCCGCCGACATGTCCAACGACTATAGGGTCGTCCCCACGACCCCGGGGCTAGATTGCCCCCGGCACCGTCATGTCCGACGACTATAGGGTCGTCCCCACGACCCCGGGACCAGGTTGGCCCGCCGCCGACTTGTCCCGCCGCCGACTTGTCCCGCCGCCGACTTGTCCGACGACTATAGGGTCGTCTCCACGACCCCGGGACTAGGTTGGCCAGTCACCGACATGTCCGACGACTATAGGGTCGTCCCCACGACTCCGGGACTAGGTTGGCCCGCCGCCGACTTGTCCGACGACTATAGGGCCGTCCCCACGACCCCAGGACTAGATTGGCCCGCCACCATCATGTCCGACGACTGTAGGGTCGTCCCCACGACCACGGGACTAGGTTGGCCCGCCGCCGACTTGTCCGACGACTATAGGGTCGTCCCCACGAACCCGGGACTACGTTGGCCAGTCACCGGCATGTCCGACGACTATAGGGTCGTCCTCACGACCACGGGCCAAAGTTGCCCTGCCGCCGACATGTCCAACGACTATAGGGTCGTCCCCACGACCCCGGGGCTAGATTGCCCCCGGCACCGTCATGTCCGACGACTATAGGGTCGTCCCCACGACCCCGGGACCAGGTTGGCCCGCCGCCGACTTGTCCCGCCGCCGACTTGTCCCGCCGCCGACTTGTCCGACGACTATAGGGTCGTCTCCACGACCCCGGGACTAGGTTGGCCAGTCACCGACATGTCCGACGACTATAGGGTCGTCCTCACGACCACGGGCCAAAGTTGCCCTGCCGCCGACATGTCCGACGACTATAGGGTCGTCCCCACGACCGCGGGTCTAGGTTGGCCCGCCGCCGACTTTTCCGACGACTATAGGGTCGCCCCCACGACCCCAGGACTAGATTGGCCCGCCACCATCATGTCCGACGACTATAGGGTCGTCCCCACGACCCCGGGCCAAAGCTGGCCAGCCGCCAACATGTCCGACGACTATAGGGTCGTCCCCACGACCCCGGGACTAGGTTGGCCAGCCGCCGACTTGTCCGACGACTATAGGGTCGTCCCCACGACTCCGGGACTAGGTTGACCCGCCGCCGACTTGTCCGACGACTATAGGGTCGTCCCCACGAACCCGGGACTACGTTGGCCAGTCACCGGCATGTCCGACGACTATAGGGTCGCCCCCACGACCACGGGCCAAAGTTGCCGTGCCGCCGACATGTCCGACGACTATAGGGTCGTCCCCACGACCCCGGGACTAGGTTGGCCATTCACCGACATGTCCGACGACTATAGGGTCGTCCTCACGACCACGCGTCAAAGTTGCCCTGCCGCCGACACGTCCGACGACTATAGGGACGTCCCCACGACCACGCGACTAGGTTGGGCCGCCGCCGACTTGTCCGACGACTATAGGGTCGTCTCCACGCCCCCGGGACTAGGTTGGCCAGTCACCGACATGTCCAACGACTATATGGTCGTCTCCACGACCCCGGGACTAGGTTGGCCAGTCACCGACTTGTCCGACGACTATAGGGTCGTCCCCACGACTCCGGGACTAGGTTGACCCGCCGCCGACTTGTCCGACGACTATAGGGTCGTCCCCACGACCCCGGGACTAGGTTGGCCCGCCGCCGACTTGTCCGACGACTATAGGGTCGTCTCCACGACCCCGGGACTAGGTTGGCCAGCCGCCGACATGTCCGACGACTATAGGGTCGTCCCCACGACCACGGGCCAAAGTTGCCCTGCCGCCGACATGTCCGACGACTATAGGGTCGTCCTCACGACCACGGGCCAAAGTTGCCCTGCCGCCGACATGTCCGACGACTATAGGGTCGTCCCCACGACCGCGGGTCTAGGTTGGCCCGCCGCCGACTTGTCCGACGACTATAGGGTCGTCTCCACGACCCCGGGACTAGGTTGGCCAGCCGCCGACATGTCCGACGACTATAGGGTCGTCCCCACGACCACGGGCCAATGTTGCCCTGCCGCCGACATGTCCGACGACTATAGGGTCGTCCTCACGACCACGGGCCAAAGTTGCCCTGCCGCCGACATGTCCGACGACTATAGGGTCGTCCCCACGACCGCGGGTCTAGGTTGGCCCGCCGCCGACTTGTCCGACGACTATAGGGTCGTCTCCACGACCCCGGGACTAGGTTGGCCAGCCGCCGACATGTCCGACGACTATAGGGTCGTCCCCACGACCACGGGCCAAAGTTGCCCTGCCGCCGACATGTCCGACGACTGTAGGGTCGTCCCCACGACCACGGAAATAGATTGGCCCGCCACCATCATGTCCGACGACTATAGGGACGTCCCCACGACCACGCGACTAGGTTGGGCCGCCGCCGACTTGTCCGACGACTATAGGGTCGTCTCCACGCCCCCGGGACTAGATTGGCCAGTCACCGACATGTCCAACGACTATATGGTCGTCTCCACGACCCCGGGACTAGGTTGGCCAGTCACCGACTTGTCCGACGACTATAGGGTCGTCCCCACGACTCCGGGACTAGGTTGACCCGCCGCCGACTTGTCCGACGACTATAGGGTCGTCCCCACGACCCCGGGACTAGGTTGGCCCGCCGCCGACTTGTCCGACGACTATAGGGTCGTCTCCACGACCCCGGGACTAGATTGGCCAGCCGCCGACATGTCCGACGACTATAGGGTCGTCCCCACGACCACGGGCCAATGTTGCCCTGCCGCCGACATGTCCGACGACTATAGGGTCGTCCTCACGACCACGGGCCAAAGTTGCCCTGCCGCCGACATGTCCGACGACTATAGGGTCGTCCCCACGACCGCGGGTCTCGGTTGACCCGCCGCCGACTTGTCCGACGACTATATGGTCGTCCCCACGACCCCGGGACTAGGTTGGCCCGCCGCCGACTTTTCCGACGACTATAGGGTCGCCCCCACGACCCCGGGGCTAGATTGCCCCGGCACCGTCATGTCCGACGACTATAGGGTCGTCTCCACGACCCCGGGACTAGGTTGGCCAGTCACCGACTTGTCCGACGACTATAGGGTCGTCCCCACGACTCCGGGACTAGGTTGACCCGCCGCCGACTTGTCCGACGACTATAGGGTCGTCCCCACGACCCCGGGACTAGGTTGGCCCGCCGCCGTCTTGTCCGACGACTATAGGGTCGTCCCCACGACCACGGGCCAAAGTTGCCCTGCCGCCGACATGTCCGACGACTATAGGGTCGTCCCCACGACCACGGGCCAAAGCTGGCCAGCCGCCGACATGTCCGACGACTATAGGGTCGTATCCACGACCCCGGGACTAGGTTGGCCAGCCGCCGACATGTCCGACGACTATAGGGTCGTCCCCACGACCACGGGCCAAAGTTGCCCTGCCGCCGACATGTCCGACGACTATAGGGACGTCCCTGCCACCCCGGGACTAGGTTGCCCAGCCGCCGACATATCCGACGTCTATAGGGTCGTCCCCACGACCCCGGGGCTAGATTGCCCCGGCACCGTCATGTCCGACGACTATAGGGTCGTCCCCACGACCGCGGGACTAGGTTGGCCCGCCGCCGACTTATCCGACGTCTATAGGGTCGTCCCCACGACCACGTGCCAATGTTGCCATGCCGCCGACATGTCCGACGACTATAGGGTCGTCCCCACGACCCCGGGACTAGGTTGGCCCGCCGCCGACATGTCCGACGACTATAGGGTCGTCCCCACGCCCCGGGCCAAAGTTGGCCAGCCGCCGACATGTCCGACGACAATAGGGTCGTCCCCACGACCCCGGGACTAGGTTGGTCCGCCGCCGACATGTCCGACGTCTAAAGGGTCGTCCCCACGACCCCGGGGCTAGATTGCCCCCGGCACCGTCATGTCCGACGACTATAGGGTCGTCCGCACGACCCCGGGACCAGGTTGGCCCGCCGCCGACTTGTCCGACGACTATAGGGTCGTCTCCACGACCCCGGGACTAGGTTGGCCAGTCACCGACATGTCCGACGACTATAGGGTCGTCCCCACGACTCCGGGACTAGGTTGGCCCGCCGCCGACTTGTCCGACGACTATAGGGCCGTCCCCACGACCCCAGGACTAGATTGGCCCGCCACCATCATGTCCGACGACTGTAGGGTCGTCCCCACGACCACGGGACTAGGTTGGCCCGCCGCCGACTTGTCCGACGACTATAGGGTCGTCCCCACGAACCCGGGACTAGGTTGGCCAGTCACCGACATGTCCGACGACTATAGGGTCGTCCTCACGACCACGGGCCAAAGTTGCCCTGCCGCCGACATGTCCAACGACTATAGGGTCGTCCCCACGACCCCGGGACTAGGTTGGCCAGCCTCCGACATATCCGACGACTATAGGGTCGTCCCCACGACCACGGGCCAAAGTTGACCTACCGCCGACATGTCCGACGACTATAGGGTCGTCCGCACGACCCCGGGACTAGATTGGCCCGCCACCGTCATGTCCGACGACAATAGGGTCGTCCCCACGACCACGGGCCAAAGCTGGCCCGCCGCCGACATGTCCGACGACTATAGGGTCGTCTCCACGACCCCAGGACTAGATTGGCCTGCCACCATCATGTCCGACGACTGTAGGGTCGTCCCCACGACCACGGGACTAGGTTGGCCCGCCGCCGACTTGTCCGACGACTATAGGGTCGTCCCCACGAACCCGGGACTAGGTTGGCCAGTCACCGACATGTCCGACGACTATAGGGTCGTCCTCACGACCACGGGCCAAAGTTGCCCTGCCGCCGACATGTCCAACGACTATAGGGTCGTCCCCACGACCCCGGGACTAGGTTGGCCAGCCTCCGACATATCCGACGACTATAGGGTCGTCCCCACGACCACGGGCCAAAGTTGACCTACTGCCGACTTGTCCGACGATTATAGGGTCGTCTCCACGACCCCGGGACTAGGTTGGCCCGCCACCGTCATGTCCGACGACAATAGGGTCGTCCCCACGACCACGGGCCAAAGCTGGCCCGCCGCCGACATGTCCGACGACTATAGGGTCGTCTCCACGACCCCGGGACTAGATTGGCCCGCCACCATCATGTCCGACGACTATAGGGACGTCCCCACGACCACGGGACTAGGATGACCCGCCGCCGACTTTTCCGACGACTATAGGGTCGTCCCCACGAACCCGGGACTAGGTTGGCCAGTCACCGACATGTCCGACGACTATAGGGTCGTCCTCACGACCACGGGCCAAAGTTGCCCTGCCGCCGACATGTCCGACGACTATAGGGACGTCCCCACGACCACGGGACTAGGTTGGCCCGCCGCCGACTTGTCCGACGACTATAGGGTCGTGCCTACCACGCCGGGACTAGGATGACCCGCCGCCGACTTTTCCGACGACTATAGGGTCGTCCCCACGAACCCGGGTCTAGGTTGGCCAGCCGCCGACATGTCCGACGACTATAGGGTCGTCCCCACGACCACGGGCCAAAGTTGCCCTGCCGCCGACATGTCCGACGACTATAGGGTCGTCCTCACGACCACGGGCCAAAGTTGCCCTGCCGCCGACATGTCCGACGACTATAGGTTCGTCCCCACGACCCCGGGACTAGGTTGGCCAGTCACCGACATGTCCGACGACTATAGGGTCGTCCTCACGACCACGGGCCAAAGTTGCCCTGCCGCCGACATGTCCGACGACTATAGGGTCGTCCCCACGACCCCGGGACTAGGTTGGCCAGCCTCCGACATATCCGACGACTATAGGGTCGTCCCCACGACCACGGGCCAAAGTTGACCTGCCGCCGACATGTCCGACGACTATAGGGTCGTCCCCACGACCACGGGTCTAGGTTGGCCCGCCGCCGACTTTTCCGACGACTATAGGGTCGCCCCCACGACCCCAGGACTAGATTGGCCCGCCACCATCATGTCCGACGACTATAGGGTCGTCCCCACGATCACGGGCCAAAGCTGGCCAGCCGCCGACATGTCCGACGACTATAGGGTCGTCTCCACGACCCCGGGACTAGGTTGGCCAGCCGCCGACATGTCCGACGACTATAGGGTCGTCCCCACGACCACGGGCCAAAGCTGGCCAGCCGCCGACATGTCCGACGACTATAGGGTCGTCTCCACGACCCCGGCACTAGAATGGCCCGCCACCGTCATGTCCGACGACTATAGGGTCGTCCCCACGACCCCCGGACCAGATTGGCCCGCCACCATCATGTCCGACGACTATAGGGACGTCCCCACGACCCCGGGTCTAGATTGCCCCGGCACCGTCACGTCCGACGACTATAGGGTCGTCTCCACGACCCCGGGACTAGGTTGGCCAGTCACCGGCATGTCCGACGACTATAGGGTCGTCCCCACGACCCCGGGCCAAATTTGCGCTGCCGCCGACATGTCCGACGACTATAGGGTCGTCCCCACGACCCCGGGCCAAAGCTGGCCAGCCGCCAACATGTCCGACGACTATAGGGTCGTCCCCACGACCCCGGGACTAGGTTGGCCAGTCACCGACATGTCCGACGACTATAGGGTCGTCCTCACGACCACGGGCCAAAGTTGCCCTGCCGCCGACATGTCCGACGACTATAGGGTCGTCCCCACGACCGCGGGTCTAGGTTGGCCCGCCGCCGACTTTTCCGACGACTATAGGGTCGCCCCCACGACCCCAGGACTAGATTGGCCCGCCACCATCATGTCCGACGACTATAGGGTCGTCCCCACGACCCCGGGCCAAAGCTGGCCAGCCGCCAACATGTCCGACGACTATAGGGTCGTCCCCACGACCCCGGGACTAGGTTGGCCAGCCGCCGACATGTCCGACGACTATACGGCCGTCCCCACGACCACGGGACTAGGTTGGCCCGCCGCCGACTTGTCCGACGACTATAGGGTCGTCCCCACGAACCCGGGACTACGTTGGCCCGTCACCGGCATGTCCGACGACTATAGGGTCGCCCCCACGACCACGGGCCAAAGTTGCCGTGCCGCCGACATGTCCGACGACTATAGGGTCGTCCCCATGACCCCGGGACTAGGTTGGCCAGCCGCCGACATGTCCGACGACTATAGGGTCGTCCCCACGACCACGGGCCAAAGCTGGCCAGCCGCCGACATGTCCGACGACTATAGGGTCGTCTCCACGACCCCGGCACTAGATTGGCCCGCCACCGTCATGTCCGACGACAATAGGGTCGTCCCCACGACCACGGGCCAAAGCTGGCCAGCCGCCGACATGTCCGACGACTATAGGGTCGTCCCCACGACCCCGGGACTAGGTTGGCCCGCCGCCGACTTGTCCGACGACTATAGGGTCGTCCCCACGACCACGGGCCAAAGTTGACCTGCCGCCGACATGTCCGACGACTATAGGGTCGTCCCCACGACCCCGGGACTAGATTGGCCCGCCACCGTCTTGTCCGACGACTATAGGGTCGCCCCCACGACCACGGGCCAAAGTTGCCCTGCCGCCGACATGTCCGACGACTATAGGGTCGTCCCCACGACCCCGGGTCTAGGTTGGCCCGCCGCCGACTTTTCCGACGACTATAGGGTCGTCCCCACGACCCCGGGACTAGGTTGGCCATTCACCGACATGTCCGACGACTATAGGGTCGTCCTCACGACCACGCGTCAAAGTTGCCCTGCCGCCGACACGTCCGACGACTATAGGGTCGTTCCCACGACCCCGGGACTAGGTTGGCCAGCCGCCGACATGTCCGACGTCTATAGGGTCGTCCCCACGACCCCGGGACCAGGTTGGCCCGCCGCCGACTTGTCCCGCCGCCGACTTGTCCCGCCGCCGACTTGTCCGACGACAATAGGGTCGTCTCCACGACCCCGGGACTAGGTTGGCCAGTCACCGACTTGTCCGACGACTATAGGGTCGTCCCCACGACTCCGGGACTAGGTTGACCCGCCGCCGACTTGTCCGACGACTATATGGTCGTCCCCACGACCCCGGGACTAGGTTGGCCCGCCGCCGACTTTTCCGACGACTATAGGGTCGCCCCCACGACCCCAGGACTAGATTGGCCCGCCACCATCATGTCCGACGACTATAGGGTCGTCCCCACGACCCCGGGCCAAAGCTGGCCAGCCGCCAACATGTCCGACGACTATAGGGTCGTCCCCACGACCCCGGGACTAGGTTGGCCAGCCGCCGACATGTCCGACGACTATACGGCCGTCCCCACGACCACGGGACTAGGTTGGCCCGCCGCCGACTTGTCCGACGACTATAGGGTCGTCCCCACGAACCCGGGACTACGTTGGCCAGTCACCGGCATGTCCGACGACTATAGGGTCGCCCCCACGACCACGGGCCAAAGTTGCCGTGCCGCCGACATGTCCGACGACTATAGGGTCGTCCCCATGACCCCGGGACTAGGTTGGCCAGCCGCCGACATGTCCGACGACTATAGGGTCGTCCCCACGACCACGGGCCAAAGCTGGCCAGCCGCCGACATGTCCGACGACTATAGGGTCGTCTCCACGACCCCGGCACTAGATTGGCCCGCCACCGTCATGTCCGACGACAATAGGGTCGTCCCCACGACCACGGGCCAAAGCTGGCCAGCCGCCGACATGTCCGACGACTATAGGGTCGTCCCCACGACCCCGGGACTAGGTTGGCCCGCCGCCGACTTGTCCGACGACTATAGGGTCGTCCCCACGACCACGGGCCAAAGTTGACCTGCCGCCGACATGTCCGACGACTATAGGGTCGTCCCCACGACCCCGGGACTAGATTGGCCCGCCACCGTCTTGTCCGACGACTATAGGGTCGCCCCCACGACCACGGGCCAAAGTTGCCCTGCAGCCGACATGTCCGACGACTATAGGGTCGTCCCCACGACCCCGGGTCTAGGTTGGCCCGCCGCCGACTTTTCCGACGACTATAGGGTCGTCCCCACGACCCCGGGACTAGGTTGGCCATTCACCGACATGTCCGACGACTATAGGGTCGTACTCACGACCACGCGTCAAAGTTGCCCTGCCGCCGACACGTCCGACGACTATAGGGTCGTTCCCACGACCCCGGGACTAGGTTGGCCAGCCGCCGACATGTCCGACGTCTATAGGGTCGTCCCCACGACCCCGGGACCAGGTTGGCCCGCCGCCGACTTGTCCCGCCGCCGACTTGTCCCGCCGCCGACTTGTCCGACGACAATAGGGTCGTCTCCACGACCCCGGGACTAGGTTGGCCAGTCACCGACTTGTCCGACGACTATAGGGTCGTCCCCACGACTCCGGGACTAGGTTGACCCGCCGCCGACTTGCCCGACGACTATATGGTCGTCCCCACGACCCCGGGACTAGGTTGGCCCGCCGCCGACTTTTCCGACGACTATAGGGTCGCCCCCACGACCCCAGGACTAGATTGGCCCGCCACCATCATGTCCGACGACTGTAGGGTCGTCCCCACGACCACGGGACTAGATTGGCCCGCCACCATCATGTCCGACGACTATAGGGACGTCCCCACGACCACGCGACTAGGTTGTGCCGCCGCCGACTTGTCCGACGACTATAGGGTCGTCTCCACGCCCCCGGGACTAGGTTGGCCAGTCACCGACATGTCCAACGACTATATGGTCGTCTCCACGACCCCGGGACTAGGTTGGCCAGTCACCGACTTGTCCGACGACTATAGGGTCGTCCCCACGACTCCGGGACTAGGTTGACCCGCCGCCGACTTGTCCGACGACTATAGGGTCGTCCCCACGACCCCGGGACTAGGTTGGGCCGCCGCCGACTTGTCCGACGACTATAGGGTCGTCTCCACGACCCCGGGACTAGGTTGGCCAGCCGCCGACATGTCCGACGACTATAGGGTCGTCCCCACGACCACGGGCCAAAGTTGCCCTGCCGCCGACATGTCCGACGACTATAGGGTCGTCCTCACGACCACGGGCCAAAGTTGCCCTGCCGCCGACATGTCCGACGACTATAGGGTCGTCCCCACGACCGCGGGTCTAGGTTGGCCCGCCGCCGACTTGTCCGACGACTATAGGGTCGTCTCCACGACCCCGGGACTAGGTTGGCCAGCCGCCGACATGTCCGACGACTATAGGGTCGTCCCCACGACCACGGGCCAATGTTGCCCTGCCGCCGACATGTCCGACGACTATAGGGTCGTCCTCACGACCACGGGCCAAAGTTGCCCTGCCGCCGACATGTCCGACGACTATAGGGTCGTCCCCACGACCGCGGGTCTAGGTTGACCCGCCGCCGACTTGTCCGACGACTATATGGTCGTCCCCACGACCCCGGGACTAGGTTGGCCCGCCGCCGACTTTTCCGACGACTATAGGGTCGCCCCCACGACCCCGGGGCTAGATTGCCCCGGCACCGTCATGTCCGACGACTATAGGGTCGTCTCCACGACCCCGGGACTAGGTTGGCCAGTCACCGACTTGTCCGACGACTATAGGGTCGTCCCCACGACTCCGGGACTAGGTTGACCCGCCGCCGACTTGTCCGACGACTATAGGGTCGTCCCCACGACCCCGGGACTAGGTTGGCCCGCCGCCGACTTGTCCGACGACTATAGGGTCGTCCCCACGAACCCGGGACTAGGTTGGCCAGTCACCGACATGTCCGACGACTATAGGGTCGTCCTCACGACCACGGGCCAAAGTTGCCCTGCCGCCGACATGTCCAACGACTATAGGGTCGTCCCCACGACCCCGGGGCTAGATTGCCCCCGGCACCGTCATGTCCGACGACTATAGGGTCGTCCCCACGACCCCGGGACCAGGTTGGCCCGCCGCCGACTTGTCCCGCCGCCGACTTGTCCCGCCGCCGACTTGTCCGACGACTATAGGGTCGTCTCCACGACCCCGGGACTAGGTTGGCCAGTCACCGACATGTCCGACGACTATAGGGTCGTCCCCACGACTCCGGGACTAGGTTGGCCCGCCGCCGACTTGTCCGACGACTATAGGGCCGTCCCCACGACCCCAGGACTAGATTGGCCCGCCACCATCATGTCCGACGACTGTAGGGTCGTCCCCGCGACCACGGGACTAGGTTGGCCCGCCGCCGACTTGTCCGACGACTATAGGGTCGTCCCCACGAACCCGGGACTACGTTGGCCAGTCACCGGCATGTCCGACGACTATAGGGTCGTCCTCACGACCACGGGCCAAAGTTGCCCTGCCGCCGACATGTCCAACGACTATAGGGTCGTCCCCACGACCCCGGGGCTAGATTGCCCCCGGCACCGTCATGTCCGACGACTATAGGGTCGTCCCCACGACCCCGGGACCAGGTTGGCCCGCCGCCGACTTGTCCCGCCGCCGACTTGTCCCGCCGCCGACTTGTCCGACGACTATAGGGTCGTCTCCACGACCCCGGGACTAGGTTGGCCAGTCACCGACATGTCCGACGACTATAGGGTCGTCCTCACGACCACGGGCCAAAGTTGCCCTGCCGCCGACATGTCCGACGACTATAGGGTCGTCCCCACGACCGCGGGTCTAGGTTGGCCCGCCGCCGACTTTTCCGACGACTATAGGGTCGCCCCCACGACCCCAGGACTAGATTGGCCCGCCACCATCATGTCCGACGACTATAGGGTCGTCCCCACGACCCCGGGCCAAAGCTGGCCAGCCGCCAACATGTCCGACGACTATAGGGTCGTCCCCACGACCCCGGGACTAGGTTGGCCAGCCGCCGACTTGTCCGACGACTATAGGGTCGTCCCCACGACTCCGGGACTAGGTTGACCCGCCGCCGACTTGTCCGACGACTATAGGGTCGTCCCCACGAACCCGGGACTACGTTGGCCAGTCACCGGCATGTCCGACGACTATAGGGTCGCCCCCACGACCACGGGCCAAAGTTGCCGTGCCGCCGACATGTCCGACGACTATAGGGTCGTCCCCACGACCCCGGGACTAGGTTGGCCATTCACCGACATGTCCGACGACTATAGGGTCGTCCTCACGACCACGCGTCAAAGTTGCCCTGCCGCCGACACGTCCGACGACTATAGGGACGTCCCCACGACCACGCGACTAGGTTGGGCCGCCGCCGACTTGTCCGACGACTATAGGGTCGTCTCCACGCCCCCGGGACTAGGTTGGCCAGTCACCGACATGTCCAACGACTATATGGTCGTCTCCACGACCCCGGGACTAGGTTGGCCAGTCACCGACTTGTCCGACGACTATAGGGTCGTCCCCACGACTCCGGGACTAGGTTGACCCGCCGCCGACTTGTCCGACGACTATAGGGTCGTCCCCACGACCCCGGGACTAGGTTGGCCCGCCGCCGACTTGTCCGACGACTATAGGGTCGTCTCCACGACCCCGGGACTAGGTTGGCCAGCCGCCGACATGTCCGACGACTATAGGGTCGTCCCCACGACCACGGGCCAAAGTTGCCCTGCCGCCGACATGTCCGACGACTATAGGGTCGTCCTCACGACCACGGGCCAAAGTTGCCCTGCCGCCGACATGTCCGACGACTATAGGGTCGTCCCCACGACCGCGGGTCTAGGTTGGCCCGCCGCCGACTTGTCCGACGACTATAGGGTCGTCTCCACGACCCCGGGACTAGGTTGGCCAGCCGCCGACATGTCCGACGACTATAGGGTCGTCCCCACGACCACGGGCCAATGTTGCCCTGCCGCCGACATGTCCGACGACTATAGGGTCGTCCTCACGACCACGGGCCAAAGTTGCCCTGCCGCCGACATGTCCGACGACTATAGGGTCGTCCCCACGACCGCGGGTCTAGGTTGGCCCGCCGCCGACTTGTCCGACGACTATAGGGTCGTCTCCACGACCCCGGGACTAGGTTGGCCAGCCGCCGACATGTCCGACGACTATAGGGTCGTCCCCACGACCACGGGCCAAAGTTGCCCTGCCGCCGACATGTCCGACGACTGTAGGGTCGTCCCCACGACCACGGAAATAGATTGGCACGCCACCATCATGTCCGACGACTATAGGGACGTCCCCACGACCACGCGACTAGGTTGGGCCGCCGCCGACTTGTCCGACGACTATAGGGTCGTCTCCACGCCCCCGGGACTAGATTGGCCAGTCACCGACATGTCCAACGACTATATGGTCGTCTCCACGACCCCGGGACTAGGTTGGCCAGTCACCGACTTGTCCGACGACTATAGGGTCGTCCCCACGACTCCGGGACTAGGTTGACCCGCCGCCGACTTGTCCGACGACTATAGGGTCGTCCCCACGACCCCGGGACTAGGTTGGCCCGCCGCCGACTTGTCCGACGACTATAGGGTCGTCTCCACGACCCCGGGACTAGGTTGGCCAGCCGCCGACATGTCCGACGACTATAGGGTCGTCCCCACGACCACGGGCCAATGTTGCCCTGCCGCCGACATGTCCGACGACTATAGGGTCGTCCTCACGACCACGGGCCAAAGTTGCCCTGCCGCCGACATGTCCGACGACTATAGGGTCGTCCCCACGACCGCGGGTCTCGGTTGACCCGCCGCCGACTTGTCCGACGACTATATGGTCGTCCCCACGACCCCGGGACTAGGTTGGCCCGCCGCCGACTTTTCCGACGACTATAGGGTCGCCCCCACGACCCCGGGGCTAGATTGCCCCGGCACCGTCATGTCCGACGACTATAGGGTCGTCTCCACGACCCCGGGACTAGGTTGGCCAGTCACCGACTTGTCCGACGACTATAGGGTCGTCCCCACGACTCCGGGACTAGGTTGACCCGCCGCCGACTTGTCCGACGACTATAGGGTCGTCCCCACGACCCCGGGACTAGGTTGGCCCGCCGCCGTCTTGTCCGACGACTATAGGGTCGTCCCCACGACCACGGGCCAAAGTTGCCCTGCCGCCGACATGTCCGACGACTATAGGGTCGTCCCCACGACCACGGGCCAAAGCTGGCCAGCCGCCGACATGTCCGACGACTATAGGGTCGTATCCACGACCCCGGGACTAGGTTGGCCAGCCGCCGACATGTCCGACGACTATAGGGTCGTCCCCACGACCACGGGCCAAAGTTGCCCTGCCGCCGACATGTCCGACGACTATAGGGACGTCCCTGCCACCCCGGGACTAGGTTGCCCAGCCGCCGACATATCCGACGTCTATAGGGTCGTCCCCACGACCCCGGGGCTAGATTGCCCCGGCACCGTCATGTCCGACGACTATAGGGTCGTCCCCACGACCGCGGGACTAGGTTGGCCCGCCGCCGACTTATCCGACGTCTATAGGGTCGTCCCCACGACCACGTGCCAATGTTGCCATGCCGCCGACATGTCCGACGACTATAGGGTCGTCCCCACGACCCCGGGACTAGGTTGGCCCGCCGCCGACATGTCCGACGACTATAGGGTCGTCCCCACGCCCCGGGCCAAAGTTGGCCAGCCGCCGACATGTCCGACGACAATAGGGTCGTCCCCACGACCCCGGGACTAGGTTGGTCCGCCGCCGACATGTCCGACGTCTAAAGGGTCGTCCCCACGACCCCGGGGCTAGATTGCCCCCGGCACCGTCATGTCCGACGACTATAGGGTCGTCCGCACGACCCCGGGACCAGGTTGGCCCGCCGCCGACTTGTCCGACGACTATAGGGTCGTCTCCACGACCCCGGGACTAGGTTGGCCAGTCACCGACATGTCCGACGACTATAGGGTCGTCCCCACGACTCCGGGACTAGGTTGGCCCGCCGCCGACTTGTCCGACGACTATAGGGCCGTCCCCACGACCCCAGGACTAGATTGGCCCGCCACCATCATGTCCGACGACTGTAGGGTCGTCCCCACGACCACGGGACTAGGTTGGCCCGCCGCCGACTTGTCCGACGACTATAGGGTCGTCCCCACGAACCCGGGACTAGGTTGGCCAGTCACCGACATGTCCGACGACTATAGGGTCGTCCTCACGACCACGGGCCAAAGTTGCCCTGCCGCCGACATGTCCAACGACTATAGGGTCGTCCCCACGACCCCGGGACTAGGTTGGCCAGCCTCCGACATATCCGACGACTATAGGGTCGTCCCCACGACCACGGGCCAAAGTTGACCTACCGCCGACATGTCCGACGACTATAGGGTCGTCCGCACGACCCCGGGACTAGATTGGCCCGCCACCGTCATGTCCGACGACAATAGGGTCGTCCCCACGACCACGGGCCAAAGCTGGCCCGCCGCCGACATGTCCGACGACTATAGGGTCGTCTCCACGACCCCAGGACTAGATTGGCCTGCCACCATCATGTCCGACGACTGTAGGGTCGTCCCCACGACCACGGGACTAGGTTGGCCCGCCGCCGACTTGTCCGACGACTATAGGGTCGTCCCCACGAACCCGGGACTAGGTTGGCCAGTCACCGACATGTCCGACGACTATAGGGTCGTCCTCACGACCACGGGCCAAAGTTGCCCTGCCGCCGACATGTCCAACGACTATAGGGTCGTCCCCACGACCCCGGGACTAGGTTGGCCAGCCTCCGACATATCCGACGACTATAGGGTCGTCCCCACGACCACGGGCCAAAGTTGACCTACTGCCGACTTGTCCGACGATTATAGGGTCGTCTCCACGACCCCGGGACTAGGTTGGCCCGCCACCGTCATGTCCGACGACAATAGGGTCGTCCCCACGACCACGGGCCAAAGCTGGCCCGCCGCCGACATGTCCGACGACTATAGGGTCGTCTCCACGACCCCGGGACTAGATTGGCCCGCCACCATCATGTCCGACGACTATAGGGACGTCCCCACGACCACGGGACTAGGATGACCCGCCGCCGACTTTTCCGACGACTATAGGGTCGTCCCCACGAACCCGGGACTAGGTTGGCCAGTCACCGACATGTCCGACGACTATAGGGTCGTCCTCACGACCACGGGCCAAAGTTGCCCTGCCGCCGACATGTCCGACGACTATAGGGACGTCCCCACGACCACGGGACTAGGTTGGCCCGCCGCCGACTTGTCCGACGACTATAGGGTCGTGCCTACCACGCCGGGACTAGGATGACCCGCCGCCGACTTTTCCGACGACTATAGGGTCGTCCCCACGAACCCGGGTCTATGTTGGCCAGCCGCCGACATGTCCGACGACTATAGGGTCGTCCCCACGACCACGGGCCAAAGTTGCCCTGCCGCCGACATGTCCGACGACTATAGGGTCGTCCTCAGGACCACGGGCCAAAGTTGCCCTGCCGCCGACATGTCCGACGACTATAGGTTCGTCCCCACGACCCCGGGACTAGGTTGGCCAGTCACCGACATGTCCGACGACTATAGGGTCGTCCTCACGACCACGGGCCAAAGTTGCCCTGCCGCCGACATGTCCGACGACTATAGGGTCGTCCCCACGACCCCGGGACTAGGTTGGCCAGCCTCCGACATATCCGACGACTATAGGGTCGTCCCCACGACCACGGGCCAAAGTTGACCTGCCGCCGACATGTCCGACGACTATAGGGTCGTCCCCACGACCACGGGTCTAGGTTGGCCCGCCGCCGACTTTTCCGACGACTATAGGGTCGCCCCCACGACCCCAGGACTAGATTGGCCCGCCACCATCATGTCCGACGACTATAGGGTCGTCCCCACGATCACGGGCCAAAGCTGGCCAGCCGCCGACATGTCCGACGACTATAGGGTCGTCTCCACGACCCCGGGACTAGGTTGGCCAGCCGCCGACATGTCCGACGACTATAGGGTCGTCCCCACGACCACGGGCCAAAGCTGGCCAGCCGCCGACATGTCCGACGACTATAGGGTCGTCTCCACGACCCCGGCACTAGAATGGCCCGCCACCGTCATGTCCGACGACTATAGGGTCGTCCCCACGACCCCCGGACCAGATTGGCCCGCCACCATCATGTCCGACGACTATAGGGACGTCCCCACGACCCCGGGTCTAGATTGCCCCGGCACCGTCACGTCCGACGACTATAGGGTCGTCTCCACGACCCCGGGACTAGGTTGGCCAGTCACCGGCATGTCCGACGACTATAGGGTCGTCCCCACGACCCCGGGCCAAATTTGCGCTGCCGCCGACATGTCCGACGACTATAGGGTCGTCCCCACGACCCCGGGCCAAAGCTGGCCAGCCGCCAACATGTCCGACGACTATAGGGTCGTCCCCACGACCCCGGGACTAGGTTGGCCAGTCACCGACATGTCCGACGACTATAGGGTCGTCCTCACGACCACGGGCCAAAGTTGCCCTGCCGCCGACATGTCCGACGACTATAGGGTCGTCCCCACGACCGCGGGTCTAGGTTGGCCCGCCGCCGACTTTTCCGACGACTATAGGGTCGCCCCCACGACCCCAGGACTAGATTGGCCCGCCACCATCATGTCCGACGACTATAGGGTCGTCCCCACGACCCCGGGCCAAAGCTGGCCAGCCGCCAACATGTCCGACGACTATAGGGTCGTCCCCACGACCCCGGGACTAGGTTGGCCAGCCGCCGACATGTCCGACGACTATACGGCCGTCCCCACGACCACGGGACTAGGTTGGCCCGCCGCCGACTTGTCCGACGACTATAGGGTCGTCCCCACGAACCCGGGACTACGTTGGCCCGTCACCGGCATGTCCGACGACTATAGGGTCGCCCCCACGACCACGGGCCAAAGTTGCCGTGCCGCCGACATGTCCGACGACTATAGGGTCGTCCCCATGACCCCGGGACTAGGTTGGCCAGCCGCCGACATGTCCGACGACTATAGGGTCGTCCCCACGACCACGGGCCAAAGCTGGCCAGCCGCCGACATGTCCGACGACTATAGGGTCGTCTCCACGACCCCGGCACTAGATTGGCCCGCCACCGTCATGTCCGACGACAATAGGGTCGTCCCCACGACCACGGGCCAAAGCTGGCCAGCCGCCGACATGTCCGACGACTATAGGGTCGTCCCCACGACCCCGGGAC
The DNA here is from genome assembly GCA_946251845.1 of Andrena fulva. Taxonomy (NCBI): domain Eukaryota; kingdom Metazoa; phylum Arthropoda; class Insecta; order Hymenoptera; family Andrenidae; genus Andrena; species Andrena fulva. The sequence goes on along the minus strand of CAMITZ010000126.1, from coordinate 470,474 downwards.
TAGGTTGGCCCGCCGCCGACTTGTCCGACGACTATAGGGTCGTCCCCACGACCACGGGCCAAAGTTGACCTGCCGCCGACATGTCCGACGACTATAGGGTCGTCCCCACGACCCCGGGACTAGATTGGCCCGCCACCGTCTTGTCCGACGACTATAGGGTCGCCCCCACGACCACGGGCCAAAGTTGCCCTGCCGCCGACATGTCCGACGACTATAGGGTCGTCCCCACGACCCCGGGTCTAGGTTGGCCCGCCGCCGACTTTTCCGACGACTATAGGGTCGTCCCCACGACCCCGGGACTAGGTTGGCCATTCACCGACATGTCCGACGACTATAGGGTCGTCCTCACGACCACGCGTCAAAGTTGCCCTGCCGCCGACACGTCCGACGACTATAGGGTCGTTCCCACGACCCCGGGACTAGGTTGGCCAGCCGCCGACATGTCCGACGTCTATAGGGTCGTCCCCACGACCCCGGGACCAGGTTGGCCCGCCGCCGACTTGTCCCGCCGCCGACTTGTCCCGCCGCCGACTTGTCCGACGACAATAGGGTCGTCTCCACGACCCCGGGACTAGGTTGGCCAGTCACCGACTTGTCCGACGACTATAGGGTCGTCCCCACGACTCCGGGACTAGGTTGACCCGCCGCCGACTTGTCCGACGACTATATGGTCGTCCCCACGACCCCGGGACTAGGTTGGCCCGCCGCCGACTTTTCCGACGACTATAGGGTCGCCCCCACGACCCCAGGACTAGATTGGCCCGCCACCATCATGTCCGACGACTATAGGGTCGTCCCCACGACCCCGGGCCAAAGCTGGCCAGCCGCCAACATGTCCGACGACTATAGGGTCGTCCCCACGACCCCGGGACTAGGTTGGCCAGCCGCCGACATGTCCGACGACTATACGGCCGTCCCCACGACCACGGGACTAGGTTGGCCCGCCGCCGACTTGTCCGACGACTATAGGGTCGTCCCCACGAACCCGGGACTACGTTGGCCAGTCACCGGCATGTCCGACGACTATAGGGTCGCCCCCACGACCACGGGCCAAAGTTGCCGTGCCGCCGACATGTCCGACGACTATAGGGTCGTCCCCATGACCCCGGGACTAGGTTGGCCAGCCGCCGACATGTCCGACGACTATAGGGTCGTCCCCACGACCACGGGCCAAAGCTGGCCAGCCGCCGACATGTCCGACGACTATAGGGTCGTCTCCACGACCCCGGCACTAGATTGGCCCGCCACCGTCATGTCCGACGACAATAGGGTCGTCCCCACGACCACGGGCCAAAGCTGGCCAGCCGCCGACATGTCCGACGACTATAGGGTCGTCCCCACGACCCCGGGAATAGGTTGGCCCGCCGCCGACTTGTCCGACGACTATAGGGTCGTCCCCACGACCACGGGCCAAAGTTGACCTGCCGCCGACATGTCCGACGACTATAGGGTCGTCCCCACGACCCCGGGACTAGATTGGCCCGCCACCGTCTTGTCCGACGACTATAGGGTCGCCCCCACGACCACGGGCCAAAGTTGCCCTGCAGCCGACATGTCCGACGACTATAGGGTCGTCCCCACGACCCCGGGTCTAGGTTGGCCCGCCGCCGACTTTTCCGACGACTATAGGGTCGTCCCCACGACCCCGGGACTAGGTTGGCCATTCACCGACATGTCCGACGACTATAGGGTCGTACTCACGACCACGCGTCAAAGTTGCCCTGCCGCCGACACGTCCGACGACTATAGGGTCGTTCCCACGACCCCGGGACTAGGTTGGCCAGCCGCCGACATGTCCGACGTCTATAGGGTCGTCCCCACGACCCCGGGACCAGGTTGGCCCGCCGCCGACTTGTCCCGCCGCCGACTTGTCCCGCCGCCGACTTGTCCGACGACAATAGGGTCGTCTCCACGACCCCGGGACTAGGTTGGCCAGTCACCGACTTGTCCGACGACTATAGGGTCGTCCCCACGACTCCGGGACTAGGTTGACCCGCCGCCGACTTGTCCGACGACTATATGGTCGTCCCCACGACCCCGGGACTAGGTTGGCCCGCCGCCGACTTTTCCGACGACTATAGGGTCGCCCCCACGACCCCAGGACTAGATTGGCCCGCCACCATCATGTCCGACGACTGTAGGGTCGTCCCCACGACCACGGGACTAGATTGGCCCGCCACCATCATGTCCGACGACTATAGGGACGTCCCCACGACCACGCGACTAGGTTGGGCCGCCGCCGACTTGTCCGACGACTATAGGGTCGTCTCCACGCCCCCGGGACTAGGTTGGCCAGTCACCGACATGTCCAACGACTATATGGTCGTCTCCACGACCCCGGGACTAGGTTGGCCAGTCACCGACTTGTCCGACGACTATAGGGTCGTCCCCACGACTCCGGGACTAGGTTGACCCGCCGCCGACTTGTCCGACGACTATAGGGTCGTCCCCACGACCCCGGGACTAGGTTGGCCCGCCGCCGACTTGTCCGACGACTATAGGGTCGTCTCCACGACCCCGGGACTAGGTTGGCCAGCCGCCGACATGTCCGACGACTATAGGGTCGTCCCCACGACCACGGGCCAAAGTTGCCCTGCCGCCGACATGTCCGACGACTATAGGGTCGTCCTCACGACCACGGGCCAAAGTTGCCCTGCCGCCGACATGTCCGACGACTATAGGGTCGTCCCCACGACCGCGGGTCTAGGTTGGCCCGCCGCCGACTTGTCCGACGACTATAGGGTCGTCTCCACGACCCCGGGACTAGGTTGGCCAGCCGCCGACATGTCCGACGACTATAGGGTCGTCCCCACGACCACGGGCCAATGTTGCCCTGCCGCCGACATGTCCGACGACTATAGGGTCGTCCTCACGACCACGGGCCAAAGTTGCCCTGCCGCCGACATGTCCGACGACTATAGGGTCGTCCCCACGACCGCGGGTCTAGGTTGACCCGCCGCCGACTTGTCCGACGACTATATGGTCGTCCCCACGACCCCGGGACTAGGTTGGCCCGCCGCCGACTTTTCCGACGACTATAGGGTCGCCCCCACGACCCCGGGGCTAGATTGCCCCGGCACCGTCATGTCCGACGACTATAGGGTCGTCTCCACGACCCCGGGACTAGGTTGGCCAGTCACCGACTTGTCCGACGACTATAGGGTCGTCCCCACGACTCCGGGACTAGGTTGACCCGCCGCCGACTTGTCCGACGACTATAGGGTCGTCCCCACGACCCCGGGACTAGGTTGGCCCGCCGCCGACTTGTCCGACGACTATAGGGTCGTCCCCACGAACCCGGGACTAGGTTGGCCAGTCACCGACATGTCCGACGACTATAGGGTCGTCCTCACGACCACGGGCCAAAGTTGCCCTGCCGCCGACATGTCCAACGACTATAGGGTCGTCCCCACGACCCCGGGGCTAGATTGCCCCCGGCACCGTCATGTCCGACGACTATAGGGTCGTCCCCACGACCCCGGGACCAGGTTGGCCCGCCGCCGACTTGTCCCGCCGCCGACTTGTCCCGCCGCCGACTTGTCCGACGACTATAGGGTCGTCTCCACGACCCCGGGACTAGGTTGGCCAGTCACCGACATGTCCGACGACTATAGGGTCGTCCCCACGACTCCGGGACTAGGTTGGCCCGCCGCCGACTTGTCCGACGACTATAGGGCCGTCCCCACGACCCCAGGACTAGATTGGCCCGCCACCATCATGTCCGACGACTGTAGGGTCGTCCCCACGACCACGGGACTAGGTTGGCCCGCCGCCGAATTGTCCGACGACTATAGGGTCGTCCCCACGAACCCGGGACTAGGTTGGCCAGTCACCGACATGTCCGACGACTATAGGGTCGTCCTCACGACCACGGGCCAAAGTTGCCCTGCCGCCGACATGTCCAACGACTATAGGGTCGTCCCCACGACCCCGGGACTAGGTTGGCCATTCACCGACATGTCCGACGACTATAGGGTCGTCCTCACGACCACGCGTCAAAGTTGCCCTGCCGCCGACACGTCCGACGACTATAGGGTCGTTCCCACGACCCCGGGACTAGGTTGGCCAGCCGCCGACATGTCCGACGTCTATAGGGTCGTCCCCACGACCCCGGGACCAGGTTGGCCCGCCGCCGACTTGTCCCGCCGCCGACTTGTCCCGCCGCCGACTTGTCCCGCCGCCGACTTGTCCCGCCGCCGACTTGTCCGACGACAATAGGGTCGTCTCCACGACCCCGGGACTAGGTTGGCCAGTCACCGACTTGTCCGACGACTATAGGGTCGTCCCCACGACTCCGGGACTAGGTTGACCCGCCGCCGACTTGTCCGACGACTATATGGTCGTCCCCACGACCCCGGGACTAGGTTGGCCCGCCGCCGACTTTTCCGACGACTATAGGGTCGCCCCCACGACCCCAGGACTAGATTGGCCCGCCACCATCATGTCCGACGACTGTAGGGTCGTCCCCACGACCACGGGACTAGATTGGCCCGCCACCATCATGTCCGACGACTATAGGGACGTCCCCACGACCACGCGACTAGGTTGGGCCGCCGCCGACTTGTCCGACGACTATAGGGTCGTCCCCACGACTCCGGGACTAGGTTGACCCGCCGCCGACTTGTCCGACGACTATAGGGTCGTCCCCACGACCCCGGGACTAGGTTGGCCCGCCGCCGACTTGTCCGACGACTATAGGGTCGTCTCCACGACCCCGGGACTAGGTTGGCCAGCCGCCGACATGTCCGACGACTATAGGGTCGTCCCCACGACCACGGGCCAAAGTTGCCCTGCCGCCGACATGTCCGACGACTATAGGGTCGTCCTCACGACCACGGGCCAAAGTTGCCCTGCCGCCGACATGTCCGACGACTATAGGGTCGTCCCCACGACCGCGGGTCTAGGTTGGCCCGCCGCCGACTTGTCCGACGACTATAGGGTCGTCTCCACGACCCCGGGACTAGGTTGGCCAGCCGCCGACATGTCCGACGACTATAGGGTCGTCCCCACGACCACGGGCCAATGTTGCCCTGCCGCCGACATGTCCGACGACTATAGGGTCGTCCTCACGACCACGGGCCAAAGTTGCCCTGCCGCCGACATGTCCGACGACTATAGGGTCGTCCCCACGACCGCGGGTCTAGGTTGACCCGCCGCCGACTTGTCCGACGACTATATGGTCGTCCCCACGACCCCGGGACTAGGTTGGCCCGCCGCCGACTTTTCCGACGACTATAGGGTCGCCCCCACGACCCCGGGGCTAGATTGCCCCGGCACCGTCATGTCCGACGACTATAGGGTCGTCTCCACGACCCCGGGACTAGGTTGGCCAGTCACCGACTTGTCCGACGACTATAGGGTCGTCCCCACGACTCCGGGACTAGGTTGACCCGCCGCCGACTTGTCCGACGACTATAGGGTCGTCCCCACGACCCCGGGACTAGGTTGGCCCGCCGCCGACTTGTCCGACGACTATAGGGTCGTCCCCACGAACCCGGGACTAGGTTGGCCAGTCACCGACATGTCCGACGACTATAGGGTCGTCCTCACGACCACGGGCCAAAGTTGCCCTGCCGCCGACATGTCCAACGACTATAGGGTCGTCCCCACGACCCCGGGGCTAGATTGCCCCCGGCACCGTCATGTCCGACGACTATAGGGTCGTCCCCACGACCCCGGGACCAGGTTGGCCCGCCGCCGACTTGTCCCGCCGCCGACTTGTCCCGCCGCCGACTTGTCCCGCCGCCGACTTGTCCCGCCGCCGACTTGTCCCGCCGCCGACTTGTCCGACGACTATAGGGTCGTCTCCACGACCCCGGGACTAGGTTGGCCAGTCACCGACATGTCCGACGACTATAGGGTCGTCCCCACGACTCCGGGACTAGGTTGGCCCGCCGCCGACTTGTCCGACGACTATAGGGCCGTCCCCACGACCCCAGGACTAGATTGGCCCGCCACCATCATGTCCGACGACTGTAGGGTCGTCCCCACGACCACGGGACTAGGTTGGCCCGCCGCCGACTTGTCCGACGACTATAGGGTCGTCCCCACGAACCCGGGACTACGTTGGCCAGTCACCGGCATGTCCGACGACTATAGGGTCGTCCTCACGACCACGGGCCAAAGTTGCCCTGCCGCCGACATGTCCAACGACTATAGGGTCGTCCCCACGACCCCGGGGCTAGATTGCCCCCGGCACCGTCATGTCCGACGACTATAGGGTCGTCCCCACGACCCCGGGACCAGGTTGGCCCGCCGCCGACTTGTCCCGCCGCCGACTTGTCCCGCCGCCGACTTGTCCGACGACTATAGGGTCGTCTCCACGACCCCGGGACTAGGTTGGCCAGTCACCGACATGTCCGACGACTATAGGGTCGTCCTCACGACCACGGGCCAAAGTTGCCCTGCCGCCGACATGTCCGACGACTATAGGGTCGTCCCCACGACCACGGGCCAAAGCTGGCCAGCCGCCGACATGTCCGACGACTATAGGGTCGTCTCCACGACCCCGGCACTAGATTGGCCCGCTACCGTCATGTCCGACGACAATAGGGTCGCCCCCACGACCACGGGCCAAAGTTGCCGTGCCGCCGACATGTCCGACGACTATAGGGTCGTCCCCATGACCCCGGGACTAGGTTGGCCAGCCGCCGACATGTCCGACGACTATAGGGTCGTCCCCACGACCACGGGCCAAAGCTGGCCAGCCGCCGACATGTCCGACGACTATAGGGTCGTCTCCACGACCCCGGCACTAGATTGGCCCGCCACCGTCATGTCCGACGACAATAGGGTCGTCCCCACGACCACGGGCCAAAGCTGGCCAGCCGCCGACATGTCCGACGACTATAGGGTCGTCCCCACGACCCCGGGAATAGGTTGGCCCGCCGCCGACTTGTCCGACGACTATAGGGTCGTCCCCACGAACCCGGGACTACGTTGGCCAGTCACCGGCATGTCCGACGACTATAGGGTCGCCCCCACGACCACGGGCCAAAGTTGCCGTGCCGCCGACATGTCCGACGACTATAGGGTCGTCCCCATGACCCCGGGACTAGGTTGGCCAGCCGCCGACATGTCCGACGACTATAGGGTCGTCCCCACGACCACGGGCCAAAGCTGGCCAGCCGCCGACATGTCCGACGACTATAGGGTCGTCTCCACGACCCCGGCACTAGATTGGCCCGCCACCGTCATGTCCGACGACAATAGGGTCGTCCCCACGACCACGGGCCAAAGCTGGCCAGCCGCCGACATGTCCGACGACTATAGGGTCGTCCCCACGACCCCGGGAATAGGTTGGCCCGCCGCCGACTTGTCCGACGACTATAGGGTCGTCCCCACGACCACGGGCCAAAGTTGACCTGCCGCCGACATGTCCGACGACTATAGGGTCGTCCCCACGACCCCGGGACTAGATTGGCCCGCCACCGTCTTGTCCGACGACTATAGGGTCGCCCCCACGACCACGGGCCAAAGTTGCCCTGCAGCCGACATGTCCGACGACTATAGGGTCGTCCCCACGACCCCGGGTCTAGGTTGGCCCGCCGCCGACTTTTCCGACGACTATAGGGTCGTCCCCACGACCCCGGGACTAGGTTGGCCATTCACCGACATGTCCGACGACTATAGGGTCGTACTCACGACCACGCGTCAAAGTTGCCCTGCCGCCGACACGTCCGACGACTATAGGGTCGTTCCCACGACCCCGGGACTAGGTTGGCCAGCCGCCGACATGTCCGACGTCTATAGGGTCGTCCCCACGACCCCGGGACCAGGTTGGCCCGCCGCCGACTTGTCCCGCCGCCGACTTGTCCCGCCGCCGACTTGTCCGACGACAATAGGGTCGTCTCCACGACCCCGGGACTAGGTTGGCCAGTCACCGACTTGTCCGACGACTATAGGGTCGTCCCCACGACTCCGGGACTAGGTTGACCCGCCGCCGACTTGTCCGACGACTATATGGTCGTCCCCACGACCCCGGGACTAGGTTGGCCCGCCGCCGACTTTTCCGACGACTATAGGGTCGCCCCCACGACCCCAGGACTAGATTGGCCCGCCACCATCATGTCCGACGACTGTAGGGTCGTCCCCACGACCACGGGACTAGATTGGCCCGCCACCATCATGTCCGACGACTATAGGGACGTCCCCACGACCACGCGACTAGGTTGGGCCGCCGCCGACTTGTCCGACGACTATAGGGTCGTCTCCACGCCCCCGGGACTAGGTTGGCCAGTCACCGACATGTCCAACGACTATATGGTCGTCTCCACGACCCCGGGACTAGGTTGGCCAGTCACCGACTTGTCCGACGACTATAGGGTCGTCCCCACGACTCCGGGACTAGGTTGACCCGCCGCCGACTTGTCCGACGACTATAGGGTCGTCCCCACGACCCCGGGACTAGGTTGGCCCGCCGCCGACTTGTCCGACGACTATAGGGTCGTCTCCACGACCCCGGGACTAGGTTGGCCAGCCGCCGACATGTCCGACGACTATAGGGTCGTCCCCACGACCACGGGCCAAAGTTGCCCTGCCGCCGACATGTCCGACGACTATAGGGTCGTCCTCACGACCACGGGCCAAAGTTGCCCTGCCGCCGACATGTCCGACGACTATAGGGTCGTCCCCACGACCGCGGGTCTAGGTTGGCCCGCCGCCGACTTGTCCGACGACTATAGGGTCGTCTCCACGACCCCGGGACTAGGTTGGCCAGCCGCCGACATGTCCGACGACTATAGGGTCGTCCCCACGACCACGGGCCAATGTTGCCCTGCCGCCGACATGTCCGACGACTATAGGGTCGTCCTCACGACCACGGGCCAAAGTTGCCCTGCCGCCGACATGTCCGACGACTATAGGGTCGTCCCCACGACCGCGGGTCTAGGTTGACCCGCCGCCGACTTGTCCGACGACTATATGGTCGTCCCCACGACCCCGGGACTAGGTTGGCCCGCCGCCGACTTTTCCGACGACTATAGGGTCGCCCCCACGACCCCGGGGCTAGATTGCCCCGGCACCGTCATGTCCGACGACTATAGGGTCGTCTCCACGACCCCGGGACTAGGTTGGCCAGTCACCGACTTGTCCGACGACTATAGGGTCGTCCCCACGACTCCGGGACTAGGTTGACCCGCCGCCGACTTGTCCGACGACTATAGGGTCGTCCCCACGACCCCGGGACTAGGTTGGCCCGCCGCCGACTTGTCCGACGACTATAGGGTCGTCCCCACGAACCCGGGACTAGGTTGGCCAGTCACCGACATGTCCGACGACTATAGGGTCGTCCTCACGACCACGGGCCAAAGTTGCCCTGCCGCCGACATGTCCAACGACTATAGGGTCGTCCCCACGACCCCGGGGCTAGATTGCCCCCGGCACCGTCATGTCCGACGACTATAGGGTCGTCCCCACGACCCCGGGACCAGGTTGGCCCGCCGCCGACTTGTCCCGCCGCCGACTTGTCCCGCCGCCGACTTGTCCGACGACTATAGGGTCGTCTCCACGACCCCGGGACTAGGTTGGCCAGTCACCGACATGTCCGACGACTATAGGGTCGTCCCCACGACTCCGGGACTAGGTTGGCCCGCCGCCGACTTGTCCGACGACTATAGGGCCGTCCCCACGACCCCAGGACTAGATTGGCCCGCCACCATCATGTCCGACGACTGTAGGGTCGTCCCCACGACCACGGGACTAGGTTGGCCCGCCGCCGAATTGTCCGACGACTATAGGGTCGTCCCCACGAACCCGGGACTAGGTTGGCCAGTCACCGACATGTCCGACGACTATAGGGTCGTCCTCACGACCACGGGCCAAAGTTGCCCTGCCGCCGACATGTCCAACGACTATAGGGTCGTCCCCACGACCCCGGGACTAGGTTGGCCATTCACCGACATGTCCGACGACTATAGGGTCGTCCTCACGACCACGCGTCAAAGTTGCCCTGCCGCCGACACGTCCGACGACTATAGGGTCGTTCCCACGACCCCGGGACTAGGTTGGCCAGCCGCCGACATGTCCGACGTCTATAGGGTCGTCCCCACGACCCCGGGACCAGGTTGGCCCGCCGCCGACTTGTCCCGCCGCCGACTTGTCCCGCCGCCGACTTGTCCCGCCGCCGACTTGTCCCGCCGCCGACTTGTCCGACGACAATAGGGTCGTCTCCACGACCCCGGGACTAGGTTGGCCAGTCACCGACTTGTCCGACGACTATAGGGTCGTCCCCACGACTCCGGGACTAGGTTGACCCGCCGCCGACTTGTCCGACGACTATATGGTCGTCCCCACGACCCCGGGACTAGGTTGGCCCGCCGCCGACTTTTCCGACGACTATAGGGTCGCCCCCACGACCCCAGGACTAGATTGGCCCGCCACCATCATGTCCGACGACTGTAGGGTCGTCCCCACGACCACGGGACTAGATTGGCCCGCCACCATCATGTCCGACGACTATAGGGACGTCCCCACGACCACGCGACTAGGTTGGGCCGCCGCCGACTTGTCCGACGACTATAGGGTCGTCCCCACGACTCCGGGACTAGGTTGACCCGCCGCCGACTTGTCCGACGACTATAGGGTCGTCCCCACGACCCCGGGACTAGGTTGGCCCGCCGCCGACTTGTCCGACGACTATAGGGTCGTCTCCACGACCCCGGGACTAGGTTGGCCAGCCGCCGACATGTCCGACGACTATAGGGTCGTCCCCACGACCACGGGCCAAAGTTGCCCTGCCGCCGACATGTCCGACGACTATAGGGTCGTCCTCACGACCACGGGCCAAAGTTGCCCTGCCGCCGACATGTCCGACGACTATAGGGTCGTCCCCACGACCGCGGGTCTAGGTTGGCCCGCCGCCGACTTGTCCGACGACTATAGGGTCGTCTCCACGACCCCGGGACTAGGTTGGCCAGCCGCCGACATGTCCGACGACTATAGGGTCGTCCCCACGACCACGGGCCAATGTTGCCCTGCCGCCGACATGTCCGACGACTATAGGGTCGTCCTCACGACCACGGGCCAAAGTTGCCCTGCCGCCGACATGTCCGACGACTATAGGGTCGTCCCCACGACCGCGGGTCTAGGTTGACCCGCCGCCGACTTGTCCGACGACTATATGGTCGTCCCCACGACCCCGGGACTAGGTTGGCCCGCCGCCGACTTTTCCGACGACTATAGGGTCGCCCCCACGACCCCGGGGCTAGATTGCCCCGGCACCGTCATGTCCGACGACTATAGGGTCGTCTCCACGACCCCGGGACTAGGTTGGCCAGTCACCGACTTGTCCGACGACTATAGGGTCGTCCCCACGACTCCGGGACTAGGTTGACCCGCCGCCGACTTGTCCGACGACTATAGGGTCGTCCCCACGACCCCGGGACTAGGTTGGCCCGCCGCCGACTTGTCCGACGACTATAGGGTCGTCCCCACGAACCCGGGACTAGGTTGGCCAGTCACCGACATGTCCGACGACTATAGGGTCGTCCTCACGACCACGGGCCAAAGTTGCCCTGCCGCCGACATGTCCAACGACTATAGGGTCGTCCCCACGACCCCGGGGCTAGATTGCCCCCGGCACCGTCATGTCCGACGACTATAGGGTCGTCCCCACGACCCCGGGACCAGGTTGGCCCGCCGCCGACTTGTCCCGCCGCCGACTTGTCCCGCCGCCGACTTGTCCCGCCGCCGACTTGTCCCGCCGCCGACTTGTCCCGCCGCCGACTTGTCCGACGACTATAGGGTCGTCTCCACGACCCCGGGACTAGGTTGGCCAGTCACCGACATGTCCGACGACTATAGGGTCGTCCCCACGACTCCGGGACTAGGTTGGCCCGCCGCCGACTTGTCCGACGACTATAGGGCCGTCCCCACGACCCCAGGACTAGATTGGCCCGCCACCATCATGTCCGACGACTGTAGGGTCGTCCCCACGACCACGGGACTAGGTTGGCCCGCCGCCGACTTGTCCGACGACTATAGGGTCGTCCCCACGAACCCGGGACTACGTTGGCCAGTCACCGGCATGTCCGACGACTATAGGGTCGTCCTCACGACCACGGGCCAAAGTTGCCCTGCCGCCGACATGTCCAACGACTATAGGGTCGTCCCCACGACCCCGGGGCTAGATTGCCCCCGGCACCGTCATGTCCGACGACTATAGGGTCGTCCCCACGACCCCGGGACCAGGTTGGCCCGCCGCCGACTTGTCCCGCCGCCGACTTGTCCCGCCGCCGACTTGTCCGACGACTATAGGGTCGTCTCCACGACCCCGGGACTAGGTTGGCCAGTCACCGACATGTCCGACGACTATAGGGTCGTCCTCACGACCACGGGCCAAAGTTGCCCTGCCGCCGACATGTCCGACGACTATAGGGTCGTCCCCACGACCACGGGCCAAAGCTGGCCAGCCGCCGACATGTCCGACGACTATAGGGTCGTCTCCACGACCCCGGCACTAGATTGGCCCGCTACCGTCATGTCCGACGACAATAGGGTCGTCCCCACGACCACGGGCCAAAGCTGGCCAGCCGCCGACATGTCCGACGACTATAGGGTCGTCCCCACGACCCCGGGACTAGGTTGGCCCGCCGCCGACTTGTCCGACGACTATAGGGTCGTCCCCACGACCACGGGCCAAAGTTGACCTGCCGCCGACATGTCCGACGACTATAGGGTCGTCCCCACGACCCCGGGACTAGATTGGCCCGCCACCGTCTTGTCCGACGACTATAGGGTCGCCCCCACGACCACGGGCCAAAGTTGCCCTGCCGCCGACATGTCCGACGACTATAGGGTCGTCCCCACGACCCCGGGTCTAGGTTGGCCCGCCGCCGACTTTTCCGACGACTATAGGGTCGTCCCCAGGACCCCGGGACTAGGTTGGCCATTCACCGACATGTCCGACGACTATAGGGTCGTCCTCACGACCACGCGTCAAAGTTGCCCTGCCGCCGACACGTCCGACGACTATAGGGTCGTTCCCACGACCCCGGGACTAGGTTGGCCAGCCGCCGACATGTCCGACGTCTATAGGGTCGTCCCCACGACCCCGGGACCAGGTTGGCCCGCCGCCGACTTGTCCCGCCGCCGACTTGTCCCGCCGCCGACTTGTCCGACGACAATAGGGTCGTCTCCACGACCCCGGGACTAGGTTGGCCAGTCACCGACTTGTCCGACGACTATAGGGTCGTCCCCACGACTCCGGGACTAGGTTGACCCGCCAACGACTTGTCCGACGACTATATGGTCGTCCCCACGACCCCGGGACTAGGTTGGCCCGCCGCCGACTTTTCCGACGACTATAGGGTCGCCCCCACGACCCCAGGACTAGATTGGCCCGCCACCATCATGTCCGACGACTATAGGGTCGTCCCCACGACCCCGGGCCAAAGCTGGCCAGCCGCCAACATGTCCGACGACTATAGGGTCGTCCCCACGACCCCGGGACTAGGTTGGCCAGCCGCCGACATGTCCGACGACTATACGGCCGTCCCCACGACCACGGGACTAGGTTGGCCCGCCGCCGACTTGTCCGACGACTATAGGGTCGTCCCCACGAACCCGGGACTACGTTGGCCAGTCACCGGCATGTCCGACGACTATAGGGTCGCCCCCACGACCACGGGCCAAAGTTGCCGTGCCGCCGACATGTCCGACGACTATAGGGTCGTCCCCATGACGCCGGGACTAGGTTGGCCAGCCGCCGACATGTCCGACGACTATAGGGTCGTCCCCACGACCACGGGCCAAAGCTGGCCAGCCGCCGACATGTCCGACGACTATAGGGTCGTCTCCACGACCCCGGCACTAGATTGGCCCGCCACCGTCATGTCCGACGACAATAGGGTCGTCCCCACGACCACGGGCCAAAGCTGGCCAGCCGCCGACATGTCCGACGACTATAGGGTCGTCCCCACGACCCCGGGACTAGGTTGGCCCGCCGCCGACTTGTCCGACGACTATAGGGTCGTCCCCACGACCACGGGCCAAAGTTGACCTGCCGCCGACATGTCCGACGACTATAGGGTCGTCCCCACGACCCCGGGACTAGATTGGCCCGCCACCGTCTTGTCCGACGACTATAGGGTCGCCCCCACGACCACGGGCCAAAGTTGCCCTGCAGCCGACATGTCCGACGACTATAGGGTCGTCCCCACGACCCCGGGTCTAGGTTGGCCCGCCGCCGACTTTTCCGACGACTATAGGGTCGTCCCCACGACCCCGGGACTAGGTTGGCCATTCACCGACATGTCCGACGACTATAGGGTCGTACTCACGACCACGCGTCAAAGTTGCCCTGCCGCCGACACGTCCGACGACTATAGGGTCGTTCCCACGACCCCGGGACTAGGTTGGCCAGCCGCCGACATGTCCGACGTCTATAGGGTCGTCCCCACGACCCCGGGACCAGGTTGGCCCGCCGCCGACTTGTCCCGCCGCCGACTTGTCCCGCCGCCGACTTGTCCGACGACAATAGGGTCGTCTCCACGACCCCGGGACTAGGTTGGCCAGTCACCGACTTGTCCGACGACTATAGGGACGTCCCCACGACCACGCGACTAGGTTGGGCCGCCGCCGACTTGTCCGACGACTATAGGGTCGTCTCCACGCCCCCGGGACTAGGTTGGCCAGTCACCGACATGTCCAACGACTATATGGTCGTCTCCACGACCCCGGGACTAGGTTGGCCAGTCACCGACTTGTCCGACGACTATAGGGTCGTCCCCACGACTCCGGGACTAGGTTGACCCGCCGCCGACTTGTCCGACGACTATAGGGTCGTCCCCACGACCCCGGGACTAGGTTGGCCCGCCGCCGACTTGTCCGACGACTATAGGGTCGTCTCCACGACCCCGGGACTAGGTTGGCCAGCCGCCGACATGTCCGACGACTATAGGGTCGTCCCCACGACCACGGGCCAAAGTTGCCCTGCCGCCGACATGTCCGACGACTATAGGGTCGTCCTCACGACCACGGGCCAAAGTTGCCCTGCCGCCGACATGTCCGACGACTATAGGGTCGTCCCCACGACCGCGGGTCTAGGTTGGCCCGCCGCCGACTTGTCCGACGACTATAGGGTCGTCTCCACGACCACGGGACTAGGTTGGCCAGCCGCCGACATGTCCGACGACTATAGGGTCGTCCCCACGACCACGGGCCAATGTTGCCCTGCCGCCGACATGTCCGACGACTATAGGGTCGTCCTCACGACCACGGGCCAAAGTTGCCCTGCCGCCGACATGTCCGACGACTATAGGGTCGTCCCCACGACCGCGGGTCTAGGTTGGCCCGCCGCCGACTTGTCCGACGACTATAGGGTCGTCTCCACGACCCCGGGACTAGGTTGGCCAGCCGCCGACATGTCCGACGACTATAGGGTCGTCCCCACGACCACGGGCCAAAGTTGCCCTGCCGCCGACATGTCCGACGACTGTAGGGTCGTCCCCACGACCACGGAAATAGATTGGCCCGCCACCATCATGTCCGACGACTATAGGGACGTCCCCACGACCACGCGACTAGGTTGGGCCGCCGCCGACTTGTCCGACGACTATAGGGTCGTCTCCACGCCCCCGGGACTAGGTTGGCCAGTCACCGACATGTCCAACGACTATATGGTCGTCTCCACGACCCCGGGACTAGGTTGGCCAGTCACCGACTTGTCCGACGACTATAGGGTCGTCCCCACGACTCCGGGACTAGGTTGACCCGCCGCCGACTTGTCCGACGACTATAGGGTCGTCCCCACGACCCCGGGACTAGGTTGGCCCGCCGCCGACTTGTCCGACGACTATAGGGTCGTCTCCACGACCCCGGGACTAGGTTGGCCAGCCGCCGACATGTCCGACGACTATAGGGTCGTCCCCACGACCACGGGCCAAAGTTGCCCTGCCGCCGACATGTCCGACGACTATAGGGTCGTCCTCACGACCACGGGCCAAAGTTGCCCTGCCGCCGACATGTCCGACGACTATAGGGTCGTCCCCACGACCGCGGGTCTAGGTTGGCCCGCCGCCGACTTGTCCGACGACTATAGGGTCGTCTCCACGACCCCGGGACTAGGTTGGCCAGCCGCCGACATGTCCGACGACTATAGGGTCGTCCCCACGACCACGGGCCAATGTTGCCCTGCCGCCGACATGTCCGACGACTATAGGGTCGTCCTCACGACCACGGGCCAAAGTTGCCCTGCCGCCGACATGTCCGACGACTATAGGGTCGTCCCCACGACCGCGGGTCTAGGTTGACCCGCCGCCGACTTGTCCGACGACTATATGGTCGTCCCCACGACCCCGGGACTAGGTTGGCCCGCCGCCGACTTTTCCGACGACTATAGGGTCGCCCCCACGACCCCGGGGCTAGATTGCCCCGGCACCGTCATGTCCGACGACTATAGGGTCGTCTCCACGACCCCGGGACTAGGTTGGCCAGTCACCGACTTGTCCGACGACTTTAGGGTCGTCCCCACGACTCCGGGACTAGGTTGACCCGCCGCCGACTTGTCCGACGACTATAGGGTCGTCCCCACGACCCCGGGACTAGGTTGGCCCGCCGCCGTCTTGTCCGACGACTATAGGGTCGTCCCCACGACCACGGGCCAAAGTTGCCCTGCCGCCGACATGTCCGACGACTATAGGGTCGTCCCCACGACCACGGGCCAAAGCTGGCCAGCCGCCGACATGTCCGACGACTATAGGGTCGTATCCACGACCCCGGGACTAGGTTGGCCAGCCGCCGACATGTCCGACGACTATAGGGTCGTCCCCACGACCACGGGCCAAAGTTGCCCTGCCGCCGACATGTCCGACGACTATAGGGACGTCCCTGCCACCCCGGGACTAGGTTGCCCAGCCGCCGACATATCCGACGTCTATAGGGTCGTCCCCACGACCCCGGGGCTAGATTGCCCCGGCACCGTCATGTCCGACGACTATAGGGTCGTCCCCACGACCGCGGGACTAGGTTGGCCCGCCGCCGACTTATCCGACGTCTATAGGGTCGTCCCCACGACCACGTGCCAATGTTGCCATGCCGCCGACATGTCCGACGACTATAGGGTCGTCCCCACGACCCCGGGACTAGGTTGGCCCGCCGCCGACATGTCCGACGACTATAGGGTCGTCCCCACGCCCCGGGACTAGGTTGGCCAGTCACCGACATGTCCGACGACTATAGGGTCGTCCCCACGACTCCGGGACTAGGTTGGCCCGCCGCCGACTTGTCCGACGACTATAGGGCCGTCCCCACGACCCCAGGACTAGATTGGCCCGCCACCATCATGTCCGACGACTGTAGGGTCGTCCCCACGACCACGGGACTAGGTTGGCCCGCCGCCGACTTGTCCGACGTCTAAAGGGTCGTCCCCACGACCCCGGGGCTAGATTGCCCCCGGCACCGTCATGTCCGACGACTATAGGGTCGTCCCCACGACCCCGGGACCAGGTTGGCCCGCCGCCGACTTGTCCGACGACTATAGGGTCGTCTCCACGACCCCGGGACTAGGTTGGCCAGTCACCGACATGTCCGACGACTATAGGGTCGTCCCCACGACTCCGGGACTAGGTTGGCCCGCCGCCGACTTGTCCGACGACTATAGGGCCGTCCCCACGACCCCAGGACTAGATTGGCCCGCCACCATCATGTCCGACGACTGTAGGGTCGTCCCCACGACCACGGGACTAGGTTGGCCCGCCGCCGACTTGTCCGACGACTATAGGGTCGTCCCCACGAACCCGGGACTAGGTTGGCCAGTCACCGACATGTCCGACGACTATAGGGTCGTCCTCACGACCACGGGCCAAAGTTGCCCTGCCGCCGACATGTCCAACGACTATAGGGTCGTCCCCACGACCCCGGGACTAGGTTGGCCAGCCTCCGACATATCCGACGACTATAGGGTCGTCCCCACGACCACGGGCCAAAGTTGACCTACCGCCGACATGTCCGACGACTATAGGGTCGTCCGCACGACCCCGGGACTAGATTGGCCCGCCACCGTCATGTCCGACGACAATAGGGTCGTCCCCACGACCACGGGCCAAAGCTGGCCCGCCGCCGACATGTCCGACGACTATAGGGTCGTCTCCACGACCCCAGGACTAGATTGGCCTGCCACCATCATGTCCGACGACTGTAGGGTCGTCCCCACGACCACGGGACTAGGTTGGCCCGCCGCCGACTTGTCCGACGACTATAGGGTCGTCCCCACGAACCCGGGACTAGGTTGGCCAGTCACCGACATGTCCGACGACTATAGGGTCGTCCTCACGACCACGGGCCAAAGTTGCCCTGCCGCCGACATGTCCAACGACTATAGGGTCGTCCCCACGACCCCGGGACTAGGTTGGCCAGCCTCTGACATATCCGACGACTATAGGGTCGTCCCCACGACCACGGGCCAAAGTTGACCTACTGCCGACTTGTCCGACGACTATAGGGTCGTCTCCACGACCCCGGGACTAGGTTGGCCCGCCACCGTCATGTCCGACGACAATAGGGTCGTCCCCACGACCACGGGCCAAAGCTGGCCCGCCGCCGACATGTCCGACGACTATAGGGTCGTCTCCACGACCCCGGGACTAGATTGGCCCGCCACCATCATGTCCGACGACTATAGGGACGTCCCCACGACCACGGGACTAGGATGACCCGCCGCCGACTTTTCCGACGACTATAGGGTCGTCCCCACGAACCCGGGACTAGGTTGGCCAGTCACCGACATGTCCGACGACTATAGGGTCGTCCTCACGACCACGGGCCAAAGTTGCCCTGCCGCCGACATGTCCGACGACTATAGGGACGTCCCCACGACCACGGGACTAGGTTGGCCCGCCGCCGACTTGTCCGACGACTATAGGGTCGTGCCTACCACGCCGGGACTAGGATGACCCGCCGCCGACTTTTCCGACGACTATAGGGTCGTCCCCACGAACCCGGGTCTAGGTTGGCCAGCCGCCGACATGTCCGACGACTATAGGGTCGTCCCCACGACCACGGGCCAAAGTTGCCCTGCCGCCGACATGTCCGACGACTATAGGGTCGTCCTCACGACCACGGGCCAAAGTTGCCCTGCCGCCGACATGTCCGACGACTATAGGTTCGTCCCCACGACCCCGGGACTAGGTTGGCCAGTCACCGACATGTCCGACGACTATAGGGTCGTCCTCACGACCACGGGCCAAAGTTGCCCTGCCGCCGACATGTCCGACGACTATAGGGTCGTCCCCACGACCCCGGGACTAGGTTGGCCAGCCTCCGACATATCCGACGACTATAGGGTCGTCCCCACGACCACGGGCCAAAGTTGACCTGCCGCCGACATGTCCGACGACTATAGGGTCGTCCCCACGACCACGGGTCTAGGTTGGCCCGCCGCCGACTTTTCCGACGACTATAGGGTCGCCCCCACGACCCCAGGACTAGATTGGCCCGCCACCATCATGTCCGACGACTATAGGGTCGTCCCCACGATCACGGGCCAAAGCTGGCCAGCCGCCGACATGTCCGACGACTATAGGGTCGTCTCCACGACCCCGGGACTAGGTTGGCCAGCCGCCGACATGTCCGACGACTATAGGGTCGTCCCCACGACCACGGGCCAAAGCTGGCCAGCCGCCGACATGTCCGACGACTATAGGGTCGTCTCCACGACCCCGGCACTAGAATGGCCCGCCACCGTCATGTCCGACGACTATAGGGTCGTCCCCACGACCCCCGGACCAGATTGGCCCGCCACCATCATGTCCGACGACTATAGGGACGTCCCCACGACCCCGGGTCTAGATTGCCCCGGCACCGTCACGTCCGACGACTATAGGGTCGTCTCCACGACCCCGGGACTAGGTTGGCCAGTCACCGGCATGTCCGACGACTATAGGGTCGTCCCCACGACCCCGGGCCAAATTTGCGCTGCCGCCGACATGTCCGACGACTATAGGGTCGTCCCCACGACCCCGGGCCAAAGCTGGCCAGCCGCCAACATGTCCGACGACTATAGGGTCGTCCCCACGACCCCGGGACTAGGTTGGCCAGTCACCGACATGTCCGACGACTATAGGGTCGTCCTCACGACCACGGGCCAAAGTTGCCCTGCCGCCGACATGTCCGACGACTATAGGGTCGTCCCCACGACCGCGGGTCTAGGTTGGCCCGCCGCCGACTTTTCCGACGACTATAGGGTCGCCCCCACGACCCCAGGACTAGATTGGCCCGCCACCATCATGTCCGACGACTATAGGGTCGTCCCCACGACCCCGGGCCAAAGCTGGCCAGCCGCCAACATGTCCGACGACTATAGGGTCGTCCCCACGACCCCGGGACTAGGTTGGCCAGCCGCCGACATGTCCGACGACTATACGGCCGTCCCCACGACCACGGGACTAGGTTGGCCCGCCGCCGACTTGTCCGACGACTATAGGGTCGTCCCCACGAACCCGGGACTACGTTGGCCAGTCACCGGCATGTCCGACGACTATAGGGTCGCCCCCACGACCACGGGCCAAAGTTGCCGTGCCGCCGACATGTCCGACGACTATAGGGTCGTCCCCATGACCCCGGGACTAGGTTGGCCAGCCGCCGACATGTCCGACGACTATAGGGTCGTCCCCACGACCACGGGCCAAAGCTGGCCAGCCGCCGACATGTCCGACGACTATAGGGTCGTCTCCACGACCCCGGCACTAGATTGGCCCGCCACCGTCATGTCCGACGACAATAGGGTCGTCCCCACGACCACGGGCCAAAGCTGGCCAGCCGCCGACATGTCCGACGACTATAGGGTCGTCCCCACGACCCCGGGACTAGGTTGGCCCGCCGCCGACTTGTCCGACGACTATAGGGTCGTCCCCACGACCACGGGCCAAAGTTGACCTGCCGCCGACATGTCCGACGACTATAGGGTCGTCCCCACGACCCCGGGACTAGATTGGCCCGCCACCGTCTTGTCCGACGACTATAGGGTCGCCCCCACGACCACGGGCCAAAGTTGCCCTGCCGCCGACATGTCCGACGACTATAGGGTCGTCCCCACGATCCCGGGTCTAGGTTGGCCCGCCGCCGACTTTTCCGACGACTATAGGGTCGTCCCCACGACCCCGGGACTAGGTTGGCCATTCACCGACATGTCCGACGACTATAGGGTCGTCCTCACGACCACGCGTCAAAGTTGCCCTGCCGCCGACACGTCCGACGACTATAGGGTCGTTCCCACGACCCCGGGACTAGGTTGGCCAGCCGCCGACATGTCCGACGTCTATAGGGTCGTCCCCACGACCCCGGGACCAGGTTGGCCCGCCGCCGACTTGTCCCGCCGCCGACTTGTCCCGCCGCCGACTTGTCCGACGACAATAGGGTCGTCTCCACGACCCCGGGACTAGGTTGGCCAGTCACCGACTTGTCCGACGACTATAGGGTCGTCCCCACGACTCCGGGACTAGGTTGACCCGCCGCCGACTTGTCCGACGACTATATGGTCGTCCCCACGACCCCGGGACTAGGTTGGCCCGCCGCCGACTTTTCCGACGACTATAGGGTCGTCCCCACGAACCCGGGACTACGTTGGCCAGTCACCGGCATGTCCGACGACTATAGGGTCGCCCCCACGACCACGGGCCAAAGTTGCCGTGCCGCCGACATGTCCGACGACTATAGGGTCGTCCCCATGACCCCGGGACTAGGTTGGCCAGCCGCCGACATGTCCGACGACTATAGGGTCGTCCCCACGACCACGGGCCAAAGCTGGCCAGCCGCCGACATGTCCGACGACTATAGGGTCGTCTCCACGACCCCGGCACTAGATTGGCCCGCCACCGTCATGTCCGACGACAATAGGGTCGTCCCCACGACCACGGGCCAAAGCTGGCCAGCCGCCGACATGTCCGACGACTATAGGGTCGTCCCCACGACCCCGGGACTAGGTTGGCCCGCCGCCGACTTGTCCGACGACTATAGGGTCGTCCCCACGACCACGGGCCAAAGTTGACCTGCCGCCGACATGTCCGACGACTATAGGGTCG
This sequence comes from Andrena fulva, assembly GCA_946251845.1. Classification (NCBI taxonomy): domain Eukaryota; kingdom Metazoa; phylum Arthropoda; class Insecta; order Hymenoptera; family Andrenidae; genus Andrena; species Andrena fulva. The sequence continues at coordinate 448,458 of CAMITZ010000126.1, read as the reverse complement.
TCCCCACGACCCCGGGACTAGATTGGCCCGCCACCGTCTTGTCCGACGACTATAGGGTCGCCCCCACGACCACGGGCCAAAGTTGCCCTGCAGCCGACATGTCCGACGACTATATGGTCGTCCCCACGACCCCGGGTCTAGGTTGGCCCGCCGCCGACTTTTCCGACGACTATAGGGTCGTCCCCACGACCCCGGGACTAGGTTGGCCATTCACCGACATGTCCGACGACTATAGGGTCGTACTCACGACCACGCGTCAAAGTTGCCCTGCCGCCGACACGTCCGACGACTATAGGGTCGTTCCCACGACCCCGGGACTAGGTTGGCCAGCCGCCGACATGTCCGACGTCTATAGGGTCGTCCCCACGACCCCGGGACCAGGTTGGCCCGCCGCCGACTTGTCCCGCCGCCGACTTGTCCCGCCGCCGACTTGTCCGACGACAATAGGGTCGTCTCCACGACCCCGGGACTAGGTTGGCCAGTCACCGACTTGTCCGACGACTATAGGGTCGTCCCCACGACTCCGGGACTAGGTTGACCCGCCGCCGACTTGTCCGACGACTATATGGTCGTCCCCACGACCCCGGGACTAGGTTGGCCCGCCGCCGACTTTTCCGACGACTATAGGGTCGCCCCCACGACCCCAGGACTAGATTGGCCCGCCACCATCATGTCCGACGACTGTAGGGTCGTCCCCACGACCACGGGACTAGATTGGCCCGCCACCATCATGTCCGACGACTATAGGGACGTCCCCACGACCACGCGACTAGGTTGGGCCGCCGCCGACTTGTCCGACGACTATAGGGTCGTCTCCACGCCCCCGGGACTAGGTTGGCCAGTCACCGACATGTCCAACGACTATATGGTCGTCTCCACGACCCCGGGACTAGGTTGGCCAGTCACCGACTTGTCCGACGACTATAGGGTCGTCCCCACGACTCCGGGACTAGGTTGACCCGCCGCCGACTTGTCCGACGACTATAGGGTCGTCCCCACGACCCCGGGACTAGGTTGGCCCGCCGCCGACTTGTCCGACGACTATAGGGTCGTCTCCACGACCCCGGGACTAGGTTGGCCAGCCGCCGACATGTCCGACGACTATAGGGTCGTCCCCACGACCACGGGCCAAAGTTGCCCTGCCGCCGACATGTCCGACGACTATAGGGTCGTCCTCACGACCACGGGCCAAAGTTGCCCTGCCGCCGACATGTCCGACGACTATAGGGTCGTCCCCACGACCGCGGGTCTAGGTTGGCCCGCCGCCGACTTGTCCGACGACTATAGGGTCGTCTCCACGACCCCGGGACTAGGTTGGCCAGCCGCCGACATGTCCGACGACTATAGGGTCGTCCCCACGACCACGGGCCAATGTTGCCCTGCCGCCGACATGTCCGACGACTATAGGGTCGTCCTCACGACCACGGGCCAAAGTTGCCCTGCCGCCGACATGTCCGACGACTATAGGGTCGTCCCCACGACCGCGGGTCTAGGTTGACCCGCCGCCGACTTGTCCGACGACTATATGGTCGTCCCCACGACCCCGGGACTAGGTTGGCCCGCCGCCGACTTTTCCGACGACTATAGGGTCGCCCCCACGACCCCGGGGCTAGATTGCCCCGGCACCGTCATGTCCGACGACTATAGGGTCGTCTCCACGACCCCGGGACTAGGTTGGCCAGTCACCGACTTGTCCGACGACTATAGGGTCGTCCCCACGACTCCGGGACTAGGTTGACCCGCCGCCGACTTGTCCGACGACTATAGGGTCGTCCCCACGACCCCGGGACTAGGTTGGCCCGCCGCCGACTTGTCCGACGACTATAGGGTCGTCCCCACGAACCCGGGACTAGGTTGGCCAGTCACCGACATGTCCGACGACTATAGGGTCGTCCTCACGACCACGGGCCAAAGTTGCCCTGCCGCCGACATGTCCAACGACTATAGGGTCGTCCCCACGACCCCGGGGCTAGATTGCCCCCGGCACCGTCATGTCCGACGACTATAGGGTCGTCCCCACGACCCCGGGACCAGGTTGGCCCGCCGCCGACTTGTCCCGCCGCCGACTTGTCCCGCCGCCGACTTGTCCGACGACTATAGGGTCGTCTCCACGACCCCGGGACTAGGTTGGCCAGTCACCGACATGTCCGACGACTATAGGGTCGTCCCCACGACTCCGGGACTAGGTTTGCCCGCCGCCGACTTGTCCGACGACTATAGGGCCGTCCCCACGACCCCAGGACTAGATTGGCCCGCCACCATCATGTCCGACGACTGTAGGGTCGTCCCCACGACCACGGGACTAGGTTGGCCCGCCGCCGACTTGTCCGACGACTATAGGGTCGTCCCCACGAACCCGGGACTACGTTGGCCAGTCACCGGCATGTCCGACGACTATAGGGTCGTCCTCACGACCACGGGCCAAAGTTGCCCTGCCGCCGACATGTCCAACGACTATAGGGTCGTCCCCACGACCCCGGGGCTAGATTGCCCCCGGCACCGTCATGTCCGACGACTATAGGGTCGTCCCCACGACCCCGGGACCAGGTTGGCCCGCCGCCGACTTGTCCCGCCGCCGACTTGTCCCGCCGCCGACTTGTCCGACGACTATAGGGTCGTCTCCACGACCCCGGGACTAGGTTGGCCAGTCACCGACATGTCCGACGACTATAGGGTCGTCCTCACGACCACGGGCCAAAGTTGCCCTGCCGCCGACATGTCCGACGACTATAGGGTCGTCCCCACGACCACGGGCCAAAGCTGGCCAGCCGCCGACATGTCCGACGACTATAGGGTCGTCTCCACGACCCCGGCACTAGATTGGCCCGCCACCGTCATGTCCGACGACAATAGGGTCGTCCCCACGACCACGGGCCAAAGCTGGCCAGCCGCCGACATGTCCGACGACTATAGGGTCGTCCCCACGACCCCGGGACTAGGTTGGCCCGCCGCCGACTTGTCCGACGACTATAGGGTCGTCCCCACGACCACGGGCCAAAGTTGACCTGCCGCCGACATGTCCGACGACTATAGGGTCGTCCCCACGACCCCGGGACTAGATTGGCCCGCCACCGTCTTGTCCGACGACTATAGGGTCGCCCCCACGACCACGGGCCAAAGTTGCCCTGCCGCCGACATGTCCGACGACTATAGGGTCGTCCCCACGACCCCGGGTCTAGGTTGGCCCGCCGCCGACTTTTCCGACGACTATAGGGTCGTCCCCACGACCCCGGGACTAGGTTGGCCATTCACCAACATGTCCGACGACTATAGGGTCGTCCTCACGACCACGCGTCAAAGTTGCCCTGCCGCCGACACGTCCGACGACTATAGGGTCGTTCCCACGACCCCGGGACTAGGTTGGCCAGCCGCCGACATGTCCGACGTCTATAGGGTCGTCCCCACGACCCCGGGACCAGGTTGGCCCGCCGCCGACTTGTCCCGCCGCCGACTTGTCCGACGACAATAGGGTCGTCTCCACGACCCCGGGACTAGGTTGGCCAGTCACCGACTTGTCCGACGACTATAGGGTCGTCCCCACGACTCCGGGACTAGGTTGACCCGCCGCCGACTTGTCCGACGACTATATGGTCGTCCCCACGACCCCGGGACTAGGTTGGCCCGCCGCCGACTTTTCCGACGACTATAGGGTCGCCCCCACGACCCCAGGACTAGATTGGCCCGCCACCATCATGTCCGACGACTATAGGGTCGTCCCCACGACCCCGGGCCAAAGCTGGCCAGCCGCCAACATGTCCGACGACTATAGGGTCGTCCCCACGACCCCGGGACTAGGTTGGCCAGCCGCCGACATGTCCGACGACTATACGGCCGTCCCCACGACCACGGGACTAGGTTGGCCCGCCGCCGACTTGTCCGACGACTATAGGGTCGTCCCCACGAACCCGGGACTACGTTGGCCAGTCACCGGCATGTCCGACGACTATAGGGTCGCCCCCACGACCACGGGCCAAAGTTGCCGTGCCGCCGACATGTCCGACGACTATAGGGTCGTCCCCATGACCCCGGGACTAGGTTGGCCAGCCGCCGACATGTCCGACGACTATAGGGTCGTCCCCACGACCACGGGCCAAAGCTGGCCAGCCGCCGACATGTCCGACGACTATAGGGTCGTCTCCACGACCCCGGCACTAGATTGGCCCGCCACCGTCATGTCCGACGACAATAGGGTCGTCCCCACGACCACGGGCCAAAGCTGGCCAGCCGCCGACATGTCCGACGACTATAGGGTCGTCCCCACGACCCCGGGACTAGGTTGGCCCGCCGCCGACTTGTCCGACGACTATAGGGTCGTCCCCACGACCACGGGCCAAAGTTGACCTGCCGCCGACATGTCCGACGACTATAGGGTCGTCCCCACGACCCCGGGACTAGATTGGCCCGCCACCGTCTTGTCCGACGACTATAGGGTCGCCCCCACGACCACGGGCCAAAGTTGCCCTGCAGCCGACATGTCCGACGACTATAGGGTCGTCCCCACGACCCCGGGTCTAGGTTGGCCCGCCGCCGACTTTTCCGACGACTATAGGGTCGTCCCCACGACCCCGGGACTAGGTTGGCCATTCACCGACATGTCCGACGACTATAGGGTCGTACTCACGACCACGCGTCAAAGTTGCCCTGCCGCCGACACGTCCGACGACTATAGGGTCGTTCCCACGACCCCGGGACTAGGTTGGCCAGCCGCCGACATGTCCGACGTCTATAGGGTCGTCCCCACGACCCCGGGACCAGGTTGGCCCGCCGCCGACTTGTCCCGCCGCCGACTTGTCCCGCCGCCGACTTGTCCGACGACAATAGGGTCGTCTCCACGACCCCGGGACTAGGTTGGCCAGTCACCGACTTGTCCGACGACTATAGGGTCGTCCCCACGACTCCGGGACTAGGTTGACCCGCCGCCGACTTGTCCGACGACTATATGGTCGTCCCCACGACCCCGGGACTAGGTTGGCCCGCCGCCGACTTTTCCGACGACTATAGGGTCGCCCCCACGACCCCAGGACTAGATTGGCCCGCCACCATCATGTCCGACGACTGTAGGGTCGTCCCCACGACCACGGGACTAGATTGGCCCGCCACCATCATGTCCGACGACTATAGGGACGTCCCCACGACCACGCGACTAGGTTGGGCCGCCGCCGACTTGTCCGACGACTATAGGGTCGTCTCCACGCCCCCGGGACTAGGTTGGCCAGTCACCGACATGTCCAACGACTATATGGTCGTCTCCACGACCCCGGGACTAGGTTGGCCAGTCACCGACTTGTCCGACGACTATAGGGTCGTCCCCACGACTCCGGGACTAGGTTGACCCGCCGCCGACTTGTCCGACGACTATAGGGTCGTCCCCACGACCCCGGGACTAGGTTGGCCCGCCGCCGACTTGTCCGACGACTATAGGGTCGTCTCCACGACCCCGGGACTAGGTTGGCCAGCCGCCGACATGTCCGACGACTATAGGGTCGTCCCCACGACCACGGGCCAAAGTTGCCCTGCCGCCGACATGTCCGACGACTATAGGGTCGTCCTCACGACCACGGGCCAAAGTTGCCCTGCCGCCGACATGTCCGACGACTATAGGGTCGTCCCCACGACCGCGGGTCTAGGTTGGCCCGCCGCCGACTTGTCCGACGACTATAGGGTCGTCTCCACGACCCCGGGACTAGGTTGGCCAGCCGCCGACATGTCCGACGACTATAGGGTCGTCCCCACGACCACGGGCCAATGTTGCCCTGCCGCCGACATGTCCGACGACTATAGGGTCGTCCTCACGACCACGGGCCAAAGTTGCCCTGCCGCCGACATGTCCGACGACTATAGGGTCGTCCCCACGACCGCGGGTCTAGGTTGACCCGCCGCCGACTTGTCCGACGACTATATGGTCGTCCCCACGACCCCGGGACTAGGTTGGCCCGCCGCCGACTTTTCCGACGACTATAGGGTCGCCCCCACGACCCCGGGGCTAGATTGCCCCGGCACCGTCATGTCCGACGACTATAGGGTCGTCTCCACGACCCCGGGACTAGGTTGGCCAGTCACCGACTTGTCCGACGACTATAGGGTCGTCCCCACGACTCCGGGACTAGGTTGACCCGCCGCCGACTTGTCCGACGACTATAGGGTCGTCCCCACGACCCCGGGACTAGGTTGGCCCGCCGCCGACTTGTCCGACGACTATAGGGTCGTCCCCACGAACCCGGGACTAGGTTGGCCAGTCACCGACATGTCCGACGACTATAGGGTCGTCCTCACGACCACGGGCCAAAGTTGCCCTGCCGCCGACATGTCCAACGACTATAGGGTCGTCCCCACGACCCCGGGGCTAGATTGCCCCCGGCACCGTCATGTCCGACGACTATAGGGTCGTCCCCACGACCCCGGGACCAGGTTGGCCCGCCGCCGACTTGTCCCGCCGCCGACTTGTCCCGCCGCCGACTTGTCCGACGACTATAGGGTCGTCTCCACGACCCCGGGACTAGGTTGGCCAGTCACCGACATGTCCGACGACTATAGGGTCGTCCCCACGACTCCGGGACTAGGTTGGCCCGCCGCCGACTTGTCCGACGACTATAGGGCCGTCCCCACGACCCCAGGACTAGATTGGCCCGCCACCATCATGTCCGACGACTGTAGGGTCGTCCCCACGACCACGGGACTAGGTTGGCCCGCCGCCGACTTGTCCGACGACTATAGGGTCGTCCCCACGAACCCGGGACTACGTTGGCCAGTCACCGGCATGTCCGACGACTATAGGGTCGTCCTCACGACCACGGGCCAAAGTTGCCCTGCCGCCGACATGTCCAACGACTATAGGGTCGTCCCCACGACCCCGGGGCTAGATTGCCCCCGGCACCGTCATGTCCGACGACTATAGGGTCGTCCCCACGACCCCGGGACCAGGTTGGCCCGCCGCCGACTTGTCCCGCCGCCGACTTGTCCCGCCGCCGACTTGTCCGACGACTATAGGGTCGTCTCCACGACCCCGGGACTAGGTTGGCCAGTCACCGACATGTCCGACGACTATAGGGTCGTCCTCACGACCACGGGCCAAAGTTGCCCTGCCGCCGACATGTCCGACGACTATAGGGTCGTCCCCACGACCGCGGGTCTAGGTTGGCCCGCCGCCGACTTTTCCGACGACTATAGGGTCGCCCCCACGACCCCAGGACTAGATTGGCCCGCCACCATCATGTCCGACGACTATAGGGTCGTCCCCACGACCCCGGGCCAAAGCTGGCTAGCCGCCAACATGTCCGACGACTATAGGGTCGTCCCCACGACCCCGGGACTAGGTTGGCCAGCCGCCGACTTGTCCGACGACTATAGGGTCGTCCCCACGACTCCGGGACTAGGTTGGCCCGCCGCCGACTTGTCCGACGACTATAGGGTCGTCCCCACGAACCCGGGACTACGTTGGCCAGTCACCGGCATGTCCGACGACTATAGGGTCGCCCCCACGACCACGGGCCAAAGTTGCCGTGCCGCCGACATGTCCGACGACTATAGGGTCGTCCCCACGACCCCGGGACTAGGTTGGCCATTCACCGACATGTCCGACGACTATAGGGTCGTCCTCACGACCACGCGTCAAAGTTGCCCTGCCGCCGACACGTCCGACGACTATAGGGACGTCCCCACGACCACGCGACTAGGTTGGGCCGCCGCCGACTTGTCCGACGACTATAGGGTCGTCTCCACGCCCCCGGGACTAGGTTGGCCAGTCACCGACATGTCCAACGACTATATGGTCGTCTCCACGACCCCGGGACTAGGTTGGCCAGTCACCGACTTGTCCGACGACTATAGGGTCGTCCCCACGACTCCGGGACTAGGTTGACCCGCCGCCGACTTGTCCGACGACTATAGGGTCGTCCCCACGACCCCGGGACTAGGTTGGCCCGCCGCCGACTTGTCCGACGACTATAGGGTCGTCTCCACGACCCCGGGACTAGGTTGGCCAGCCGCCGACATGTCCGACGACTATAGGGTCGTCCCCACGACCACGGGCCAAAGTTGCCCTGCCGCCGACATGTCCGACGACTATAGGGTCGTCCTCACGACCACGGGCCAAAGTTGCCCTGCCGCCGACATGTCCGACGACTATAGGGTCGTCCCCACGACCGCGGGTCTAGGTTGGCCCGCCGCCGACTTGTCCGACGACTATAGGGTCGTCTCCACGACCCCGGGACTAGGTTGGCCAGCCGCCGACATGTCCGACGACTATAGGGTCGTCCCCACGACCACGGGCCAATGTTGCCCTGCCGCCGACATGTCCGACGACTATAGGGTCGTCCTCACGACCACGGGCCAAAGTTGCCCTGCCGCCGACATGTCCGACGACTATAGGGTCGTCCCCACGACCGCGGGTCTAGGTTGGCCCGCCGCCGACTTGTCCGACGACTATAGGGTCGTCTCCACGACCCCGGGACTAGGTTGGCCAGCCGCCGACATGTCCGACGACTATAGGGTCGTCCCCACGACCACGGGCCAAAGTTGCCCTGCCGCCGACATGTCCGACGACTGTAGGGTCGTCCCCACGACCACGGAAATAGATTGGCCCGCCACCATCATGTCCGACGACTATAGGGACGTCCCCACGACCACGCGACTAGGTTGGGCCGCCGCCGACTTGTCCGACGACTATAGGGTCGTCTCCACGCCCCCGGGACTAGGTTGGCCAGTCACCGACATGTCCAACGACTATATGGTCGTCTCCACGACCCCGGGACTAGGTTGGCCAGTCACCGACTTGTCCGACGACTATAGGGTCGTCCCCACGACTCCGGGACTAGGTTGACCCGCCGCCGACTTGTCCGACGACTATAGGGTCGTCCCCACGACCCCGGGACTAGGTTGGCCCGCCGCCGACTTGTCCGACGACTATAGGGTCGTCTCCACGACCCCGGGACTAGGTTGGCCAGCCGCCGACATGTCCGACGACTATAGGGTCGTCCCCACGACCACGGGCCAAAGTTGCCCTGCCGCCGACATGTCCGACGACTATAGGGTCGTCCTCACGACCACGGGCCAAAGTTGCCCTGCCGCCGACATGTCCGACGACTATAGGGTCGTCCCCACGACCGCGGGTCTAGGTTGGCCCGCCGCCGACTTGTCCGACGACTATAGGGTCGTCTCCACGACCCCGGGACTAGGTTGGCCAGCCGCCGACATGTCCGACGACTATAGGGTCGTCCCCACGACCACGGGCCAATGTTGCCCTGCCGCCGACATGTCCGACGACTATAGGGTCGTCCTCACGACCACGGGCCAAAGTTGCCCTGCCGCCGACATGTCCGACGACTATAGGGTCGTCCCCACGACCGCGGGTCTAGGTTGACCCGCCGCCGACTTGTCCGACGACTATATGGTCGTCCCCACGACCCCGGGACTAGGTTGGCCCGCCGCCGACTTTTCCGACGACTATAGGGTCGCCCCCACGACCCCGGGGCTAGATTGCCCCGGCACCGTCATGTCCGACGACTATAGGGTCGTCTCCACGACCCCGGGACTAGGTTGGCCAGTCACCGACTTGTCCGACGACTATAGGGTCGTCCCCACGACTCCGGGACTAGGTTGACCCGCCGCCGACTTGTCCGACGACTATAGGGTCGTCCCCACGACCCCGGGACTAGGTTGGCCCGCCGCCGTCTTGTCCGACGAATATAGGGTCGTCCCCACGACCACGGGCCAAAGTTGCCCTGCCGCCGACATGTCCGACGACTATAGGGTCGTCCCCACGACCACGGGCCAAAGCTGGCCAGCCGCCGACATGTCCGACGACTATAGGGTCGTATCCACGACCCCGGGACTAGGTTGGCCAGCCGCCGACATGTCCGACGACTATAGGGTCGTCCCCACGACCACGGGCCAAAGTTGCCCTGCCGCCGACATGTCCGACGACTATAGGGACGTCCCTGCCACCCCGGGACTAGGTTGCCCAGCCGCCGACATATCCGACGTCTATAGGGTCGTCCCCACGACCCCGGGGCTAGATTGCCCCGGCACCGTCATGTCCGACGACTATAGGGTCGTCCCCACGACCGCGGGACTAGGTTGGCCCGCCGCCGACTTATCCGACGTCTATAGGGTCGTCCCCACGACCACGTGCCAATGTTGCCATGCCGCCGACATGTCCGACGACTATATGGTCGTCCCCACGACCCCGGGACTAGGTTGGCCCGCCGCCGACTTTTCCGACGACTATAGGGTCGCCCCCACGACCCCAGGACTAGATTGGCCCGCCACCATCATGTCCGACGACTATAGGGTCGTCCCCACGACCCCGGGCCAAAGCTGGCCAGCCGCCAACATGTCCGACGACTATAGGGTCGTCCCCACGACCCCGGGACTAGGTTGGCCAGCCGCCGACATGTCCGACGACTATACGGCCGTCCCCACGACCACGGGACTAGGTTGGCCCGCCGCCGACTTGTCCGACGACTATAGGGTCGTCCCCACGAACCCGGGACTACGTTGGCCAGTCACCGGCATGTCCGACGACTATAGGGTCGCCCCCACGACCACGGGCCAAAGTTGCCGTGCCGCCGACATGTCCGACGACTATAGGGTCGTCCCCATGACCCCGGGACTAGGTTGGCCAGCCGCCGACATGTCCGACGACTATAGGGTCGTCCCCACGACCACGGGCCAAAGCTGGCCAGCCGCCGACATGTCCGACGACTATAGGGTCGTCTCCACGACCCCGGCACTAGATTGGCCCGCCACCGTCATGTCCGACGACAATAGGGTCGTCCCCACGACCACGGGCCAAAGCTGGCCAGCCGCCGACATGTCCGACGACTATAGGGTCGTCCCCACGACCCCGGGACTAGGTTGGCCCGCCGCCGACTTGTCCGACGACTATAGGGTCGTCCCCACGACCACGGGCCAAAGTTGACCTGCCGCCGACATGTCCGACGACTATAGGGTCGTCCCCACGACCCCGGGACTAGATTGGCCCGCCACCGTCTTGTCCGACGACTATAGGGTCGCCCCCACGACCACGGGCCAAAGTTGCCCTGCAGCCGACATGTCCGACGACTATAGGGTCGTCCCCACGACCCCGGGTCTAGGTTGGCCCGCCGCCGACTTTTCCGACGACTATAGGGTCGTCCCCACGACCCCGGGACTAGGTTGGCCATTCACCGACATGTCCGACGACTATAGGGTCGTACTCACGACCACGCGTCAAAGTTGCCCTGCCGCCGACACGTCCGACGACTATAGGGTCGTTCCCACGACCCCGGGACTAGGTTGGCCAGCCGCCGACATGTCCGACGTCTATAGGGTCGTCCCCACGACCCCGGGACCAGGTTGGCCCGCCGCCGACTTGTCCCGCCGCCGACTTGTCCCGCCGCCGACTTGTCCGACGACAATAGGGTCGTCTCCACGACCCCGGGACTAGGTTGGCCAGTCACCGACTTGTCCGACGACTATAGGGTCGTCCCCACGACTCCGGGACTAGGTTGACCCGCCGCCGACTTGTCCGACGACTATATGGTCGTCCCCACGACCCCGGGACTAGGTTGGCCCGCCGCCGACTTTTCCGACGACTATAGGGTCGCCCCCACGACCCCAGGACTAGATTGGCCCGCCACCATCATGTCCGACGACTGTAGGGTCGTCCCCACGACCACGGGACTAGATTGGCCCGCCACCATCATGTCCGACGACTATAGGGACGTCCCCACGACCACGCGACTAGGTTGGGCCGCCGCCGACTTGTCCGACGACTATAGGGTCGTCTCCACGCCCCCGGGACTAGGTTGGCCAGTCACCGACATGTCCAACGACTATATGGTCGTCTCCACGACCCCGGGACTAGGTTGGCCAGTCACCGACTTGTCCGACGACTATAGGGTCGTCCCCACGACTCCGGGACTAGGTTGACCCGCCGCCGACTTGTCCGACGACTATAGGGTCGTCCCCACGACCCCGGGACTAGGTTGGCCCGCCGCCGACTTGTCCGACGACTATAGGGTCGTCTCCACGACCCCGGGACTAGGTTGGCCAGCCGCCGACATGTCCGACGACTATAGGGTCGTCCCCACGACCACGGGCCAAAGTTGCCCTGCCGCCGACATGTCCGACGACTATAGGGTCGTCCTCACGACCACGGGCCAAAGTTGCCCTGCCGCCGACATGTCCGACGACTATAGGGTCGTCCCCACGACCGCGGGTCTAGGTTGGCCCGCCGCCGACTTGTCCGACGACTATAGGGTCGTCTCCACGACCCCGGGACTAGGTTGGCCAGCCGCCGACATGTCCGACGACTATAGGGTCGTCCCCACGACCACGGGCCATTGTTGCCCTGCCGCCGACATGTCCGACGACTATAGGGTCGTCCTCACGACCACGGGCCAAAGTTGCCCTGCCGCCGACATGTCCGACGACTATAGGGTCGTCCCCACGACCGCGGGTCTAGGTTGACCCGCCGCCGACTTGTCCGACGACTATATGGTCGTCCCCACGACCCCGGGACTAGGTTGGCCCGCCGCCGACTTTTCCGACGACTATAGGGTCGCCCCCACGACCCCGGGGCTAGATTGCCCCGGCACCGTCATGTCCGACGACTATAGGGTCGTCTCCACGACCCCGGGACTAGGTTGGCCAGTCACCGACTTGTCCGACGACTATAGGGTCGTCCCCACGACTCCGGGACTAGGTTGACCCGCCGCCGACTTGTCCGACGACTATAGGGTCGTCCCCACGACCCCGGGACTAGGTTGGCCCGCCGCCGACTTGTCCGACGACTATAGGGTCGTCCCCACGAACCCGGGACTAGGTTGGCCAGTCACCGACATGTCCGACGACTATAGGGTCGTCCTCACGACCACGGGCCAAAGTTGCCCTGCCGCCGACATGTCCAACGACTATAGGGTCGTCCCCACGACCCCGGGGCTAGATTGCCCCCGGCACCGTCATGTCCGACGACTATAGGGTCGTCCCCACGACCCCGGGACCAGGTTGGCCCGCCGCCGACTTGTCCCGCCGCCGACTTGTCCCGCCGCCGACTTGTCCGACGACTATAGGGTCGTCTCCACGACCCCGGGACTAGATTGGCCCGCCACCATCATGTCCGACGACTGTAGGGTCGTCCCCACGACCACGGGACTAGGTTGGCCCGCCGCCGACTTGTCCGACGACTATAGGGTCGTCCCCACGAACCCGGGACTACGTTGGCCAGTCACCGACATGTCCGACGACTATAGGGTCGTCCCCACGACTCCGGGACTAGGTTGGCCCGCCGCCGACTTGTCCGACGACTATAGGGCCGTCCCCACGACCCCAGGACTAGATTGGCCCGCCACCATCATGTCCGACGACTGTAGGGTCGTCCCCACGACCACGGGACTAGGTTGGCCCGCCGCCGACTTGTCCGACGACTATAGGGTCGTCCCCACGAACCCGGGACTACGTTGGCCAGTCACCGGCATGTCCGACGACTATAGGGTCGTCCTCACGACCACGGGCCAAAGTTGCCCTGCCGCCGACATGTCCAACGACTATAGGGTCGTCCCCACGACCCCGGGGCTAGATTGCCCCCGGCACCGTCATGTCCGACGACTATAGGGTCGTCCCCACGACCCCGGGACCAGGTTGGCCCGCCGCCGACTTGTCCCGCCGCCGACTTGTCCCGCCGCCGACTTGTCCGACGACTATAGGGTCGTCTCCACGACCCCGGGACTAGGTTGGCCAGTCACCGACATGTCCGACGACTATAGGGTCGTCCTCACGACCACGGGCCAAAGTTGCCCTGCCGCCGACATGTCCGACGACTATAGGGTCGTCTCCACGACCCCGGCACTAGATTGGCCCGCCACCGTCATGTCCGACGACAATAGGGTCGTCCCCACGACCACGGGCCAAAGCTGGCCAGCCGCCGACATGTCCGACGACTATAGGGTCGTCCCCACGACCCCGGGACTAGGTTGGCCCGCCGCCGACTTGTCCGACGACTATAGGGTCGTCCCCACGACCACGGGCCAAAGTTGACCTGCCGCCGACATGTCCGACGACTATAGGGTCGTCCCCACGACCCCGGGACTAGATTGGCCCGCCACCGTCTTGTCCGACGACTATAGGGTCGCCCCCACGACCACGGGCCAAAGTTGCCCTGCCGCCGACATGTCCGACGACTATAGGGTCGTCCCCACGACCCCGGGTCTAGGTTGGCCCGCCGCCGACTTTTCCGACGACTATAGGGTCGTCCCCACGACCCCGGGACTAGGTTGGCCATTCACCGACATGTCCGACGACTATAGGGTCGTCCTCACGACCACGCGTCAAAGTTGCCCTGCCGCCGACACGTCCGACGACTATAGGGTCGTTCCCACGACCCCGGGACTAGGTTGGCCAGCCGCCGACATGTCCGACGTCTATAGGGTCGTCCCCACGACCCCGGGACCAGGTTGGCCCGCCGCCGACTTGTCCCGCCGCCGACTTGTCCCGCCGCCGACTTGTCCGACGACAATAGGGTCGTCTCCACGACCCCGGGACTAGGTTGGCCAGTCACCGACTTGTCCGACGACTATAGGGTCGTCCCCACGACTCCGGGACTAGGTTGACCCGCCGCCGACTTGTCCGACGACTATATGGTCGTCCCCACGACCCCGGGACTAGGTTGGCCCGCCGCCGACTTTTCCGACGACTATAGGGTCGCCCCCACGACCCCAGGAATAGATTGGCCCGCCACCATCATGTCCGACGACTATAGGGTCGTCCCCACGACCCCGGGCCAAAGCTGGCCAGCCGCCAACATGTCCGACGACTATAGGGTCGTCCCCACGACCCCGGGACTAGGTTGGCCAGCCGCCGACATGTCCGACGACTATACGGCCGTCCCCACGACCACGGGACTAGGTTGGCCCGCCGCCGACTTGTCCGACGACTATAGGGTCGTCCCCACGAACCCGGGACTACGTTGGCCAGTCACCGGCATGTCCGACGACTATAGGGTCGCCCCCACGACCACGGGCCAAAGTTGCCGTGCCGCCGACATGTCCGACGACTATAGGGTCGTCCCCATGACCCCGGGACTAGGTTGGCCAGCCGCCGACATGTCCGACGACTATAGGGTCGTCCCCACGACCACGGGCCAAAGCTGGCCAGCCGCCGACATGTCCGACGACTATAGGGTCGTCTCCACGACCCCGGCACTAGATTGGCCCGCCACCGTCATGTCCGACGACAATAGGGTCGTCCCCACGACCACGGGCCAAAGCTGGCCAGCCGCCGACATGTCCGACGACTATAGGGTCGTCCCCACGACCCCGGGACTAGGTTGGCCCGCCGCCGACTTGTCCGACGACTATAGGGTCGTCCCCACGACCACGGGCCAAAGTTGACCTGCCGCCGACATGTCCGACGACTATAGGGTCGTCCCCACGACCCCGGGACTAGATTGGCCCGCCACCGTCTTGTCCGACGACTATAGGGTCGCCCCCACGACCACGGGCCAAAGTTGCCCTGCAGCCGACATGTCCGACGACTATAGGGTCGTCCCCACGACCCCGGGTCTAGGTTGGCCCGCCGCCGGCTTTTCCGACGACTATAGGGTCGTCCCCACGACCCCGGGACTAGGTTGGCCATTCACCGACATGTCCGACGACTATAGGGTCGTACTCACGACCACGCGTCAAAGTTGCCCTGCCGCCGACACGTCCGACGACTATAGGGTCGTTCCCACGACCCCGGGACTAGGTTGGCCAGCCGCCGACATGTCCGACGTCTATAGGGTCGTCCCCACGACCCCGGGACCAGGTTGGCCCGCCGCCGACTTGTCCCGCCGCCGACTTGTCCCGCCGCCGACTTGTCCGACGACAATAGGGTCGTCTCCACGACCCCGGGACTAGGTTGGCCAGTCACCGACTTGTCCGACGACTATAGGGTCGTCCCCACGACTCCGGGACTAGGTTGACCCGCCGCCGACTTGTCCGACGACTATATGGTCGTCCCCACGACCCCGGGACTAGGTTGGCCCGCCGCCGACTTTTCCGACGACTATAGGGTCGCCCCCACGACCCCAGGACTAGATTGGCCCGCCACCATCATGTCCGACGACTGTAGGGTCGTCCCCACGACCACGGGACTAGATTGGCCCGCCACCATCATGTCCGACGACTATAGGGACGTCCCCACGACCACGCGACTAGGTTGGGCCGCCGCCGACTTGTCCGACGACTATAGGGTCGTCTCCACGCCCCCGGGACTAGGTTGGCCAGTCACCGACATGTCCAACGACTATATGGTCGTCTCCACGACCCCGGGACTAGGTTGGCCAGTCACCGACTTGTCCGACGACTATAGGGTCGTCCCCACGACTCCGGGACTAGGTTGACCCGCCGCCGACTTGTCCGACGACTATAGGGTCGTCCCCACGACCCCGGGACTAGGTTGGCCCGCCGCCGACTTGTCCGACGACTATAGGGTCGTCTCCACGACCCCGGGACTAGGTTGGCCAGCCGCCGACATGTCCGACGACTATAGGGTCGTCCCCACGACCACGGGCCAAAGTTGCCCTGCCGCCGACATGTCCGACGACTATAGGGTCGTCCTCACGACCACGGGCCAAAGTTGCCCTGCCGCCGACATGTCCGACGACTATAGGGTCGTCCCCACGACCGCGGGTCTAGGTTGGCCCGCCGCCGACTTGTCCGACGACTATAGGGTCGTCTCCACGACCCCGGGACTAGGTTGGCCAGCCGCCGACATGTCCGACGACTATAGGGTCGTCCCCACGACCACGGGCCAATGTTGCCCTGCCGCCGACATGTCCGACGACTATAGGGTCGTCCTCACGACCACGGGCCAAAGTTGCCCTGCCGCCGACATGTCCGACGACTATAGGGTCGTCCCCACGACCGCGGGTCTAGGTTGACCCGCCGCCGACTTGTCCGACGACTATATGGTCGTCCCCACGACCCCGGGACTAGGTTGGCCCGCCGCCGACTTTTCCGACGACTATAGGGTCGCCCCCACGACCCCGGGGCTAGATTGCCCCGGCACCGTCATGTCCGACGACTATAGGGTCGTCTCCACGACCCCGGGACTAGGTTGGCCAGTCACCGACTTGTCCGACGACTATAGGGTCGTCCCCACGACTCCGGGACTAGGTTGACCCGCCGCCGACTTGTCCGACGACTATAGGGTCGTCCCCACGACCCCGGGACTAGGTTGGCCCGCCGCCGACTTGTCCGACGACTATAGGGTCGTCCCCACGAACCCGGGACTAGGTTGGCCAGTCACCGACATGTCCGACGACTATAGGGTCGTCCTCACGACCACGGGCCAAAGTTGCCCTGCCGCCGACATGTCCAACGACTATAGGGTCGTCCCCACGACCCCGGGGCTAGATTGCCCCCGGCACCGTCATGTCCGACGACTATAGGGTCGTCCCCACGACCCCGGGACCAGGTTGGCCCGCCGCCGACTTGTCCCGCCGCCGACTTGTCCCGCCGCCGACTTGTCCGACGACTATAGGGTCGTCTCCACGACCCCGGGACTAGGTTGGCCAGTCACCGACATGTCCGACGACTATAGGGTCGTCCCCACGACTCCGGGACTAGGTTGGCCCGCCGCCGACTTGTCCGACGACTATAGGGCCGTCCCCACGACCCCAGGACTAGATTGGCCCGCCACCATCATGTCCGACGACTGTAGGGTCGTCCCCACGACCACGGGACTAGGTTGGCCCGCCGCCGACTTGTCCGACGACTATAGGGTCGTCCCCACGAACCCGGGACTACGTTGGCCAGTCACCGGCATGTCCGACGACTATAGGGTCGTCCTCACGACCACGGGCCAAAGTTGCCCTGCCGCCGACATGTCCAACGACTATAGGGTCGTCCCCACGACCCCGGGGCTAGATTGCCCCCGGCACCGTCATGTCCGACGACTATAGGGTCGTCCCCACGACCCCGGGACCAGGTTGGCCCGCCGCCGACTTGTCCCGCCGCCGACTTGTCCCGCCGCCGACTTGTCCGACGACTATAGGGTCGTCTCCACGACCCCGGGACTAGGTTGGCCAGTCACCGACATGTCCGACGACTATAGGGTCGTCCTCACGACCACGGGCCAAAGTTGCCCTGCCGCCGACATGTCCGACGACTATAGGGTCGTCTCCACGACCCGGGCACTAGATTGGCCCGCCACCGTCATGTCCGACGACAATAGGGTCGTCCCCACGACCACGGGCCAAAGCTGGCCAGCCGCCGACATGTCCGACGACTATAGGGTCGTCCCCACGACCCCGGGACTAGGTTGGCCCGCCGCCGACTTGTCCGACGACTATAGGGTCGTCCCCACGACCACGGGCCAAAGTTGACCTGCCGCCGACATGTCCGACGACTATAGGGTCGTCCCCACGACCCCGGGACTAGATTGGCCCGCCACCGTCTTGTCCGACGACTATAGGGTCGCCCCCACGACCACGGGCCAAAGTTGCCCTGCCGCCGACATGTCCGACGACTATAGGGTCGTCCCCACGACCCCGGGTCTAGGTTGGCCCGCCGCCGACTTTTCCGACGACTATAGGGTCGTCCCCACGACCCCGGGACTAGGTTGGCCATTCACCGACATGTCCGACGACTATAGGGTCGTCCTCACGACCACGCGTCAAAGTTGCCCTGCCGCCGACACGTCCGACGACTATAGGGTCGTTCCCACGACCCCGGGACTAGGTTGGCCAGCCGCCGACATGTCCGACGTCTATAGGGTCGTCCCCACGACCCCGGGACCAGGTTGGCCCGCCGCCGACTTGTCCCGCCGCCGACTTGTCCGACGACAATAGGGTCGTCTCCACGACCCCGGGACTAGGTTGGCCAGTCACCGACTTGTCCGACGACTATAGGGTCGTCCCCACGACTCCGGGACTAGGTTGACCCGCCGCCGACTTGTCCGACGACTATATGGTCGTCCCCACGACCCCGGGACTAGGTTGGCCCGCCGCCGACTTTTCCGACGACTATAGGGTCGCCCCCACGACCCCAGGACTAGATTGGCCCGCCACCATCATGTCCGACGACTATAGGGTCGTCCCCACGACCCCGGGCCAAAGCTGGCCAGCCGCCAACATGTCCGACGACTATAGGGTCGTCCCCACGACCCCGGGACTAGGTTGGCCAGCCGCCGACATGTCCGACGACTATACGGCCGTCCCCACGACCACGGGACTAGGTTGGCCCGCCGCCGACTTGTCCGACGACTATAGGGTCGTCCCCACGAACCCGGGACTACGTTGGCCAGTCACCGGCATGTCCGACGACTATAGGGTCGCCCCCACGACCACGGGCCAAAGTTGCCGTGCCGCCGACATGTCCGACGACTATAGGGTCGTCCCCATGACCCCGGGACTAGGTTGGCCAGCCGCCGACATGTCCGACGACTATAGGGTCGTCCCCACGACCACGGGCCAAAGCTGGCCAGCCGCCGACATGTCCGACGACTATAGGGTCGTCTCCACGACCCCGGCACTAGATTGGCCCGCCACCGTCATGTCCGACGACAATAGGGTCGTCCCCACGACCACGGGCCAAAGCTGGCCAGCCGCCGACATGTCCGACGACTATAGGGTCGTCCCCACGACCCCGGGACTAGGTTGGCCCGCCGCCGACTTGTCCGACGACTATAGGGTCGTCCCCACGACCACGGGCCAAAGTTGACCTGCCGCCGACATGTCCGACGACTATAGGGTCGTCCCCACGACCCCGGGACTAGATTGGCCCGCCACCGTCTTGTCCGACGACTATAGGGTCGCCCCCACGACCACGGGCCAAAGTTGCCCTGCAGCCGACATGTCCGACGACTATAGGGTCGTCCCCACGACCCCGGGTCTAGGTTGGCCCGCCGCCGGCTTTTCCGACGACTATAGGGTCGTCCCCACGACCCCGGGACTAGGTTGGCCATTCACCGACATGTCCGACGACTATAGGGTCGTACTCACGACCACGCGTCAAAGTTGCCCTGCCGCCGACACGTCCGACGACTATAGGGTCGTTCCCACGACCCCGGGACTAGGTTGGCCAGCCGCCGACATGTCCGACGTCTATAGGGTCGTCCCCACGACCCCGGGACCAGGTTGGCCCGCCGCCGACTTGTCCCGCCGCCGACTTGTCCCGCCGCCGACTTGTCCGACGACAATAGGGTCGTCTCCACGACCCCGGGACTAGGTTGGCCAGTCACCGACTTGTCCGACGACTATAGGGTCGTCCCCACGACTCCGGGACTAGGTTGACCCGCCGCCGACTTGTCCGACGACTATATGGTCGTCCCCACGACCCCGGGACTAGGTTGGCCCGCCGCCGACTTTTCCGACGACTATAGGGTCGCCCCCACGACCCCAGGACTAGATTGGCCCGCCACCATCATGTCCGACGACTGTAGGGTCGTCCCCACGACCACGGGACTAGATTGGCCCGCCACCATCATGTCCGACGACTATAGGGACGTCCCCACGACCACGCGACTAGGTTGGGCCGCCGCCGACTTGTCCGACGACTATAGGGTCGTCTCCACGCCCCCGGGACTAGGTTGGCCAGTCACCGACATGTCCAACGACTATATGGTCGTCTCCACGACCCCGGGACTAGGTTGGCCAGTCACCGACTTGTCCGACGACTATAGGGTCGTCCCCACGACTCCGGGACTAGGTTGACCCGCCGCCGACTTGTCCGACGACTATAGGGTCGTCCCCACGACCCCGGGACTAGGTTGGCCCGCCGCCGACTTGTCCGACGACTATAGGGTCGTCTCCACGACCCCGGGACTAGGTTGGCCAGCCGCCGACATGTCCGACGACTATAGGGTCGTCCCCACGACCACGGGCCAAAGTTGCCCTGCCGCCGACATGTCCGACGACTATAGGGTCGTCCTCACGACCACGGGCCAAAGTTGCCCTGCCGCCGACATGTCCGACGACTATAGGGTCGTCCCCACGACCGCGGGTCTAGGTTGGCCCGCCGCCGACTTGTCCGACGACTATAGGGTCGTCTCCACGACCCCGGGACTAGGTTGGCCAGCCGCCGACATGTCCGACGACTATAGGGTCGTCCCCACGACCACGGGCCAATGTTGCCCTGCCGCCGACATGTCCGACGACTATAGGGTCGTCCTCACGACCACGGGCCAAAGTTGCCCTGCCGCCGACATGTCCGACGACTATAGGGTCGTCCCCACGACCGCGGGTCTAGGTTGACCCGCCGCCGACTTGTCCGACGACTATATGGTCGTCCCCACGACCCCGGGACTAGGTTGGCCCGCCGCCGACTTTTCCGACGACTATAGGGTCGCCCCCACGACCCCGGGGCTAGATTGCCCCGGCACCGTCATGTCCGACGACTATAGGGTCGTCTCCACGACCCCGGGACTAGGTTGGCCAGTCACCGACTTGTCCGACGACTATAGGGTCGTCCCCACGACTCCGGGACTAGGTTGACCCGCCGCCGACTTGTCCGACGACTATAGGGTCGTCCCCACGACCCCGGGACTAGGTTGGCCCGCCGCCGACTTGTCCGACGACTATAGGGTCGTCTCCACGACCCCGGGACTAGGTTGGCCAGCCGCCGACATGTCCGACGACTATAGGGTCGTCCCCACGACCACGGGCCAAAGTTGCCCTGCCGCCGACATGTCCGACGACTATAGGGTCGTCCTCACGACCACGGGCCAAAGTTGCCCTGCCGCCGACATGTCCGACGACTATAGGGTCGTCCCCACGACCGCGGGTCTAGGTTGGCCCGCCGCCGACTTGTCCGACGACTATAGGGTCGTCTCCACGACCCCGGGACTAGGTTGGCCAGCCGCCGACATGTCCGACGACTATAGGGTCGTCCCCACGACCACGGGCCATTGTTGCCCTGCCGCCGACATGTCCGACGACTATAGGGTCGTCCTCACGACCACGGGCCAAAGTTGCCCTGCCGCCGACATGTCCGACGACTATAGGGTCGTCCCCACGACCGCGGGTCTAGGTTGACCCGCCGCCGACTTGTCCGACGACTATATGGTCGTCCCCACGACCCCGGGACTAGGTTGGCCCGCCGCCGACTTTTCCGACGACTATAGGGTCGCCCCCACGACCCCGGGGCTAGATTGCCCCGGCACCGTCATGTCCGACGACTATAGGGTCGTCTCCACGACCCCGGGACTAGGTTGGCCAGTCACCGACTTGTCCGACGACTATAGGGTCGTCCCCACGACTCCGGGACTAGGTTGACCCGCCGCCGACTTGTCCGACGACTATAGGGTCGTCCCCACGACCCCGGGACTAGGTTGGCCCGCCGCCGACTTGTCCGACGACTATAGGGTCGTCCCCACGAACCCGGGACTAGGTTGGCCAGTCACCGACATGTCCGACGACTATAGGGTCGTCCTCACGACCACGGGCCAAAGTTGCCCTGCCGCCGACATGTCCAACGACTATAGGGTCGTCCCCACGACCCCGGGGCTAGATTGCCCCCGGCACCGTCATGTCCGACGACTATAGGGTCGTCCCCACGACCCCGGGACCAGGTTGGCCCGCCGCCGACTTGTCCCGCCGCCGACTTGTCCCGCCGCCGACTTGTCCGACGACTATAGGGTCGTCTCCACGACCCCGGGACTAGATTGGCCCGCCACCATCATGTCCGACGACTGTAGGGTCGTCCCCACGACCACGGGACTAGGTTGGCCCGCCGCCGACTTGTCCGACGACTATAGGGTCGTCCCCACGAACCCGGGACTACGTTGGCCAGTCACCGACATGTCCGACGACTATAGGGTCGTCCCCACGACTCCGGGACTAGGTTGGCCCGCCGCCGACTTGTCCGACGACTATAGGGCCGTCCCCACGACCCCAGGACTAGATTGGCCCGCCACCATCATGTCCGACGACTGTAGGGTCGTCCCCACGACCACGGGACTAGGTTGGCCCGCCGCCGACTTGTCCGACGACTATAGGGTCGTCCCCACGAACCCGGGACTACGTTGGCCAGTCACCGGCATGTCCGACGACTATAGGGTCGTCCTCACGACCACGGGCCAAAGTTGCCCTGCCGCCGACATGTCCAACGACTATAGGGTCGTCCCCACGACCCCGGGGCTAGATTGCCCCCGGCACCGTCATGTCCGACGACTATAGGGTCGTCCCCACGACCCCGGGACCAGGTTGGCCCGCCGCCGACTTGTCCCGCCGCCGACTTGTCCCGCCGCCGACTTGTCCGACGACTATAGGGTCGTCTCCACGACCCCGGGACTAGGTTGGCCAGTCACCGACATGTCCGACGACTATAGGGTCGTCCTCACGACCACGGGCCAAAGTTGCCCTGCCGCCGACATGTCCGACGACTATAGGGTCGTCTCCACGACCCCGGCACTAGATTGGCCCGCCACCGTCATGTCCGACGACAATAGGGTCGTCCCCACGACCACGGGCCAAAGCTGGCCAGCCGCCGACATGTCCGACGACTATAGGGTCGTCCCCACGACCCCGGGACTAGGTTGGCCCGCCGCCGACTTGTCCGACGACTATAGGGTCGTCCCCACGACCACGGGCCAAAGTTGACCTGCCGCCGACATGTCCGACGACTATAGGGTCGTCCCCACGACCCCGGGACTAGATTGGCCCGCCACCGTCTTGTCCGACGACTATAGGGTCGCCCCCACGACCACGGGCCAAAGTTGCCCTGCCGCCGACATGTCCGACGACTATAGGGTCGTCCCCACGACCCCGGGTCTAGGTTGGCCCGCCGCCGACTTTTCCGACGACTATAGGGTCGTCCCCACGACCCCGGGACTAGGTTGGCCATTCACCGACATGTCCGACGACTATAGGGTCGTCCTCACGACCACGCGTCAAAGTTGCCCTGCCGCCGACACGTCCGACGACTATAGGGTCGTTCCCACGACCCCGGGACTAGGTTGGCCAGCCGCCGACATGTCCGACGTCTATAGGGTCGTCCCCACGACCCCGGGACCAGGTTGGCCCGCCGCCGACTTGTCCCGCCGCCGACTTGTCCCGCCGCCGACTTGTCCGACGACAATAGGGTCGTCTCCACGACCCCGGGACTAGGTTGGCCAGTCACCGACTTGTCCGACGACTATAGGGTCGTCCCCACGACTCCGGGACTAGGTTGACCCGCCGCCGACTTGTCCGACGACTATATGGTCGTCCCCACGACCCCGGGACTAGGTTGGCCCGCCGCCGACTTTTCCGACGACTATAGGGTCGCCCCCACGACCCCAGGAATAGATTGGCCCGCCACCATCATGTCCGACGACTATAGGGTCGTCCCCACGACCCCGGGCCAAAGCTGGCCAGCCGCCAACATGTCCGACGACTATAGGGTCGTCCCCACGACCCCGGGACTAGGTTGGCCAGCCGCCGACATGTCCGACGACTATACGGCCGTCCCCACGACCACGGGACTAGGTTGGCCCGCCGCCGACTTGTCCGACGACTATAGGGTCGTCCCCACGAACCCGGGACTACGTTGGCCAGTCACCGGCATGTCCGACGACTATAGGGTCGCCCCCACGACCACGGGCCAAAGTTGCCGTGCCGCCGACATGTCCGACGACTATAGGGTCGTCCCCATGACCCCGGGACTAGGTTGGCCAGCCGCCGACATGTCCGACGACTATAGGGTCGTCCCCACGACCACGGGCCAAAGCTGGCCAGCCGCCGACATGTCCGACGACTATAGGGTCGTCTCCACGACCCCGGCACTAGATTGGCCCGCCACCGTCATGTCCGACGACAATAGGGTCGTCCCCACGACCACGGGCCAAAGCTGGCCAGCCGCCGACATGTCCGACGACTATAGGGTCGTCCCCACGACCCCGGGACTAGGTTGGCCCGCCGCCGACTTGTCCGACGACTATAGGGTCGTCCCCACGACCACGGGCCAAAGTTGACCTGCCGCCGACATGTCCGACGACTATAGGGTCGTCCCCACGACCCCGGGACTAGATTGGCCCGCCACCGTCTTGTCCGACGACTATAGGGTCGCCCCCACGACCACGGGCCAAAGTTGCCCTGCAGCCGACATGTCCGACGACTATAGGGTCGTCCCCACGACCCCGGGTCTAGGTTGGCCCGCCGCCGGCTTTTCCGACGACTATAGGGTCGTCCCCACGACCCCGGGACTAGGTTGGCCATTCACCGACATGTCCGACGACTATAGGGTCGTACTCACGACCACGCGTCAAAGTTGCCCTGCCGCCGACACGTCCGACGACTATAGGGTCGTTCCCACGACCCCGGGACTAGGTTGGCCAGCCGCCGACATGTCCGACGTCTATAGGGTCGTCCCCACGACCCCGGGACCAGGTTGGCCCGCCGCCGACTTGTCCCGCCGCCGACTTGTCCCGCCGCCGACTTGTCCGACGACAATAGGGTCGTCTCCACGACCCCGGGACTAGGTTGGCCAGTCACCGACTTGTCCGACGACTATAGGGTCGTCCCCACGACTCCGGGACTAGGTTGACCCGCCGCCGACTTGTCCGACGACTATATGGTCGTCCCCACGACCCCGGGACTAGGTTGGCCCGCCGCCGACTTTTCCGACGACTATAGGGTCGCCCCCACGACCCCAGGACTAGATTGGCCCGCCACCATCATGTCCGACGACTGTAGGGTCGTCCCCACGACCACGGGACTAGATTGGCCCGCCACCATCATGTCCGACGACTATAGGGACGTCCCCACGACCACGCGACTAGGTTGGGCCGCCGCCGACTTGTCCGACGACTATAGGGTCGTCTCCACGCCCCCGGGACTAGGTTGGCCAGTCACCGACATGTCCAACGACTATATGGTCGTCTCCACGACCCCGGGACTAGGTTGGCCAGTCACCGACTTGTCCGACGACTATAGGGTCGTCCCCACGACTCCGGGACTAGGTTGACCCGCCGCCGACTTGTCCGACGACTATAGGGTCGTCCCCACGACCCCGGGACTAGGTTGGCCCGCCGCCGACTTGTCCGACGACTATAGGGTCGTCTCCACGACCCCGGGACTAGGTTGGCCAGCCGCCGACATGTCCGACGACTATAGGGTCGTCCCCACGACCACGGGCCAAAGTTGCCCTGCCGCCGACATGTCCGACGACTATAGGGTCGTCCTCACGACCACGGGCCAAAGTTGCCCTGCCGCCGACATGTCCGACGACTATAGGGTCGTCCCCACGACCGCGGGTCTAGGTTGGCCCGCCGCCGACTTGTCCGACGACTATAGGGTCGTCTCCACGACCCCGGGACTAGGTTGGCCAGCCGCCGACATGTCCGACGACTATAGGGTCGTCCCCACGACCACGGGCCAATGTTGCCCTGCCGCCGACATGTCCGACGACTATAGGGTCGTCCTCACGACCACGGGCCAAAGTTGCCCTGCCGCCGACATGTCCGACGACTATAGGGTCGTCCCCACGACCGCGGGTCTAGGTTGACCCGCCGCCGACTTGTCCGACGACTATATGGTCGTCCCCACGACCCCGGGACTAGGTTGGCCCGCCGCCGACTTTTCCGACGACTATAGGGTCGCCCCCACGACCCCGGGGCTAGATTGCCCCGGCACCGTCATGTCCGACGACTATAGGGTCGTCTCCACGACCCCGGGACTAGGTTGGCCAGTCACCGACTTGTCCGACGACTATAGGGTCGTCCCCACGACTCCGGGACTAGGTTGACCCGCCGCCGACTTGTCCGACGACTATAGGGTCGTCCCCACGACCCCGGGACTAGGTTGGCCCGCCGCCGACTTGTCCGACGACTATAGGGTCGTCCCCACGAACCCGGGACTAGGTTGGCCAGTCACCGACATGTCCGACGACTATAGGGTCGTCCTCACGACCACGGGCCAAAGTTGCCCTGCCGCCGACATGTCCAACGACTATAGGGTCGTCCCCACGACCCCGGGGCTAGATTGCCCCCGGCACCGTCATGTCCGACGACTATAGGGTCGTCCCCACGACCCCGGGACCAGGTTGGCCCGCCGCCGACTTGTCCCGCCGCCGACTTGTCCCGCCGCCGACTTGTCCCGCCGCCGACTTGTCCGACGACTATAGGGTCGTCTCCACGACCCCGGGACTAGGTTGGCCAGTCACCGACATGTCCGACGACTATAGGGTCGTCCCCACGACTCCGGGACTAGGTTGGCCCGCCGCCGACTTGTCCGACGACTATAGGGCCGTCCCCACGACCCCAGGACTAGATTGGCCCGCCACCATCATGTCCGACGACTGTAGGGTCGTCCCCACGACCACGGGACTAGGTTGGCCCGCCGCCGACTTGTCCGACGACTATAGGGTCGTCCCCACGAACCCGGGACTACGTTGGCCAGTCACCGGCATGTCCGACGACTATAGGGTCGTCCTCACGACCACGGGCCAAAGTTGCCCTGCCGCCGACATGTCCAACGACTATAGGGTCGTCCCCACGACCCCGGGGCTAGATTGCCCCCGGCACCGTCATGTCCGACGACTATAGGGTCGTCCCCACGACCCCGGGACCAGGTTGGCCCGCCGCCGACTTGTCCCGCCGCCGACTTGTCCCGCCGCCGACTTGTCCGACGACTATAGGGTCGTCTCCACGACCCCGGGACTAGGTTGGCCAGTCACCGACATGTCCGACGACTATAGGGTCGTCCTCACGACCACGGGCCAAAGTTGCCCTGCCGCCGACATGTCCGACGACTATAGGGTCGTCTCCACGACCCGGGCACTAGATTGGCCCGCCACCGTCATGTCCGACGACAATAGGGTCGTCCCCACGACCACGGGCCAAAGCTGGCCAGCCGCCGACATGTCCGACGACTATAGGGTCGTCCCCACGACCCCGGGACTAGGTTGGCCCGCCGCCGACTTGTCCGACGACTATAGGGTCGTCCCCACGACCACGGGCCAAAGTTGACCTGCCGCCGACATGTCCGACGACTATAGGGTCGTCCCCACGACCCCGGGACTAGATTGGCCCGCCACCGTCTTGTCCGACGACTATAGGGTCGCCCCCACGACCACGGGCCAAAGTTGCCCTGCCGCCGACATGTCCGACGACTATAGGGTCGTCCCCACGACCCCGGGTCTAGGTTGGCCCGCCGCCGACTTTTCCGACGACTATAGGGTCGTCCCCACGACCCCGGGACTAGGTTGGCCATTCACCGACATGTCCGACGACTATAGGGTCGTCCTCACGACCACGCGTCAAAGTTGCCCTGCCGCCGACACGTCCGACGACTATAGGGTCGTTCCCACGACCCCGGGACTAGGTTGGCCAGCCGCCGACATGTCCGACGTCTATAGGGTCGTCCCCACGACCCCGGGACCAGGTTGGCCCGCCGCCGACTTGTCCCGCCGCCGACTTGTCCGACGACAATAGGGTCGTCTCCACGACCCCGGGACTAGGTTGGCCAGTCACCGACTTGTCCGACGACTATAGGGTCGTCCCCACGACTCCGGGACTAGGTTGACCCGCCGCCGACTTGTCCGACGACTATATGGTCGTCCCCACGACCCCGGGACTAGGTTGGCCCGCCGCCGACTTTTCCGACGACTATAGGGTCGCCCCCACGACCCCAGGACTAGATTGGCCCGCCACCATCATGTCCGACGACTATAGGGTCGTCCCCACGACCCCGGGCCAAAGCTGGCCAGCCGCCAACATGTCCGACGACTATAGGGTCGTCCCCACGACCCCGGGACTAGGTTGGCCAGCCGCCGACATGTCCGACGACTATACGGCCGTCCCCACGACCACGGGACTAGGTTGGCCCGCCGCCGACTTGTCCGACGACTATAGGGTCGTCCCCACGAACCCGGGACTACGTTGGCCAGTCACCGGCATGTCCGACGACTATAGGGTCGCCCCCACGACCACGGGCCAAAGTTGCCGTGCCGCCGACATGTCCGACGACTATAGGGTCGTCCCCATGACCCCGGGACTAGGTTGGCCAGCCGCCGACATGTCCGACGACTATAGGGTCGTCCCCACGACCACGGGCCAAAGCTGGCCAGCCGCCGACATGTCCGACGACTATAGGGTCGTCTCCACGACCCCGGCACTAGATTGGCCCGCCACCGTCATGTCCGACGACAATAGGGTCGTCCCCACGACCACGGGCCAAAGCTGGCCAGCCGCCGACATGTCCGACGACTATAGGGTCGTCCCCACGACCCCGGGACTAGGTTGGCCCGCCGCCGACTTGTCCGACGACTATAGGGTCGTCCCCACGACCACGGGCCAAAGTTGACCTGCCGCCGACATGTCCGACGACTATAGGGTCGTCCCCACGACCCCGGGACTAGATTGGCCCGCCACCGTCTTGTCCGACGACTATAGGGTCGCCCCCACGACCACGGGCCAAAGTTGCCCTGCAGCCGACATGTCCGACGACTATAGGGTCGTCCCCACGACCCCGGGTCTAGGTTGGCCCGCCGCCGGCTTTTCCGACGACTATAGGGTCGTCCCCACGACCCCGGGACTAGGTTGGCCATTCACCGACATGTCCGACGACTATAGGGTCGTACTCACGACCACGCGTCAAAGTTGCCCTGCCGCCGACACGTCCGACGACTATAGGGTCGTTCCCACGACCCCGGGACTAGGTTGGCCAGCCGCCGACATGTCCGACGTCTATAGGGTCGTCCCCACGACCCCGGGACCAGGTTGGCCCGCCGCCGACTTGTCCCGCCGCCGACTTGTCCCGCCGCCGACTTGTCCGACGACAATAGGGTCGTCTCCACGACCCCGGGACTAGGTTGGCCAGTCACCGACTTGTCCGACGACTATAGGGTCGTCCCCACGACTCCGGGACTAGGTTGACCCGCCGCCGACTTGTCCGACGACTATATGGTCGTCCCCACGACCCCGGGACTAGGTTGGCCCGCCGCCGACTTTTCCGACGACTATAGGGTCGCCCCCACGACCCCAGGACTAGATTGGCCCGCCACCATCATGTCCGACGACTGTAGGGTCGTCCCCACGACCACGGGACTAGATTGGCCCGCCACCATCATGTCCGACGACTATAGGGACGTCCCCACGACCACGCGACTAGGTTGGGCCGCCGCCGACTTGTCCGACGACTATAGGGTCGTCTCCACGCCCCCGGGACTAGGTTGGCCAGTCACCGACATGTCCAACGACTATATGGTCGTCTCCACGACCCCGGGACTAGGTTGGCCAGTCACCGACTTGTCCGACGACTATAGGGTCGTCCCCACGACTCCGGGACTAGGTTGACCCGCCGCCGACTTGTCCGACGACTATAGGGTCGTCCCCACGACCCCGGGACTAGGTTGGCCCGCCGCCGACTTGTCCGACGACTATAGGGTCGTCTCCACGACCCCGGGACTAGGTTGGCCAGCCGCCGACATGTCCGACGACTATAGGGTCGTCCCCACGACCACGGGCCAAAGTTGCCCTGCCGCCGACATGTCCGACGACTATAGGGTCGTCCTCACGACCACGGGCCAAAGTTGCCCTGCCGCCGACATGTCCGACGACTATAGGGTCGTCCCCACGACCGCGGGTCTAGGTTGGCCCGCCGCCGACTTGTCCGACGACTATAGGGTCGTCTCCACGACCCCGGGACTAGGTTGGCCAGCCGCCGACATGTCCGACGACTATAGGGTCGTCCCCACGACCACGGGCCAATGTTGCCCTGCCGCCGACATGTCCGACGACTATAGGGTCGTCCTCACGACCACGGGCCAAAGTTGCCCTGCCGCCGACATGTCCGACGACTATAGGGTCGTCCCCACGACCGCGGGTCTAGGTTGACCCGCCGCCGACTTGTCCGACGACTATATGGTCGTCCCCACGACCCCGGGACTAGGTTGGCCCGCCGCCGACTTTTCCGACGACTATAGGGTCGCCCCCACGACCCCGGGGCTAGATTGCCCCGGCACCGTCATGTCCGACGACTATAGGGTCGTCTCCACGACCCCGGGACTAGGTTGGCCAGTCACCGACTTGTCCGACGACTATAGGGTCGTCCCCACGACTCCGGGACTAGGTTGACCCGCCGCCGACTTGTCCGACGACTATAGGGTCGTCCCCACGACCCCGGGACTAGGTTGGCCCGCCGCCGACTTGTCCGACGACTATAGGGTCGTCCCCACGAACCCGGGACTAGGTTGGCCAGTCACCGACATGTCCGACGACTATAGGGTCGTCCTCACGACCACGGGCCAAAGTTGCCCTGCCGCCGACATGTCCAACGACTATAGGGTCGTCCCCACGACCCCGGGGCTAGATTGCCCCCGGCACCGTCATGTCCGACGACTATAGGGTCGTCCCCACGACCCCGGGACCAGGTTGGCCCGCCGCCGACTTGTCCCGCCGCCGACTTGTCCCGCCGCCGACTTGTCCGACGACTATAGGGTCGTCTCCACGACCCCGGGACTAGGTTGGCCAGTCACCGACATGTCCGACGACTATAGGGTCGTCCCCACGACTCCGGGACTAGGTTGGCCCGCCGCCGACTTGTCCGACGAATATAGGGCCGTCCCCACGACCCCAGGACTAGATTGGCCCGCCACCATCATGTCCGACGACTGTAGGGTCGTCCCCACGACCACGGGACTAGGTTGGCCCGCCGCCGACTTGTCCGACGACTATAGGGTCGTCCCCACGAACCCGGGACTACGTTGGCCAGTCACCGGCATGTCCGACGACTATAGGGTCGTCCTCACGACCACGGGCCAAAGTTGCCCTGCCGCCGACATGTCCAACGACTATAGGGTCGTCCCCACGACCCCGGGGCTAGATTGCCCCCGGCACCGTCATGTCCGACGACTATAGGGTCGTCCCCACGACCCCGGGACCAGGTTGGCCCGCCGCCGACTTGTCCCGCCGCCGACTTATCCCGCCGCCGACTTGTCCGACGACTATAGGGTCGTCTCCACGACCCCGGGACTAGGTTGGCCAGTCACCGACATGTCCGACGACTATAGGGTCGTCCTCACGACCACGGGCCAAAGTTGCCCTGCCGCCGACATGTCCGACGACTATAGGGTCGTCCCCACGACCGCGGGTCTAGGTTGGCCCGCCGCCGACTTTTCCGACGACTATAGGGTCGCCCCCACGACCCCAGGACTAGATTGGCCCGCCACCATCATGTCCGACGACTATAGGGTCGTCCCCACGACCCCGGGCCAAAGCTGGCTAGCCGCCAACATGTCCGACGACTATAGGGTCGTCCCCACGACCCCGGGACTAGGTTGGCCAGCCGCCGACTTGTCCGACGACTATAGGGTCGTCCCCACGACTCCGGGACTAGGTTGGCCCGCCGCCGACTTGTCCGACGACTATAGGGTCGTCCCCACGAACCCGGGACTACGTTGGCCAGTCACCGGCATGTCCGACGACTATAGGGTCGCCCCCACGACCACGGGCCAAAGTTGCCGTGCCGCCGACATGTCCGACGACTATAGGGTCGTCCCCACGACCCCGGGACTAGGTTGGCCATTCACCGACATGTCCGACGACTATAGGGTCGTCCTCACGACCACGCGTCAAAGTTGCCCTGCCGCCGACACGTCCGACGACTATAGGGACGTCCCCACGACCACGCGACTAGGTTGGGCCGCCGCCGACTTGTCCGACGACTATAGGGTCGTCTCCACGCCCCCGGGACTAGGTTGGCCAGTCACCGACATGTCCAACGACTATATGGTCGTCTCCACGACCCCGGGACTAGGTTGGCCAGTCACCGACTTGTCCGACGACTATAGGGTCGTCCCCACGACTCCGGGACTAGGTTGACCCGCCGCCGACTTGTCCGACGACTATAGGGTCGTCCCCACGACCCCGGGACTAGGTTGGCCCGCCGCCGACTTGTCCGACGACTATAGGGTCGTCTCCACGACCCCGGGACTAGGTTGGCCAGCCGCCGACATGTCCGACGACTATAGGGTCGTCCCCACGACCACGGGCCAAAGTTGCCCTGCCGCCGACATGTCCGACGACTATAGGGTCGTCCTCACGACCACGGGCCAAAGTTGCCCTGCCGCCGACATGTCCGACGACTATAGGGTCGTCCCCACGACCGCGGGTCTAGGTTGGCCCGCCGCCGACTTGTCCGACGACTATAGGGTCGTCTCCACGACCCCGGGACTAGGTTGGCCAGCCGCCGACATGTCCGACGACTATAGGGTCGTCCCCACGACCACGGGCCAATGTTGCCCTGCCGCCGACATGTCCGACGACTATAGGGTCGTCCTCACGACCACGGGCCAAAGTTGCCCTGCCGCCGACATGTCCGACGACTATAGGGTCGTCCCCACGACCGCGGGTTTAGGTTGGCCCGCCGCCGACTTGTCCGACGACTATAGGGTCGTCTCCACGACCCCGGGACTAGGTTGGCCAGCCGCCGACATGTCCGACGACTATAGGGTCGTCCCCACGACCACGGGCCAAAGTTGCCCTGCCGCCGACATGTCCGACGACTGTAGGGTCGTCCCCACGACCACGGAAATAGATTGGCCCGCCACCATCATGTCCGACGACTATAGGGACGTCCCCACGACCACGCGACTAGGTTGGGCCGCCGCCGACTTGTCCGACGACTATAGGGTCGTCTCCACGCCCCCGGGACTAGGTTGGCCAGTCACCGACATGTCCAACGACTATATGGTCGTCTCCACGACCCCGGGACTAGGTTGGCCAGTCACCGACTTGTCCGACGACTATAGGGTCGTCCCCACGACTCCGGGACTAGGTTGACCCGCCGCCGACTTGTCCGACGACTATAGGGTCGTCCCCACGACCCCGGGACTAGGTTGGCCCGCCGCCGACTTGTCCGACGACTATAGGGTCGTCTCCACGACCCCGGGACTAGGTTGGCCAGCCGCCGACATGTCCGACGACTATAGGGTCGTCCCCACGACCACGGGCCAAAGTTGCCCTGCCGCCGGCATGTCCGACGACTATAGGGTCGTCCTCACGACCACGGGCCAAAGTTGCCCTGCCGCCGACATGTCCGACGACTATAGGGTCGTCCCCACGACCGCGGGTCTAGGTTGGCCCGCCGCCGACTTGTCCGACGACTATAGGGTCGTCTCCACGACCCCGGGACTAGGTTGGCCAGCCGCCGACATGTCCGACGACTATAGGGTCGTCCCCACGACCACGGGCCAATGTTGCCCTGCCGCCGACATGTCCGACGACTATAGGGTCGTCCTCACGACCACGGGCCAAAGTTGCCCTGCCGCCGACATGTCCGACGACTATAGGGTCGTCCCCACGACCGCGGGTCTAGGTTGACCCGCCGCCGACTTGTCCGACGACTATATGGTCGTCCCCACGACCCCGGGACTAGGTTGGCCCGCCGCCGACTTTTCCGACGACTATAGGGTCGCCCCCACGACCCCGGGGCTAGATTGCCCCGGCACCGTCATGTCCGACGACTATAGGGTCGTCTCCACGACCCCGGGACTAGGTTGGCCAGTCACCGACTTGTCCGACGACTATAGGGTCGTCCCCACGACTCCGGGACTAGGTTGACCCGCCGCCGACTTGTCCGACGACTATAGGGTCGTCCCCACGACCCCGGGACTAGGTTGGCCCGCCGCCGTCTTGTCCGACGAATATAGGGTCGTCCCCACGACCACGGGCCAAAGTTGCCCTGCCGCCGACATGTCCGACGACTATAGGGTCGTCCCCACGACCACGGGCCAAAGCTGGCCAGCCGCCGACATGTCCGACGACTATAGGGTCGTATCCACGACCCCGGGACTAGGTTGGCCAGCCGCCGACATGTCCGACGACTATAGGGTCGTCCCCACGACCACGGGCCAAAGTTGCCCTGCCGCCGACATGTCCGACGACTATAGGGACGTCCCTGCCACCCCGGGACTAGGTTGCCCAGCCGCCGACATATCCGACGTCTATAGGGTCGTCCCCACGACCCCGGGGCTAGATTGCCCCGGCACCGTCATGTCCGACGACTATAGGGTCGTCCCCACGACCGCGGGACTAGGTTGGCCCGCCGCCGACTTATCCGACGTCTATAGGGTCGTCCCCACGACCACGTGCCAATGTTGCCATGCCGCCGACATGTCCGACGACTATAGGGTCGTCCCCACGACCCCGGGACTAGGTTGGCCCGCCGCCGACATGTCCGACGACTATAGGGTCGTCCCCACGCCCCGGGACTAGGTTGGCCAGTCACCGACATGTCCGACGACTATAGGGTCGTCCCCACGACTCCGGGACTAGGTTGGCCCGCCGCCGACTTGTCCGACGACTATAGGGCCGTCCCCACGACCCCAGGACTAGATTGGCCCGCCACCATCATGTCCGACGACTGTAGGGTCGTCCCCACGACCACGGGACTAGGTTGGCCCGCCGCCGACTTGTCCGACGTCTAAAGGGTCGTCCCCACGACCCCGGGGCTAGATTGCCCCCG
This sequence comes from Andrena fulva, assembly GCA_946251845.1. Taxonomy (NCBI): domain Eukaryota; kingdom Metazoa; phylum Arthropoda; class Insecta; order Hymenoptera; family Andrenidae; genus Andrena; species Andrena fulva. The sequence continues at coordinate 413,054 of CAMITZ010000126.1, read as the reverse complement.
GCACCGTCATGTCCGACGACTATAGGGTCGTCCCCACGACCCCGGGACCAGGTTGGCCCGCCGCCGACTTGTCCGACGACTATAGGGTCGTCTCCACGACCCCGGGACTAGGTTGGCCAGTCACCGACATGTCCGACGACTATAGGGTCGTCCCCACGACTCCGGGACTAGGTTGGCCCGCCGCCGACTTGTCCGACGACTATAGGGCCGTCCCCACGACCCCAGGACTAGATTGGCCCGCCACCATCATGTCCGACGACTGTAGGGTCGTCCCCACGACCACGGGACTAGGTTGGCCCGCCGCCGACTTGTCCGACGACTATAGGGTCGTCCCCACGAACCCGGGACTAGGTTGGCCAGTCACCGACATGTCCGACGACTATAGGGTCGTCCTCACGACCACGGGCCAAAGTTGCCCTGCCGCCGACATGTCCAACGACTATAGGGTCGTCCCCACGACCCCGGGACTAGGTTGGCCAGCCTCCGACATATCCGACGACTATAGGGTCGTCCCCACGACCACGGGCCAAAGTTGACCTACCGCCGACATGTCCGACGACTATAGGGTCGTCCGCACGACCCCGGGACTAGATTGGCCCGCCACCGTCATGTCCGACGACAATAGGGTCGTCCCCACGACCACGGGCCAAAGCTGGCCCGCCGCCGACATGTCCGACGACTATAGGGTCGTCTCCACGACCCCAGGACTAGATTGGCCTGCCACCATCATGTCCGACGACTGTAGGGTCGTCCCCACGACCACGGGACTAGGTTGGCCCGCCGCCGACTTGTCCGACGACTATAGGGTCGTCCCCACGAACCCGGGACTAGGTTGGCCAGTCACCGACATGTCCGACGACTATAGGGTCGTCCTCACGACCACGGGCCAAAGTTGCCCTGCCGCCGACATGTCCAACGACTATAGGGTCGTCCCCACGACCCCGGGACTAGGTTGGCCAGCCTCCGACATATCCGACGACTATAGGGTCGTCCCCACGACCACGGGCCAAAGTTGACCTACTGCCGACTTGTCCGACGACTATAGGGTCGTCTCCACGACCCCGGGACTAGGTTGGCCCGCCACCGTCATGTCCGACGACAATAGGGTCGTCCCCACGACCACGGGCCAAAGCTGGCCCGCCGCCGACATGTCCGACGACTATAGGGTCGTCTCCACGACCCCGGGACTAGATTGGCCCGCCACCATCATGTCCGACGACTATAGGGACGTCCCCACGACCACGGGACTAGGATGACCCGCCGCCGACTTTTCCGACGACTATAGGGTCGTCCCCACGAACCCGGGACTAGGTTGGCCAGTCACCGACATGTCCGACGACTATAGGGTCGTCCTCACGACCACGGGCCAAAGTTGCCCTGCCGCCGACATGTCCGACGACTATAGGGACGTCCCCACGACCACGGGACTAGGTTGGCCCGCCGCCGACTTGTCCGACGACTATAGGGTCGTGCCTACCACGCCGGGACTAGGATGACCCGCCGCCGACTTTTCCGACGACTATAGGGTCGTCCCCACGAACCCGGGTCTAGGTTGGCCAGCCGCCGACATGTCCGACGACTATAGGGTCGTCCCCACGACCACGGGCCAAAGTTGCCCTGCCGCCGACATGTCCGACGACTATAGGGTCGTCCTCACGCCCACGGGCCAAAGTTGCCCTGCCGCCGACATGTCCGACGACTATAGGTTCGTCCCCACGACCCCGGGACTAGGTTGGCCAGTCACCGACATGTCCGACGACTATAGGGTCGTCCTCACGACCACGGGCCAAAGTTGCCCTGCCGCCGACATGTCCGACGACTATAGGGTCGTCCCCACGACCCCGGGACTAGGTTGGCCAGCCTCCGACATATCCGACGACTATAGGGTCGTCCCCACGACCACGGGCCAAAGTTGACCTGCCGCCGACATGTCCGACGACTATAGGGTCGTCCCCACGACCACGGGTCTAGGTTGGCCCGCCGCCGACTTTTCCGACGACTATAGGGTCGCCCCCACGACCCCAGGACTAGATTGGCCCGCCACCATCATGTCCGACGACTATAGGGTCGTCCCCACGATCACGGGCCAAAGCTGGCCAGCCGCCGACATGTCCGACGACTATAGGGTCGTCTCCACGACCCCGGGACTAGGTTGGCCAGCCGCCGACATGTCCGACGACTATAGGGTCGTCCCCACGACCACGGGCCAAAGCTGGCCAGCCGCCGACATGTCCGACGACTATAGGGTCGTCTCCACGACCCCGGCACTAGAATGGCCCGCCACCGTCATGTCCGACGACTATAGGGTCGTCCCCACGACCCCCGGACCAGATTGGCCCGCCACCATCATGTCCGACGACTATAGGGACGTCCCCACGACCCCGGGTCTAGATTGCCCCGGCACCGTCACGTCCGACGACTATAGGGTCGTCTCCACGACCCCGGGACTAGGTTGGCCAGTCACCGGCATGTCCGACGACTATAGGGTCGTCCCCACGACCCCGGGCCAAATTTGCGCTGCCGCCGACATGTCCGACGACTATAGGGTCGTCCCCACGACCCCGGGCCAAAGCTGGCCAGCCGCCAACATGTCCGACGACTATAGGGTCGTCCCCACGACCCCGGGACTAGGTTGGCCAGTCACCGACATGTCCGACGACTATAGGGTCGTCCTCACGACCACGGGCCAAAGTTGCCCTGCCGCCGACATGTCCGACGACTATAGGGTCGTCCCCACGACCGCGGGTCTAGGTTGGCCCGCCGCCGACTTTTCCGACGACTATAGGGTCGCCCCCACGACCCCAGGACTAGATTGGCCCGCCACCATCATGTCCGACGACTATAGGGTCGTCCCCACGACCCCGGGCCAAAGCTGGCCAGCCGCCAACATGTCCGACGACTATAGGGTCGTCCCCACGACCCCGGGACTAGGTTGGCCAGCCGCCGACATGTCCGACGACTATACGGCCGTCCCCACGACCACGGGACTAGGTTGGCCCGCCGCCGACTTGTCCGACGACTATAGGGTCGTCCCCACGAACCCGGGACTACGTTGGCCAGTCACCGGCATGTCCGACGACTATAGGGTCGCCCCCACGACCACGGGCCAAAGTTGCCGTGCCGCCGACATGTCCGACGACTATAGGGTCGTCCCCATGACCCCGGGACTAGGTTGGCCAGCCGCCGACATGTCCCACGACTATAGGGTCGTCCCCACGACCACGGGCCAAAGCTGGCCAGCCGCCGACATGTCCGACGACTATAGGGTCGTCTCCACGACCCCGGCACTAGATTGGCCCGCCACCGTCATGTCCGACGACAATAGGGTCGTCCCCACGACCACGGGCCAAAGCTGGCCAGCCGCCGACATGTCCGACGACTATAGGGTCGTCCCCACGACCCCGGGACTAGGTTGGCCCGCCGCCGACTTGTCCGACGACTATAGGGTCGTCCCCACGACCACGGGCCAAAGTTGACCTGCCGCCGACATGTCCGACGACTATAGGGTCGTCCCCACGACCCCGGGACTAGATTGGCCCGCCACCGTCTTGTCCGACGACTATAGGGTCGCCCCCACGACCACGGGCCAAAGTTGCCCTGCCGCCGACATGTCCGACGACTATAGGGTCGTCCCCACGACCCCGGGTCTAGGTTGGCCCGCCGCCGACTTTTCCGACGACTATAGGGTCGTCCCCACGACCCCGGGACTAGGTTGGCCATTCACCGACATGTCCGACGACTATAGGGTCGTCCTCACGACCACGCGTCAAAGTTGCCCTGCCGCCGACACGTCCGACGACTATAGGGTCGTTCCCACGACCCCGGGACTAGGTTGGCCAGCCGCCGACATGTCCGACGTCTATAGGGTCGTCCCCACGACCCCGGGACCAGGTTGGCCCGCCGCCGACTTGTCCCGCCGCCGACTTGTCCCGCCGCCGACTTGTCCGACGACAATAGGGTCGTCTCCACGACCCCGGGACTAGGTTGGCCAGTCACCGACTTGTCCGACGACTATAGGGTCGTCCCCACGACTCCGGGACTAGGTTGACCCGCCGCCGACTTGTCCGACGACTATATGGTCGTCCCCACGACCCCGGGACTAGGTTGGCCCGCCGCCGACTTTTCCGACGACTATAGGGTCGCCCCCACGACCCCAGGACTAGATTGGCCCGCCACCATCATGTCCGACGACTATAGGGTCGTCCCCACGACCCCGGGCCAAAGCTGGCCAGCCGCCAACATGTCCGACGACTATAGGGTCGTCCCCACGACCCCGGGACTAGGTTGGCCAGCCGCCGACATGTCCGACGACTATACGGCCGTCCCCACGACCACGGGACTAGGTTGGCCCGCCGCCGACTTGTCCGACGACTATAGGGTCGTCCCCACGAACCCGGGACTACGTTGGCCAGTCACCGGCATGTCCGACGACTATAGGGTCGTACTCACGACCACGCGTCAAAGTTGCCCTGCCGCCGACACGTCCGACGACTATAGGGTCGTTCCCACGACCCCGGGACTAGGTTGGCCAGCCGCCGACATGTCCGACGTCTATAGGGTCGTCCCCACGACCCCGGGACCAGGTTGGCCCGCCGCCGACTTGTCCCGCCGCCGACTTGTCCGACGACAATAGGGTCGTCTCCACGACCCCGGGACTAGGTTGGCCAGTCACCGACTTGTCCGACGACTATAGGGTCGTCCCCACGACTCCGGGACTAGGTTGACCCGCCGCCGACTTGTCCGACGACTATATGGTCGTCCCCACGACCCCGGGACTAGGTTGGCCCGCCGCCGACTTTTCCGACGACTATAGGGTCGCCCCCACGACCCCAGGACTAGATTGGCCCGCCACCATCATGTCCGACGACTGTAGGGTCGTCCCCACGACCACGGGACTAGATTGGCCCGCCACCATCATGTCCGACGACTATAGGGACGTCCCCACGACCACGCGACTAGGTTGGGCCGCCGCCGACTTGTCCGACGACTATAGGGTCGTCTCCACGCCCCCGGGACTAGGTTGGCCAGTCACCGACATGTCCAACGACTATATGGTCGTCTCCACGACCCCGGGACTAGGTTGGCCAGTCACCGACTTGTCCGACGACTATAGGGTCGTCCCCACGACTCCGGGACTAGGTTGACCCGCCGCCGACTTGTCCGACGACTATAGGGTCGTCCCCACGACCCCGGGACTAGGTTGGCCCGCCGCCGACTTGTCCGACGACTATAGGGTCGTCTCCACGACCCCGGGACTAGGTTGGCCAGCCGCCGACATGTCCGACGACTATAGGGTCGTCCCCACGACCACGGGCCAAAGTTGCCCTGCCGCCGACATGTCCGACGACTATAGGGTCGTCCTCACGACCACGGGCCAAAGTTGCCCTGCCGCCGACATGTCCGACGACTATAGGGTCGTCCCCACGACCGCGGGTCTAGGTTGGCCCGCCGCCGACTTGTCCGACGACTATAGGGTCGTCTCCACGACCCCGGGACTAGGTTGGCCAGCCGCCGACATGTCCGACGACTATAGGGTCGTCCCCACGACCACGGGCCAATGTTGCCCTGCCGCCGACATGTCCGACGACTATAGGGTCGTCCTCACGACCACGGGCCAAAGTTGCCCTGCCGCCGACATGTCCGACGACTATAGGGTCGTCCCCACGACCGCGGGTCTAGGTTGACCCGCCGCCGACTTGTCCGACGACTATATGGTCGTCCCCACGACCCCGGGACTAGGTTGGCCCGCCGCCGACTTTTCCGACGACTATAGGGTCGCCCCCACGACCCCGGGGCTAGATTGCCCCGGCACCGTCATGTCCGACGACTATAGGGTCGTCTCCACGACCCCGGGACTAGGTTGGCCAGTCACCGACTTGTCCGACGACTATAGGGTCGTCCCCACGACTCCGGGACTAGGTTGACCCGCCGCCGACTTGTCCGACGACTATAGGGTCGTCCCCACGACCCCGGGACTAGGTTGGCCCGCCGCCGACTTGTCCGACGACTATAGGGTCGTCCCCACGAACCCGGGACTAGGTTGGCCAGTCACCGACATGTCCGACGACTATAGGGTCGTCCTCACGACCACGGGCCAAAGTTGCCCTGCCGCCGACATGTCCAACGACTATAGGGTCGTCCCCACGACCCCGGGGCTAGATTGCCCCCGGCACCGTCATGTCCGACGACTATAGGGTCGTCCCCACGACCCCGGGACCAGGTTGGCCCGCCGCCGACTTGTCCCGCCGCCGACTTGTCCCGCCGCCGACTTGTCCCGCCGCCGACTTGTCCGACGACTATAGGGTCGTCTCCACGACCCCGGGACTAGGTTGGCCAGTCACCGACATGTCCGACGACTATAGGGTCGTCCCCACGACTCCGGGACTAGGTTGGCCCGCCGCCGACTTGTCCGACGACTATAGGGCCGTCCCCACGACCCCAGGACTAGATTGGCCCGCCACCATCATGTCCGACGACTGTAGGGTCGTCCCCACGACCACGGGACTAGGTTGGCCCGCCGCCGAATTGTCCGACGACTATAGGGTCGTCCCCACGAACCCGGGACTAGGTTGGCCAGTCACCGACATGTCCGACGACTATAGGGTCGTCCTCACGACCACGGGCCAAAGTTGCCCTGCCGCCGACATGTCCAACGACTATAGGGTCGTCCCCACGACCCCGGGACTAGGTTGGCCAGCCTCCGACATATCCGACGACTATAGGGTCGTCCCCACGACCACGGGCCAAAGTTGACCTACCGCCGACATGTCCGACGACTATAGGGTCGTCCGCACGACCCCGGGACTAGATTGGCCCGCCACCGTCATGTCCGACGACAATAGGGTCGTCCCCACGACCACGGGCCAAAGCTGGCCCGCCGCCGACATGTCCGACGACTATAGGGTCGTCTCCACGACCCCGGGACTAGATTGGCCTGCCACCATCATGTCCGACGACTATAGGGACGTCCCTACGACCACGGGACTAGGTTGGGCCGCCGCCGACTAGTCCGACGACTATAGGGTCGTCCTCACGACCACGGGCCAAAGTTGCCCTGCCGCCGACATGTCCGACGACTATAGGATCGTCCCCACGACCCCGGGACTAGGTTGGCCAGTCACCGACATGTCCGACGACTATAGGGTCGTCCTCACGACCACGGGCCAAAGTTGCCCTGCCGCCGACATGTCCGACGACTATAGGGTCGTCCCCACGACCCCGGGACTAGGTTGGCCATCCTCCGACATATCCGACGACTATAGGGTCGTCCCCACGACCACGGGCCAAAGTTGACCTGCCGCCGACATGTCCGACGACTATAGGGTCGTCCCCACGACCACGGGCCAAAGCTGGCCAGCCGCCGACATGTCCGACGACTATAGGGTCGTATCCACGACCCCGGGACTAGGTTGGCCAGCCGCCGACATGTCCGACGACTATAGGGTCGTCCCCACGACCACGGGCCAAAGCTGGCCAGCCGCCGACATGTCCGACGACTATAGGGTCGTCTCCACGACCCCGGGACTAGGTTGGCCAGTCACCGACATGTCCGACGACTATAGGGTCGTCCTCACGACCACGGGCCAAAGTTGCCCTGCCGCCGACATGTCCGACGACTATAGGGTCGTCCCCACGACCCCGGGACTAGATTGGCCTGCCACCATCATGTCCGACGACTATAGGGACGTCCCCACGACCACGGGACTAGGTTGGCCCGCCGCCGACTTGTCCGACGACTATAGGGTCGCGCCTACCACCCCGGGACAAGGATGACCCGCCGCCGACTTTTCCGACGACTATAGGGTCGTCCCCACGAACCCGGGACTAGGTTGGCCAGTCACCGACATGTCCGACGACTATAGGGTCGTCCTCACGACCACGGGCCAAAGTTGCCCTGCCGCCGACATGTCCGACGACTATAGGGACGTCCCCACGACCACGGGACTAGGTTGGCCCGCCGCCGACTTGTCCGACGACTATAGGGTCGTGCCTACCACCCCGGGACTAGGATGACCCGCCGCCGACTTTTCCGACGACTATAGGGTCGTCCCCACGAACCCGGGACTAGGTTGGCCAGCCGCCGACCTGTCCGACGACTATAGGGTCGTCCCCACCACCCCGGGTCTAGGTTGGCCAGCCGCCGACATGTCCGACGACTATAGGGTCGTCCCCACGACCACGGGCCAAAGTTGCCCTGCCGCCGACATGTCCGACGACTATAGGGTCGTCCCCACGACCCCGGGACTAGGTTGGCCAGCCTCCGACATATCCGACGACTATAGGGTCGTCCCCACGACCACGGGCCAAAGTTGACCTGCCGCCGACATGTCCGACGACTATAGGGTCGTCCCCACGACCACGGGCCAAAGCTGGCCAGCCGCCGACATGTCCGACGACTATAGGGTCGTATCCACGACCCCGGGACTAGGTTGGCCAGCCGCCGACATGTCCGACGACTATAGGGTCGTCCCCACGACCACGGGCCAATGTTGGCCAGCCGACGTCATGTCCGACGACTATAGGGTCGTATCCACGACCCCGGGACTAGATTGGCCCGCCACCATCATGTCCGACGACTATAGGGACGTCCCCACGACCACGGGACTAGGTTGGCCCGCCGCCGACTTGTCCGACGACTATAGGGTCGCGCCTACCACCCCGGGACAAGGATGACCCGCCGCCGACTTTTCCGACGACTATAGGGTCGTCCCCACGAACCCGGGACTAGGTTGGCCAGTCACCGACATGTCCGACGACTATAGGGTCGTCCTCACGACCACGGGCCAAAGTTGCCCTGCCGCCGACATGTCCGACGACTATAGGGACGTCCCCACGACCACGGGACTAGGTTGGCCCGCCGCCGACTTGTCCGACGACTATAGGGTCGTGCCTACCACCCCGGGACTAGGATGACCCGCCGCCGACTTTTCCGACGACTATAGGGTCGTCCCCACGAACCCGGGACTAGGTTGGCCAGCCGCCGACCTGTCCGACGACTATAGGGTCGTCCCCACCACCCCGGGTCTAGGTTGGCCAGCCGCCGACATGTCCGACGACTATAGGGTCGTCCCCACGACCACGGGCCAAAGTTGCCCTGCCGCCGACATGTCCGACGACTATAGGGTCGTCCTCACGACCACGGGCCAAAGTTGCCCTGCCGCAGACATGTCCGACGACTATAGGGTCGTCCCCACGACCCCGGGACTAGGTTGGCCAGCCTCCGACATATCCGACGACTATAGGGTCGTCCCCACGACCACGGGCCAAAGTTGACCTGCCGCCGACATGTCCGACGACTACAGGGTCGTCCCCACGACCACGGGCCAAAGCTGGCCAGCCGCCGACATGTCCGACGACTATAGGGTCGTCCCCACGACCCCGGGACTAGGTTGGCCAGCCTCCGACATATCCGACGACTATAGGGTCGTCCCCACGACCACGGGCCAAAGTTGACCTGCCGCCGACATGTCCGACGACTATAGGGTCGTCCCCACGACCACGGGCCAAAGCTGGCCAGCCGCCGACATGTCCGACGACTATAGGGTCGTATCCACGACCCCGGGACTAGGTTGGCCAGCCGCCGACATGTCCGACGACTATAGGGTCGTCCCCACGACCACGGGCCAAAGCTGGCCAGCCGCCGACATGTCCGACGACTATAGGGTCGTCTCCACGACCCCGGGACTAGATTGGCCCGCCACCGTCATGTCCGACGAATATAGGTTCGAGCCTACGACCCTGGGCATACGTTGGCCCGCCGCCGACATTTCCGACGACTATAGGGTCGTCCCCAAGACCACGGGCCAAAGTTGCCCTGCCGCCGACATGTCCGACGACTACAGGGTCGTCCCCACGACCCCGGGTCTAGGTTGGCCCGCCGTCGACATGTCCGACGACAATAGGGTCGTCCCCACGCCCCGGGCCAAAGTTGGCCAGCCGCCGACATGTCCGACGACTATAGGGTCGTCCCCACGACCCCGGGACTAGATTGGCCCGCCACCGTCATGTCCGACGACTATACGGTCGTCCCCACGACCCCGGGACTAGGTTGGCCCGCCGACGACGTGTCATACGACTATGGGGTCGTCCCCACGACCACGAGACTAGGTTGGCCAGCCGCCGACATGTCCGACGACTATAGGGTCGTCCCGACCACCCCGGGTCTAGGTTGGCCAGCCGCCGACATGTCCGACGACTATAGGGTCGTCCCCACGACCACGGGCCAAAGTTGCCCTGCCGCCGACCTGTCCGACGACTATAGGGTCGTCCCCACGACCCCGGGACTAGGTTGGCCAGTCACCGACATGTCCGACGACTATAGGGTCGTCCCCACGACCCGGGCCAAAGTTGACCTGCCGCCGACATGTCCGACGACTATAGGGTCGTCCCCACGACCCCGGGACTAGGTTGGCCTGCCGCCGACATGTCCAACGACTATAGGGGTGTCCCCACGACCCCGGGACTAGGTTGGCCCGCCGCCGACTTGTCCGACGACTATAGGGTCGTCCACACGACCCGGGCCAAAGTTGACCGGCCGCCGACATGTCCGACGACTATAGGGTCATCCCCACGACCCCGGGACTAGGTTGGTCTGCCGCCGACATGTCCGACGACTATAGGGTCGTCCCCAAGACCACGGGCCAAAGTTGGCCGGCCGCCGACTTGTCCGGCAACTATAGGGTCGTCCCGCCCACCCCGGAACTAGGTTGGCCAGCCGCCGACATGTCCGACGACTATAGGGTCGTCCCCACGACCACGGGCCAAAGTTGCCCAGCCGCCGACATGTCCGACGACTATAGGGTCGTCCCCACGACCCCGGGACTAGATTGGCCCGCCACCGTCATGTCCGAGGACTATAGGGTCGTCCCCACGCCCCCGGGACTAGATTGGCCAGCCGCCGACTTGTCCGACGGCTATAGGGTCGTCCCCACGACCCCGGGACTAGGTTGGCCAGCCGCCGACATGTCCGACGACTATAGGGTCGTCCCCACGACCCCGGGACTAGATTGGCCCACCACCGTCATGTCCGACGACTATAAGGTCGCCCCCACGACCCCGGGACTAGGCTGGCCAGCCGCCGACATGTCCGACGACTATACGGTCGTCCCCACGACCCCGGGAATAGTTTGTCCCGCCGCCGACATGTCCGACGACTATAGGGTCGTCTCCACGACCACGGGCCAAAGTTGCCCAGCCGCCGACATGTCCGACGACTATAGTGTCGTCCCCACGACCACGGGGCTAGATTGGCCCGCCACCGTCATGTCCGCCGATTATAGGGTCGTTCCCACGACCACGGGCCAAAGATCGCCAGCCGCCGACATGTCCGACGTCTATAGGGTCGTCCCCACGACCCCGGGACTAGGTTGGCCAGCCGCCGACATGTCCGACGACTATAGGGTCGTCCCCACGACCCCGAGACTAGGTTGGCCCGCCGCCGACTTGTCCGACGACAATAGGGTCGTCCCCACGACCCCCGGACTAGATTGACCCGCCACCGTTATGTCCGACGTCTATAGGGTCGTCCCCACCACCCCGGGACTAGGTTGGCCAGCCGCCGACATGTCCGACGACTATAGGGTCGTCCCCACGACCCCGGGCCTACGTTGTCCCGCCGCCGACATGTCCGACGACTGTAGGGTCGTCCCCACGACCCCGGGACTCGGTTGGCCCGCCGCCGATTTGTCCGACGATTATAGGGTCGTCCCCACGACCCCGGGACTAGGTTGGCCCGCCGCCGACTTCTCCGACGACAACAGGGTCGTCCCCACGACCCCGGGACTACGTTGCCCAGCCTCCGGCATGTCCGGCGACTATAGGGTCGTCCCCTCGACCCCAGGACTAGATTGAACCGCCACCGTCATGTCCGACGATTATAGGGTCGTCTCCACGACCCCGGGACTAGCTTGGCCCGCCGCCGACATGTCCGACGACTATAGGGTCGTCCCCACGACCCCGGGACTAGGTTGGCCCGCCGCCGACTTCTCCGACGACAACAGGGTCGTCCCCACGACCCCGGGACTACGTTGCCCAGCCTCCGGCATGTCCGGCGACTATAGGGTCGTCCCCTCGACCCCGGGACTAGGTTGGCCCGCCGCCGACTTGTCCGACGACTATAGGGTCGTCTCCACGACCCCAGGACTAGATTTCCCCGCCACCGTCATGTCCGACGACTATAGGGTCGCCTCCACGACCCCGGGACTAGGTTGGCCCGCCGCCGACTTGTCCGACGACTATAGGGTCGTCCCCACGACCCCGGGACTACGTTGCCCAGCCTCCGGCATGTCCGGCGACTATAGGGTCGTCCCCTCGACCCCGGGACTAGGTTGGCCCGCCGCCGACATGTCCGACGACTATAGGGTCGTCCCCACGACCCAGGGACTAGATTGGCCCGCCACCGTCATGTCCGACGACTATAGCGTCGTCCCCACGACCCCGGGACTAGGTTGGCCCGCCGCCGGCTATTCCGCCGAATATAGGGTCGTCCCCACGAACCCGGGACTAGGTTGGCCAGCCGTCGACATGTCCGACGACTATAGGGTCGTCCCCACGACCCAGGGACTAGATTGCCCCGCCACCGTCATGTCCGACGACTATAGGGTCGTCCCCACGACCCAGGGACTAGATTGGCCCGCCACCGTCATGTCCGACGACTATAGCGTCGTCCCCACGACCCCGGGACTAGGTTGGCCCGCCGCCGGCTATTCCGACGAATATAGGGTCGTCCCCACGAACCCGGGACTAGGTTGGCCAGCCGTCGACATGTCCGACGACTATAGGGTCGTCCCCACGGCCCTGGGATTAGATTGGCCCGCCACCGTCATGTCCGACGACTATAGGGTCGTCCCCACGACCACGGGACTAGGTTGGCCCGCCGCCGACTTCTCCGAAGACAACAGAGTCGTCCCTACCACCCCGGGACTAGGTTGGCCAGCTGCCGACATGTCCGACGACTATAGGGTCGTCCCCACGACCCCGGGAGTAGGTTGGCCCGCCGCCGACTTGTCCGACGACTATAGGGTCGTCCCCACGTCCCCGGGACTAGATTGGCCCGCCACCGTCATATCCGACGACTATAGGGTCGTCCCCACGACCCCGGGACTAGGTTGGCCCGCCGCCGACTTCTCCGACGACAACAGGGTCGTCTCTACCACCCCGGGACTAGGTTGGCCAGCTGCCGACATGTCCGACGACTATAGGATCGTCCCCACGACCCCGGGAAAAGGTTGGCGCGCCGCCGACATGTCCGACGACTATAGGGTCGTCCCCTCGACCCCGGGACTAGGTTTGCCAGCCGCCGACATGTTCGACGACTATAGGGTCGTCCCCACGTCCCCGGGACTAGATTGGCCCGCCACCGTCATATCCGACGACTATAGGGTCGTCCCCACGACCCCGGGACTAGGTTGGCCCGCCGCCGACTTCTCCGACGACAACAGGGTCGTCTCTACCACCCCAGGACTAGGTTGGCCCGCCGCCGACATGTCCGGCGACTATAGTGTCGTCCCCACGACCCCGGGCCAAAGCTCGCCAGCCGCCGAAATGTCCGACGTCTATAGGGTCGTCCCCACGACCCCGGGACTAGGTTGGGAAGCCGCCGACATGTTCGACGAATATAGGGTCGTCCCCACGACCCCAGGACTAGGTTGGCCCGCCGCCGACATGTCCGGCGAATATAGTGTCGTCCCCACGACCCCGGGCCAAAGCTCGCCAGCCGCCGAAATGTCCGACGTCTATAGGGTCGTCCCCACGACCCCGGGACTAGGTTTGCCAGCCGCCGACATGTTCGACGACTATAGGGTCGTCCCCACGACCCCAGGACTAGGTTGGCCAGCCGCCGACATGTTCGACGACTATGGGGTCGTCCCCACGACCCCCGCACTAGATTGCCCCGCCACCGTCATGTCCGACGATTATATGGTCGACTCCACGAACCCGGGACTAGGTTGGCCCGCCGCCGACTTGTCCGACGACTATTGGGGCGTCCCCACGACCCCGGGACTAGGTTGGCCAGCCGCCGATATGTCCGACGACTATAGGGTCGTCCCCACGCCCCCGGGACTAGATTGGCCAGCCGCCGACTTGTCCGACGACTATAGGGTCGTCCCCACGACCCCGGGACTAGATTGGCCCGCCACCGTCATGTCCGACGACTATAGGTTCGTCCCTACGACCCTGGGCATACGTTGGCCCGCCGCCGTCATGTCCGACGACTATAGGGTCGTCCCCACGACCCCGGGACTAGGTTGGCCCGCCGCCGACTTGTCCGGCAACTATAGGGTCGTCCCGCCCACCCCGGAACTAGGTTGGCCAGCCGCCGACATGTCCGACGACTATAGGGTCGTCCCCACGACACCGCGACTAGATTGGCCCACCACCGACTTGTCCGACGACTATAGGGGCGTCCCCACGATCCCGGGACTAGGTTGGCCAGCCGCCGACTTGTCCGACGACTACAGGGTCGTCCACACGACCCCCGGACTAGATTGCCCGCCACCGTCATGTCCGACGACTATAAAGTCGTCTCCACGACCCCGGGACTAGGTTGGCCCGCCGCCGACTTGTCCGACGACTATAGGGTCGTCCCCACGACCACGGGCCAAAGCTGTCCAGCCGCCGACATGTGCGGCGACTATAGGGTCGAACCCATGACCACGGGCCGAAGTTGCCCAGCCGCCGACATGTCCGGCGACTATAGGTTCGTCCCCACGACCCCAGGACTAGGTTGGCCCGCCGCCGACATGTCCGGCGACTATAGTGTCGTACCCACGACCCCGGGAATAGTTTGTCCCGCCGCCGACATGTCCGACGACTATAGGGTCGTCCCCACGACACCGCGACTAGATTGGCCCACCACCGACTTGTCCGACGACTATAGGGGCGTCCCCACGATCCCGGGACTAGGTTGGCCAGCCGCCGACTTGTCCGACGACTACAGGGTCGTCCACACGACCCCCGGACTAGATTGCCCGCCACCGTCATGTCCGACGACTATAAAGTCGTCTCCACGACCCCGGGACTAGGTTGGCCCGCCGCCGACTTGTCCGACGACTATAGGGTCGTCCCCACGACCACGGGCCAAAGCTGTCCAGCCGCCGACTTGTCCGTCGACTATAGGGTCGTCCCCACGACCACGGGCCAAAGTTGCCCATCCGCCGACATGTCCGGCGACTATATTGTCGTACCCATCACCACGGGCCGAAGTTGCCCAGCCGCCGACATGTCCGGCGACTATAGGGTCGTCCCCACGACCACGGGCCAAAGTTGGTCAGCCGCCGACATGTCCGACGACTATAGGGTCGTCCCCACGTCCCCGGGACTAGGTTGGCCAGCCGCCGACATGTCCGACGACTATATGGTCGTCCCCACGACCCCAGGACTAGGTTGGCCCGCCGCCGACATGTCCGGCGACTATAGTGTCGTACCCACGACCCCGGGAATAGTTTGGCCCGCCGCCGACATGTCCGACGACTATAGGGTCGTCCCCACGACCACGGGCCAAAGTTGGTCAGCCGCCGACATGTCCGACGACTATAGGGTCGTCCCCACGACCCCGGGACTAGATTGACCCGCCACCGTCATGTCCGACGACTATAAGGTCGCCCCCACGACCCCGGGACTAGGTTGGCCAGCCGCCGACATGTCCGACGACTATAGGGTCGTCCCCACGACCCCGGGACTAGATTGGCCCGCCACCGTCATGTCCGACGACTATAAGGTCGCCCCCACGACCCCGGGACTAGGCTGGCCAGCCGCCGATTTGTCCGACGATTATAGGGTCGTCCCCACGACCCCGGAACTAGGTTGGCCCGCCGCCGACTTCTCCGACGATAACAGGGTCGTCCCCACGACCCCGGGACTACGTTGCCCAGCCTCCGGCATGTCCGGCGACTATAGGGTCGTCCCCTCGACCCCAGGACTAGATTGACCCGCCACCGTCATGTCCGACGATTATAGGGTCGTCTCCACGACCCCGGGACTAGCTTGGCCCGCCGCCGACATGTCCGACGACTATAGGGTCGTCCCCACGACCCCGGGACTAGGTTGGCCCGCCGCCGACATGTCCGACGACTATAGGGTCGTCCCCACGACCCCGGGACTAGATTGGCCCGCCACCGTCATGTCCGACGACTATAGCGTCGTCCCCACGACCCCGGGACTAGGTTGGCCCGCCGCCGGCTATTCCGACGAATATAGGGTCGTCCCCACGAACCCGGGACTAGGTTGGCCAGCCGTCGACATGTCCGACGACTATAGGGTCGTCCCCACGGCCCTGGGATGAGATTGGCCCGCCACCGTCATGTCCGACGACTATAGGGTCGTCCCCACGACCACGGGACTAGGTTGGCCCGCCGCCGACTTCTCCGAAGACAACAGAGTCGTCCCTACCACCCCGGGACTAGGTTGGCCAGCTGCCGACATGTCCGACGACTATAGGGTCGTCCCCACGACCCCGGGAGTAGGTTGGCCCGCCGCCGACTTGTCCGACGACTATAGGGTCGTCCCCACGTCCCCGGGACTAGATTGGCCCGCCACCGTCATATCCGACGACTATAGGGTCGTCCCCACGACCCCGGGACTAGGTTGGCCCGCCGCCGACTTCTCCGACGACAACAGGGTCGTCTCTACCACCCCGGGACTAGGTTGGCCAGCTGCCGACATGTCCGACGACTATAGGATCGTCCCCACGACCCCGGGAAAAGGTTGGCGCGCCGCCGACATGTCCGACGACTATAGGGTCGTCCCCTCGACCCCGGGACTAGGTTTGCCAGCCGCCGACATGTTCGACGACTATAGGGTCGTCCCCACGTCCCCGGGACTAGATTGGCCCGCCACCGTCATATCCGACGACTATAGGGTCGTCCCCACGACCCCGGGACTAGGTTGGCCCGCCGCCGACTTCTCCGACGACAACAGGGTCGTCTCTACCACCCCAGGACTAGGTTGGCCCGCCGCCGACATGTCCGGCGACTATAGTGTCGTCCCCACGACCCCGGGCCAAAGCTCGCCAGCCGCCGAAATGTCCGACGTCTATAGGGTCGTCCCCACGACCCCGGGACTAGGTTGGGAAGCCGCCGACATGTTCGACGAATATAGGGTCGTCCCCACGACCCCAGGACTAGGTTGGCCCGCCGCCGACATGTCCGGCGAATATAGTGTCGTCCCCACGACCCCGGGCCAAAGCTCGCCAGCCGCCGAAATGTCCGACGACTATAGGGTCGTCCCCACGACCCCGGGACTAGGTTGGCCCGCCGCCGACTTGTCCGGCAACTATAGGGTCGTCCCGCCCACCCCGGAACTAGGTTGGCCAGCCGCCGACATGTCCGACGACTATAGGGTCGTCCCCACGACACCGCGACTAGATTGGCCCACCACCGACTTGTCCGACGACTATAGGGGCGTCCCCACGATCCCGGGACTAGGTTGGCCAGCCGCCGACTTGTCCGACGACTACAGGGTCGTCCACACGACCCCCGGACTAGATTGCCCGCCACCGTCATGTCCGACGACTATAAAGTCGTCTCCACGACCCCGGGACTAGGTTGGCCCGCCGCCGACTTGTCCGACGACTATAGGGTCGTCCCCACGACCACGGGCCAAAGCTGTCCAGCCGCCGACATGTGCGGCGACTATAGGGTCGAACCCATGACCACGGGCCGAAGTTGCCCAGCCGCCGACATGTCCGGCGACTATAGGTTCGTCCCCACGACCCCAGGACTAGGTTGGCCCGCCGCCGACATGTCCGGCGACTATAGTGTCGTACCCACGACCCCGGGAATAGTTTGTCCCGCCGCCGACATGTCCGACGACTATAGGGTCGTCCCCACGACACCGCGACTAGATTGGCCCACCACCGACTTGTCCGACGACTATAGGGGCGTCCCCACGATCCCGGGACTAGGTTGGCCAGCCGCCGACTTGTCCGACGACTACAGGGTCGTCCACACGACCCCCGGACTAGATTGCCCGCCACCGTCATGTCCGACGACTATAAAGTCGTCTCCACGACCCCGGGACTAGGTTGGCCCGCCGCCGACTTGTCCGACGACTATATGGTCGTCCCCACGACCACGGGCCAAAGCTGTCCAGCCGCCGACTTGTCCGTCGACTATAGGGTCGTCCCCACGACCACGGGCCAAAGTTGCCCATCCGCCGACATGTCCGGCGACTATATTGTCGTACCCATCACCACGGGCCGAAGTTGCCCAGCCGCCGACATGTCCGGCGACTATAGGGTCGTCCCCACGACCACGGGCCAAAGTTGGTCAGCCGCCGACATGTCCGACGACTATAGGGTCGTCCCCACGACCCCGGGACTAGGTTGGCCAGCCGCCGACATGTCCGACGACTATATGGTCGTCCCCACGACCCCAGGACTAGGTTGGCCCGCCGCCGACATGTCCGGCGACTATAGTGTCGTACCCACGACCCCGGGAATAGTTTGGCCCGCCGCCGACATGTCCGACGACTATAGGGTCGTCCCCACGACCACGGGCCAAAGTTGGTCAGCCGCCGACATGTCCGACGACTATAGGGTCGTCCCCACGACCCCGGGACTAGATTGACCCGCCACCGTCATGTCCGACGACTATAAGGTCGCCCCCACGACCCCGGGACTAGGTTGGCCAGCCGCCGACATGTCCGACGACTATAGGGTCGTCCCCACGACCCCGGGACTAGATTGGCCCGCCACCGTCATGTCCGACGACTATAAGGTCGCCCCCACGACCCCGGGACTAGGCTGGCCAGCCGCCGATTTGTCCGACGATTATAGGGTCGTCCCCACGACCCCGGAACTAGGTTGGCCCGCCGCCGACTTCTCCGACGATAACAGGGTCGTCCCCACGACCCCGGGACTACGTTGCCCAGCCTCCGGCATGTCCGGCGACTATAGGGTCGTCCCCTCGACCCCAGGACTAGATTGACCCGCCACCGTCATGTCCGACGATTATAGGGTCGTCTCCACGACCCCGGGACTAGCTTGGCCCGCCGCCGACATGTCCGACGACTATAGGGTCGTCCCCACGACCCCGGGACTAGGTTGGCCCGCCGCCGACATGTCCGACGACTGTAGGGTCGTCCCCACGACCCCGGGACTAGGTTGGCCCGCCGCCGATTTGTCCGACGATTATAGGGTCGTCCCCACGACCCCGGAACTAGGTTGGCCCGCCGCCGACTTCTCCGACGATAACAGGGTCGTCCCCACGACCCCGGGACTACGTTGCCCAGCCTCCGGCATGTCCGGCGACTATAGGGTCGTCCCCTCGACCCCAGGACTAGATTGACCCGCCACCGTCATGTCCGACGATTATAGGGTCGTCTCCACGACCCCGGGACTAGCTTGGCCCGCCGCCGACATGTCCGACGACTATAGGGTCGTCCCCACGACCCCGGGACTAGGTTGGCCCGCCGCCGACTTCTCCGACGACAACAGGGTCGTCCCCACGACCCCGGGACTACGTTGCCCAGCCTCCGGCATGTCCGGCGACTATAGGGTCGTCCCCTCGACCCCGGGACTAGGTTGGCCCGCCGCCGACTTGTCCGACGACTATAGGGTCGTCTCCACGACCCCAGGACTAGATTTCCCCGCCACCGTCATGTCCGACGACTATAGGGTCGCCTCCACGACCCCGGGACTAGGTTGGCCCGCCGCCGACTTGTCCGACGACTATAGGGTCGTCCCCACGACCCCGGGACTACGTTGCCCAGCCTCCGGCATGTCCGGCGACTATAGGGTCGTCCCCTCGACCCCGGGACTAGGTTGGCCCGCCGCCGACATGTCCGACGACTATAGGGTCGTCCCCACGACCCAGGGACTAGATTGCCCCGCCACCGTCATGTCCGACGACTATAGGGTCGTCCCCACGACCCAGGGACTAGATTGGCCCGCCACCGTCATGTCCGACGACTATAGCGTCGTCCCCACGACCCCGGGACTAGGTTGGCCCGCCGCCGGCTATTCCGACGAATATAGGGTCGTCCCCACGAACCCGGGACTAGGTTGGCCAGCCGTCGACATGTCCGACGACTATAGGGTCGTCCCCACGGCCCTGGGATTAGATTGGCCCGCCACCGTCATGTCCGACGACTATAGGGTCGTCCCAACGACCACGGGACTAGGTTGGCCCGCCGCCGACTTCTCCGAAGACAACAGAGTCGTCCCTACCACCCCGGGACTAGGTTGGCCAGCTGCCGACATGTCCGACGACTATAGGGTCGTCCCCACGACCCCGGGAGTAGGTTGGCCCGCCGCCGACTTGTCCGACGACTATAGGGTCGTCCCCACGTCCCCGGGACTAGATTGGCCCGCCACCGTCATATCCGACGACTATAGGGTCGTCCCCACGACCCCGGGACTAGGTTGGCCCGCCGCCGACTTCTCCGACGACAACAGGGTCGTCTCTACCACCCCGGGACTAGGTTGGCCAGCTGCCGACATGTCCGACGACTATAGGATCGTCCCCACGACCCCGGGAAAAGGTTGGCGCGCCGCCGACATGTCCGACGACTATAGGGTCGTCCCCTCGACCCCGGTACTAGATTGGCCCGCCGCCGACTTGTCCGACGACTATAGGGTCGTCCCCACGTCCCCGGGACTAGATTGGCCCGCCACCGTCATATCCGACGACTATAGGGTCGTCCCCACGACCCCGGGACTAGGTTGGCCCGCCGCCGACTTCTCCGACGACAACAGGGTCGTCTCTACCACCCCGGGACTAGGTTGGCCAGCTGCCGACATGTCCGACGACTATAGGATCGTCCCCACGACCCCGGGAAAAGGTTGGCGCGCCGCCGACATGTCCGACGACTATAGGGTCGTCCCCTCGACCCCGGGACTAGGTTTGCCAGCCGCCGACATGTTCGACGACTATAGGGTCGTCCCCACGTCCCCGGGACTAGATTGGCCCGCCACCGTCATATCCGACGACTATAGGGTCGTCCCCACGACCCCGGGACTAGGTTGGCCCGCCGCCGACTTCTCCGACGACAACAGGGTCGTCTCTACCACCCCAGGACTAGGTTGGCCCGCCGCCGACATGTCCGGCGACTATAGTGTCGTCCCCACGACCCCGGGCCAAAGCTCGCCAGCCGCCGAAATGTCCGACGTCTATAGGGTCGTCCCCACGACCCCGGGACTAGGTTGGGAAGCCGCCGACATGTTCGACGACTATAGGGTCGTCCCCACGACCCCAGGACTAGGTTGGCCCGCCGCCGACATGTCCGGCGAATATAGTGTCGTCCCCACGACCCCGGGCCAAAGCTCGCCAGCCGCCGAAATGTCCGACGTCTATAGGGTCGTCCCCACGACCCCGGGACTAGGTTTGCCAGCCGCCGACATGTTCGACGACTATAGGGTCGTCCCCACGACCCCAGGACTAGGTTGGCCAGCCGCCGACATGTTCGACGACTATGGGGTCGTCCCCACGACCCCCGCACTAGATTGCCCCGCCACCGTCATGTCCGACGATTATATGGTCGACTCCACGAACCCGGGACTAGGTTGGCCCGCCGCCGACTTGTCCGACGACTATTGGGGCGTCCCCACGACCCCGGGACTAGGTTGGCCAGCCGCCGATATGTCCGACGACTATAGGGTCGTCCCCACGCCCCCGGGACTAGATTGGCCAGCCGCCGACTTGTCCGACGACTATAGGGTCGTCCCCACGACCCCGGGACTAGATTGGCCCGCCGCCGACTTGTCCGACGACTATAGGGTCGTCCCCACGACCCCGGGACTAGGTTGGCCATTCACCGACATGTCCGACGACTATAGGGTCGTCCTCACGACCACGCGTCAAAGTTGCCCTGCCGCCGACACGTCCGACGACTATAGGGTCGTTCCCACGACCCCGGGACTAGGTTGGCCAGTCACCGACATGTCCGACGACTATAGGGTCGTCCCCACGACTCCGGGACTAGGTTGGCCCGCCGCCGACTTGTCCGACGACTATAGGGTCGTCTCCACGCCCCCGGGACTAGGTTGGCCAGTCACCGACATGTCCAACGACTATATGGTCGTCTCCACGACCCCGGGACTAGGTTGGCCAGTCACCGACTTGTCCGACGACTATAGGGTCGTCCCCACGACTCCGGGACTAGGTTGACCCGCCGCCGACTTGTCCGACGACTATAGGGTCGTCCCCACGACCCCGGGACTAGGTTGGCCCGCCGCCGACTTGTCCGACGACTATAGGGTCGTCTCCACGACCCCGGGACTAGGTTGGCCAGCCGCCGACATGTCCGACGACTATAGGGTCGTCCCCACGACCACGGGCCAAAGTTGCCCTGCCGCCGACATGTCCGACGACTATAGGGTCGTCCTCACGACCACGGGCCAAAGTTGCCCTGCCGCCGACATGTCCGACGACTATAGGGTCGTCCCCACGACCGCGGGTCTAGGTTGGCCCGCCGCCGACTTGTCCGACGACTATAGGGTCGTCTCCACGACCCCGGGACTAGGTTGGCCAGCCGCCGACATGTCCGACGACTATAGGGTCGTCCCCACGACCACGGGCCAATGTTGCCCTGCCGCCGACATGTCCGACGACTATAGGGTCGTCCTCACGACCACGGGCCAAAGTTGCCCTGCCGCCGACATGTCCGACGACTATAGGGTCGTCCCCACGACCGCGGGTCTAGGTTGACCCGCCGCCGACTTGTCCGACGACTATATGGTCGTCCCCACGACCCCGGGACTAGGTTGGCCCGCCGCCGACTTTTCCGACGACTATAGGGTCGCCCCCACGACCCCGGGGCTAGATTGCCCCGGCACCGTCATGTCCGACGACTATAGGGTCGTCTCCACGACCCCGGGACTAGGTTGGCCAGTCACCGACTTGTCCGACGACTATAGGGTCGTCCCCACGACTCCGGGACTAGGTTGACCCGCCGCCGACTTGTCCGACGACTATAGGATCGTCCCCACGACCCCGGGACTAGGTTGGCCCGCCGCCGACTTGTCCGACGACTATAGGGTCGTCCCCACGAACCCGGGACTAGGTTGGCCAGTCACCGACATGTCCGACGACTATAGGGTCGTCCTCACGACCACGGGCCAAAGTTGCCCTGCCGCCGACATGTCCAACGACTATAGGGTCGTCCCCACGACCCCGGGGCTAGATTGCCCCCGGCACCGTCATGTCCGACGACTATAGGGTCGTCCCCACGACCCCGGGACCAGGTTGGCCCGCCGCCGACTTGTCCCGCCGCCGACTTGTCCCGCCGCCGACTTGTCCGACGACTATAGGGTCGTCTCCACGACCCCGGGACTAGGTTGGCCAGTCACCGACATGTCCGACGACTATAGGGTCGTCCCCACGACTCCGGGACTAGGTTGGCCCGCCGCCGACTTGTCCGACGACTATAGGGCCGTCCCCACGACCCCAGGACTAGATTGGCCCGCCACCATCATGTCCGACGACTGTAGGGTCGTCCCCACGACCACGGGACTAGGTTGGCCCGCCGCCGAATTGTCCGACGACTATAGGGTCGTCCCCACGAACCCGGGACTAGGTTGGCCAGTCACCGACATGTCCGACGACTATAGGGTCGTCCTCACGACCACGGGCCAAAGTTGCCCTGCCGCCGACATGTCCAACGACTATAGGGTCGTCCCCACGACCCCGGGACTAGGTTGGCCATTCACCGACATGTCCGACGACTATAGGGTCGTCCTCACGACCACGCGTCAAAGTTGCCCTGCCGCCGACACGTCCGACGACTATAGGGTCGTTCCCACGACCCCGGGACTAGGTTGGCCAGCCGCCGACATGTCCGACGTCTATAGGGTCGTCCCCACGACCCCGGGACCAGGTTGGCCCGCCGCCGACTTGTCCCGCCGCCGACTTGTCCCGCCGCCGACTTGTCCCGCCGCCGACTTGTCCGACGACAATAGGGTCGTCTCCACGACCCCGGGACTAGGTTGGCCAGTCACCGACTTGTCCGACGACTATAGGGTCGTCCCCACGACTCCGGGACTAGGTTGACCCGCCGCCGACTTGTCCGACGACTATATGGTCGTCCCCACGACCCCGGGACTAGGTTGGCCCGCCGCCGACTTTTCCGACGACTATAGGGTCGCCCCCACGACCCCAGGACTAGATTGGCCCGCCACCATCATGTCCGACGACTGTAGGGTCGTCCCCACGACCACGGGACTAGATTGGCCCGCCACCATCATGTCCGACGACTATAGGGACGTCCCCACGACCACGCGACTAGGTTGGGCCGCCGCCGACTTGTCCGACGACTATAGGGTCGTCCCCACGACTCCGGGACTAGGTTGACCCGCCGCCGACTTGTCCGACGACTATAGGGTCGTCCCCACGACCCCGGGACTAGGTTGGCCCGCCGCCGACTTGTCCGACGACTATAGGGTCGTCTCCACGACCCCGGGACTAGGTTGGCCAGCCGCCGACATGTCCGACGACTATAGGGTCGTCCCCACGACCACGGGCCAAAGTTGCCCTGCCGCCGACATGTCCGACGACTATAGGGTCGTCCTCACGACCACGGGCCAAAGTTGCCCTGCCGCCGACATGTCCGACGACTATAGGGTCGTCCCCACGACCGCGGGTCTAGGTTGGCCCGCCGCCGACTTGTCCGACGACTATAGGGTCGTCTCCACGACCCCGGGACTAGGTTGGCCAGCCGCCGACATGTCCGACGACTATAGGGTCGTCCCCACGACCACGGGCCAATGTTGCCCTGCCGCCGACATGTCCGACGACTATAGGGTCGTCCTCACGACCACGGGCCAAAGTTGCCCTGCCGCCGACATGTCCGACGACTATAGGGTCGTCCCCACGACCGCGGGTCTAGGTTGACCCGCCGCCGACTTGTCCGACGACTATATGGTCGTCCCCACGACCCCGGGACTAGGTTGGCCCGCCGCCGACTTTTCCGACGACTATAGGGTCGCCCCCACGACCCCGGGGCTAGATTGCCCCGGCACCGTCATGTCCGACGACTATAGGGTCGTCTCCACGACCCCGGGACTAGGTTGGCCAGTCACCGACTTGTCCGACGACTATAGGGTCGTCCCCACGACTCCGGGACTAGGTTGACCCGCCGCCGACTTGTCCGACGACTATAGGGTCGTCCCCACGACCCCGGGACTAGGTTGGCCCGCCGCCGACTTGTCCGACGACTATAGGGTCGTCCCCACGAACCCGGGACTAGGTTGGCCAGTCACCGACATGTCCGACGACTATAGGGTCGTCCTCACGACCACGGGCCAAAGTTGCCCTGCCGCCGACATGTCCAACGACTATAGGGTCGTCCCCACGACCCCGGGGCTAGATTGCCCCCGGCACCGTCATGTCCGACGACTATAGGGTCGTCCCCACGACCCCGGGACCAGGTTGGCCCGCCGCCGACTTGTCCCGCCGCCGACTTGTCCCGCCGCCGACTTGTCCCGCCGCCGACTTGTCCGACGACTATAGGGTCGTCTCCACGACCCCGGGACTAGGTTGGCCAGTCACCGACATGTCCGACGACTATAGGGTCGTCCCCACGACTCCGGGACTAGGTTGGCCCGCCGCCGACTTGTCCGACGACTATAGGGCCGTCCCCACGACCCCAGGACTAGATTGGCCCGCCACCATCATGTCCGACGACTGTAGGGTCGTCCCCACGACCACGGGACTAGGTTGGCCCGCCGCCGACTTGTCCGACGACTATAGGGTCGTCCCCACGAACCCGGGACTACGTTGGCCAGTCACCGGCATGTCCGACGACTATAGGGTCGTCCTCACGACCACGGGCCAAAGTTGCCCTGCCGCCGACATGTCCAACGACTATAGGGTCGTCCCCACGACCCCGGGGCTAGATTGCCCCCGGCACCGTCATGTCCGACGACTATAGGGTCGTCCCCACGACCCCGGGACCAGGTTGGCCCGCCGCCGACTTGTCCCGCCGCCGACTTGTCCCGCCGCCGACTTGTCCGACGACTATAGGGTCGTCTCCACGACCCCGGGACTAGGTTGGCCAGTCACCGACATGTCCGACGACTATAGGGTCGTCCTCACGACCACGGGCCAAAGTTGCCCTGCCGCCGACATGTCCGACGACTATAGGGTCGTCCCCACGACCACGGGCCAAAGCTGGCCAGCCGCCGACATGTCCGACGACTATAGGGTCGTCTCCACGACCCCGGCACTAGATTGGCCCGCTACCGTCATGTCCGACGACAATAGGGTCGTCCCCACGACCACGGGCCAAAGCTGGCCAGCCGCCGATATGTCCGACGACTATAGGGTCGTCCCCACGACCCCGGGACTAGGTTGGCCCGCCGCCGACTTGTCCGACGACTATAGGGTCGTCCCCACGACCACGGGCCAAAGTTGACCTGCCGCCGACATGTCCGACGACTATAGGGTCGTCCCCACGACCCCGGGACTAGATTGGCCCGCCACCGTCTTGTCCGACGACTATAGGGTCGCCCCCACGACCACGGGCCAAAGTTGCCCTGCCGCCGACATGTCCGACGACTATAGGGTCGTCCCCACGACCCCGGGTCTAGGTTGGCCCGCCGCCGACTTTTCCGACGACTATAGGGTCGTCCCCACGACCCCGGGACTAGGTTGGCCATTCACCGACATGTCCGACGACTATAGGGTCGTCCTCACGACCACGCGTCAAAGTTGCCCTGCCGCCGACACGTCCGACGACTATAGGGTCGTTCCCACGACCCCGGGACTAGGTTGGCCAGCCGCCGACATGTCCGACGTCTATAGGGTCGTCCCCACGACCCCGGGACCAGGTTGGCCCGCCGCCGACTTGTCCCGCCGCCGACTTGTCCCGCCGCCGACTTGTCCGACGACAATAGGGTCGTCTCCACGACCCCGGGACTAGGTTGGCCAGTCACCGACTTGTCCGACGACTATAGGGTCGTCCCCACGACTCCGGGACTAGGTTGACCCGCCAACGACTTGTCCGACGACTATATGGTCGTCCCCACGACCCCGGGACTAGGTTGGCCCGCCGCCGACTTTTCCGACGACTATAGGGTCGCCCCCACGACCCCAGGACTAGATTGGCCCGCCACCATCATGTCCGACGACTATAGGGTCGTCCCCACGACCCCGGGCCAAAGCTGGCCAGCCGCCAACATGTCCGACGACTATAGGGTCGTCCCCACGACCCCGGGACTAGGTTGGCCAGCCGCCGACATGTCCGACGACTATACGGCCGTCCCCACGACCACGGGACTAGGTTGGCCCGCCGCCGACTTGTCCGACGACTATAGGGTCGTCCCCACGAACCCGGGACTACGTTGGCCAGTCACCGGCATGTCCGACGACTATAGGGTCGCCCCCACGACCACGGGCCAAAGTTGCCGTGCCGCCGACATGTCCGACGACTATAGGGTCGTCCCCATGACGCCGGGACTAGGTTGGCCAGCCGCCGACATGTCCGACGACTATAGGGTCGTCCCCACGACCACGGGCCAAAGCTGGCCAGCCGCCGACATGTCCGACGACTATAGGGTCGTCTCCACGACCCCGGCACTAGATTGGCCCGCCACCGTCATGTCCGACGACAATAGGGTCGTCCCCACGACCACGGGCCAAAGCTGGCCAGCCGCCGACATGTCCGACGACTATAGGGTCGTCCCCACGACCCCGGGACTAGGTTGGCCCGCCGCCGACTTGTCCGACGACTATAGGGTCGTCCCCACGACCACGGGCCAAAGTTGACCTGCCGCCGACATGTCCGACGACTATAGGGTCGTCCCCACGACCCCGGGACTAGATTGGCCCGCCACCGTCTTGTCCGACGACTATAGGGTCGCCCCCACGACCACGGGCCAAAGTTGCCCTGCAGCCGACATGTCCGACGACTATAGGGTCGTCCCCACGACCCCGGGTCTAGGTTGGCCCGCCGCCGACTTTTCCGACGACTATAGGGTCGTCCCCACGACCCCGGGACTAGGTTGGCCATTCACCGACATGTCCGACGACTATAGGGTCGTACTCACGACCACGCGTCAAAGTTGCCCTGCCGCCGACACGTCCGACGACTATAGGGTCGTTCCCACGACCCCGGGACTAGGTTGGCCAGCCGCCGACATGTCCGACGTCTATAGGGTCGTCCCCACGACCCCGGGACCAGGTTGGCCCGCCGCCGACTTGTCCCGCCGCCGACTTGTCCCGCCGCCGACTTGTCCGACGACAATAGGGTCGTCTCCACGACCCCGGGACTAGGTTGGCCAGTCACCGACTTGTCCGACGACTATAGGGTCGTCCCCACGACTCCGGGACTAGGTTGACCCGCCGCCGACTTGTCCGACGACTATATGGTCGTCCCCACGACCCCGGGACTAGGTTGGCCCGCCGCCGACTTTTCCGACGACTATAGGGTCGCCCCCACGACCCCAGGACTAGATTGGCCCGCCACCATCATGTCCGACGACTGTAGGGTCGTCCCCACGACCACGGGACTAGATTGGCCCGCCACCATCATGTCCGACGACTATAGGGACGTCCCCACGACCACGCGACTAGGTTGGGCCGCCGCCGACTTGTCCGACGACTATAGGGTCGTCTCCACGCCCCCGGGACTAGGTTGGCCAGTCACCGACATGTCCAACGACTATATGGTCGTCTCCACGACCCCGGGACTAGGTTGGCCAGTCACCGACTTGTCCGACGACTATAGGGTCGTCCCCACGACTCCGGGACTAGGTTGACCCGCCGCCGACTTGTCCGACGACTATAGGGTCGTCCCCACGACCCCGGGACTAGGTTGGCCCGCCGCCGACTTGTCCGACGACTATAGGGTCGTCTCCACGACCCCGGGACTAGGTTGGCCAGCCGCCGACATGTCCGACGACTATAGGGTCGTCCCCACGACCACGGGCCAAAGTTGCCCTGCCGCCGACATGTCCGACGACTATAGGGTCGTCCTCACGACCACGGGCCAAAGTTGCCCTGCCGCCGACATGTCCGACGACTATAGGGTCGTCCCCACGACCGCGGGTCTAGGTTGGCCCGCCGCCGACTTGTCCGACGACTATAGGGTCGTCTCCACGACCCCGGGACTAGGTTGGCCAGCCGCCGACATGTCCGACGACTATAGGGTCGTCCCCACGACCACGGGCCAATGTTGCCCTGCCGCCGACATGTCGGACGACTATAGGGTCGTCCTCACGACCACGGGCCAAAGTTGCCCTGCCGCCGACATGTCCGACGACTATAGGGTCGTCCCCACGACCGCGGGTCTAGGTTGACCCGCCGCCGACTTGTCCGACGACTATATGGTCGTCCCCACGACCCCGGGACTAGGTTGGCCCGCCGCCGACTTTTCCGACGACTATAGGGTCGCCCCCACGACCCCGGGGCTAGATTGCCCCGGCACCGTCATGTCCGACGACTATAGGGTCGTCTCCACGACCCCGGGACTAGGTTGGCCAGTCACCGACTTGTCCGACGACTATAGGGTCGTCCCCACGACTCCGGGACTAGGTTGACCCGCCGCCGACTTGTCCGACGACTATAGGGTCGTCCCCACGACCCCGGGACTAGGTTGGCCCGCCGCCGACTTGTCCGACGACTATAGGGTCGTCCCCACGAACCCGGGACTAGGTTGGCCAGTCACCGACATGTCCGACGACTATAGGGTCGTCCTCACGACCACGGGCCAAAGTTGCCCTGCCGCCGACATGTCCAACGACTATAGGGTCGTCCCCACGACCCCGGGGCTAGATTGCCCCCGGCACCGTCATGTCCGACGACTATAGGGTCGTCCCCACGACCCCGGGACCAGGTTGGCCCGCCGCCGACTTGTCCCGCCGCCGACTTGTCCCGCCGCCGACTTGTCCGACGACTATAGGGTCGTCTCCACGACCCCGGGACTAGGTTGGCCAGTCACCGACATGTCCGACGACTATAGGGTCGTCCCCACGACTCCGGGACTAGGTTGGCCCGCCGCCGACTTGTCCGACGACTATAGGGCCGTCCCCACGACCCCAGGACTAGATTGGCCCGCCACCATCATGTCCGACGACTGTAGGGTCGTCCCCACGACCACGGGACTAGGTTGGCCCGCCGCCGACTTGTCCGACGACTATAGGGTCGTCCCCACGAACCCGGGACTACGTTGGCCAGTCACCGGCATGTCCGACGACTATAGGGTCGTCCTCACGACCACGGGCCAAAGTTGCCCTGCCGCCGACATGTCCAACGACTATAGGGTCGTCCCCACGACCCCGGGGCTAGATTGCCCCCGGCACCGTCATGTCCGACGACTATAGGGTCGTCCCCACGACCCCGGGACCAGGTTGGCCCGCCGCCGACTTGTCCCGCCGCCGACTTGTCCCGCCGCCGACTTGTCCGACGACTATAGGGTCGTCTCCACGACCCCGGGACTAGGTTGGCCAGTCACCGACATGTCCGACGACTATAGGGTCGTCCTCACGACCACGGGCCAAAGTTGCCCTGCCGCCGACATGTCCGACGACTATAGGGTCGTCCCCACGACCGCGGGTCTAGGTTGGCCCGCCGCCGACTTTTCCGACGACTATAGGGTCGCCCCCACGACCCCAGGACTAGATTGGCCCGCCACCATCATGTCCGACGACTATAGGGTCGTCCCCACGACCCCGGGCCAAAGCTGGCCAGCCGCCAACATGTCCGACGACTATAGGGTCGTCCCCACGACCCCGGGACTAGGTTGGCCAGCCGCCGACTTGTCCGACGACTATAGGGTCGTCCCCACGACTCCGGGACTAGGTTGGCCCGCCGCCGACTTGTCCGACGACTATAGGGTCGTCCCCACGAACCCGGGACTACGTTGGCCAGTCACCGGCATGTCCGACGACTATAGGGTCGCCCCCACGACCACGGGCCAAAGTTGCCGTGCCGCCGACATGTCCGACGACTATAGGGTCGTCCCCACGACCCCGGGACTAGGTTGGCCATTCACCGACATGTCCGACGACTATAGGGTCGTCCTCACGACCACGCGTCAAAGTTGCCCTGCCGCCGACACGTCCGACGACTATAGGGACGTCCCCACGACCACGCGACTAGGTTGGGCCGCCGCCGACTTGTCCGACGACTATAGGGTCGTCTCCACGCCCCCGGGACTAGGTTGGCCAGTCACCGACATGTCCAACGACTATATGGTCGTCTCCACGACCCCGGGACTAGGTTGGCCAGTCACCGACTTGTCCGACGACTATAGGGTCGTCCCCACGACTCCGGGACTAGGTTGACCCGCCGCCGACTTGTCCGACGACTATAGGGTCGTCCCCACGACCCCGGGACTAGGTTGGCCCGCCGCCGACTTGTCCGACGACTATAGGGTCGTCTCCACGACCCCGGGACTAGGTTGGCCAGCCGCCGACATGTCCGACGACTATAGGGTCGTCCCCACGACCACGGGCCAAAGTTGCCCTGCCGCCGACATGTCCGACGACTATAGGGTCGTCCTCACGACCACGGGCCAAAGTTGCCCTGCCGCCGACATGTCCGACGACTATAGGGTCGTCCCCACGACCGCGGGTCTAGGTTGGCCCGCCGCCGACTTGTCCGACGACTATAGGGTCGTCTCCACGACCACGGGACTAGGTTGGCCAGCCGCCGACATGTCCGACGACTATAGGGTCGTCCCCACGACCACGGGCCAATGTTGCCCTGCCGCCGACATGTCCGACGACTATAGGGTCGTCCTCACGACCACGGGCCAAAGTTGCCCTGCCGCCGACATGTCCGACGACTATAGGGTCGTCCCCACGACCGCGGGTCTAGGTTGGCCCGCCGCCGACTTGTCCGACGACTATAGGGTCGTCTCCACGACCCCGGGACTAGGTTGGCCAGCCGCCGACATGTCCGACGACTATAGGGTCGTCCCCACGACCACGGGCCAAAGTTGCCCTGCCGCCGACATGTCCGACGACTGTAGGGTCGTCCCCACGACCACGGAAATAGATTGGCCCGCCACCATCATGTCCGACGACTATAGGGTCGTCCCCACGACTCCGGGACTAGGTTGGCCCGCCGCCGACTTGTCCGACGACTATAGGGTCGTCTCCACGCCCCCGGGACTAGGTTGGCCAGTCACCGACATGTCCAACGACTATATGGTCGTCTCCACGACCCCGGGACTAGGTTGGCCAGTCACCGACTTGTCCGACGACTATAGGGTCGTCCCCACGACTCCGGGACTAGGTTGACCCGCCGCCGACTTGTCCGACGACTATAGGGTCGTCCCCACGACCCCGGGACTAGGTTGGCCCGCCGCCGACTTGTCCGACGACTATAGGGTCGTCTCCACGACCCCGGGACTAGGTTGGCCAGCCGCCGACATGTCCGACGACTATAGGGTCGTCCCCACGACCACGGGCCAAAGTTGCCCTGCCGCCGACATGTCCGACGACTATAGGGTCGTCCTCACGACCACGGGCCAAAGTTGCCCTGCCGCCGACATGTCCGACGACTATAGGGTCGTCCCCACGACCGCGGGTCTAGGTTGGCCCGCCGCCGACTTGTCCGACGACTATAGGGTCGTCTCCACGACCCCGGGACTAGGTTGGCCAGCCGCCGACATGTCCGACGACTATAGGGTCGTCCCCACGACCACGGGCCAATGTTGCCCTGCCGCCGACATGTCCGACGACTATAGGGTCGTCCTCACGACCACGGGCCAAAGTTGCCCTGCCGCCGACATGTCCGACGACTATAGGGTCGTCCCCACGACCGCGGGTCTAGGTTGACCCGCCGCCGACTTGTCCGACGACTATATGGTCGTCCCCACGACCCCGGGACTAGGTTGGCCCGCCGCCGACTTTTCCGACGACTATAGGGTCGCCCCCACGACCCCGGGGCTAGATTGCCCCGGCACCGTCATGTCCGACGACTATAGGGTCGTCTCCACGACCCCGGGACTAGGTTGGCCAGTCACCGACTTGTCCGACGACTATAGGGTCGTCCCCACGACTCCGGGACTAGGTTGACCCGCCGCCGACTTGTCCGACGACTATAGGATCGTCCCCACGACCCCGGGACTAGGTTGGCCCGCCGCCGACTTGCCCGACGACTATAGGGTCGTCCCCACGAACCCGGGACTAGGTTGGCCAGTCACCGACATGTCCGACGACTATAGGGTCGTCCTCACGACCACGGGCCAAAGTTGCCCTGCCGCCGACATGTCCAACGACTATAGGGTCGTCCCCACGACCCCGGGGCTAGATTGCCCCCGGCACCGTCATGTCCGACGACTATAGGGTCGTCCCCACGACCCCGGGACCAGGTTGGCCCGCCGCCGACTTGTCCCGCCGCCGACTTGTCCCGCCGCCGACTTGTCCGACGACTATAGGGTCGTCTCCACGACCCCGGGACTAGGTTGGCCAGTCACCGACATGTCCGACGACTATAGGGTCGTCCCCACGACTCCGGGACTAGGTTGGCCCGCCGCCGACTTGTCCGACGACTATAGGGCCGTCCCCACGACCCCAGGACTAGATTGGCCCGCCACCATCATGTCCGACGACTGTAGGGTCGTCCCCACGACCACGGGACTAGGTTGGCCCGCCGCCGAATTGTCCGACGACTATAGGGTCGTCCCCACGAACCCGGGACTAGGTTGGCCAGTCACCGACATGTCCGACGACTATAGGGTCGTCCTCACGACCACGGGCCAAAGTTGCCCTGCCGCCGACATGTCCAACGACTATAGGGTCGTCCCCACGACCCCGGGACTAGGTTGGCCATTCACCGACATGTCCGACGACTATAGGGTCGTCCTCACGACCACGCGTCAAAGTTGCCCTGCCGCCGACACGTCCGACGACTATAGGGTCGTTCCCACGACCCCGGGACTAGGTTGGCCAGCCGCCGACATGTCCGACGTCTATAGGGTCGTCCCCACGACCCCGGGACCAGGTTGGCCCGCCGCCGACTTGTCCCGCCGCCGACTTGTCCCGCCGCCGACTTGTCCCGCCGCCGACTTGTCCGACGACAATAGGGTCGTCTCCACGACCCCGGGACTAGGTTGGCCAGTCACCGACTTGTCCGACGACTATAGGGTCGTCCCCACGACTCCGGGACTAGGTTGACCCGCCGCCGACTTGTCCGACGACTATATGGTCGTCCCCACGACCCCGGGACTAGGTTGGCCCGCCGCCGACTTTTCCGACGACTATAGGGTCGCCCCCACGACCCCAGGACTAGATTGGCCCGCCACCATCATGTCCGACGACTGTAGGGTCGTCCCCACGACCACGGGACTAGATTGGCCCGCCACCATCATGTCCGACGACTATAGGGACGTCCCCACGACCACGCGACTAGGTTGGGCCGCCGCCGACTTGTCCGACGACTATAGGGTCGTCCCCACGACTCCGGGACTAGGTTGACCCGCCGCCGACTTGTCCGACGACTATAGGGTCGTCCCCACGACCCCGGGACTAGGTTGGCCCGCCGCCGACTTGTCCGACGACTATAGGGTCGTCTCCACGACCCCGGGACTAGGTTGGCCAGCCGCCGACATGTCCGACGACTATAGGGTCGTCCCCACGACCACGGGCCAAAGTTGCCCTGCCGCCGACATGTCCGACGACTATAGGGTCGTCCTCACGACCACGGGCCAAAGTTGCCCTGCCGCCGACATGTCCGACGACTATAGGGTCGTCCCCACGACCGCGGGTCTAGGTTGGCCCGCCGCCGACTTGTCCGACGACTATAGGGTCGTCTCCACGACCCCGGGACTAGGTTGGCCAGCCGCCGACATGTCCGACGACTATAGGGTCGTCCCCACGACCACGGGCCAATGTTGCCCTGCCGCCGACATGTCCGACGACTATAGGGTCGTCCTCACGACCACGGGCCAAAGTTGCCCTGCCGCCGACATGTCCGACGACTATAGGGTCGTCCCCACGACCGCGGGTCTAGGTTGACCCGCCGCCGACTTGTCCGACGACTATATGGTCGTCCCCACGACCCCGGGACTAGGTTGGCCCGCCGCCGACTTTTCCGACGACTATAGGGTCGCCCCCACGACCCCGGGGCTAGATTGCCCCGGCACCGTCATGTCCGACGACTATAGGGTCGTCTCCACGACCCCGGGACTAGGTTGGCCAGTCACCGACTTGTCCGACGACTATAGGGTCGTCCCCACGACTCCGGGACTAGGTTGACCCGCCGCCGACTTGTCCGACGACTATAGGGTCGTCCCCACGACCCCGGGACTAGGTTGGCCCGCCGCCGACTTGTCCGACGACTATAGGGTCGTCCCCACGAACCCGGGACTAGGTTGGCCAGTCACCGACATGTCCGACGACTATAGGGTCGTCCTCACGACCACGGGCCAAAGTTGCCCTGCCGCCGACATGTCCAACGACTATAGGGTCGTCCCCACGACCCCGGGGCTAGATTGCCCCCGGCACCGTCATGTCCGACGACTATAGGGTCGTCCCCACGACCCCGGGACCAGGTTGGCCCGCCGCCGACTTGTCCCGCCGCCGACTTGTCCCGCCGCCGACTTGTCCCGCCGCCGACTTGTCCGACGACTATAGGGTCGTCTCCACGACCCCGGGACTAGGTTGGCCAGTCACCGACATGTCCGACGACTATAGGGTCGTCCCCACGACTCCGGGACTAGGTTGGCCCGCCGCCGACTTGTCCGACGACTATAGGGCCGTCCCCACGACCCCAGGACTAGATTGGCCCGCCACCATCATGTCCGACGACTGTAGGGTCGTCCCCACGACCACGGGACTAGGTTGGCCCGCCGCCGACTTGTCCGACGACTATAGGGTCGTCCCCACGAACCCGGGACTACGTTGGCCAGTCACCGGCATGTCCGACGACTATAGGGTCGTCCTCACGACCACGGGCCAAAGTTGCCCTGCCGCCGACATGTCCAACGACTATAGGGTCGTCCCCACGACCCCGGGGCTAGATTGCCCCCGGCACCGTCATGTCCGACGACTATAGGGTCGTCCCCACGACCCCGGGACCAGGTTGGCCCGCCGCCGACTTGTCCCGCCGCCGACTTGTCCCGCCGCCGACTTGTCCGACGACTATAGGGTCGTCTCCACGACCCCGGGACTAGGTTGGCCAGTCACCGACATGTCCGACGACTATAGGGTCGTCCTCACGACCACGGGCCAAAGTTGCCCTGCCGCCGACATGTCCGACGACTATAGGGTCGTCCCCACGACCACGGGCCAAAGCTGGCCAGCCGCCGACATGTCCGACGACTATAGGGTCGTCTCCACGACCCCGGCACTAGATTGGCCCGCTACCGTCATGTCCGACGACAATAGGGTCGTCCCCACGACCACGGGCCAAAGCTGGCCAGCCGCCGATATGTCCGACGACTATAGGGTCGTCCCCACGACCCCGGGACTAGGTTGGCCCGCCGCCGACTTGTCCGACGACTATAGGGTCGTCCCCACGACCACGGGCCAAAGTTGACCTGCCGCCGACATGTCCGACGACTATAGGGTCGTCCCCACGACCCCGGGACTAGATTGGCCCGCCACCGTCTTGTCCGACGACTATAGGGTCGCCCCCACGACCACGGGCCAAAGTTGCCCTGCCGCCGACATGTCCGACGACTATAGGGTCGTCCCCACGACCCCGGGTCTAGGTTGGCCCGCCGCCGACTTTTCCGACGACTATAGGGTCGTCCCCACGACCCCGGGACTAGGTTGGCCATTCACCGACATGTCCGACGACTATAGGGTCGTCCTCACGACCACGCGTCAAAGTTGCCCTGCCGCCGACACGTCCGACGACTATAGGGTCGTTCCCACGACCCCGGGACTAGGTTGGCCAGCCGCCGACATGTCCGACGTCTATAGGGTCGTCCCCACGACCCCGGGACCAGTTTGGCCCGCCGCCGACTTGTCCCGCCGCCGACTTGTCCCGCCGCCGACTTGTCCGACGACAATAGGGTCGTCTCCACGACCCCGGGACTAGGTTGGCCAGTCACCGACTTGTCCGACGACTATAGGGTCGTCCCCACGACTCCGGGACTAGGTTGACCCGCCAACGACTTGTCCGACGACTATATGGTCGTCCCCACGACCCCGGGACTAGGTTGGCCCGCCGCCGACTTTTCCGACGACTATAGGGTCGCCCCCACGACCCCAGGACTAGATTGGCCCGCCACCATCATGTCCGACGACTATAGGGTCGTCCCCACGACCCCGGGCCAAAGCTGGCCAGCCGCCAACATGTCCGACGACTATAGGGTCGTCCCCACGACCCCGGGACTAGGTTGGCCAGCCGCCGACATGTCCGACGACTATACGGCCGTCCCCACGACCACGGGACTAGGTTGGCCCGCCGCCGACTTGTCCGACGACTATAGGGTCGTCCCCACGAACCCGGGACTACGTTGGCCAGTCACCGGCATGTCCGACGACTATAGGGTCGCCCCCACGACCACGGGCCAAAGTTGCCGTGCCGCCGACATGTCCGACGACTATAGGGTCGTCCCCATGACGCCGGGACTAGGTTGGCCAGCCGCCGACATGTCCGACGACTATAGGGTCGTCCCCACGACCACGGGCCAAAGCTGGCCAGCCGCCGACATGTCCGACGACTATAGGGTCGTCTCCACGACCCCGGCACTAGATTGGCCCGCCACCGTCATGTCCGACGACAATAGGGTCGTCCCCACGACCACGGGCCAAAGCTGGCCAGCCGCCGACATGTCCGACGACTATAGGGTCGTCCCCACGACCCCGGGACTAGGTTGGCCCGCCGCCGACTTGTCCGACGACTATAGGGTCGTCCCCACGACCACGGGCCAAAGTTGACCTGCCGCCGACATGTCCGACGACTATAGGGTCGTCCCCACGACCCCGGGACTAGATTGGCCCGCCACCGTCTTGTCCGACGACTATAGGGTCGCCCCCACGACCACGGGCCAAAGTTGCCCTGCAGCCGACATGTCCGACGACTATAGGGTCGTCCCCACGACCCCGGGTCTAGGTTGGCCCGCCGCCGACTTTTCCGACGACTATAGGGTCGTCCCCACGACCCCGGGACTAGGTTGGCCATTCACCGACATGTCCGACGACTATAGGGTCGTACTCACGACCACGCGTCAAAGTTGCCCTGCCGCCGACACGTCCGACGACTATAGGGTCGTTCCCACGACCCCGGGACTAGGTTGGCCAGCCGCCGACATGTCCGACGTCTATAGGGTCGTCCCCACGACCCCGGGACCAGGTTGGCCCGCCGCCGACTTGTCCCGCCGCCGACTTGTCCCGCCGCCGACTTGTCCGACGACAATAGGGTCGTCTCCACGACCCCGGGACTAGGTTGGCCAGTCACCGACTTGTCCGACGACTATAGGGTCGTCCCCACGACTCCGGGACTAGGTTGACCCGCCGCCGACTTGTCCGACGACTATATGGTCGTCCCCACGACCCCGGGACTAGGTTGGCCCGCCGCCGACTTTTCCGACGACTATAGGGTCGCCCCCACGACCCCAGGACTAGATTGGCCCGCCACCATCATGTCCGACGACTGTAGGGTCGTCCCCACGACCACGGGACTAGATTGGCCCGCCACCATCATGTCCGACGACTATAGGGACGTCCCCACGACCACGCGACTAGGTTGGGCCGCCGCCGACTTGTCCGACGACTATAGGGTCGTCTCCACGCCCCCGGGACTAGGTTGGCCAGTCACCGACATGTCCAACGACTATATGGTCGTCTCCACGACCCCGGGACTAGGTTGGCCAGTCACCGACTTGTCCGACGACTATAGGGTCGTCCCCACGACTCCGGGACTAGGTTGACCCGCCGCCGACTTGTCCGACGACTATAGGGTCGTCCCCACGACCCCGGGACTAGGTTGGCCCGCCGCCGACTTGTCCGACGACTATAGGGTCGTCTCCACGACCCCGGGACTAGGTTGGCCAGCCGCCGACATGTCCGACGACTATAGGGTCGTCCCCACGACCACGGGCCAAAGTTGCCCTGCCGCCGACATGTCCGACGACTATAGGGTCGTCCTCACGACCACGGGCCAAAGTTGCCCTGCCGCCGACATGTCCGACGACTATAGGGTCGTCCCCACGACCGCGGGTCTAGGTTGGCCCGCCGCCGACTTGTCCGACGACTATAGGGTCGTCTCCACGACCCCGGGACTAGGTTGGCCAGCCGCCGACATGTCCGACGACTATAGGGTCGTCCCCACGACCACGGGCCAATGTTGCCCTGCCGCCGACATGTCGGACGACTATAGGGTCGTCCTCACGACCACGGGCCAAAGTTGCCCTGCCGCCGACATGTCCGACGACTATAGGGTCGTCCCCACGACCGCGGGTCTAGGTTGACCCGCCGCCGACTTGTCCGACGACTATATGGTCGTCCCCACGACCCCGGGACTAGGTTGGCCCGCCGCCGACTTTTCCGACGACTATAGGGTCGCCCCCACGACCCCGGGGCTAGATTGCCCCGGCACCGTCATGTCCGACGACTATAGGGTCGTCTCCACGACCCCGGGACTAGGTTGGCCAGTCACCGACTTGTCCGACGACTATAGGGTCGTCCCCACGACTCCGGGACTAGGTTGACCCGCCGCCGACTTGTCCGACGACTATAGGGTCGTCCCCACGACCCCGGGACTAGGTTGGCCCGCCGCCGACTTGTCCGACGACTATAGGGTCGTCCCCACGAACCCGGGACTAGGTTGGCCAGTCACCGACATGTCCGACGACTATAGGGTCGTCCTCACGACCACGGGCCAAAGTTGCCCTGCCGCCGACATGTCCAACGACTATAGGGTCGTCCCCACGACCCCGGGGCTAGATTGCCCCCGGCACCGTCATGTCCGACGACTATAGGGTCGTCCCCACGACCCCGGGACCAGGTTGGCCCGCCGCCGACTTGTCCCGCCGCCGACTTGTCCCGCCGCCGACTTGTCCGACGACTATAGGGTCGTCTCCACGACCCCGGGACTAGGTTGGCCAGTCACCGACATGTCCGACGACTATAGGGTCGTCCCCACGACTCCGGGACTAGGTTGGCCCGCCGCCGACTTGTCCGACGACTATAGGGCCGTCCCCACGACCCCAGGACTAGATTGGCCCGCCACCATCATGTCCGACGACTGTAGGGTCGTCCCCACGACCACGGGACTAGGTTGGCCCGCCGCCGACTTGTCCGACGACTATAGGGTCGTCCCCACGAACCCGGGACTACGTTGGCCAGTCACCGGCATGTCCGACGACTATAGGGTCGTCCTCACGACCACGGGCCAAAGTTGCCCTGCCGCCGACATGTCCAACGACTATAGGGTCGTCCCCACGACCCCGGGGCTAGATTGCCCCCGGCACCGTCATGTCCGACGACTATAGGGTCGTCCCCACGACCCCGGGACCAGGTTGGCCCGCCGCCGACTTGTCCCGCCGCCGACTTGTCCCGCCGCCGACTTGTCCGACGACTATAGGGTCGTCTCCACGACCCCGGGACTAGGTTGGCCAGTCACCGACATGTCCGACGACTATAGGGTCGTCCTCACGACCACGGGCCAAAGTTGCCCTGCCGCCGACATGTCCGACGACTATAGGGTCGTCCCCACGACCGCGGGTCTAGGTTGGCCCGCCGCCGACTTTTCCGACGACTATAGGGTCGCCCCCACGACCCCAGGACTAGATTGGCCCGCCACCATCATGTCCGACGACTATAGGGTCGTCCCCACGACCCCGGGCCAAAGCTGGCCAGCCGCCAACATGTCCGACGACTATAGGGTCGTCCCCACGACCCCGGGACTAGGTTGGCCAGCCGCCGACTTGTCCGACGACTATAGGGTCGTCCCCACGACTCCGGGACTAGGTTGGCCCGCCGCCGACTTGTCCGACGACTATAGGGTCGTCCCCACGAACCCGGGACTACGTTGGCCAGTCATCGGCATGTCCGACGACTATAGGGTCGCCCCCACGACCACGGGCCAAAGTTGCCGTGCCGCCGACATGTCCGACGACTATAGGGTCGTCCCCACGACCCCGGGACTAGGTTGGCCATTCACCGACATGTCCGACGACTATAGGGTCGTCCTCACGACCACGCGTCAAAGTTGCCCTGCCGCCGACACGTCCGACGACTATAGGGACGTCCCCACGACCACGCGACTAGGTTGGGCCGCCGCCGACTTGTCCGACGACTATAGGGTCGTCTCCACGCCCCCGGGACTAGGTTGGCCAGTCACCGACATGTCCAACGACTATATGGTCGTCTCCACGACCCCGGGACTAGGTTGGCCAGTCACCGACTTGTCCGACGACTATAGGGTCGTCCCCACGACTCCGGGACTAGGTTGACCCGCCGCCGACTTGTCCGACGACTATAGGGTCGTCCCCACGACCCCGGGACTAGGTTGGCCCGCCGCCGACTTGTCCGACGACTATAGGGTCGTCTCCACGACCCCGGGACTAGGTTGGCCAGCCGCCGACATGTCCGACGACTATAGGGTCGTCCCCACGACCACGGGCCAAAGTTGCCCTGCCGCCGACATGTCCGACGACTATAGGGTCGTCCTCACGACCACGGGCCAAAGTTGCCCTGCCGCCGACATGTCCGACGACTATAGGGTCGTCCCCACGACCGCGGGTCTAGGTTGGCCCGCCGCCGACTTGTCC
This sequence comes from Andrena fulva, assembly GCA_946251845.1. Taxonomy (NCBI): domain Eukaryota; kingdom Metazoa; phylum Arthropoda; class Insecta; order Hymenoptera; family Andrenidae; genus Andrena; species Andrena fulva. The sequence goes on along the minus strand of CAMITZ010000126.1, from coordinate 371,444 downwards.
GACGACTATAGGGTCGTCTCCACGACCACGGGACTAGGTTGGCCAGCCGCCGACATGTCCGACGACTATAGGGTCGTCCCCACGACCACGGGCCAATGTTGCCCTGCCGCCGACATGTCCGACGACTATAGGGTCGTCCTCACGACCACGGGCCAAAGTTGCCCTGCCGCCGACATGTCCGACGACTATAGGGTCGTCCCCACGACCGCGGGTCTAGGTTGGCCCGCCGCCGACTTGTCCGACGACTATAGGGTCGTCTCCACGACCCCGGGACTAGGTTGGCCAGCCGCCGACATGTCCGACGACTATAGGGTCGTCCCCACGACCACGGGCCAAAGTTGCCCTGCCGCCGACATGTCCGACGACTGTAGGGTCGTCCCCACGACCACGGAAATAGATTGGCCCGCCACCATCATGTCCGACGACTATAGGGACGTCCCCACGACCACGCGACTAGGTTGGGCCGCCGCCGACTTGTCCGACGACTATAGGGTCGTCTCCACGCCCCCGGGACTAGGTTGGCCAGTCACCGACATGTCCAACGACTATATGGTCGTCTCCACGACCCCGGGACTAGGTTGGCCAGTCACCGACTTGTCCGACGACTATAGGGTCGTCCCCACGACTCCGGGACTAGGTTGACCCGCCGCCGACTTGTCCGACGACTATAGGGTCGTCCCCACGACCCCGGGACTAGGTTGGCCCGCCGCCGACTTGTCCGACGACTATAGGGTCGTCTCCACGACCCCGGGACTAGGTTGGCCAGCCGCCGACATGTCCGACGACTATAGGGTCGTCCCCACGACCACGGGCCAAAGTTGCCCTGCCGCCGACATGTCCGACGACTATAGGGTCGTCCTCACGACCACGGGCCAAAGTTGCCCTGCCGCCGACATGTCCGACGACTATAGGGTCGTCCCCACGACCGCGGGTCTAGGTTGGCCCGCCGCCGACTTGTCCGACGACTATAGGGTCGTCTCCACGACCCCGGGACTAGGTTGGCCAGCCGCCGACATGTCCGACGACTATAGGGTCGTCCCCACGACCACGGGCCAATGTTGCCCTGCCGCCGACATGTCCGACGACTATAGGGTCGTCCTCACGACCACGGGCCAAAGTTGCCCTGCCGCCGACATGTCCGACGACTATAGGGTCGTCCCCACGACCGCGGGTATAGGTTGACCCGCCGCCGACTTGTCCGACGACTATATGGTCGTCCCCACGACCCCGGGACTAGGTTGGCCCGCCGCCGACTTTTCCGACGACTATAGGGTCGCCCCCACGACCCCGGGGCTAGATTGCCCCGGCACCGTCATGTCCGACGACTATAGGGTCGTCTCCACGACCCCGGGACTAGGTTGGCCCGCCGCCGTCTTGTCCGACGACTATAGGGTCGTCCCCACGACCACGGGCCAAAGTTGCCCTGCCGCCGACATGTCCGACGACTATAGGGTCGTCCCCACGACCACGGGCCAAAGCTGGCCAGCCGCCGACATGTCCGACGACTATAGGGTCGTATCCACGACCCCGGGACTAGGTTGGCCAGCCGCCGACATGTCCGACGACTATAGGGTCGTCCCCACGACCACGGGCCAAAGTTGCCCTGCCGCCGACATGTCCGACGACTATAGGGACGTCCCTGCCACCCCGGGACTAGGTTGCCCAGCCGCCGACATATCCGACGTCTATAGGGTCGTCCCCACGACCCCGGGGCTAGATTGCCCCGGCACCGTCATGTCCGACGACTATAGGGTCGTCCCCACGACCGCGGGACTAGGTTGGCCCGCCGCCGACTTATCCGACGTCTATAGGGTCGTCCCCACGACCACGTGCCAATGTTGCCATGCCGCCGACATGTCCGACGACTATAGGGTCGTCCCCACGACCCCGGGACTAGGTTGGCCCGCCGCCGACATGTCCGACGACTATAGGGTCGTCCCCACGCCCCGGGACTAGGTTGGCCAGTCACCGACATGTCCGACGACTATAGGGTCGTCCCCACGACTCCGGGACTAGGTTGGCCCGCCGCCGACTTGTCCGACGACTATAGGGCCGTCCCCACGACCCCAGGACTAGATTGGCCCGCCACCATCATGTCCGACGACTGTAGGGTCGTCCCCACGACCACGGGACTAGGTTGGCCCGCCGCCGACTTGTCCGACGTCTAAAGGGTCGTCCCCACGACCCCGGGGCTAGATTGCCCCCGGCACCGTCATGTCCGACGACTATAGGGTCGTCCCCACGACCCCGGGACCAGGTTGGCCCGCCGCCGACTTGTCCGACGACTATAGGGTCGTCTCCACGACCCCGGGACTAGGTTGGCCAGTCACCGACATGTCCGACGACTATAGGGTCGTCCCCACGACTCCGGGACTAGGTTGGCCCGCCGCCGACTTGTCCGACGACTATAGGGCCGTCCCCACGACCCCAGGACTAGATTGGCCCGCCACCATCATGTCCGACGACTGTAGGGTCGTCCCCACGACCACGGGACTAGGTTGGCCCGCCGCCGACTTGTCCGACGACTATAGGGTCGTCCCCACGAACCCGGGACTAGGTTGGCCAGTCACCGACATGTCCGACGACTATAGGGTCGTCCTCACGACCACGGGCCAAAGTTGCCCTGCCGCCGACATGTCCAACGACTATAGGGTCGTCCCCACGACCCCGGGACTAGGTTGGCCAGCCTCCGACATATCCGACGACTATAGGGTCGTCCCCACGACCACGGGCCAAAGTTGACCTACCGCCGACATGTCCGACGACTATAGGGTCGTCCGCACGACCCCGGGACTAGATTGGCCCGCCACCGTCATGTCCGACGACAATAGGGTCGTCCCCACGACCACGGGCCAAAGCTGGCCCGCCGCCGACATGTCCGACGACTATAGGGTCGTCTCCACGACCCCAGGACTAGATTGGCCTGCCACCATCATGTCCGACGACTGTAGGGTCGTCCCCACGACCACGGGACTAGGTTGGCCCGCCGCCGACTTGTCCGACGACTATAGGGTCGTCCCCACGAACCCGGGACTAGGTTGGCCAGTCACCGACATGTCCGACGACTATAGGGTCGTCCTCACGACCACGGGCCAAAGTTGCCCTGCCGCCGACATGTCCAACGACTATAGGGTCGTCCCCACGACCCCGGGACTAGGTTGGCCAGCCTCCGACATATCCGACGACTATAGGGTCGTCCCCACGACCACGGGCCAAAGTTGACCTACTGCCGACTTGTCCGACGACTATAGGGTCGTCTCCACGACCCCGGGACTAGGTTGGCCCGCCACCGTCATGTCCGACGACAATAGGGTCGTCCCCACGACCACGGGCCAAAGCTGGCCCGCCGCCGACATGTCCGACGACTATAGGGTCGTCTCCACGACCCCGGGACTAGATTGGCCCGCCACCATCATGTCCGACGACTATAGGGACGTCCCCACGACCACGGGACTAGGATGACCCGCCGCCGACTTTTCCGACGACTATAGGGTCGTCCCCACGAACCCGGGACTAGGTTGGCCAGTCACCGACATGTCCGACGACTATAGGGTCGTCCTCACGACCACGGGCCAAAGTTGCCCTGCCGCCGACATGTCCGACGACTATAGGGACGTCCCCACGACCACGGGACTAGGTTGGCCCGCCGCCGACTTGTCCGACGACTATAGGGTCGTGCCTACCACGCCGGGACTAGGATGACCCGCCGCCGACTTTTCCGACGACTATAGGGTCGTCCCCACGAACCCGGGTCTAGGTTGGCCAGCCGCCGACATGTCCGACGACTATAGGGTCGTCCCCACGACCACGGGCCAAAGTTGCCCTGCCGCCGACATGTCCGACGACTATAGGGTCGTCCTCACGACCACGGGCCAAAGTTGCCCTGCCGCCGACATGTCCGACGACTATAGGTTCGTCCCCACGACCCCGGGACTAGGTTGGCCAGTCACCGACATGTCCGACGACTATAGGGTCGTCCTCACGACCACGGGCCAAAGTTGCCCTGCCGCCGACATGTCCGACGACTATAGGGTCGTCCCCACGACCCCGGGACTAGGTTGGCCAGCCTCCGACATATCCGACGACTATAGGGTCGTCCCCACGACCACGGGCCAAAGTTGACCTGCCGCCGACATGTCCGACGACTATAGGGTCGTCCCCACGACCACGGGTCTAGGTTGGCCCGCCGCCGACTTTTCCGACGACTATAGGGTCGCCCCCACGACCCCAGGACTAGATTGGCCCGCCACCATCATGTCCGACGACTATAGGGTCGTCCCCACGATCACGGGCCAAAGCTGGCCAGCCGCCGACATGTCCGACGACTATAGGGTCGTCTCCACGACCCCGGGACTAGGTTGGCCAGCCGCCGACATGTCCGACGACTATAGGGTCGTCCCCACGACCACGGGCCAAAGCTGGCCAGCCGCCGACATGTCCGACGACTATAGGGTCGTCTCCACGACCCCGGCACTAGAATGGCCCGCCACCGTCATGTCCGACGACTATAGGGTCGTCCCCACGACCCCCGGACCAGATTGGCCCGCCACCATCATGTCCGACGACTATAGGGACGTCCCCACGACCCCGGGTCTAGATTGCCCCGGCACCGTCACGTCCGACGACTATAGGGTCGTCTCCACGACCCCGGGACTAGGTTGGCCAGTCACCGGCATGTCCGACGACTATAGGGTCGTCCCCACGACCCCGGGCCAAATTTGCGCTGCCGCCGACATGTCCGACGACTATAGGGTCGTCCCCACGACCCCGGGCCAAAGCTGGCCAGCCGCCAACATGTCCGACGACTATAGGGTCGTCCCCACGACCCCGGGACTAGGTTGGCCAGTCACCGACATGTCCGACGACTATAGGGTCGTCCTCACGACCACGGGCCAAAGTTGCCCTGCCGCCGACATGTCCGACGACTATAGGGTCGTCCCCACGACCGCGGGTCTAGGTTGGCCCGCCGCCGACTTTTCCGACGACTATAGGGTCGCCCCCACGACCCCAGGACTAGATTGGCCCGCCACCATCATGTCCGACGACTATAGGGTCGTCCCCACGACCCCGGGCCAAAGCTGGCCAGCCGCCAACATGTCCGACGACTATAGGGTCGTCCCCACGACCCCGGGACTAGGTTGGCCAGCCGCCGACATGTCCGACGACTATACGGCCGTCCCCACGACCACGGGACTAGGTTGGCCCGCCGCCGACTTGTCCGACGACTATAGGGTCGTCCCCACGAACCCGGGACTACGTTGGCCAGTCACCGGCATGTCCGACGACTATAGGGTCGCCCCCACGACCACGGGCCAAAGTTGCCGTGCCGCCGACATGTCCGACGACTATAGGGTCGTCCCCATGACCCCGGGACTAGGTTGGCCAGCCGCCGACATGTCCGACGACTATAGGGTCGTCCCCACGACCACGGGCCAAAGCTGGCCAGCCGCCGACATGTCCGACGACTATAGGGTCGTCTCCACGACCCCGGCACTAGATTGGCCCGCCACCGTCATGTCCGACGACAATAGGGTCGTCCCCACGACCACGGGCCAAAGCTGGCCAGCCGCCGACATGTCCGACGACTATAGGGTCGTCCCCACGACCCCGGGACTAGGTTGGCCCGCCGCCGACTTGTCCGACGACTATAGGGTCGTCCCCACGACCACGGGCCAAAGTTGACCTGCCGCCGACATGTCCGACGACTATAGGGTCGTCCCCACGACCCCGGGACTAGATTGGCCCGCCACCGTCTTGTCCGACGACTATAGGGTCGCCCCCACGACCACGGGCCAAAGTTGCCCTGCCGCCGACATGTCCGACGACTATAGGGTCGTCCCCACGATCCCGGGTCTAGGTTGGCCCGCCGCCGACTTTTCCGACGACTATAGGGTCGTCCCCACGACCCCGGGACTAGGTTGGCCATTCACCGACATGTCCGACGACTATAGGGTCGTCCTCACGACCACGCGTCAAAGTTGCCCTGCCGCCGACACGTCCGACGACTATAGGGTCGTTCCCACGACCCCGGGACTAGGTTGGCCAGCCGCCGACATGTCCGACGTCTATAGGGTCGTCCCCACGACCCCGGGACCAGGTTGGCCCGCCGCCGACTTGTCCCGCCGCCGACTTGTCCCGCCGCCGACTTGTCCGACGACAATAGGGTCGTCTCCACGACCCCGGGACTAGGTTGGCCAGTCACCGACTTGTCCGACGACTATAGGGTCGTCCCCACGACTCCGGGACTAGGTTGACCCGCCGCCGACTTGTCCGACGACTATATGGTCGTCCCCACGACCCCGGGACTAGGTTGGCCCGCCGCCGACTTTTCCGACGACTATAGGGTCGCCCCCACGACCCCAGGACTAGATTGGCCCGCCACCATCATGTCCGACGACTATAGGGTCGTCCCCACGACCCCGGGCCAAAGCTGGCCAGCCGCCAACATGTCCGACGACTATAGGGTCGTCCCCACGACCCCGGGACTAGGTTGGCCAGCCGCCGACATGTCCGACGACTATACGGCCGTCCCCACGACCACGGGACTAGGTTGGCCCGCCGCCGACTTGTCCGACGACTATAGGGTCGTCCCCACGAACCCGGGACTACGTTGGCCAGTCACCGGCATGTCCGACGACTATAGGGTCGCCCCCACGACCACGGGCCAAAGTTGCCGTGCCGCCGACATGTCCGACGACTATAGGGTCGTCCCCATGACCCCGGGACTAGGTTGGCCAGCCGCCGACATGTCCGACGACTATAGGGTCGTCCCCACGACCACGGGTCAAAGCTGGCCAGCCGCCGACATGTCCGACGACTATAGGGTCGTCTCCACGACCCCGGCACTAGATTGGCCCGCCACCGTCATGTCCGACGACAATAGGGTCGTCCCCACGACCACGGGCCAAAGCTGGCCAGCCGCCGACATGTCCGACGACTATAGGGTCGTCCCCACGACCCCGGGACTAGGTTGGCCCGCCGCCGACTTGTCCGACGACTATAGGGTCGTCCCCACGACCACGGGCCAAAGTTGACCTGCCGCCGACATGTCCGACGACTATAGGGTCGTCCCCACGACCCCGGGACTAGATTGGCCCGCCACCGTCTTGTCCGACGACTATAGGGTCGCCCCCACGACCACGGGCCAAAGTTGCCCTGCAGCCGACATGTCCGACGACTATAGGGTCGTCCCCACGACCCCGGGTCTAGGTTGGCCCGCCGCCGACTTTTCCGACGACTATAGGGTCGTCCCCACGACCCCGGGACTAGGTTGGCCATTCACCGACATGTCCGACGACTATAGGGTCGTACTCACGACCACGCGTCAAAGTTGCCCTGCCGCCGACACGTCCGACGACTATAGGGTCGTTCCCACGACCCCGGGACTAGGTTGGCCAGCCGCCGACATGTCCGACGTCTATAGGGTCGTCCCCACGACCCCGGGACCAGGTTGGCCCGCCGCCGACTTGTCCCGCCGCCGACTTGTCCCGCCGCCGACTTGTCCGACGACAATAGGGTCGTCTCCACGACCCCGGGACTAGGTTGGCCAGTCACCGACTTGTCCGACGACTATAGGGTCGTCCCCACGACTCCGGGACTAGGTTGACCCGCCGCCGACTTGTCCGACGACTATATGGTCGTCCCCACGACCCCGGGACTAGGTTGGCCCGCCGCCGACTTTTCCGACGACTATAGGGTCGCCCCCACGACCCCAGGACTAGATTGGCCCGCCACCATCATGTCCGACGACTGTAGGGTCGTCCCCACGACCACGGGACTAGATTGGCCCGCCACCATCATGTCCGACGACTATAGGGACGTCCCCACGACCACGCGACTAGGTTGGGCCGCCGCCGACTTGTCCGACGACTATAGGGTCGTCTCCACGCCCCCGGGACTAGGTTGGCCAGTCACCGACATGTCCAACGACTATATGGTCGTCTCCACGACCCCGGGACTAGGTTGGCCAGTCACCGACTTGTCCGACGACTATAGGGTCGTCCCCACGACTCCGGGACTAGGTTGACCCGCCGCCGACTTGTCCGACGACTATAGGGTCGTCCCCACGACCCCGGGACTAGGTTGGCCCGCCGCCGACTTGTCCGACGACTATAGGGTCGTCTCCACGACCCCGGGACTAGGTTGGCCAGCCGCCGACATGTCCGACGACTATAGGGTCGTCCCCACGACCACGGGCCAAAGTTGCCCTGCCGCCGACATGTCCGACGACTATAGGGTCGTCCTCACGACCACGGGCCAAAGTTGCCCTGCCGCCGACATGTCCGACGACTATAGGGTCGTCCCCACGACCGCGGGTCTAGGTTGGCCCGCCGCCGACTTGTCCGACGACTATAGGGTCGTCTCCACGACCCCGGGACTAGGTTGGCCAGCCGCCGACATGTCCGACGACTATAGGGTCGTCCCCACGACCACGGGCCAATGTTGCCCTGCCGCCGACATGTCCGACGACTATAGGGTCGTCCTCACGACCACGGGCCAAAGTTGCCCTGCCGCCGACATGTCCGACGACTATAGGGTCGTCCCCACGACCGCGGGTCTAGGTTGACCCGCCGCCGACTTGTCCGACGACTATATGGTCGTCCCCACGACCCCGGGACTAGGTTGGCCCGCCGCCGACTTTTCCGACGACTATAGGGTCGCCCCCACGACCCCGGGGCTAGATTGCCCCGGCACCGTCATGTCCGACGACTATAGGGTCGTCTCCACGACCCCGGGACTAGGTTGGCCAGTCACCGACTTGTCCGACGACTATAGGGTCGTCCCCACGACTCCGGGACTAGGTTGACCCGCCGCCGACTTGTCCGACGACTATAGGGTCGTCCCCACGACCCCGGGACTAGGTTGGCCCGCCGCCGACTTGTCCGACGACTATAGGGGCGTCCCCACGAACCCGGGACTAGGTTGGCCAGTCACCGACATGTCCGACGACTATAGGGTCGTCCTCACGACCACGGGCCAAAGTTGCCCTGCCGCCGACATGTCCAACGACTATAGGGTCGTCCCCACGACCCCGGGGCTAGATTGCCCCCGGCACCGTCATGTCCGACGACTATAGGGTCGTCCCCACGACCCCGGGACCAGGTTGGCCCGCCGCCGACTTGTCCCGCCGCCGACTTGTCCCGCCGCCGACTTGTCCGACGACTATAGGGTCGTCTCCACGACCCCGGGACTAGGTTGGCCAGTCACCGACATGTCCGACGACTATAGGGTCGTCCCCACGACTCCGGGACTAGGTTGGCCCGCCGCCGACTTGTCCGACGACTATAGGGCCGTCCCCACGACCCCAGGACTAGATTGGCCCGCCACCATCATGTCCGACGACTGTAGGGTCGTCCCCACGACCACGGGACTAGGTTGGCCCGCCGCCGACTTGTCCGACGACTATAGGGTCGTCCCCACGAACCCGGGACTACGTTGGCCAGTCACCGGCATGTCCGACGACTATAGGGTCGTCCTCACGACCACGGGCCAAAGTTGCCCTGCCGCCGACATGTCCAACGACTATAGGGTCGTCCCCACGACCCCGGGGCTAGATTGCCCCCGGCACCGTCATGTCCGACGACTATAGGGTCGTCCCCACGACCCCGGGACCAGGTTGGCCCGCCGCCGACTTGTCCCGCCGCCGACTTGTCCCGCCGCCGACTTGTCCGACGACTATAGGGTCGTCTCCACGACCCCGGGACTAGGTTGGCCAGTCACCGACATGTCCGACGACTATAGGGTCGTCCTCACGACCACGGGCCAAAGTTGCCCTGCCGCCGACATGTCCGACGACTATAGGGTCGTCCCCACGACCACGGGCCAAAGCTGGCCAGCCGCCGACATGTCCGACGACTATAGGGTCGTCTCCACGACCCCGGCACTAGATTGGCCCGCCACCGTCATGTCCGACGACAATAGGGTCGTCCCCACGACCACGGGCCAAAGCTGGCCAGCCGCCGACATGTCCGACGACTATAGGGTCGTCCCCACGACCCCGGGACTAGGTTGGCCCGCCGCCGACTTGTCCGACGACTATAGGGTCGTCCCCACGACCACGGGCCAAAGTTGACCTGCCGCCGACATGTCCGACGACTATAGGGTCGTCCCCACGACCCCGGGACTAGATTGGCCCGCCACCGTCTTGTCCGACGACTATAGGGTCGCCCCCACGACCACGGGCCAAAGTTGCCCTGCCGCCGACATGTCCGACGACTATAGGGTCGTCCCCACGACCCCGGGTCTAGGTTGGCCCGCCGCCGACTTTTCCGACGACTATAGGGTCGTCCCCACGACCCCGGGACTAGGTTGGCCATTCACCGACATGTCCGACGACTATAGGGTCGTCCTCACGACCACGCGTCAAAGTTGCCCTGCCGCCGACACGTCCGACGACTATAGGGTCGTTCCCACGACCCCGGGACTAGGTTGGCCAGCCGCCGACATGTCCGACGTCTATAGGGTCGTCCCCACGACCCCGGGACCAGGTTGGCCCGCCGCCGACTTGTCCCGCCGCCGACTTGTCCGACGACAATAGGGTCGTCTCCACGACCCCGGGACTAGGTTGGCCAGTCACCGACTTGTCCGACGACTATAGGGTCGTCCCCACGACTCCGGGACTAGGTTGACCCGCCGCCGACTTGTCCGACGACTATATGGTCGTCCCCACGACCCCGGGACTAGGTTGGCCCGCCGCCGACTTTTCCGACGACTATAGGGTCGCCCCCACGACCCCAGGACTAGATTGGCCCGCCACCATCATGTCCGACGACTATAGGGTCGTCCCCACGACCCCGGGCCAAAGCTGGCCAGCCGCCAACATGTCCGACGACTATAGGGTCGTCCCCACGACCCCGGGACTAGGTTGGCCAGCCGCCGACATGTCCGACGACTATACGGCCGTCCCCACGACCACGGGACTAGGTTGGCCCGCCGCCGACTTGTCCGACGACTATAGGGTCGTCCCCACGAACCCGGGACTACGTTGGCCAGTCACCGGCATGTCCGACGACTATAGGGTCGCCCCCACGACCACGGGCCAAAGTTGCCGTGCCGCCGACATGTCCGACGACTATAGGGTCGTCCCCATGACCCCGGGACTAGGTTGGCCAGCCGCCGACATGTCCGACGACTATAGGGTCGTCCCCACGACCACGGGCCAAAGCTGGCCAGCCGCCGACATGTCCGACGACTATAGGGTCGTCTCCACGACCCCGGCACTAGATTGGCCCGCCACCGTCATGTCCGACGACAATAGGGTCGTCCCCACGACCACGGGCCAAAGCTGGCCAGCCGCCGACATGTCCGACGACTATAGGGTCGTCCCCACGACCCCGGGACTAGGTTGGCCCGCCGCCGACTTGTCCGACGACTATAGGGTCGTCCCCACGACCACGGGCCAAAGTTGACCTGCCGCCGACATGTCCGACGACTATAGGGTCGTCCCCACGACCCCGGGACTAGATTGGCCCGCCACCGTCTTGTCCGACGACTATAGGGTCGCCCCCACGACCACGGGCCAAAGTTGCCCTGCAGCCGACATGTCCGACGACTATAGGGTCGTCCCCACGACCCCGGGTCTAGGTTGGCCCGCCGCCGACTTTTCCGACGACTATAGGGTCGTCCCCACGACCCCGGGACTAGGTTGGCCATTCACCGACATGTCCGACGACTATAGGGTCGTACTCACGACCACGCGTCAAAGTTGCCCTGCCGCCGACACGTCCGACGACTATAGGGTCGTTCCCACGACCCCGGGACTAGGTTGGCCAGCCGCCGACATGTCCGACGTCTATAGGGTCGTCCCCACGACCCCGGGACCAGGTTGGCCCGCCGCCGACTTGTCCCGCCGCCGACTTGTCCCGCCGCCGACTTGTCCGACGACAATAGGGTCGTCTCCACGACCCCGGGACTAGGTTGGCCAGTCACCGACTTGTCCGACGACTATAGGGTCGTCCCCACGACTCCGGGACTAGGTTGACCCGCCGCCGACTTGTCCGACGACTATATGGTCGTCCCCACGACCCCGGGACTAGGTTGGCCCGCCGCCGACTTTTCCGACGACTATAGGGTCGCCCCCACGACCCCAGGACTAGATTGGCCCGCCACCATCATGTCCGACGACTGTAGGGTCGTCCCCACGACCACGGGACTAGATTGGCCCGCCACCATCATGTCCGACGACTATAGGGACGTCCCCACGACCACGCGACTAGGTTGGGCCGCCGCCGACTTGTCCGACGACTATAGGGTCGTCTCCACGCCCCCGGGACTAGGTTGGCCAGTCACCGACATGTCCAACGACTATATGGTCGTCTCCACGACCCCGGGACTAGGTTGGCCAGTCACCGACTTGTCCGACGACTATAGGGTCGTCCCCACGACTCCGGGACTAGGTTGACCCGCCGCCGACTTGTCCGACGACTATAGGGTCGTCCCCACGACCCCGGGACTAGGTTGGCCCGCCGCCGACTTGTCCGACGACTATAGGGTCGTCTCCACGACCCCGGGACTAGGTTGGCCAGCCGCCGACATGTCCGACGACTATAGGGTCGTCCCCACGACCACGGGCCAAAGTTGCCCTGCCGCCGACATGTCCGACGACTATAGGGTCGTCCTCACGACCACGGGCCAAAGTTGCCCTGCCGCCGACATGTCCGACGACTATAGGGTCGTCCCCACGACCGCGGGTCTAGGTTGGCCCGCCGCCGACTTGTCCGACGACTATAGGGTCGTCTCCACGACCCCGGGACTAGGTTGGCCAGCCGCCGACATGTCCGACGACTATAGGGTCGTCCCCACGACCACGGGCCAATGTTGCCCTGCCGCCGACATGTCCGACGACTATAGGGTCGTCCTCACGACCACGGGCCAAAGTTGCCCTGCCGCCGACATGTCCGACGACTATAGGGTCGTCCCCACGACCGCGGGTCTAGGTTGACCCGCCGCCGACTTGTCCGACGACTATATGGTCGTCCCCACGACCCCGTGGCTAGGTTGGCCCGCCGCCGACTTTTCCGACGACTATAGGGTCGCCCCCACGACCCCGGGGCTAGATTGCCCCGGCACCGTCATGTCCGACGACTATAGGGTCGTCTCCACGACCCCGGGACTAGGTTGGCCAGTCACCGACTTGTCCGACGACTATAGGGTCGTCCCCACGACTCCGGGACTAGGTTGACCCGCCGCCGACTTGTCCGACGACTATAGGGTCGTCCCCACGACCCCGGGACTAGGTTGGCCCGCCGCCGACTTGTCCGACGACTATAGGGTCGTCCCCACGAACCCGGGACTAGGTTGGCCAGTCACCGACATGTCCGACGACTATAGGGTCGTCCTCACGACCACGGGCCAAAGTTGCCCTGCCGCCGACATGTCCAACGACTATAGGGTCGTCCCCACGACCCCGGGGCTAGATTGCCCCCGGCACCGTCATGTCCGACGACTATAGGGTCGTCCCCACGACCCCGGGACCAGGTTGGCCCGCCGCCGACTTGTCCCGCCGCCGACTTGTCCCGCCGCCGACTTGTCCGACGACTATAGGGTCGTCTCCACGACCCCGGGACTAGGTTGGCCAGTCACCGACATGTCCGACGACTATAGGGTCGTCCCCACGACTCCGGGACTAGGTTGGCCCGCCGCCGACTTGTCCGACGACTATAGGGCCGTCCCCACGACCCCAGGACTAGATTGGCCCGCCACCATCATGTCCGACGACTGTAGGGTCGTCCCCACGACCACGGGACTAGGTTGGCCCGCCGCCGACTTGTCCGACGACTATAGGGTCGTCCCCACGAACCCGGGACTACGTTGGCCAGTCACCGGCATGTCCGACGACTATAGGGTCGTCCTCACGACCACGGGCCAAAGTTGCCCTGCCGCCGACATGTCCAACGACTATAGGGTCGTCCCCACGACCCCGGGGCTAGATTGCCCCCGGCACCGTCATGTCCGACGACTATAGGGTCGTCCCCACGACCCCGGGACCAGGTTGGCCCGCCGCCGACTTGTCCCGCCGCCGACTTGTCCCGCCGCCGACTTGTCCGACGACTATAGGGTCGTCTCCACGACCCCGGGACTAGGTTGGCCAGTCACCGACATGTCCGACGACTATAGGGTCGTCCTCACGACCACGGGCCAAAGTTGCCCTGCCGCCGACATGTCCGACGACTATAGGGTCGTCCCCACGACCGCGGGTCTAGGTTGGCCCGCCGCCGACTTTTCCGACGACTATAGGGTCGCCCCCACGACCCCAGGACTAGATTGGCCCGCCACCATCATGTCCGACGACTATAGGGTCGTCCCCACGACCCCGGGCCAAAGCTGGCTAGCCGCCAACATGTCCGACGACTATAGGGTCGTCCCCACGACCCCGGGACTAGGTTGGCCAGCCGCCGACTTGTCCGACGACTATAGGGTCGTCCCCACGACTCCGGGACTAGGTTGGCCCGCCGCCGACTTGTCCGACGACTATAGGGTCGTCCCCACGAACCCGGGACTACGTTGGCCAGTCACCGGCATGTCCGACGACTATAGGGTCGCCCCCACGACCACGGGCCAAAGTTGCCGTGCCGCCGACATGTCCGACGACTATAGGGTCGTCCCCACGACCCCGGGACTAGGTTGGCCATTCACCGACATGTCCGACGACTATAGGGTCGTCCTCACGACCACGCGTCAAAGTTGCCCTGCCGCCGACACGTCCGACGACTATAGGGACGTCCCCACGACCACGCGACTAGGTTGGGCCGCCGCCGACTTGTCCGACGACTATAGGGTCGTCTCCACGCCCCCGGGACTAGGTTGGCCAGTCACCGACATGTCCAACGACTATATGGTCGTCTCCACGACCCCGGGACTAGGTTGGCCAGTCACCGACTTGTCCGACGACTATAGGGTCGTCCCCACGACTCCGGGACTAGGTTGACCCGCCGCCGACTTGTCCGACGACTATAGGGTCGTCCCCACGACCCCGGGACTAGGTTGGCCCGCCGCCGACTTGTCCGACGACTATAGGGTCGTCTCCACGACCCCGGGACTAGGTTGGCCAGCCGCCGACATGTCCGACGACTATAGGGTCGTCCCCACGACCACGGGCCAAAGTTGCCCTGCCGCCGACATGTCCGACGACTATAGGGTCGTCCTCACGACCACGGGCCAAAGTTGCCCTGCCGCCGACATGTCCGACGACTATAGGGTCGTCCCCACGACCGCGGGTCTAGGTTGGCCCGCCGCCGACTTGTCCGACGACTATAGGGTCGTCTCCACGACCCCGGGACTAGGTTGGCCAGCCGCCGACATGTCCGACGACTATAGGGTCGTCCCCACGACCACGGGCCAATGTTGCCCTGCCGCCGACATGTCCGACGACTATAGGGTCGTCCTCACGACCACGGGCCAAAGTTGCCCTGCCGCCGACATGTCCGACGACTATAGGGTCGTCCCCACGACCGCGGGTCTAGGTTGGCCCGCCGCCGACTTGTCCGACGACTATAGGGTCGTCTCCACGACCCCGGGACTAGGTTGGCCAGCCGCCGACATGTCCGACGACTATAGGGTCGTCCCCACGACCACGGGCCAAAGTTGCCCTGCCGCCGACATGTCCGACGACTGTAGGGTCGTCCCCACGACCACGGAAATAGATTGGCCCGCCACCATCATGTCCGACGACTATAGGGACGTCCCCACGACCACGCGACTAGGTTGGGCCGCCGCCGACTTGTCCGACGACTATAGGGTCGTCTCCACGCCCCCGGGACTAGGTTGGCCAGTCACCGACATGTCCAACGACTATATGGTCGTCTCCACGACCCCGGGACTAGGTTGGCCAGTCACCGACTTGTCCGACGACTATAGGGTCGTCCCCACGACTCCGGGACTAGGTTGACCCGCCGCCGACTTGTCCGACGACTATAGGGTCGTCCCCACGACCCCGGGACTAGGTTGGCCCGCCGCCGACTTGTCCGACGACTATAGGGTCGTCTCCACGACCCCGGGACTAGGTTGGCCAGCCGCCGACATGTCCGACGACTATAGGGTCGTCCCCACGACCACGGGCCAAAGTTGCCCTGCCGCCGACATGTCCGACGACTATAGGGTCGTCCTCACGACCACGGGCCAAAGTTGCCCTGCCGCCGACATGTCCGACGACTATAGGGTCGTCCCCACGACCGCGGGTCTAGGTTGGCCCGCCGCCGACTTGTCCGACGACTATAGGGTCGTCTCCACGACCCCGGGACTAGGTTGGCCAGCCGCCGACATGTCCGACGACTATAGGGTCGTCCCCACGACCACGGGCCAATGTTGCCCTGCCGCCGACATGTCCGACGACTATAGGGTCGTCCTCACGACCACGGGCCAAAGTTGCCCTGCCGCCGACATGTCCGACGACTATAGGGTCGTCCCCACGACCGCGGGTCTAGGTTGACCCGCCGCCGACTTGTCCGACGACTATATGGTCGTCCCCACGACCCCGGGACTAGGTTGGCCCGCCGCCGACTTTTCCGACGACTATAGGGTCGCCCCCACGACCCCGGGGCTAGATTGCCCCGGCACCGTCATGTCCGACGACTATAGGGTCGTCTCCACGACCCCGGGACTAGGTTGGCCAGTCACCGACTTGTCCGACGACTATAGGGTCGTCCCCACGACTCCGGGACTAGGTTGACCCGCCGCCGACTTGTCCGACGACTATAGGGTCGTCCCCACGACCCCGGGACTAGGTTGGCCCGCCGCCGTCTTGTCCGACGAATATAGGGTCGTCCCCACGACCACGGGCCAAAGTTGCCCTGCCGCCGACATGTCCGACGACTATAGGGTCGTCCCCACGACCACGGGCCAAAGCTGGCCAGCCGCCGACATGTCCGACGACTATAGGGTCGTATCCACGACCCCGGGACTAGGTTGGCCAGCCGCCGACATGTCCGACGACTATAGGGTCGTCCCCACGACCACGGGCCAAAGTTGCCCTGCCGCCGACATGTCCGACGACTATAGGGACGTCCCTGCCACCCCGGGACTAGGTTGCCCAGCCGCCGACATATCCGACGTCTATAGGGTCGTCCCCACGACCCCGGGGCTAGATTGCCCCGGCACCGTCATGTCCGACGACTATAGGGTCGTCCCCACGACCGCGGGACTAGGTTGGCCCGCCGCCGACTTATCCGACGTCTATAGGGTCGTCCCCACGACCACGTGCCAATGTTGCCATGCCGCCGACATGTCCGACGACTATATGGTCGTCCCCACGACCCCGGGACTAGGTTGGCCCGCCGCCGACTTTTCCGACGACTATAGGGTCGCCCCCACGACCCCAGGACTAGATTGGCCCGCCACCATCATGTCCGACGACTATAGGGTCGTCCCCACGACCCCGGGCCAAAGCTGGCCAGCCGCCAACATGTCCGACGACTATAGGGTCGTCCCCACGACCCCGGGACTAGGTTGGCCAGCCGCCGACATGTCCGACGACTATACGGCCGTCCCCACGACCACGGGACTAGGTTGGCCCGCCGCCGACTTGTCCGACGACTATAGGGTCGTCCCCACGAACCCGGGACTACGTTGGCCAGTCACCGGCATGTCCGACGACTATAGGGTCGCCCCCACGACCACGGGCCAAAGTTGCCGTGCCGCCGACATGTCCGACGACTATAGGGTCGTCCCCATGACCCCGGGACTAGGTTGGCCAGCCGCCGACATGTCCGACGACTATAGGGTCGTCCCCACGACCACGGGCCAAAGCTGGCCAGCCGCCGACATGTCCGACGACTATAGGGTCGTCTCCACGACCCCGGCACTAGATTGGCCCGCCACCGTCATGTCCGACGACAATAGGGTCGTCCCCACGACCACGGGCCAAAGCTGGCCAGCCGCCGACATGTCCGACGACTATAGGGTCGTCCCCACGACCCCGGGACTAGGTTGGCCCGCCGCCGACTTGTCCGACGACTATAGGGTCGTCCCCACG
Source organism: Andrena fulva (assembly GCA_946251845.1). Taxonomy (NCBI): domain Eukaryota; kingdom Metazoa; phylum Arthropoda; class Insecta; order Hymenoptera; family Andrenidae; genus Andrena; species Andrena fulva. The sequence goes on along the minus strand of CAMITZ010000126.1, from coordinate 353,476 downwards.
ACCACGGGCCAAAGTTGACCTGCCGCCGACATGTCCGACGACTATAGGGTCGTCCCCACGACCCCGGGACTAGATTGGCCCGCCACCGTCTTGTCCGACGACTATAGGGTCGCCCCCACGACCACGGGCCAAAGTTGCCCTGCAGCCGACATGTCCGACGACTATAGGGTCGTCCCCACGACCCCGGGTCTAGGTTGGCCCGCCGCCGACTTTTCCGACGACTATAGGGTCGTCCCCACGACCCCGGGACTAGGTTGGCCATTCACCGACATGTCCGACGACTATAGGGTCGTACTCACGACCACGCGTCAAAGTTGCCCTGCCGCCGACACGTCCGACGACTATAGGGTCGTTCCCACGACCCCGGGACTAGGTTGGCCAGCCGCCGACATGTCCGACGTCTATAGGGTCGTCCCCACGACCCCGGGACCAGGTTGGCCCGCCGCCGACTTGTCCCGCCGCCGACTTGTCCCGCCGCCGACTTGTCCGACGACAATAGGGTCGTCTCCACGACCCCGGGACTAGGTTGGCCAGTCACCGACTTGTCCGACGACTATAGGGTCGTCCCCACGACTCCGGGACTAGGTTGACCCGCCGCCGACTTGTCCGACGACTATATGGTCGTCCGCACGACCCCGGGACTAGGTTGGCCCGCCGCCGACTTTTCCGACGACTATAGGGTCGCCCCCACGACCCCAGGACTAGATTGGCCCGCCACCATCATGTCCGACGACTGTAGGGTCGTCCCCACGACCACGGGACTAGATTGGCCCGCCACCATCATGTCCGACGACTATAGGGACGTCCCCACGACCACGCGACTAGGTTGGGCCGCCGCCGACTTGTCCGACGACTATAGGGTCGTCTCCACGCCCCCGGGACTAGGTTGGCCAGTCACCGACATGTCCAACGACTATATGGTCGTCTCCACGACCCCGGGACTAGGTTGGCCAGTCACCGACTTGTCCGACGACTATAGGGTCGTCCCCACGACTCCGGGACTAGGTTGACCCGCCGCCGACTTGTCCGACGACTATAGGGTCGTCCCCACGACCCCGGGACTAGGTTGGCCCGCCGCCGACTTGTCCGACGACTATAGGGTCGTCTCCACGACCCCGGGACTAGGTTGGCCAGCCGCCGACATGTCCGACGACTATAGGGTCGTCCCCACGACCACGGGCCAAAGTTGCCCTGCCGCCGACATGTCCGACGACTATAGGGTCGTCCTCACGACCACGGGCCAAAGTTGCCCTGCCGCCGACATGTCCGACGACTATAGGGTCGTCCCCACGACCGCGGGTCTAGGTTGGCCCGCCGCCGACTTGTCCGACGACTATAGGGTCGTCTCCACGACCCCGGGACTAGGTTGGCCAGCCGCCGACATGTCCGACGACTATAGGGTCGTCCCCACGACCACGGGCCAATGTTGCCCTGCCGCCGACATGTCCGACGACTATAGGGTCGTCCTCACGACCACGGGCCAAAGTTGCCCTGCCGCCGACATGTCCGACGACTATAGGGTCGTCCCCACGACCGCGGGTCTAGGTTGACCCGCCGCCGACTTGTCCGACGACTATATGGTCGTCCCCACGACCCCGGGACTAGGTTGGCCCGCCGCCGACTTTTCCGACGACTATAGGGTCGCCCCCACGACCCCGGGGCTAGATTGCCCCGGCACCGTCATGTCCGACGACTATAGGGTCGTCTCCACGACCCCGGGACTAGGTTGGCCAGTCACCGACTTGTCCGACGACTATAGGGTCGTCCCCACGACTCCGGGACTAGGTTGACCCGCCGCCGACTTGTCCGACGACTATAGGGTCGTCCCCACGACCCCGGGACTAGGTTGGCCCGCCGCCGACTTGTCCGACGACTATAGGGTCGTCCCCACGAACCCGGGACTAGGTTGGCCAGTCACCGACATGTCCGACGACTATAGGGTCGTCCTCACGACCACGGGCCAAAGTTGCCCTGCCGCCGACATGTCCAACGACTATAGGGTCGTCCCCACGACCCCGGGGCTAGATTGCCCCCGGCACCGTCATGTCCGACGACTATAGGGTCGTCCCCACGACCCCGGGACCAGGTTGGCCCGCCGCCGACTTGTCCCGCCGCCGACTTGTCCCGCCGCCGACTTGTCCGACGACTATAGGGTCGTCTCCACGACCCCGGGACTAGGTTGGCCAGTCACCGACATGTCCGACGACTATAGGGTCGTCCCCACGACTCCGGGACTAGGTTGGCCCGCCGCCGACTTGTCCGACGACTATAGGGCCGTCCCCACGACCCCAGGACTAGATTGGCCCGCCACCATCATGTCCGACGACTGTAGGGTCGTCCCCACGACCACGGGACTAGGTTGGCCCGCCGCCGACTTGTCCGACGACTATAGGGTCGTCCCCACGAACCCGGGACTACGTTGGCCAGTCACCGGCATGTCCGACGACTATAGGGTCGTCCTCACGACCACGGGCCAAAGTTGCCCTGCCGCCGACATGTCCAACGACTATAGGGTCGTCCCCACGACCCCGGGGCTAGATTGCCCCCGGCACCGTCATGTCCGACGACTATAGGGTCGTCCCCACGACCCCGGGACCAGGTTGGCCCGCCGCCGACTTGTCCCGCCGCCGACTTGTCCCGCCGCCGACTTGTCCGACGACTATAGGGTCGTCTCCACGACCCCGGGACTAGGTTGGCCAGTCACCGACATGTCCGACGACTATAGGGTCGTCCTCACGACCACGGGCCAAAGTTGCCCTGCCGCCGACATGTCCGACGACTATAGGGTCGTCTCCACGACCCCGGCACTAGATTGGCCCGCCACCGTCATGTCCGACGACAATAGGGTCGTCCCCACGACCACGGGCCAAAGCTGGCCAGCCGCCGACATGTCCGACGACTATAGGGTCGTCCCCACGACCCCGGGACTAGGTTGGCCCGCCGCCGACTTGTCCGACGACTATAGGGTCGTCCCCACGACCACGGGCCAAAGTTGACCTGCCGCCGACATGTCCGACGACTATAGGGTCGTCCCCACGACCCCGGGACTAGATTGGCCCGCCACCGTCTTGTCCGACGACTATAGGGTCGCCCCCACGACCACGGGCCAAAGTTGCCCTGCCGCCGACATGTCCGACGACTATAGGGTCGTCCCCACGACCCCGGGTCTAGGTTGGCCCGCCGCCGACTTTTCCGACGACTATAGGGTCGTCCCCACGACCCCGGGACTAGGTTGGCCATTCACCGACATGTCCGACGACTATAGGGTCGTCCTCACGACCACGCGTCAAAGTTGCCCTGCCGCCGACACGTCCGACGACTATAGGGTCGTTCCCACGACCCCGGGACTAGGTTGGCCAGCCGCCAACATGTCCGACGTCTATAGGGTCGTCCCCACGACCCCGGGACCAGGTTGGCCCGCCGCCGACTTGTCCCGCCGCCGACTTGTCCCGCCGCCGACTTGTCCGACGACAATAGGGTCGTCTCCACGACCCCGGGACTAGGTTGGCCAGTCACCGACTTGTCCGACGACTATAGGGTCGTCCCCACGACTCCGGGACTAGGTTGACCCGCCGCCGACTTGTCCGACGACTATATGGTCGTCCCCACGACCCCGGGACTAGGTTGGCCCGCCGCCGACTTTTCCGACGACTATAGGGTCGCCCCCACGACCCCAGGACTAGATTGGCCCGCCACCATCATGTCCGACGACTATAGGGTCGTCCCCACGACCCCGGGCCAAAGCTGGCCAGCCGCCAACATGTCCGACGACTATAGGGTCGTCCCCACGACCCCGGGACTAGGTTGGCCAGCCGCCGACATGTCCGACGACTATACGGCCGTCCCCACGACCACGGGACTAGGTTGGCCCGCCGCCGACTTGTCCGACGACTATAGGGTCGTCCCCACGAACCCGGGACTACGTTGGCCAGTCACCGGCATGTCCGACGACTATAGGGTCGCCCCCACGACCACGGGCCAAAGTTGCCGTGCCGCCGACATGTCCGACGACTATAGGGTCGTCCCCATGACCCCGGGACTAGGTTGGCCAGCCGCCGACATGTCCGACGACTATAGGGTCGTCCCCACGACCACGGGCCAAAGCTGGCCAGCCGCCGACATGTCCGACGACTATAGGGTCGTCTCCACGACCCCGGCACTAGATTGGCCCGCCACCGTCATGTCCGACGACAATAGGGTCGTCCCCACGACCACGGGCCAAAGCTGGCCAGCCGCCGACATGTCCGACGACTATAGGGTCGTCCCCACGACCCCGGGACTAGGTTGGCCCGCCGCCGACTTGTCCGACGACTATAGGGTCGTCCCCACGACCACGGGCCAAAGTTGACCTGCCGCCGACATGTCCGACGACTATAGGGTCGTCCCCACGACCCCGGGACTAGATTGGCCCGCCACCGTCTTGTCCGACGACTATAGGGTCGCCCCCACGACCACGGGCCAAAGTTGCCCTGCAGCCGACATGTGCGACGACTATAGGGTCGTCCCCACGACCCCGGGTCTAGGTTGGCCCGCCGCCGGCTTTTCCGACGACTATAGGGTCGTCCCCACGACCCCGGGACTAGGTTGGCCATTCACCGACATGTCCGACGACTATAGGGTCGTACTCACGACCACGCGTCAAAGTTGCCCTGCCGCCGACACGTCCGACGACTATAGGGTCGTTCCCACGACCCCGGGACTAGGTTGGCCAGCCGCCGACATGTCCGACGTCTATAGGGTCGTCCCCACGACCCCGGGACCAGGTTGGCCCGCCGCCGACTTGTCCCGCCGCCGACTTGTCCCGCCGCCGACTTGTCCGACGACAATAGGGTCGTCTCCACGACCCCGGGACTAGGTTGGCCAGTCACCGACTTGTCCGACGACTATAGGGTCGTCCCCACGACTCCGGGACTAGGTTGACCCGCCGCCGACTTGTCCGACGACTATATGGTCGTCCCCACGACCCCGGGACTAGGTTGGCCCGCCGCCGACTTTTCCGACGACTATAGGGTCGCCCCCACGACCCCAGGACTAGATTGGCCCGCCACCATCATGTCCGACGACTGTAGGGTCGTCCCCACGACCACGGGACTAGATTGGCCCGCCACCATCATGTCCGACGACTATAGGGACGTCCCCACGACCACGCGACTAGGTTGGGCCGCCGCCGACTTGTCCGACGACTATAGGGTCGTCTCCACGCCCCCGGGACTAGGTTGGCCAGTCACCGACATGTCCAACGACTATATGGTCGTCTCCACGACCCCGGGACTAGGTTGGCCAGTCACCGACTTGTCCGACGACTATAGGGTCGTCCCCACGACTCCGGGACTAGGTTGACCCGCCGCCGACTTGTCCGACGACTATAGGGTCGTCCCCACGACCCCGGGACTAGGTTGGCCCGCCGCCGACTTGTCCGACGACTATAGGGTCGTCTCCACGACCCCGGGACTAGGTTGGCCAGCCGCCGACATGTCCGACGACTATAGGGTCGTCCCCACGACCACGGGCCAAAGTTGCCCTGCCGCCGACATGTCCGACGACTATAGGGTCGTCCTCACGACCACGGGCCAAAGTTGCCCTGCCGCCGACATGTCCGACGACTATAGGGTCGTCCCCACGACCGCGGGTCTAGGTTGGCCCGCCGCCGACTTGTCCGACGACTATAGGGTCGTCTCCACGACCCCGGGACTAGGTTGGCCAGCCGCCGACATGTCCGACGACTATAGGGTCGTCCCCACGACCACGGGCCAATGTTGCCCTGCCGCCGACATGTCCGACGACTATAGGGTCGTCCTCACGACCACGGGCCAAAGTTGCCCTGCCGCCGACATGTCCGACGACTATAGGGTCGTCCCCACGACCGCGGGTCTAGGTTGACCCGCCGCCGACTTGTCCGACGACTATATGGTCGTCCCCACGACCCCGGGACTAGGTTGGCCCGCCGCCGACTTTTCCGACGACTATAGGGTCGCCCCCACGACCCCGGGGCTAGATTGCCCCGGCACCGTCATGTCCGACGACTATAGGGTCGTCTCCACGACCCCGGGACTAGGTTGGCCAGTCACCGACTTGTCCGACGACTATAGGGTCGTCCCCACGACTCCGGGACTAGGTTGACCCGCCGCCGACTTGTCCGACGACTATAGGGTCGTCCCCACGACCCCGGGACTAGGTTGGCCCGCCGCCGACTTGTCCGACGACTATAGGGTCGTCCCCACGAACCCGGGACTAGGTTGGCCAGTCACCGACATGTCCGACGACTATAGGGTCGTCCTCATGACCACGGGCCAAAGTTGCCCTGCCGCCGACATGTCCAACGACTATAGGGTCGTCCCCACGACCCCGGGGCTAGATTGCCCCCGGCACCGTCATGTCCGACGACTATAGGGTCGTCCCCACGACCCCGGGACCAGGTTGGCCCGCCGCCGACTTGTCCCGCCGCCGACTTGTCCCGCCGCCGACTTGTCCGACGACTATAGGGTCGTCTCCACGACCCCGGGACTAGGTTGGCCAGTCACCGACATGTCCGACGACTATAGGGTCGTCCCCACGACTCCGGGACTAGGTTGGCCCGCCGCCGACTTGTCCGACGACTATAGGGCCGTCCCCACGACCCCAGGACTAGATTGGCCCGCCACCATCATGTCCGACGACTGTAGGGTCGTCCCCACGACCACGGGACTAGGTTGGCCCGCCGCCGACTTGTCCGACGACTATAGGGTCGTCCCCACGAACCCGGGACTACGTTGGCCAGTCACCGGCATGTCCGACGACTATAGGGTCGTCCTCACGACCACGGGCCAAAGTTGCCCTGCCGCCGACATGTCCAACGACTATAGGGTCGTCCCCACGACCCCGGGGCTAGATTGCCCCCGGCACCGTCATGTCCGACGACTATAGGGTCGTCCCCACGACCCCGGGACCAGGTTGGCCCGCCGCCGACTTGTCCCGCCGCCGACTTGTCCCGCCGCCGACTTGTCCGACGACTATAGGGTCGTCTCCACGACCCCGGGACTAGGTTGGCCAGTCACCGACATGTCCGACGACTATAGGGTCGTCCTCACGACCACGGGTCAAAGTTGCCCTGCCGCCGACATGTCCGACGACTATAGGGTCGTCTCCACGACCCCGGCACTAGATTGGCCCGCCACCGTCATGTCCGACGACAATAGGGTCGTCCCCACGACCACGGGCCAAAGCTGGCCAGCCGCCGACATGTCCGACGACTATAGGGTCGTCCCCACGACCCCGGGACTAGGTTGGCCCGCCGCCGACTTGTCCGACGACTATAGGGTCGTCCCCACGACCACGGGCCAAAGTTGACCTGCCGCCGACATGTCCGACGACTATAGGGTCGTCCCCACGACCCCGGGACTAGATTGGCCCGCCACCGTCTTGTCCGACGACTATAGGGTCGCCCCCACGACCACGGGCCAAAGTTGCCCTGCCGCCGACATGTCCGACGACTATAGGGTCGTCCCCACGACCCCGGGTCTAGGTTGGCCCGCCGCCGACTTTTCCGACGACTATAGGGTCGTCCCCACGACCCCGGGACTAGGTTGGCCATTCACCGACATGTCCGACGACTATAGGGTCGTCCTCACGACCACGCGTCAAAGTTGCCCTGCCGCCGACACGTCCGACGACTATAGGGTCGTTCCCACGACCCCGGGACTAGGTTGGCCAGCCGCCGACATGTCCGACGTCTATAGGGTCGTCCCCACGACCCCGGGACCAGGTTGGCCCGCCGCCGACTTGTCCCGCCGCCGACTTGTCCCGCCGCCGACTTGTCCGACGACAATAGGGTCGTCTCCACGACCCCGGGACTAGGTTGGCCAGTCACCGACTTGTCCGACGACTATAGGGTCGTCCCCACGACTCCGGGACTAGGTTGACCCGCCGCCGACTTGTCCGACGACTATATGGTCGTCCCCACGACCCCGGGACTAGGTTGGCCCGCCGCCGACTTTTCCGACGACTATAGGGTCGCCCCCACGACCCCAGGACTAGATTGGCCCGCCACCATCATGTCCGACGACTATAGGGTCGTCCCCACGACCCCGGGCCAAAGCTGGCCAGCCGCCAACATGTCCGACGACTATAGGGTCGTCCCCACGACCCCGGGACTAGGTTGGCCAGCCGCCGACATGTCCGACGACTATACGGCCGTCCCCACGACCACGGGACTAGGTTGGCCCGCCGCCGACTTGTCCGACGACTATAGGGTCGTCCCCACGAACCCGGGACTACGTTGGCCAGTCACCGGCATGTCCGACGACTATAGGGTCGCCCCCACGACCACGGGTCAAAGTTGCCGTGCCGCCGACATGTCCGACGACTATAGGGTCGTCCCCATGACCCCGGGACTAGGTTGGCCAGCCGCCGACATGTCCGACGACTATAGGGTCGTCCCCACGACCACGGGCCAAAGCTGGCCAGCCGCCGACATGTCCGACGACTATAGGGTCGTCTCCACGACCCCGGCACTAGATTGGCCCGCCACCGTCATGTCCGACGACAATAGGGTCGTCCCCACGACCACGGGCCAAAGCTGGCCAGCCGCCGACATGTCCGACGACTATAGGGTCGTCCCCACGACCCCGGGACTAGGTTGGCCCGCCGCCGACTTGTCCGACGACTATAGGGTCGTCCCCACGACCACGGGCCAAAGTTGACCTGCCGCCGACATGTCCGACGACTATAGGGTCGTCCCCACGACCCCGGGACTAGATTGGCCCGCCACCGTCTTGTCCGACGACTATAGGGTCGCCCCCACGACCACGGGCCAAAGTTGCCCTGCAGCCGACATGTCCGACGACTATAGGGTCGTCCCCACGACCCCGGGTCTAGGTTGGCCCGCCGCCGGCTTTTCCGACGACTATAGGGTCGTCCCCACGACCCCGGGACTAGGTTGGCCATTCACCGACATGTCCGACGACTATAGGGTCGTACTCACGACCACGCGTCAAAGTTGCCCTGCCGCCGACACGTCCGACGACTATAGGGTCGTTCCCACGACCCCGGGACTAGGTTGGCCAGCCGCCGACATGTCCGACGTCTATAGGGTCGTCCCCACGACCCCGGGACCAGGTTGGCCCGCCGCCGACTTGTCCCGCCGCCGACTTGTCCCGCCGCCGACTTGTCCGACGACAATAGGGTCGTCTCCACGACCCCGGGACTAGGTTGGCCAGTCACCGACTTGTCCGACGACTATAGGGTCGTCCCCACGACTCCGGGACTAGGTTGACCCGCCGCCGACTTGTCCGACGACTATATGGTCGTCCCCACGACCCCGGGACTAGGTTGGCCCGCCGCCGACTTTTCCGACGACTATAGGGTCGCCCCCACGACCCCAGGACTAGATTGGCCCGCCACCATCATGTCCGACGACTGTAGGGTCGTCCCCACGACCACGGGACTAGATTGGCCCGCCACCATCATGTCCGACGACTATAGGGACGTCCCCACGACCACGCGACTAGGTTGGGCCGCCGCCGACTTGTCCGACGACTATAGGGTCGTCTCCACGCCCCCGGGACTAGGTTGGCCAGTCACCGACATGTCCAACGACTATATGGTCGTCTCCACGACCCCGGGACTAGGTTGGCCAGTCACCGACTTGTCCGACGACTATAGGGTCGTCCCCACGACTCCGGGACTAGGTTGACCCGCCGCCGACTTGTCCGACGACTATAGGGTCGTCCCCACGACCCCGGGACTAGGTTGGCCCGCCGCCGACTTGTCCGACGACTATAGGGTCGTCTCCACGACCCCGGGACTAGGTTGGCCAGCCGCCGACATGTCCGACGACTATAGGGTCGTCCCCACGACCACGGGCCAAAGTTGCCCTGCCGCCGACATGTCCGACGACTATAGGGTCGTCCTCACGACCACGGGCCAAAGTTGCCCTGCCGCCGACATGTCCGACGACTATAGGGTCGTCCCCACGACCGCGGGTCTAGGTTGGCCCGCCGCCGACTTGTCCGACGACTATAGGGTCGTCTCCACGACCCCGGGACTAGGTTGGCCAGCCGCCGACATGTCCGACGACTATAGGGTCGTCCCCACGACCACGGGCCAATGTTGCCCTGCCGCCGACATGTCCGACGACTATAGGGTCGTCCTCACGACCACGGGCCAAAGTTGCCCTGCCGCCGACATGTCCGACGACTATAGGGTCGTCCCCACGACCGCGGGTCTAGGTTGACCCGCCGCCGACTTGTCCGACGACTATATGGTCGTCCCCACGACCCCGGGACTAGGTTGGCCCGCCGCCGACTTTTCCGACGACTATAGGGTCGCCCCCACGACCCCGGGGCTAGATTGCCCCGGCACCGTCATGTCCGACGACTATAGGGTCGTCTCCACGACCCCGGGACTAGGTTGGCCAGTCACCGACTTGTCCGACGACTATAGGGTCGTCCCCACGACTCCGGGACTAGGTTGACCCGCCGCCGACTTGTCCGACGACTATAGGGTCGTCCCCACGACCCCGGGACTAGGTTGGCCCGCCGCCGACTTGTCCGACGACTATAGGGTCGTCCCCACGAACCCGGGACTAGGTTGGCCAGTCACCGACATGTCCGACGACTATAGGGTCGTCCTCACGACCACGGGCCAAAGTTGCCCTGCCGCCGACATGTCCAACGACTATAGGGTCGTCCCCACGACCCCGGGGCTAGATTGCCCCCGGCACCGTCATGTCCGACGACTATAGGGTCGTCCCCACGACCCCGGGACCAGGTTGGCCCGCCGCCGACTTGTCCCGCCGCCGACTTGTCCCGCCGCCGACTTGTCCGACGACTATAGGGTCGTCTCCACGACCCCGGGACTAGGTTGGCCAGTCACCGACATGTCCGACGACTATAGGGTCGTCCCCACGACTCCGGGACTAGGTTGGCCCGCCGCCGACTTGTCCGACGAATATAGGGCCGTCCCCACGACCCCAGGACTAGATTGGCCCGCCACCATCATGTCCGACGACTGTAGGGTCGTCCCCACGACCACGGGACTAGGTTGGCCCGCCGCCGACTTGTCCGACGACTATAGGGTCGTCCCCACGAACCCGGGACTACGTTGGCCAGTCACCGGCATGTCCGACGACTATAGGGTCGTCCTCACGACCACGGGCCAAAGTTGCCCTGCCGCCGACATGTCCAACGACTATAGGGTCGTCCCCACGACCCCGGGGCTAGATTGCCCCCGGCACCGTCATGTCCGACGACTATAGGGTCGTCCCCACGACCCCGGGACCAGGTTGGCCCGCCGCCGACTTGTCCCGCCGCCGACTTGTCCCGCCGCCGACTTGTCCCGCCGCCGACTTGTCCGACGACTATAGGGTCGTCTCCACGACCCCGGGACTAGGTTGGCCAGTCACCGACATGTCCGACGACTATAGGGTCGTCCTCACGACCACGGGCCAAAGTTGCCCTGCCGCCGACATGTCCGACGACTATAGGGTCGTCCCCACGACCGCGGGTCTAGGTTGGCCCGCCGCCGACTTTTCCGACGACTATAGGGTCGCCCCCACGACCCCAGGACTAGATTGGCCCGCCACCATCATGTCCGACGACTATAGGGTCGTCCCCACGACCCCGGGCCAAAGCTGGCTAGCCGCCAACATGTCCGACGACTATAGGGTCGTCCCCACGACCCCGGGACTAGGTTGGCCAGCCGCCGACTTGTCCGACGACTATAGGGTCGTCCCCACGACTCCGGGACTAGGTTGGCCCGCCGCCGACTTGTCCGACGACTATAGGGTCGTCCCCACGAACCCGGGACTACGTTGGCCAGTCACCGGCATGTCCGACGACTATAGGGTCGCCCCCACGACCACGGGCCAAAGTTGCCGTGCCGCCGACATGTCCGACGACTATAGGGTCGTCCCCACGACCCCGGGACTAGGTTGGCCATTCACCGACATGTCCGACGACTATAGGGTCGTCCTCACGACCACGCGTCAAAGTTGCCCTGCCGCCGACACGTCCGACGACTATAGGGACGTCCCCACGACCACGCGACTAGGTTGGGCCGCCGCCGACTTGTCCGACGACTATAGGGTCGTCTCCACGCCCCCGGGACTAGGTTGGCCAGTCACCGACATGTCCAACGACTATATGGTCGTCTCCACGACCCCGGGACTAGGTTGGCCAGTCACCGACTTGTCCGACGACTATAGGGTCGTCCCCACGACTCCGGGACTAGGTTGACCCGCCGCCGACTTGTCCGACGACTATAGGGTCATCCCCACGACCCCGGGACTAGGTTGGCCCGCCGCCGACTTGTCCGACGACTATAGGGTCGTCTCCACGACCCCGGGACTAGGTTGGCCAGCCGCCGACATGTCCGACGACTATAGGGTCGTCCCCACGACCACGGGCCAAAGTTGCCCTGCCGCCGACATGTCCGACGACTATAGGGTCGTCCTCACGACCACGGGCCAAAGTTGCCCTGCCGCCGACATGTCCGACGACTATAGGGTCGTCCCCACGACCGCGGGTCTAGGTTGGCCCGCCGCCGACTTGTCCGACGACTATAGGGTCGTCTCCACGACCCCGGGACTAGGTTGGCCAGCCGCCGACATGTCCGACGACTATAGGGTCGTCCCCACGACCACGGGCCAATGTTGCCCTGCCGCCGACATGTCCGACGACTATAGGGTCGTCCTCACGACCACGGGCCAAAGTTGCCCTGCCGCCGACATGTCCGACGACTATAGGGTCGTCCCCACGACCGCGGGTCTAGGTTGGCCCGCCGCCGACTTGTCCGACGACTATAGGGTCGTCTCCACGACCCCGGGACTAGGTTGGCCAGCCGCCGACATGTCCGACGACTATAGGGTCGTCCCCACGACCACGGGCCAAAGTTGCCCTGCCGCCGACATGTCCGACGACTGTAGGGTCGTCCCCACGACCACGGAAATAGATTGGCCCGCCACCATCATGTCCGACGACTATAGCGACGTCCCCACGACCACGCGACTAGGTTGGGCCGCCGCCGACTTGTCCGACGACTATAGGGTCGTCTCCACGCCCCCGGGACTAGGTTGGCCAGTCACCGACATGTCCAACGACTATATGGTCGTCTCCACGACCCCGGGACTAGGTTGGCCAGTCACCGACTTGTCCGACGACTATAGGGTCGTCCCCACGACTCCGGGTCTAGGTTGACCCGCCGCCGACTTGTCCGACGACTATAGGGTCGTCCCCACGACCCCGGGACTAGGTTGGCCCGCCGCCGACTTGTCCGACGACTATAGGGTCGTCTCCACGACCCCGGGACTAGGTTGGCCAGCCGCCGACATGTCCGACGACTATAGGGTCGTCCCCACGACCACGGGCCAAAGTTGCCCTGCCGCCGACATGTCCGACGACTATAGGGTCGTCCTCACGACCACGGGCCAAAGTTGCCCTGCCGCCGACATGTCCGACGACTATAGGGTCGTCCCCACGACCGCGGGTCTAGGTTGGCCCGCCGCCGACTTGTCCGACGACTATAGGGTCGTCTCCACGACCCCGGGACTAGGTTGGCCAGCCGCCGACATGTCCGACGACTATAGGGTCGTCCCCACGACCACGGGCCAATGTTGCCCTGCCGCCGACATGTCCGACGACTATAGGGTCGTCCTCACGACCACGGGCCAAAGTTGCCCTGCCGCCGACATGTCCGACGACTATAGGGTCGTCCCCACGACCGCGGGTCTAGGTTGACCCGCCGCCGACTTGTCCGACGACTATATGGTCGTCCCCACGACCCCGGGACTAGGTTGGCCCGCCGCCGACTTTTCCGACGACTATAGGGTCGCCCCCACGACCCCGGGGCTAGATTGCCCCGGCACCGTCATGTCCGACGACTATAGGGTCGTCTCCACGACCCCGGGACTAGGTTGGCCAGTCACCGACTTGTCCGACGACTATAGGGTCGTCCCCACGACTCCGGGACTAGGTTGACCCGCCGCCGACTTGTCCGACGACTATAGGGTCGTCCCCACGACCCCGGGACTAGGTTGGCCCGCCGCCGTCTTGTCCGACGAATATAGGGTCGTCCCCACGACCACGGGCCAAAGTTGCCCTGCCGCCGACATGTCCGACGACTATAGGGTCGTCCCCACGACCACGGGCCAAAGCTGGCCAGCCGCCGACATGTCCGACGACTATAGGGTCGTATCCACGACCCCGGGACTAGGTTGGCCAGCCGCCGACATGTCCGACGACTATAGGGTCGTCCCCACGACCACGGGCCAAAGTTGCCCTGCCGCCGACATGTCCGACGACTATAGGGACGTCCCTGCCACCCCGGGACTAGGTTGCCCAGCCGCCGACATATCCGACGTCTATAGGGTCGTCCCCACGACCCCGGGGCTAGATTGCCCCGGCACCGTCATGTCCGACGACTATAGGGTCGTCCCCACGACCGCGGGACTAGGTTGGCCCGCCGCCGACTTATCCGACGTCTATAGGGTCGTCCCCACGACCACGTGCCAATGTTGCCATGCCGCCGACATGTCCGACGACTATAGGGTCGTCCCCACGACCCCGGGACTAGGTTGGCCCGCCGCCGACATGTCCGACGACTATAGGGTCGTCCCCACGACCCCAGGACTAGATTGGCCCGCCACCATCATGTCCGACGACTATAGGGTCGTCCCCACGATCACGGGCCAAAGCTGGCCAGCCGCCGACATGTCCGACGACTATAGGGTCGTCTCCACGACCCCGGGACTAGGTTGGCCAGCCGCCGACATGTCCGACGACTATAGGGTCGTCCCCACGACCACGGGCCAAAGCTGGCCAGCCGCCGACATGTCCGACGACTATAGGGTCGTCTCCACGACCCCGGCACTAGAATGGCCCGCCACCGTCATGTCCGACGACTATAGGGTCGTCCCCACGACCCCCGGACCAGATTGGCCCGCCACCATCATGTCCGACGACTATAGGGACGTCCCCACGACCCCGGGTCTAGATTGCCCCGGCACCGTCACGTCCGACGACTATAGGGTCGTCTCCACGACCCCGGGACTAGGTTGGCCAGTCACCGGCATGTCCGACGACTATAGGGTCGTCCCCACGACCCCGGGCCAAATTTGCGCTGCCGCCGACATGTCCGACGACTATAGGGTCGTCCCCACGACCCCGGGCCAAAGCTGGCCAGCCGCCAACATGTCCGACGACTATAGGGTCGTCCCCACGACCCCGGGACTAGGTTGGCCAGTCACCGACATGTCCGACGACTATAGGGTCGTCCTCACGACCACGGGCCAAAGTTGCCCTGCCGCCGACATGTCCGACGACTATAGGGTCGTCCCCACGACCGCGGGTCTAGGTTGGCCCGCCGCCGACTTTTCCGACGACTATAGGGTCGCCCCCACGACCCCAGGACTAGATTGGCCCGCCACCATCATGTCCGACGACTATAGGGTCGTCCCCACGACCCCGGGCCAAAGCTGGCCAGCCGCCAACATGTCCGACGACTATAGGGTCTTCCCCACGACCCCGGGACTAGGTTGGCCAGCCGCCGACATGTCCGACGACTATACGGCCGTCCCCACGACCACGGGACTAGGTTGGCCCGCCGCCGACTTGTCCGACGACTATAGGGTCGTCCCCACGAACCCGGGACTACGTTGGCCAGTCACCGGCATGTCCGACGACTATAGGGTCGCCCCCACGACCACGGGCCAAAGTTGCCGTGCCGCCGACATGTCCGACGACTATAGGGTCGTCCCCATGACCCCGGGACTAGGTTGGCCAGCCGCCGACATGTCCGACGACTATAGGGTCGTCCCCACGACCACGGGCCAAAGCTGGCCAGCCGCCGACATGTCCGACGACTATAGGGTCGTCTCCACGACCCCGGCACTAGATTGGCCCGCCACCGTCATGTCCGACGACAATAGGGTCGTCCCCACGACCACGGGCCAAAGCTGGCCAGCCGCCGACATGTCCGACGACTATAGGGTCGTCCCCACGACCCCGGGACTAGGTTGGCCCGCCGCCGACTTGTCCGACGACTATAGGGTCGTCCCCACGACCACGGGCCAAAGTTGACCTGCCGCCGACATGTCCGACGACTATAGGGTCGTCCCCACGACCCCGGGACTAGATTGGCCCGCCACCGTCTTGTCCGACGACTATAGGGTCGCCCCCACGACCACGGGCCAAAGTTGCCCTGCCGCCGACATGTCCGACGACTATAGGGTCGTCCCCACGACCCCGGGTCTAGGTTGGCCCGCCGCCGACTTTTCCGACGACTATAGGGTCGTCCCCACGACCCCGGGACTAGGTTGGCCATTCACCGACATGTCCGACGACTATAGGGTCGTCCTCACGACCACGCGTCAAAGTTGCCCTGCCGCCGACACGTCCGACGACTATAGGGTCGTTCCCACGACCCCGGGACTAGGTTGGCCAGCCGCCGACATGTCCGACGTCTATAGGGTCGTCCCCACGACCCCGGGACCAGGTTGGCCCGCCGCCGACTTGTCCCGCCGCCGACTTGTCCCGCCGCCGACTTGTCCGACGACAATAGGGTCGTCTCCACGACCCCGGGACTAGGTTGGCCAGTCACCGACTTGTCCGACGACTATAGGGTCGTCCCCACGACTCCGGGACTAGGTTGACCCGCCGCCGACTTGTCCGACGACTATATGGTCGTCCCCACGACCCCGGGACTAGGTTGGCCCGCCGCCGACTTTTCCGACGACTATAGGGTCGCCCCCACGACCCCAGGACTAGATTGGCCCGCCACCATCATGTCCGACGACTATAGGGTCGTCCCCACGACCCCGGGCCAAAGCTGGCCAGCCGCCAACATGTCCGACGACTATAGGGTCGTCCCCACGACCCCGGGACTAGGTTGGCCAGCCGCCGACATGTCCGACGACTATACGGCCGTCCCCACGACCACGGGACTAGGTTGGCCCGCCGCCGACTTGTCCGACGACTATAGGGTCGTCCCCACGAACCCGGGACTACGTTGGCCAGTCACCGGCATGTCCGACGACTATAGGGTCGCCCCCACGACCACGGGCCAAAGTTGCCGTGCCGCCGACATGTCCGACGACTATAGGGTCGTCCCCATGACCCCGGGACTAGGTTGGCCAGCCGCCGACATGTCCGACGACTATAGGGTCGTCCCCACGACCACGGGCCAAAGCTGGCCAGCCGCCGACATGTCCGACGACTATAGGGTCGTCTCCACGACCCCGGCACTAGATTGGCCCGCCACCGTCATGTCCGACGACAATAGGGTCGTCCCCACGACCACGGGCCAAAGCTGGCCAGCCGCCGACATGTCCGACGACTATAGGGTCGTCCCCACGACCCCGGGACTAGGTTGGCCCGCCGCCGACTTGTCCGACGACTATAGGGTCGTCCCCACGACCACGGGCCAAAGTTGACCTGCCGCCGACATGTCCGACGACTATAGGGTCGTCCCCACGACCCCGGGACTAGATTGGCCCGCCACCGTCTTGTCCGACGACTATAGGGTCGCCCCCACGACCACGGGCCAAAGTTGCCCTGCAGCCGACATGTCCGACGACTATAGGGTCGTCCCCACGACCCCGGGTCTAGGTTGGCCCGCCGCCGACTTTTCCGACGACTATAGGGTCGTCCCCACGACCCCGGGACTAGGTTGGCCATTCACCGACATGTCCGACGACTATAGGGTCGTACTCACGACCACGCGTCAAAGTTGCCCTGCCGCCGACACGTCCGACGACTATAGGGTCGTTCCCACGACCCCGGGACTAGGTTGGCCAGCCGCCGACATGTCCGACGTCTATAGGGTCGTCCCCACGACCCCGGGACCAGGTTGGCCCGCCGCCGACTTGTCCCGCCGCCGACTTGTCCGACGACAATAGGGTCGTCTCCACGACCCCGGGACTAGGTTGGCCAGTCACCGACTTGTCCGACGACTATAGGGTCGTCCCCACGACTCCGGGACTAGGTTGACCCGCCGCCGACTTGTCCGACGACTATATGGTCGTCCCCACGACCCCGGGACTAGGTTGGCCCGCCGCCGACTTTTCCGACGACTATAGGGTCGCCCCCACGACCCCAGGACTAGATTGGCCCGCCACCATCATGTCCGACGACTGTAGGGTCGTCCCCACGACCACGGGACTAGATTGGCCCGCCACCATCATGTCCGACGACTATAGGGACGTCCCCACGACCACGCGACTAGGTTGGGCCGCCGCCGACTTGTCCGACGACTATAGGGTCGTCTCCACGCCCCCGGGACTAGGTTGGCCAGTCACCGACATGTCCAACGACTATATGGTCGTCTCCACGACCCCGGGACTAGGTTGGCCAGTCACCGACTTGTCCGACGACTATAGGGTCGTCCCCACGACTCCGGGACTAGGTTGACCCGCCGCCGACTTGTCCGACGACTATAGGGTCGTCCCCACGACCCCGGGACTAGGTTGGCCCGCCGCCGACTTGTCCGACGACTATAGGGTCGTCTCCACGACCCCGGGACTAGGTTGGCCAGCCGCCGACATGTCCGACGACTATAGGGTCGTCCCCACGACCACGGGCCAAAGTTGCCCTGCCGCCGACATGTCCGACGACTATAGGGTCGTCCTCACGACCACGGGCCAAAGTTGCCCTGCCGCCGACATGTCCGACGACTATAGGGTCGTCCCCACGACCGCGGGTCTAGGTTGGCCCGCCGCCGACTTGTCCGACGACTATAGGGTCGTCTCCACGACCCCGGGACTAGGTTGGCCAGCCGCCGACATGTCCGACGACTATAGGGTCGTCCCCACGACCACGGGCCAATGTTGCCCTGCCGCCGACATGTCCGACGACTATAGGGTCGTCCTCACGACCACGGGCCAAAGTTGCCCTGCCGCCGACATGTCCGACGACTATAGGGTCGTCCCCACGACCGCGGGTCTAGGTTGACCCGCCGCCGACTTGTCCGACGACTATATGGTCGTCCCCACGACCCCGGGACTAGGTTGGCCCGCCGCCGACTTTTCCGACGACTATAGGGTCGCCCCCACGACCCCGGGGCTAGATTGCCCCGGCACCGTCATGTCCGACGACTATAGGGTCGTCTCCACGACCCCGGGACTAGGTTGGCCAGTCACCGACTTGTCCGACGACTATAGGGTCGTCCCCACGACTCCGGGACTAGGTTGACCCGCCGCCGACTTGTCCGACGACTATAGGGTCGTCCCCACGACCCCGGGACTAGGTTGGCCCGCCGCCGACTTGTCCGACGACTATAGGGTCGTCCCCACGAACCCGGGACTAGGTTGGCCAGTCACCGACATGTCCGACGACTATAGGGTCGTCCTCACGACCACGGGCCAAAGTTGCCCTGCCGCCGACATGTCCAACGACTATAGGGTCGTCCCCACGACCCCGGGGCTAGATTGCCCCCGGCACCGTCATGTCCGACGACTATAGGGTCGTCCCCACGACCCCGGGACCAGGTTGGCCCGCCGCCGACTTGTCCCGCCGCCGACTTGTCCCGCCGCCGACTTGTCCCGCCGCCGACTTGTCCGACGACTATAGGGTCGTCTCCACGACCCCGGGACTAGGTTGGCCAGTCACCGACATGTCCGACGACTATAGGGTCGTCCCCACGACTCCGGGACTAGGTTGGCCCGCCGCCGACTTGTCCGACGACTATAGGGCCGTCCCCACGACCCCAGGACTAGATTGGCCCGCCACCATCATGTCCGACGACTGTAGGGTCGTCCCCACGACCACGGGCCAAAGCTGGCCCGCCGCCGACATGTCCGACGACTATAGGGTCGTCCGCACGACCCCGGGACTAGATTGGCCCGCCACCGTCATGTCCGACGACAATAGGGTCGTCCCCACGACCACGGGCCAAAGCTGGCCCGCCGCCGACATGTCCGACGACTATAGGGTCGTCTCCACGACCCCGGGACTAGATTGGCCTGCCACCATCATGTCCGACGACTATAGGGACGTCCCTACGACCACGGGACTAGGTTGGGCCGCCGCCGACTAGTCCGACGACTATAGGGTCGTCCTCACGACCACGGGCCAAAGTTGCCCTGCCGCCGACATGTCCGACGACTATAGGATCGTCCCCACGACCCCGGGACTAGGTTGGCCAGTCACCGACATGTCCGACGACTATAGGGTCGTCCTCACGACCACGGGCCAAAGTTGCCCTGCCGCCGACATGTCCGACGACTATAGGGTCGTCCCCACGACCCCGGGACTAGGTTGGCCATCCTCCGACATATCCGACGACTATAGGGTCGTCCCCACGACCACGGGCCAAAGTTGACCTGCCGCCGACATGTCCGACGACTATAGGGTCGTCCCCACGACCACGGGCCAAAGCTGGCCAGCCGCCGACATGTCCGACGACTATAGGGTCGTATCCACGACCCCGGGACTAGGTTGGCCAGCCGCCGACATGTCCGACGACTATAGGGTCGTCCCCACGACCACGGGCCAAAGCTGGCCAGCCGCCGACATGTCCGACGACTATAGGGTCGTCTCCACGACCCCGGGACTAGGTTGGCCAGTCACCGACATGTCCGACGACTATAGGGTCGTCCTCACGACCACGGGCCAAAGTTGCCCTGCCGCCGACATGTGCGACGACTATAGGGTCGTCCCCACGACCCCGGGACTAGATTGGCCTGCCACCATCATGTCCGACGACTATACGGTCGTCCCCACGACCCCGGGAATAGTTTGTCCCGCCGCCGACATGTCCGACGACTATAGGGTCGTCTCCACGACCACGGGCCAAAGTTGCCCAGCCGCCGACATGTCCGACGACTATAGTGTCGTCCCCACGACCACGGGGCTAGATTGGCCCGCCACCGTCATGTCCGCCGATTATAGGGTCGTTCCCACGACCACGGGCCAAAGATCGCCAGCCGCCGACATGTCCGACGTCTATAGGGTCGTCCCCACGACCCCGGGACTAGGTTGGCCAGCCGCCGACATGTCCGACGACTATAGGGTCGTCCCCACGACCCCGAGACTAGGTTGGCCCGCCGCCGACTTGTCCGACGACAATAGGGTCGTCCCCACGACCCCCGGACTAGATTGACCCGCCACCGTTATGTCCGACGTCTATAGGGTCGTCCCCACCACCCCGGGACTAGGTTGGCCAGCCGCCGACATGTCCGACGACTATAGGGTCGTCCCCACGACCCCGGGCCTACGTTGTCCCGCCGCCGACATGTCCGACGACTGTAGGGTCGTCCCCACGACCCCGGGACTCGGTTGGCCCGCCGCCGATTTGTCCGACGATTATAGGGTCGTCCCCACGACCCCGGGACTAGGTTGGCCCGCCGCCGACTTCTCCGACGACAACAGGGTCGTCCCCACGACCCCGGGACTACGTTGCCCAGCCTCCGGCATGTCCGGCGACTATAGGGTCGTCCCCTCGACCCCAGGACTAGATTGAACCGCCACCGTCATGTCCGACGATTATAGGGTCGTCTCCACGACCCCGGGACTAGCTTGGCCCGCCGCCGACATGTCCGACGACTATAGGGTCGTCCCCACGACCCCGGGACTAGGTTGGCCCGCCGCCGACTTCTCCGACGACAACAGGGTCGTCCCCACGACCCCGGGACTACGTTGCCCAGCCTCCGGCATGTCCGGCGACTATAGGGTCGTCCCCTCGACCCCGGGACTAGGTTGGCCCGCCGCCGACTTGTCCGACGACTATAGGGTCGTCTCCACGACCCCAGGACTAGATTTCCCCGCCACCGTCATGTCCGACGACTATAGGGTCGCCTCCACGACCCCGGGACTAGGTTGGCCCGCCGCCGACTTGTCCGACGACTATAGGGTCGTCCCCACGACCCCGGGACTACGTTGCCCAGCCTCCGGCATGTCCGGCGACTATAGGGTCGTCCCCTCGACCCCGGGACTAGGTTGGCCCGCCGCCGACATGTCCGACGACTATAGGGTCGTCCCCACGACCCAGGGACTAGATTGGCCCGCCACCGTCATGTCCGACGACTATAGCGTCGTCCCCACGACCCCGGGACTAGGTTGGCCCGCCGCCGGCTATTCCGACGAATATAGGGTCGTCCCCACGAACCCGGGACTAGGTTGGCCAGCCGTCGACATGTCCGACGACTATAGGGTCGTCCCCACGACCCAGGGACTAGATTGCCCCGCCACCGTCATGTCCGACGACTATAGGGTCGTCCCCACGACCCAGGGACTAGATTGGCCCGCCACCGTCATGTCCGACGACTATAGCGTCGTCCCCACGACCCCGGGACTAGGTTGGCCCGCCGCCGGCTATTCCGACGAATATAGGGTCGTCCCCACGAACCCGGGACTAGGTTGGCCAGCCGTCGACATGTCCGACGACTATAGGGTCGTCCCCACGGCCCTGGGATTAGATTGGCCCGCCACCGTCATGTCCGACGACTATAGGGTCGTCCCCACGACCACGGGACTAGGTTGGCCCGCCGCCGACTTCTCCGAAGACAACAGAGTCGTCCCTACCACCCCGGGACTAGGTTGGCCAGCTGCCGACATGTCCGACGACTATAGGGTCGTCCCCACGACCCCGGGAGTAGGTTGGCCCGCCGCCGACTTGTCCGACGATTATAGGGTCGTCCCCACGTCCCCGGGACTAGATTGGCCCCCCACCGTCATATCCGACGACTATAGGGTCGTCCCCACGACCCCGGGACTAGGTTGGCCCGCCGCCGACTTCTCCGACGACAACAGGGTCGTCTCTACCACCCCGGGACTAGGTTGGCCAGCTGCCGACATGTCCGACGACTATAGGATCGTCCCCACGACCCCGGGAAAAGGTTGGCGCGCCGCCGACATGTCCGACGACTATAGGGTCGTCCCCTCGACCCCGGGACTAGGTTTGCCAGCCGCCGACATGTTCGACGACTATAGGGTCGTCCCCACGTCCCCGGGACTAGATTGGCCCGCCACCGTCATATCCGACGACTATAGGGTCGTCCCCACGACCCCGGGACTAGGTTGGCCCGCCGCCGACTTCTCCGACGACAACAGGGTCGTCTCTACCACCCCAGGACTAGGTTGGCCCGCCGCCGACATGTCCGGCGACTATAGTGTCGTCCCCACGACCCCGGGCCAAAGCTCGCCAGCCGCCGAAATGTCCGACGTCTATAGGGTCGTCCCCACGACCCCGGGACTAGGTTGGGAAGCCGCCGACATGTTCGACGAATATAGGGTCGTCCCCACGACCCCAGGACTAGGTTGGCCCGCCGCCGACATGTCCGGCGAATATAGTGTCGTCCCCACGACCCCGGGCCAAAGCTCGCCAGCCGCCGAAATGTCCGACGTCTATAGGGTCGTCCCCACGACCCCGGGACTAGGTTTGCCAGCCGCCGACATGTTCGACGACTATAGGGTCGTCCCCACGACCCCAGGACTAGGTTGGCCAGCCGCCGACATGTTCGACGACTATGGGGTCGTCCCCACGACCCCCGCACTAGATTGCCCCGCCACCGTCATGTCCGACGATTATATGGTCGACTCCACGAACCCGGGACTAGGTTGGCCCGCCGCCGACTTGTCCGACGACTATTGGGGCGTCCCCACGACCCCGGGACTAGGTTGGCCAGCCGCCGATATGTCCGACGACTATAGGGTCGTCCCCACGCCCCCGGGACTAGATTGGCCAGCCGCCGACTTGTCCGACGACTATAGGGTCGTCCCCACGACCCCGGGACTAGATTGGCCCGCCACCGTCATGTCCGACGACTATAGGTTCGTCCCTACGACCCTGGGCATACGTTGGCCCGCCGCCGTCATGTCCGACGACTATAGGGTCGTCCCCACGACCCCGGGACTAGGTTGGCCCGCCGCCGACTTGTCCGGCAACTATAGGGTCGTCCCGCCCACCCCGGAACTAGGTTGGCCAGCCGCCGACATGTCCGACGACTATAGGGTCGTCCCCACGACACCGCGACTAGATTGGCCCACCACCGACTTGTCCGACGACTATAGGGGCGTCCCCACGATCCCGGGACTAGGTTGGCCAGCCGCCGACTTGTCCGACGACTACAGGGTCGTCCACACGACCCCCGGACTAGATTGCCCGCCACCGTCATGTCCGACGACTATAAAGTCGTCTCCACGACCCCGGGACTAGGTTGGCCCGCCGCCGACTTGTCCGACGACTATAGGGTCGTCCCCACGACCACGGGCCAAAGTTGGTCAGCCGCCGACATGTCCGACGACTATAGGGTCGTCCCCACGACCACGGGCCAAAGTTGGTCAGCCGCCGACATGTCCGACGACTATAGGGTCGTCCCCACGACCCCGGGACTAGATTGACCCGCCACCGTCATGTCCGACGACTATAAGGTCGCCCCCACGACCCCGGGACTAGGTTGGCCAGCCGCCGACATGTCCGACGACTATAGGGTCGTCCCCACGACCCCGGGACTAGATTGGCCCGCCACCGTCATGTCCGACGACTATAAGGTCGCCCCCACGACCCCGGGACTAGGCTGGCCAGCCGCCGATTTGTCCGACGATTATAGGGTCGTCCCCACGACCCCGGAACTAGGTTGGCCCGCCGCCGACTTCTCCGACGATAACAGGGTCGTCCCCACGACCCCGGGACTACGTTGCCCAGCCTCCGGCATGTCCGGCGACTATAGGGTCGTCCCCTCGACCCCAGGACTAGATTGACCCGCCACCGTCATGTCCGATGATTATAGGGTCGTCTCCACGACCCCGGGACTAGCTTGGCCCGCCGCCGACATGTCCGACGACTATAGGGTCGTCCCCACGACCCCGGGACTAGGTTGGCCCGCCGCCGACATGTCCGACGACTATAGGGTCGTCCCCACGACCCCGGGACTAGATTGGCCCGCCACCGTCATGTCCGACGACTATAGCGTCGTCCCCACGACCCCGGGACTAGGTTGGCCCGCCGCCGGCTATTCCGACGAATATAGGGTCGTCCCCACGAACCCGGGACTAGGTTGGCCAGCCGTCGACATGTCCGACGACTATAGGGTCGTCCCCACGGCCCTGGGATGAGATTGGCCCGCCACCGTCATGTCCGACGACTATAGGGTCGTCCCCACGACCACGGGACTAGGTTGGCCCGCCGCCGACTTCTCCGAAGACAACAGAGTCGTCCCTACCACCCCGGGACTAGGTTGGCCAGCTGCCGACATGTCCGACGACTATAGGGTCGTCCCCACGACCCCGGGAGTAGGTTGGCCCGCCGCCGACTTGTCCGACGACTATAGGGTCGTCCCCACGTCCCCGGGACTAGATTGGCCCGCCACCGTCATATCCGACGACTATAGGGTCGTCCCCACGACCCCGGGACTAGGTTGGCCCGCCGCCGACTTCTCCGACGACAACAGGGTCGTCTCTACCACCCCGGGACTAGGTTGGCCAGCTGCCGACATGTCCGACGACTATAGGATCGTCCCCACGACCCCGGGAAAAGGTTGGCGCGCCGCCGACATGTCCGACGACTATAGGGTCGTCCCCTCGACCCCGGGACTAGGTTTGCCAGCCGCCGACATGTTCGACGACTATAGGGTCGTCCCCACGTCCCCGGGACTAGATTGGCCCGCCACCGTCATATCCGACGACTATAGGGTCGTCCCCACGACCCCGGGACTAGGTTGGCCCGCCGCCGACTTCTCCGACGACAACAGGGTCGTCTCTACCACCCCAGGACTAGGTTGGCCCGCCGCCGACATGTCCGGCGACTATAGTGTCGTCCCCACGACCCCGGGCCAAAGCTCGCCAGCCGCCGAAATGTCCGACGTCTATAGGGTCGTCCCCACGACCCCGGGACTAGGTTGGGAAGCCGCCGACATGTTCGACGAATATAGGGTCGTCCCCACGACCCCAGGACTAGGTTGGCCCGCCGCCGACATGTCCGGCGAATATAGTGTCGTCCCCACGACCCCGGGCCAAAGCTCGCCAGCCGCCGAAATGTCCGACGACTATAGGGTCGTCCCCACGACCCCGGGACTAGGTTGGCCCGCCGCCGACTTGTCCGGCAACTATAGGGTCGTCCCGCCCACCCCGGAACTAGGTTGGCCAGCCGCCGACATGTCCGACGACTATAGGGTCGTCCCCACGACACCGCGACTAGATTGGCCCACCACCGACTTGTCCGACGACTATAGGGGCGTCCCCACGATCCCGGGACTAGGTTGGCCAGCCGCCGACTTGTCCGACGACTACAGGGTCGTCCACACGACCCCCGGACTAGATTGCCCGCCACCGTCATGTCCGACGACTATAAAGTCGTCTCCACGACCCCGGGACTAGGTTGGCCCGCCGCCGACTTGTCCGACGACTATAGGGTCGTCCCCACGACCACGGGCCAAAGCTGTCCAGCCGCCGACATGTGCGGCGACTATAGGGTCGAACCCATGACCACGGGCCGAAGTTGCCCAGCCGCCGACATGTCCGGCGACTATAGGTTCGTCCCCACGACCCCAGGACTAGGTTGGCCCGCCGCCGACATGTCCGGCGACTATAGTGTCGTACCCACGACCCCGGGAATAGTTTGTCCCGCCGCCGACATGTCCGACGACTATAGGGTCGTCCCCACGACACCGCGACTAGATTGGCCCACCACCGACTTGTCCGACGACTATAGGGGCGTCCCCACGATCCCGGGACTAGGTTGGCCAGCCGCCGACTTGTCCGACGACTACAGGGTCGTCCACACGACCCCCGGACTAGATTGCCCGCCACCGTCATGTCCGACGACTATAAAGTCGTCTCCACGACCCCGGGACTAGGTTGGCCCGCCGCCGACTTGTCCGACGACTATATGGTCGTCCCCACGACCACGGGCCAAAGCTGTCCAGCCGCCGACTTGTCCGTCGACTATAGGGTCGTCCCCACGACCACGGGCCAAAGTTGCCCATCCGCCGACATGTCCGGCGACTATATTGTCGTACCCATCACCACGGGCCGAAGTTGCCCAGCCGCCGACATGTCCGGCGACTATAGGGTCGTCCCCACGACCACGGGCCAAAGTTGGTCAGCCGCCGACATGTCCGACGACTATAGGGTCGTCCCCACGACCCCGGGACTAGGTTGGCCAGCCGCCGACATGTCCGACGACTATATGGTCGTCCCCACGACCCCAGGACTAGGTTGGCCCGCCGCCGACATGTCCGGCGACTATAGTGTCGTACCCACGACCCCGGGAATAGTTTGGCCCGCCGCCGACATGTCCGACGACTATAGGGTCGTCCCCACGACCACGGGCCAAAGTTGGTCAGCCGCCGACATGTCCGACGACTATAGGGTCGTCCCCACGACCCCGGGACTAGATTGACCCGCCACCGTCATGTCCGACGACTATAAGGTCGCCCCCACGACCCCGGGACTAGGTTGGCCAGCCGCCGACATGTCCGACGACTATAGGGTCGTCCCCACGACCCCGGGACTAGATTGGCCCGCCACCGTCATGTCCGACGACTATAAGGTCGCCCCCACGACCCCGGGACTAGGCTGGCCAGCCGCCGATTTGTCCGACGATTATAGGGTCGTCCCCACGACCCCGGAACTAGGTTGGCCCGCCGCCGACTTCTCCGACGATAACAGGGTCGTCCCCACGACCCCGGGACTACGTTGCCCAGCCTCCGGCATGTCCGGCGACTATAGGGTCGTCCCCTCGACCCCAGGACTAGATTGACCCGCCACCGTCATGTCCGACGATTATAGGGTCGTCTCCACGACCCCGGGACTAGCTTGGCCCGCCGCCGACATGTCCGACGACTATAGGGTCGTCCCCACGACCCCGGGACTAGGTTGGCCCGCCGCCGACATGTCCGACGACTGTAGGGTCGTCCCCACGACCCCGGGACTAGGTTGGCCCGCCGCCGATTTGTCCGACGATTATAGGGTCGTCCCCACGACCCCGGAACTAGGTTGGCCCGCCGCCGACTTCTCCGACGATAACAGGGTCGTCCCCACGACCCCGGGACTACGTTGCCCAGCCTCCGGCATGTCCGGCGACTATAGGGTCGTCCCCTCGACCCCAGGACTAGATTGACCCGCCACCGTCATGTCCGACGATTATAGGGTCGTCTCCACGACCCCGGGACTAGCTTGGCCCGCCGCCGACATGTCCGACGACTATAGGGTCGTCCCCACGACCCCGGGACTAGGTTGGCCCGCCGCCGACTTCTCCGACGACAACAGGGTCGTCCCCACGACCCCGGGACTACGTTGCCCAGCCTCCGGCATGTCCGGCGACTATAGGGTCGTCCCCTCGACCCCGGGACTAGGTTGGCCCGCCGCCGACTTGTCCGACGACTATAGGGTCGTCTCCACGACCCCAGGACTAGATTTCCCCGCCACCGTCATGTCCGACGACTATAGGGTCGCCTCCACGACCCCGGGACTAGGTTGGCCCGCCGCCGACTTGTCCGACGACTATAGGGTCGTCCCCACGACCCCGGGACTACGTTGCCCAGCCTCCGGCATGTCCGGCGACTATAGGGTCGTCCCCTCGACCCCGGGACTAGGTTGGCCCGCCGCCGACATGTCCGACGACTATAGGGTCGTCCCCACGACCCAGGGACTAGATTGCCCCGCCACCGTCATGTCCGACGACTATAGGGTCGTCCCCACGACCCAGGGACTAGATTGGCCCGCCACCGTCATGTCCGACGACTATAGCGTCGTCCCCACGACCCCGGGACTAGGTTGGCCCGCCGCCGGCTATTCCGACGAATATAGGGTCGTCCCCACGAACCCGGGACTAGGTTGGCCAGCCGTCGACATGTCCGACGACTATAGGGTCGTCCCCACGGCCCTGGGATTAGATTGGCCCGCCACCGTCATGTCCGACGACTATAGGGTCGTCCCAACGACCACGGGACTAGGTTGGCCCGCCGCCGACTTCTCCGAAGACAACAGAGTCGTCCCTACCACCCCGGGACTAGGTTGGCCAGCTGCCGACATGTCCGACGACTATAGGGTCGTCCCCACGACCCCGGGAGTAGGTTGGCCCGCCGCCGACTTGTCCGACGACTATAGGGTCGTCCCCACGTCCCCGGGACTAGATTGGCCCGCCACCGTCATATCCGACGACTATAGGGTCGTCCCCACGACCCCGGGACTAGGTTGGCCCGCCGCCGACTTCTCCGACGACAACAGGGTCGTCTCTACCACCCCGGGACTAGGTTGGCCAGCTGCCGACATGTCCGACGACTATAGGATCGTCCCCACGACCCCGGGAAAAGGTTGGCGCGCCGCCGACATGTCCGACGACTATAGGGTCGTCCCCTCGACCCCGGTACTAGATTGGCCCGCCGCCGACTTGTCCGACGACTATAGGGTCGTCCCCACGTCCCCGGGACTAGATTGGCCCGCCACCGTCATATCCGACGACTATAGGGTCGTCCCCACGACCCCGGGACTAGGTTGGCCCGCCGCCGACTTCTCCGACGACAACAGGGTCGTCTCTACCACCCCGGGACTAGGTTGGCCAGCTGCCGACATGTCCGACGACTATAGGATCGTCCCCACGACCCCGGGAAAAGGTTGGCGCGCCGCCGACATGTCCGACGACTATAGGGTCGTCCCCTCGACCCCGGGACTAGGTTTGCCAGCCGCCGACATGTTCGACGACTATAGGGTCGTCCCCACGTCCCCGGGACTAGATTGGCCCGCCACCGTCATATCCGACGACTATAGGGTCGTCCCCACGACCCCGGGACTAGGTTGGCCCGCCGCCGACTTCTCCGACGACAACAGGGTCGTCTCTACCACCCCAGGACTAGGTTGGCCCGCCGCCGACATGTCCGGCGACTATAGTGTCGTCCCCACGACCCCGGGCCAAAGCTCGCCAGCCGCCGAAATGTCCGACGTCTATAGGGTCGTCCCCACGACCCCGGGACTAGGTTGGGAAGCCGCCGACATGTTCGACGACTATAGGGTCGTCCCCACGACCCCAGGACTAGGTTGGCCCGCCGCCGACATGTCCGGCGAATATAGTGTCGTCCCCACGACCCCGGGCCAAAGCTCGCCAGCCGCCGAAATGTCCGACGTCTATAGGGTCGTCCCCACGACCCCGGGACTAGGTTTGCCAGCCGCCGACATGTTCGACGACTATAGGGTCGTCCCCACGACCCCAGGACTAGGTTGGCCAGCCGCCGACATGTTCGACGACTATGGGGTCGTCCCCACGACCCCCGCACTAGATTGCCCCGCCACCGTCATGTCCGACGATTATATGGTCGACTCCACGAACCCGGGACTAGGTTGGCCCGCCGCCGACTTGTCCGACGACTATTGGGGCGTCCCCACGACCCCGGGACTAGGTTGGCCAGCCGCCGATATGTCCGACGACTATAGGGTCGTCCCCACGCCCCCGGGACTAGATTGGCCAGCCGCCGACTTGTCCGACGACTATAGGGTCGTCCCCACGACCCCGGGAAAAGGTTGGCGCGCCGCCGACATGTCCGACGACTATAGGGTCGTCCCCTCGACCCCGGGACTAGGTTTGCCAGCCGCCGACATGTTCGACGACTATAGGGTCGTCCCCACGTCCCCGGGACTAGATTGGCCCGCCACCGTCATATCCGACGACTATAGGGTCGTCCCCACGACCCCGGGACTAGGTTGGCCCGCCGCCGACTTCTCCGACGACAACAGGGTCGTCTCTACCACCCCAGGACTAGGTTGGCCCGCCGCCGACATGTCCGGCGACTATAGTGTCGTCCCCACGACCCCGGGCCAAAGCTCGCCAGCCGCCGAAATGTCCGACGTCTATAGGGTCGTCCCCACGACCCCGGGACTAGGTTGGGAAGCCGCCGACATGTTCGACGAATATAGGGTCGTCCCCACGACCCCAGGACTAGGTTGGCCCGCCGCCGACATGTCCGGCGAATATAGTGTCGTCCCCACGACCCCGGGCCAAAGCTCGCCAGCCGCCGAAATGTCCGACGACTATAGGGTCGTCCCCACGACCCCGGGACTAGGTTGGCCCGCCGCCGACTTGTCCGGCAACTATAGGGTCGTCCCGCCCACCCCGGAACTAGGTTGGCCAGCCGCCGACATGTCCGACGACTATAGGGTCGTCCCCACGACACCGCGACTAGATTGGCCCACCACCGACTTGTCCGACGACTATAGGGGCGTCCCCACGATCCCGGGACTAGGTTGGCCAGCCGCCGACTTGTCCGACGACTACAGGGTCGTCCACACGACCCCCGGACTAGATTGCCCGCCACCGTCATGTCCGACGACTATAAAGTCGTCTCCACGACCCCGGGACTAGGTTGGCCCGCCGCCGACTTGTCCGACGACTATAGGGTCGTCCCCACGACCACGGGCCAAAGCTGTCCAGCCGCCGACATGTGCGGCGACTATAGGGTCGAACCCATGACCACGGGCCGAAGTTGCCCAGCCGCCGACATGTCCGGCGACTATAGGTTCGTCCCCACGACCCCAGGACTAGGTTGGCCCGCCGCCGACATGTCCGGCGACTATAGTGTCGTACCCACGACCCCGGGAATAGTTTGTCCCGCCGCCGACATGTCCGACGACTATAGGGTCGTCCCCACGACACCGCGACTAGATTGGCCCACCACCGACTTGTCCGACGACTATAGGGGCGTCCCCACGATCCCGGGACTAGGTTGGCCAGCCGCCGACTTGTCCGACGACTACAGGGTCGTCCACACGACCCCCGGACTAGATTGCCCGCCACCGTCATGTCCGACGACTATAAAGTCGTCTCCACGACCCCGGGACTAGGTTGGCCCGCCGCCGACTTGTCCGACGACTATAGGGTCGTCCCCACGACCACGGGCCAAAGCTGTCCAGCCGCCGACTTGTCCGTCGACTATAGGGTCGTCCCCACGACCACGGGCCAAAGTTGCCCATCCGCCGACATGTCCGGCGACTATATTGTCGTACCCATCACCACGGGCCGAAGTTGCCCAGCCGCCGACATGTCCGGCGACTATAGGGTCGTCCCCACGACCACGGGCCAAAGTTGGTCAGCCGCCGACATGTCCGACGACTATAGGGTCGTCCCCACGACCCCGGGACTAGGTTGGCCAGCCGCCGACATGTCCGACGACTATATGGTCGTCCCCACGACCCCAGGACTAGGTTGGCCCGCCGCCGACATGTCCGGCGACTATAGTGTCGTACCCACGACCCCGGGAATAGTTTGGCCCGCCGCCGACATGTCCGACGACTATAGGGTCGTCCCCACGACCACGGGCCAAAGTTGGTCAGCCGCCGACATGTCCGACGACTATAGGGTCGTCCCCACGACCCCGGGACTAGATTGACCCGCCACCGTCATGTCCGACGACTATAAGGTCGCCCCCACGACCCCGGGACTAGGTTGGCCAGCCGCCGACATGTCCGACGACTATAGGGTCGTCCCCACGACCCCGGGACTAGATTGGCCCGCCACCGTCATGTCCGACGACTATAAGGTCGCCCCCACGACCCCGGGACTAGGCTGGCCAGCCGCCGATTTGTCCGACGATTATAGGGTCGTCCCCACGACCCCGGAACTAGGTTGGCCCGCCGCCGACTTCTCCGACGATAACAGGGTCGTCCCCACGACCCCGGGACTACGTTGCCCAGCCTCCGGCATGTCCGGCGACTATAGGGTCGTCCCCTCGACCCCAGGACTAGATTGACCCGCCACCGTCATGTCCGACGATTATAGGGTCGTCTCCACGACCCCGGGACTAGCTTGGCCCGCCGCCGACATGTCCGACGACTATAGGGTCGTCCCCACGACCCCGGGACTAGGTTGGCCCGCCGCCGACATGTCCGACGACTGTAGGGTCGTCCCCACGACCCCGGGACTAGGTTGGCCCGCCGCCGATTTGTCCGACGATTATAGGGTCGTCCCCACGACCCCGGAACTAGGTTGGCCCGCCGCCGACTTCTCCGACGATAACAGGGTCGTCCCCACGACCCCGGGACTACGTTGCCCAGCCTCCGGCATGTCCGGCGACTATAGGGTCGTCCCCTCGACCCCAGGACTAGATTGACCCGCCACCGTCATGTCCGACGATTATAGGGTCGTCTCCACGACCCCGGGACTAGCTTGGCCCGCCGCCGACATGTCCGACGACTATAGGGTCGTCCCCACGACCCCGGGACTAGGTTGGCCCGCCGCCGACTTCTCCGACGACAACAGGGTCGTCCCCACGACCCCGGGACTACGTTGCCCAGCCTCCGGCATGTCCGGCGACTATAGGGTCGTCCCCTCGACCCCGGGACTAGGTTGGCCCGCCGCCGACTTGTCCGACGACTATAGGGTCGTCTCCACGACCCCAGGACTAGATTTCCCCGCCACCGTCATGTCCGACGACTATAGGGTCGCCTCCACGACCCCGGGACTAGGTTGGCCCGCCGCCGACTTGTCCGACGACTATAGGGTCGTCCCCACGACCCCGGGACTACGTTGCCCAGCCTCCGGCATGTCCGGCGACTATAGGGTCGTCCCCTCGACCCCGGGACTAGGTTGGCCCGCCGCCGACATGTCCGACGACTATAGGGTCGTCCCCACGACCCAGGGACTAGATTGCCCCGCCACCGTCATGTCCGACGACTATAGGGTCGTCCCCACGACCCAGGGACTAGATTGGCCCGCCACCGTCATGTCCGACGACTATAGCGTCGTCCCCACGACCCCGGGACTAGGTTGGCCCGCCGCCGGCTATTCCGACGAATATAGGGTCGTCCCCACGAACCCGGGACTAGGTTGGCCAGCCGTCGACATGTCCGACGACTATAGGGTCGTCCCCACGGCCCTGGGATTAGATTGGCCCGCCACCGTCATGTCCGACGACTATAGGGTCGTCCCAACGACCACGGGAGTAGGTTGGCCCGCCGCCGACTTCTCCGAAGACAACAGAGTCGTCCCTACCACCCCGGGACTAGGTTGGCCAGCTGCCGACATGTCCGACGACTATAGGGTCGTCCCCACGACCCCGGGAGTAGGTTGGCCCGCCGCCGACTTGTCCGACGACTATAGGGTCGTCCCCACGTCCCCGGGACTAGATTGGCCCGCCACCGTCATATCCGACGACTATAGGGTCGTCCCCACGACCCCGGGACTAGGTTGGCCCGCCGCCGACTTCTCCGACGACAACAGGGTCGTCTCTACCACCCCGGGACTAGGTTGGCCAGCTGCCGACATGTCCGACGACTATAGGATCGTCCCCACGACCCCGGGAAAAGGTTGGCGCGCCGCCGACATGTCCGACGACTATAGGGTCGTCCCCTCGACCCCGGTACTAGATTGGCCCGCCGCCGACTTGTCCGACGACTATAGGGTCGTCCCCACGTCCCCGGGACTAGATTGGCCCGCCACCGTCATATCCGACGACTATAGGGTCGTCCCCACGACCCCGGGACTAGGTTGGCCCGCCGCCGACTTCTCCGACGACAACAGGGTCGTCTCTACCACCCCGGGACTAGGTTGGCCAGCTGCCGACATGTCCGACGACTATAGGATCGTCCCCACGACCCCGGGAAAAGGTTGGCGCGCCGCCGACATGTCCGACGACTATAGGGTCGTCCCCTCGACCCCGGGACTAGGTTTGCCAGCCGCCGACATGTTCGACGACTATAGGGTCGTCCCCACGTCCCCGGGACTAGATTGGCCCGCCACCGTCATATCCGACGACTATAGGGTCGTCCCCACGACCCCGGGACTAGGTTGGCCCGCCGCCGACTTCTCCGACGACAACAGGGTCGTCTCTACCACCCCAGGACTAGGTTGGCCCGCCGCCGACATGTCCGGCGACTATAGTGTCGTCCCCACGACCCCGGGCCAAAGCTCGCCAGCCGCCGAAATGTCCGACGTCTATAGGGTCGTCCCCACGACCCCGGGACTAGGTTGGGAAGCCGCCGACATGTTCGACGACTATAGGGTCGTCCCCACGACCCCAGGACTAGGTTGGCCCGCCGCAGACATGTCCGGCGAATATAGTGTCGTCCCCACGACCCCGGGCCAAAGCTCGCCAGCCGCCGAAATGTCCGACGTCTATAGGGTCGTCCCCACGACCCCGGGACTAGGTTTGCCAGCCGCCGACATGTTCGACGACTATAGGGTCGTCCCCACGACCCCAGGACTAGGTTGGCCAGCCGCCGACATGTTCGACGACTATGGGGTCGTCCCCACGACCCCCGCACTAGATTGCCCCGCCACCGTCATGTCCGACGATTATATGGTCGACTCCACGAACCCGGGACTAGGTTGGCCCGCCGCCGACTTGTCCGACGACTATTGGGGCGTCCCCACGACCCCGGGACTAGGTTGGCCAGCCGCCGATATGTCCGACGACTATAGGGTCGTCCCCACGCCCCCGGGACTAGATTGGCCAGCCGCCGACTTGTCCGACGACTATAGGGTCGTCCCCACGACCCCGGGACTAGATTGGCCCGCCGCCGACTTGTCCGACGACTATAGGGTCGTCCCCACGACCCCGGGACTAGATTGGCCCGCCACCGTCATGTCCGACGACTATAGGTTCGTCCCTACGACCCTGGGCATACGTTGGCCCGCCGCCGTCATGTCCGACGACTATAGGGTCGTCCCCACGACCCCGGGACTAGGTTGGCCCGCCGCCGACTTGTCCGGCAACTATAGGGTCGTCCCGCCCACCCCGGAACTAGGTTGGCCAGCCGCCGACATGTCCGACGACTATAGGGTCGTCCCCACGACACCGCGACTAGATTGGCCCACCACCGACTTGTCCGACGACTATAGGGGCGTCCCCACGATCCCGGGACTAGGTTGGCCAGCCGCCGACTTGTCCGACGACTACAGGGTCGTCCACACGACCCCCGGACTAGATTGCCCGCCACCGTCATGTCCGACGACTATAAAGTCGTCTCCACGACCCCGGGACTAGGTTGGCCCGCCGCCGACTTGTCCGACGACTATAGGGTCGTCCCCACGACCACGGGCCAAAGCTGTCCAGCCGCCGACATGTGCGGCGACTATAGGGTCGAACCCATGACCACGGGCCGAAGTTGCCCAGCCGCCGACATGTCCGGCGACTATAGGTTCGTCCCCACGACCCCAGGACTAGGTTGGCCCGCCGCCGACATGTCCGGCGACTATAGTGTCGTACCCACGACCCCGGGAATAGTTTGTCCCGCCGCCGACATGTCCGACGACTATAGGGTCGTCCCCACGACACCGCGACTAGATTGGCCCACCACCGACTTGTCCGACGACTATAGGGGCGTCCCCACGATCCCGGGACTAGGTTGGCCAGCCGCCGACTTGTCCGACGACTACAGGGTCGTCCACACGACCCCCGGACTAGATTGCCCGCCACCGTCATGTCCGACGACTATAAAGTCGTCTCCACGACCCCGGGACTAGGTTGGCCCGCCGCCGACTTGTCCGACGACTATAGGGTCGTCCCCACGACCACGGGCCAAAGTTGCCCATCCGCCGACATGTCCGGCGACTATATTGTCGTACCCATCACCACGGGCCGAAGTTGCCCAGCCGCCGACATGTCCGGCGACTATAGGGTCGTCCCCACGACCACGGGCCAAAGTTGGTCAGCCGCCGACATGTCCGACGACTATAGGGTCGTCCCCACGACCCCGGGACTAGATTGGCCCGCCACCGTCATGTCCGACGACTATAAGGTCGCCCCCACGACCCCGGGACTAGGTTGGCCAGCCGCCGACATGTCCGACGACTATATGGTCGTCCCCACGACCCCAGGACTAGGTTGGCCCGCCGCCGACATGTCCGGCGACTATAGTGTCGTACCCACGACCCCGGGAATAGTTTGGCCCGCCGCCGACATGTCCGACGACTATAGGGTCGTCCCCACGACCACGGGCCAAAGTTGGTCAGCCGCCGACATGTCCGACGACTATAGGGTCGTCCCCACGACCCCGGGACTAGATTGACCCGCCACCGTCATGTCCGACGACTATAAGGTCGCCCCCACGACCCCGGGACTAGGTTGGCCAGCCGCCGACATGTCCGACGACTATAGGGTCGTCCCCACGACCCCGGGACTAGATTGGCCCGCCACCGTCATGTCCGACGACTATAAGGTCGCCCCCACGACCCCGGGACTAGGCTGGCCAGCCGCCGACATGTCCGACGACTATACGGTCGTCCCCACGACCCCGGGAATAGTTTGTCCCGCCGCCGACATGTCCGACGACTATAGGGTCGTCTCCACGACCACGGGCCAAAGTTGCCCAGCCGCCGACATGTCCGACGACTATAGTGTCGTCCCCACGACCACGGGGCTAGATTGGCCCGCCACCGTCATGTCCGCCGATTATAGGGTCGTTCCCACGACCACGGGCCAAAGATCGCCAGCCGCCGACATGTCCGACGTCTATAGGGTCGTCCCCACGACCCCGGGACTAGGTTGGCCAGCCGCCGACATGTCCGACGACTATAGGGTCGTCCCCACGACCCCGAGACTAGGTTGGCCCGCCGCCGACTTGTCCGACGACAATAGGGTCGTCCCCACGACCCCCGGACTAGATTGACCCGCCACCGTTATGTCCGACGTCTATAGGGTCGTCCCCACGACCCCCGGACTAGGTTGGCCAGCCGCCGACATGTCCGACAACTATAGGGTCGTCCCCACGACCCCGGGCCTACGTTGTCCCGCCGCCGACATGTCCGACGACTGTAGGGTCGTCCCCACGACCCCGGGACTAGGTTGGCCCGCCGCCGATTTGTCCGACGATTATAGGGTCGTCCCCACGACCCCGGGACTAGGTTGGCCCGCCGCCGACTTCTCCGACGACAACAGCGTCGTCCCCACGACCCCGGGACTACGTTGCCCAGCCTCCGGCATGTCCGGCGACTATAGGGTCGTCCCCTCGACCCCAGGACTAGATTGACCCGCCACCGTCATGTCCGACGATTATAGGGTCGTCTCCACGACCCCGGGACTAGCTTGGCCCGCCGCCGACATGTCCGACGACTATAGGGTCGTCCCCACGACCCCGGGACTAGGTTGGCCCGCCGCCGACTTCTCCGACGACAACAGGGTCGTCCCCACGACCCCGGGACTACGTTGCCCAGCCTCCGGCATGTCCGGCGACTATAGGGTCGTCCCCTCGACCCCGGGACTAGGTTGGCCCGCCGCCGACTTGTCCGACGACTATAGGGTCGTCTCCACGACCCCAGGACTAGATTTCCCCGCCACCGTCATGTCCGACGACTATAGGGTCGCCTCCACGACCCCGGGACTAGGTTGGCCCGCCGCCGACTTGTCCGACGACTATAGGGTCGTCCCCACGACCCCGGGACTACGTTGCCCAGCCTCCGGCATGTCCGGCGACTATAGGGTCGTCCCCTCGACCCCGGGACTAGGTTGGCCCGCCGCCGACATGTCCGACGACTATAGGGTCGTCCCCACGACCCAGGGACTAGATTGGCCCGCCACCGTCATGTCCGACGACTATAGCGTCGTCCCCACGACCCCGGGACTAGGTTGGCCCGCCGCCGGCTATTCCGACGAATATAGGGTCGTCCCCACGAACCCGGGACTAGGTTGGCCAGCCGTCGACATGTCCGACGACTATAGGGTCGTCCCCACGACCCAGGGACTAGATTGCCCCGCCACCGTCCTGTCCGACGACTATAGGGTCGTCCCCACGACCCAGGGACTAGATTGGCCCGCCACCGTCATGTCCGACGACTATAGCGTCGTCCCCACGACCCCGGGACTAGGTTGGCCCGCCGCCGGCTATTCCGACGAATATAGGGTCGTCCCCACGAACCCGGGACTAGGTTGGCCAGCCGTCGACATGTCCGACGACTATAGGGTCGTCCCCACGGCCCTGGGATTAGATTGGCCCGCCACCGTCATGTCCGACGACTATAGGGTCGTCCCAACGACCACGGGACTAGGTTGGCCCGCCGCCGACTTCTCCGAAGACAACAGAGTCGTCCCTACCACCCCGGGACTAGGTTGGCCAGCTGCCGACATGTCCGACGACTATAGGGTCGTCCCCACGACCCCGGGAGTAGGTTGGCCCGCCGCCGACTTGTCCGACGACTATAGGGTCGTCCCCACGTCCCCGGGACTAGATTGGCCCGCCACCGTCATATCCGACGACTATAGGGTCGTCCCCACGACCCCGGGACTAGGTTGGCCCGCCGCCGACTTCTCCGACGACAACAGGGTCGTCTCTACCACCCCGGGACTAGGTTGGCCAGCTGCCGACATGTCCGACGACTATAGGATCGTCCCCACGACCCCGGGAAAAGGTTGGCGCGCCGCCGACATGTCCGACGACTATAGGGTCGTCCCCTCGACCCCGGTACTAGATTGGCCCGCCACCGTCATGTCCGACGACTATAGGGTCGTCTCCACGACCCCGGGACTAGGTTGGCCCGCCGCCGGCATGTCCAACGACTATAGGGTCGTCCCCACGACCACGGGCCAAAGTTGCCCAACCGCCGACATGTCGGACGACTATAGGGTCGTCCCCACGACCCCTGGACTATGTTGGCCTGCCGCCGATTTGTCCGACGACTATAGGGTCGTCCCCACCACTACGGGCCAAAGTTGGCCAGCCGCCGACTTGTCCGACGACCATAGGGTCGTCCCCACGACCACGGGCCAAAGTTGGCCAGCCGCCGACATGTCCGACGACTATTGGGCCGTCCCCACGACCCCGGGTCTAGATTCGCCCGCCACCATCATGTCCGACGACTATAGGGTCGTCCCCACGACCCCGGGACTAGGTTGACCCGCCGCCGCCTTGTCCGACGACTATAGGGTCGTCCCCACGACCCCGGGACTAGTATGGCCCGCCGCCGACTTGTCCGACGACTATAGGGTCGTCCCCACGACCCCGGGCCTACGTTGGCCCGCCGCCGACATGTCCGACGACTATAGGGTCGTCCCCACGTCCCCGGGATTAGATTGGGCCGCCACCGTCATGTCCGACGACTATAGGGTCGTCCCCACGACCCCGGGACTAGGTTGGCCCGCCACCATCATGTCCGACGACTATAGGGTCGTCCCCACGACCCCGGGACTAGGTTGGCCCGCCGCCGACTTGTCCGACGACTATAGGGTCGTCCCCACGACCCCAGGACTAGATTGCCCCGCCACCGTCATGTCCGACGACTATAGGGTTGTCCCCACGATCCCGGGACTAGTATGGCCCGCCGCCGACTTGTCCGACGACTATAGGTTCGTCCCCATGACCCCGGGCCTACGTTGGCCCGCCGCCGACATGTCCGACGACTATAGGGTCGTCCCCACGTCCCCGGGATTAGATTGGGCCGCCACCGTCATGTCCGACGACTATAGGGTCGTCCCCACGACCCCGGGACTAGGTTGGCCTGCCACCATCATGTCCGACGACTATAGGGTCGTCCCCTCGACCCCGGGAATATGTTGGCCAGCCGCCGACATGTCCGACGAATATAGGGTCGTCCCCACGACCCCAGGACTAGATTGCCCCGCCACCGTCATGTCCGACGACTATAGGGTCGTCCCCACGACCCCGGGCCTACGTTGGCCCGCCGCCGACATGTCCGACGACTATAGGGTCGTCCCCACGTCCCCGGGATTAGATTGGGCCGCCACCGTCATGTCCGACGACTATAGGGTCGTCCCCACGAACCCGGGACTAGGTTGGCCTGCCACCATCATGTCCGACGACTATAGGGTCGTCCCCTCGACCCCGGGACTATGTTGGCCAGCCGCCGACATGTCCGACGAATATAGGGTCGTCCCCACGACCCCAGGACTAGATTGCCCCGCCACCGTCATGTCCGACGACTATAGGGTCGTCCCCACGACCCCGGGCCTACGTTGTCCCGCCGCCGACATGTCCGACGACTGTAGGGTCGTCCCCACGACCCCGGGACTAGGTTGGCCCGCCACCGTCATGTCCGACGACTATAGGGTCGTCCCCACGACCCCGGGACTAGGTTGCCCCGCCACCGTCATGTCCGACGACTATAGTGTCGTCCCCACGACCCAGGGAAAAGGTTGGCGCGCCGCCGATATGTCCGACGACTATAGGATCGTCCCCACCACTACGGGCCAAAGTTGGCCAGCCGCCGACTTGTCCGACGACCATAGGGTCGTCCCCACGACCACGGGCCAAAGTTGGCCAGCCGCCGACATGTCCGACGACTATAGGGTCGTCCCCACGACCCCGGGACTAGGTTGGCCCGCCGCCGACTTGTCCGACGACTATAGGGTCGTCCCCACGACCCCGGGACTAGGTTGGCCCGCCACCATCATGTCCGACGACTATAGGGTCGTCCCCACGACCCCGGGACTAGGTTGGCCCGCCGCCGACTTGTCCAACGACTATAGGGTCGTCCCCACGACCCCGGGACTAGTATGGCCCGCCGCCGACTTGTCCGACGACTATAGGGTCGTCCCCACGACCCCGGGCCTACGTTGGCCCGCCGCCGACATGTCCGACGACTATAGGGTCGTCCCCACGTCCCCGGGATTAGATTGGGCCGCCACCGTCATGTCCGACGACTATAGGGTCGTCCCCACGACCCCGGGACTAGGTTGGCCCGCCACCATCATGTCCGACGACTATAGGGTCGTCCCCACGACCCCGGGACTATGTTGGCCCGCCGCCGACTTGTCCGACGACTATAGGGTCGTCCTCTCGACCCCAGGACTAGATGACCCCGCCACCGTCATGTCCGACGACTATAGTGTCGTCCCCACGACCCTGGGACTAGTATGGCCCGCCGCCGACTTGTCCGACGACTATAGGGTCGTCCCCACGACCCCGGGCCTACGTTGGCCCGCCGCCGACATGTCCGACGACTATAGGGTCGTCCCCACGTCCCCGGGATTAGATTGGGCCGCCACCGTCATGTCCGACGACTATAGGGTCGTCCCCACGAACCCGGGACTAGGTTGGCCCGCCACCATCATGTCCGACGACTATAGGGTCGTCCCCACGACCCCGGGCCAAAGTTGGCCAGCCGCCGACATGTCCGACGACTATAAGGTCGCCCCCACGACCCCGGGACTAGATTGCCCGCCACCGTCATGTCCGACGACTATAAAGTCGTCTCCACGACCCCGGGACTAGGTTGGCCCGCCGCCGACTTGTCCGACGACTATAGGGTCGTCCCCACGACCACGGGCCAAAGCTGTCCAGCCGCCGACATGTGCGGCGACTATAGGGTCGAACCCATGACCACGGGCCGAAGTTGCCCAGCCGCCGACATGTCCGGCGACTATAGGTTCGTCCCCACGACCCCAGGACTAGGTTGGCCCGCCGCCGACATGTCCGGCGACTATAGTGTCGTACCCACGACCCCGGGAATAGTTTGTCCCGCCGCCGACATGTCCGACGACTATAGGGTCGTCCCCACGACACCGCGACTAGATTGGCCCACCACCGACTTGTCCGACGACTATAGGGGCGTCCCCACGATCCCGGGACTAGGTTGGCCAGCCGCCGACTTGTCCGACGACTACAGGGTCGTCCACACGACCCCCGGACTAGATTGCCCGCCACCGTCATGTCCGACGACTATAAAGTCGTCTCCACGACCCCGGGACTAGGTTGGCCCGCCGCCGACTTGTCCGACGACTATAGGGTCGTCCCCACGACCACGGGCCAAAGTTGCCCATCCGCCGACATGTCCGGCGACTATATTGTCGTACCCATCACCACGGGCCGAAGTTGCCCAGCCGCCGACATGTCCGGCGACTATAGGGTCGTCCCCACGACCACGGGCCAAAGTTGGTCAGCCGCCGACATGTCCGACGACTATAGGGTCGTCCCCACGACCCCGGGACTAGATTGGCCCGCCACCGTCATGTCCGACGACTATAAGGTCGCCCCCACGACCCCGGGACTAGGTTGGCCAGCCGCCGACATGTCCGACGACTATATGGTCGTCCCCACGACCCCAGGACTAGGTTGGCCCGCCGCCGACATGTCCGGCGACTATAGTGTCGTACCCACGACCCCGGGAATAGTTTGGCCCGCCGCCGACATGTCCGACGACTATAGGGTCGTCCCCACGACCACGGGCCAAAGTTGGTCAGCCGCCGACATGTCCGACGACTATAGGGTCGTCCCCACGACCCCGGGACTAGATTGACCCGCCACCGTCATGTCCGACGACTATAAGGTCGCCCCCACGACCCCGGGACTAGGTTGGCCAGCCGCCGACATGTCCGACGACTATAGGGTCGTCCCCACGACCCCGGGACTAGATTGGCCCGCCACCGTCATGTCCGACGACTATAAGGTCGCCCCCACGACCCCGGGACTAGGCTGGCCAGCCGCCGACATGTCCGACGACTATACGGTCGTCCCCACGACCCCGGGAATAGTTTGTCCCGCCGCCGACATGTCCGACGACTATAGGGTCGTCTCCACGACCACGGGCCAAAGTTGCCCAGCCGCCGACATGTCCGACGACTATAGTGTCGTCCCCACGACCACGGGGCTAGATTGGCCCGCCACCGTCATGTCCGCCGATTATAGGGTCGTTCCCACGACCACGGGCCAAAGATCGCCAGCCGCCGACATGTCCGACGTCTATAGGGTCGTCCCCACGACCCCGGGACTAGGTTGGCCAGCCGCCGACATGTCCGACGACTATAGGGTCGTCCCCACGACCCCGAGACTAGGTTGGCCCGCCGCCGACTTGTCCGACGACAATAGGGTCGTCCCCACGACCCCCGGACTAGATTGACCCGCCACCGTTATGTCCGACGTCTATAGGGTCGTCTCCACGACCCCCGGACTAGGTTGGCCAGCCGCCGACATGTCCGACAACTATAGGGTCGTCCCCACGACCCCGGGCCTACGTTGTCCCGCCGCCGACATGTCCGACGACTGTAGGGTCGTCCCCACGACCCCGGGACTAGGTTGGCCCGCCGCCGATTTGTCCGACGATTATAGGGTCGTCCCCACGACCCCGGGACTAGGTTGGCCCGCCGCCGACTTCTCCGACGACAACAGGGTCGTCCCCACGACCCCGGGACTACGTTGCCCAGCCTCCGGCATGTCCGGCGACTATAGGGTCGTCCCCTCGACCCCAGGACTAGATTGACCCGCCACCGTCATGTCCGACGATTATAGGGTCGTCTCCACGACCCCGGGACTAGCTTGGCCCGCCGCCGACATGTCCGACGACTATAGGGTCGTCCCCACGACCCCGGGACTAGGTTGGCCCGCCGCCGACTTCTCCGACGACAACAGGGTCGTCCCCACGACCCCGGGACTACGTTGCCCAGCCTCCGGCATGTCCGGCGACTATAGGGTCGTCCCCTCGACCCCGGGACTAGGTTGGCCCGCCGCCGACTTGTCCGACGACTATAGGGTCGTCTCCACGACCCCAGGACTAGATTTCCCCGCCACCGTCATGTCCGACGACTATAGGGTCGCCTCCACGACCCCGGGACTAGGTTGGCCCGCCGCCGACTTGTCCGACGACTATAGGGTCGTCCCCACGACC
Source organism: Andrena fulva (assembly GCA_946251845.1). NCBI lineage: Eukaryota > Metazoa > Arthropoda > Insecta > Hymenoptera > Andrenidae > Andrena > Andrena fulva. The sequence continues at coordinate 309,031 of CAMITZ010000126.1, read as the reverse complement.
CCGGGACTACGTTGCCCAGCCTCCGGCATGTCCGGCGACTATAGGGTCGTCCCCTCGACCCCGGGACTAGGTTGGCCCGCCGCCGACATGTCCGACGACTATAGGGTCGTCCCCACGACCCAGGGACTAGATTGGCCCGCCACCGTCATGTACGACGACTATAGCGTCGTCCCCACGACCCCGGGACTAGGTTGGCCCGCCGCCGGCTATTCCGACGAATATAGGGTCGTCCCCACGAACCCGGGACTAGGTTGGCCAGCCGTCGACATGTCCGACGACTATAGGGTCGTCCCCACGACCCAGGGACTAGATTGCCCCGCCACCGTCCTGTCCGACGACTATAGGGTCGTCCCCACGACCCAGGGACTAGATTGGCCCGCCACCGTCATGTCCGACGACTATAGCGTCGTCCCCACGACCCCGGGACTAGGTTGGCCCGCCGCCGGCTATTCCGACGAATATAGGGTCGTCCCCACGAACCCGGGACTAGGTTGGCCAGCCGTCGACATGTCCGACGACTATAGGGTCGTCCCCACGGCCCTGGGATTAGATTGGCCCGCCACCGTCATGTCCGACGACTATAGGGTCGTCCCAACGACCACGGGACTAGGTTGGCCCGCCGCCGACTTCTCCGAAGACAACAGAGTCGTCCCTACCACCCCGGGACTAGGTTGGCCAGCTGCCGACATGTCCGACGACTATAGGGTCGTCCCCACGACCCCGGGAGTAGGTTGGCCCGCCGCCGACTTGTCCGACGACTATAGGGTCGTCCCCACGTCCCCGGGACTAGATTGGCCCGCCACCGTCATATCCGACGACTATAGGGTCGTCCCCACGACCCCGGGACTAGGTTGGCCCGCCGCCGACTTCTCCGACGACAACAGGGTCGTCTCTACCACCCCGGGACTAGGTTGGCCAGCTGCCGACATGTCCGACGACTATAGGATCGTCCCCACGACCCCGGGAAAAGGTTGGCGCGCCGCCGACATGTCCGACGACTATAGGGTCGTCCCCTCGACCCCGGTACTAGATTGGCCCGCCACCGTCATGTCCGACGACTATAGGGTCGTCTCCACGACCCCGGGACTAGGTTGGCCCGCCGCCGGCATGTCCAACGACTATAGGGTCGTCCCCACGACCACGGGCCAAAGTTGCCCAACCGCCGACATGTCGGACGACTATAGGGTCGTCCCCACGACCCCTGGACTATGTTGGCCTGCCGCCGATTTGTCCGACGACTATAGGGTCGTCCCCACCACTACGGGCCAAAGTTGGCCAGCCGCCGACTTGTCCGACGACCATAGGGTCGTCCCCACGACCACGGGCCAAAGTTGGCCAGCCGCCGACATGTCCGACGACTATTGGGCCGTCCCCACGACCCCGGGTCTAGATTCGCCCGCCACCATCATGTCCGACGACTATAGGGTCGTCCCCACGACCCCGGGACTAGGTTGACCCGCCGCCGCCTTGTCCGACGACTATAGGGTCGTCCCCACGACCCCGGGACTAGTATGGCCCGCCGCCGACTTGTCCGACGACTATATGGTCGTCCCCACGACCCCGGGCCTACGTTGGCCCGCCGCCGACATGTCCGACGACTATAGGGTCGTCCCCACGTCCCCGGGATTAGATTGGGCCGCCACCGTCATGTCCGACGACTATAGGGTCGTCCCCACGACCCCGGGACTAGGTTGGCCCGCCACCATCATGTCCGACGACTATAGGGTCGTCCCCACGACCCCGGGACTAGGTTGGCCCGCCGCCGACTTGTCCGACGACTATAGGGTCGTCCCCACGACCCCAGGACTAGATTGCCCCGCCACCGTCATGTCCGACGACTATAGGGTTGTCCCCACGATCCCGGGACTAGTATGGCCCGCCGCCGACTTGTCCGACGACTATAGGTTCGTCCCCATGACCCCGGGCCTACGTTGGCCCGCCGCCGACATGTCCGACGACTATAGGGTCGTCCCCACGTCCCCGGGATTAGATTGGGCCGCCACCGTCATGTCCGACGACTATAGGGTCGTCCCCACGACCCCGGGACTAGGTTGGCCTGCCACCATCATGTCCGACGACTATAGGGTCGTCCCCACGACCCCGGGACTAGGTTGGCTCGCCGCCGACTTGTCCGACGACTATAGTGTCGTCCCCACGACCCCAGGACTAGATTGCCCCGCCACCGTCATGTCCGACGAATATAGGGTCGCCTCCACGACCCCGGGACTAGGTTGGCCCGCCGCCGACTTGTCCGACGTTTATAGGGTCGTCTCCACGACCACTGGCCAAAGTTGCCCAGCCGCCGACATGTCCGACGACTATAGGGTTGTCCCCACGACCCCGGGACTAGGTTGGCCCGCCGCCGACTTCTCCGACGACTATAGGGTCGTCCCCACGACCCCGGGATTAGATTGGGCTGCCACCGTCATGTCCGACGACTATAGGGTCGTCCCCACGAACCCGGGACTAGGTTGGCCTGCCACCATCATGTCCGACGACTATAGGGTCGTCCCCTCGACCCCGGGAATATGTTGGCCAGCCGCCGACATGTCCGACGAATATAGGGTCGTCCCCACGACCCCAGGACTAGATTGCCCCGCCACCGTCATGTCCGACGACTATAGGGTCGTCCCCACGACCCCGGGCCTACGTTGGCCCGCCGCCGACATGTCCGACGACTATAGGGTCGTCCCCACGTCCCCGGGATTAGATTGGGCCGCCACCGTCATGTCCGACGACTATAGGGTCGTCCCCACGAACCCGGGACTAGGTTGGCCTGCCACCATCATGTCCGACGACTATAGGGTCGTCCCCTCGACCCCGGGACTATGTTGGCCAGCCGCCGACATGTCCGACGAATATAGGGTCGTCCCCACGACCCCAGGACTAGATTGCCCCGCCACCGTCATGTCCGACGACTATAGGGTCGTCCCCACGACCCCGGGCCTACGTTGTCCCGCCGCCGACATGTCCGACGACTGTAGGGTCGTCCCCACGACCCCGGGACTAGGTTGGCCCGCCACCGTCATGTCCGACGACTATAGGGTCGTCCCCACGACCCCGGGACTAGGTTGCCCCGCCACCGTCATGTCCGACGACTATAGTGTCGTCCCCACGACCCAGGGAAAAGGTTGGCGCGCCGCCGATATGTCCGACGACTATAGGATCGTCCCCACCACTACGGGCCAAAGTTGGCCAGCCGCCGACTTGTCCGACGACCATAGGGTCGTCCCCACGACCACGGGCCAAAGTTGGCCAGCCGCCGACATGTCCGACGACTATAGGGTCGTCCCCACGACCCCGGGACTAGGTTGGCCCGCCGCCGACTTGTCCGACGACTATAGGGTCGTCCCCACGACCCCGGGACTAGGTTGGCCCGCCACCATCATGTCCGACGACTATAGGGTCGTCCCCACGAACCCGGGACTAGGTTGGCCCGCCGCCGACTTGTCCAACGACTATAGGGTCGTCCCCACGACCCCGGGACTAGTATGGCCCGCCGCCGACTTGTCCGACGACTATAGGGTCGTCCCCACGACCCCGGGCCTACGTTGGCCCGCCGCCGACATGTCCGACGACTATAGGGTCGTCCCCACGTCCCCGGGATTAGATTGGGCCGCCACCGTCATGTCCGACGACTATAGGGTCGTCCCCACGACCCCGGGACTAGGTTGGCCCGCCACCATCATGTCCGACGACTATAGGGTCGTCCCCACGACCCCGGGACTATGTTGGCCCGCCGCCGACTTGTCCGACGACTATAGGGTCGTCCTCTCGACCCCAGGACTAGATGACCCCGCCACCGTCATGTCCGACGACTATAGTGTCGTCCCCACGACCCCGGGACTAGTATGGCCCGCCGCCGACTTGTCCGACGACTATAGGGTCGTCCCCACGACCCCGGGCCTACGTTGGCCCGCCGCCGACATGTCCGACGACTATAGGGTCGTCCCCACGTCCCCGGGATTAGATTGGGCCGCCACCGTCATGTCCGACGACTATAGGGTCGTCCCCACGAACCCGGGACTAGGTTGGCCCGCCACCATCATGTCCGACGACTATAGGGTCGTCCCCACGACCCCGGGCCAAAGTTGGCCAGCCGCCGACATGTCCGACGACTATAAGGTCGCCCCCACGACCCCGGGACTAGGTTGGCCCGCCGCCGACTTGTCCGACGACTATAGGGTCGTCCTCTCGACCCCAGGACTAGATGACCCCGCCACCGTCATGTCCGACGACTATAGTGTCGTCCCCACGACCCCGGGACTAGTATGGCCCGCCGCCGACTTGTCCGACGACTATAGGGTCGTCCCCACGACCCCGGGCCTACGTTGGCCCGCCGCCGACATGTCCGACGACTATAGGGTCGTCCCCACGTCCCCGGGATTAGATTGCCCCGCCACCGTCATGTCCGACGACTATAGGGTCGTCCCCACGACCCCGGGCCTACGTTGGCCCGCCGCCGACATGTCCGACGACTATAGGGTCGTCCCCACGTCCCCGGGATTAGATTGGGCCGCCACCGTCATGTCCGACGACTATAGGGTCGTCCCCACGAACCCGGGACTAGGTTGGCCTGCCACCATCATGTCCGACGACTATAGGGTCGTCCCCTCGACCCCGGGACTATGTTGGCCAGCCGCCGACATGTCCGACGAATATAGGGTCGTCCCCACGACCCCAGGACTAGATTGCCCCGCCACCGTCATGTCCGACGACTATAGGGTCGTCCCCACGACCCCGGGCCTACGTTGTCCCGCCGCCGACATGTCCGACGACTGTAGGGTCGTCCCCACGACCCCGGGACTAGGTTGGCCCGCCGCCGACTTGTCCGACGACTATAGGGTCGTCCCCACGACCCCGGGCCTACGTTGGCCCGCCGCCGACATGTCCGACGACTATAGGGTCGTCCCCACGTCCCCGGGATTAGATTGCCCCGCCACCGTCATGTCCGACGACTATAGGGTCGTCCCCACGACCCCGGGCCTACGTTGTCCCGCCGCCGACATGTCCAACGACTATAGGGTCGTCCCCACGTCCCCGGGATTAGATTGCCCCGCCACCGTCATGTCCGACGACTATAGGGTCGTCCCCACGACCCCGGGCCTACGTTGTCCCGCCGCCGACATGTCCAACGACTATAGGGTCGTCCCCACGACCCCGGGACTAGTATGGCCCGCCGCCGACTTGTCCGACGACTATAGGGTCGTCCCCACGACCCCGGGCCTACGTTGGCCCGCCGCCGACATGTCCGACGACTATAGGTTCGTCCCCACGTCCCCGGGATTAGATTGGGCCGCCACCGTCATGTCCGACGACTATAGGGTCGTCCCCACGACCCCGGGACTAGGTTGGCCCGCCACCATCATGTCCGACGACTATAGGGTCGTCCCCACGACCCCGGGACTATGTTGGCCCGCCGCCGACTTGTCCGACGACTATAGGGTCGTCCTCTCGACCCCAGGACTAGATGACCCCGCCACCGTCATGTCCGACGACTATAGTGTCGTCCCCACGACCCCGGGACTAGGTTGGCCCGCCGCCGACTTGTCCGACGACTATAGGGGCGTCCCCACGACCCCGGGACTAGGTTGGCCAGCCGCCGACATGTTCGACGACTATGGGGTTGTCCCCACGACCCCGGGACTAGGTTGGCCAGCCGCCGACATGTCCGACGACTATACGGTCGTCCCCACGACCCAGGGACTAGGTTGGCCCGCCACCATCATGTCCGACGACTATAGGGTCGTCCCCACGACCCCGGGCCAAAGCTCGCCAGCCGCCGACATGTCCGACGTCTATAGGGTCGTCCCCACGACCCCGGGAGTAGGTTGGCCTGCCGCCGACATGTTGGACGACTATAGGGTCGTCCCCACGACCCCAGGACTAGGTTGGCCCGCCGCCGACATGTCCGGCGACTATAGTGTCGTACCCACGACCCCGGGAATAGTTTGTCCCGCCGCCGACATGTCCGACGACCATAGGGTCGTCTCCACGACCACGGGCCAAAGTTGCCCAGCCGCCGACATGTTGGACGACTATAGGGTCGTCCCCACGACCCCAGGACTAGGTTGGCCCGCCACCGTCATGTCCGCCGATTATAGGGTCGTTCCCACGACCACGGGCCAAAGCTCTCCAGCCGCCGACATGGCCGACGTCTATAGGGTCGTCCCCACGACCCCGTGACTAGGTTGGCCAGCCACCGTCATGTTCGACGACTATAGGGTCGTCCCCACGACCCCGGGACTAGGTTGGCCCACCGCCGACTTGTCCGACGACTATAGGGTCGTCCCTCCCACCCCGGAACTAGGTTGGCCAGCCGCCGACATGTCCGACGACTATAGGGTCGTCCCCACGACCCCGGGGCTAGATTCGCCCGCCACCGTCATGTCCGCCGACTATAGGGACGTCCCCACGACCACGGGCCAAAGTTGGTCAGCCGCCGACATGTCCGACGACTATAGGGTCGTCCCCACGACCCCGAGCCAAAGCTCGCCAGCCGCCGACATGTCCCACGACTATAGGGTCGTCCCCACGACCCCGGGACTAGGTTGGCCAGCCACCGTCATGTTCGACGACTATAGGGTCGTCCCCACGACCCCGGGACTAGGTTGGCCCACCGCCGACTTGTCCGACGACTATAGGGTCGTCCCTCCCACCCCGGAACTAGGTTGGCCAGCCGCCGACATGTCCGACGACTATAGGGTCGTCCCCACGACCCCGGGACTAGGTTGGCCAGCCGCCGACATGTCCGACGACCATAGGGTCGTCTCCACGACCACGGGCCAAAGTTGCCCAGCCGCCGACATGTTGGACGACTATAGGGTCGTCCCCACGACCCCAGGACTAGGTTGGCCCGCCGCCGACATGTCCGGCGACTATAGTGTCGTCCCCACGACCCCGGGCCAAAGCTCGCCAGCCGCCGACATGTTCGACGACTATAGGGTCGTCCCCACGACCCCGGGACTAGGTTGGCCCACCACTGACTTGTCCGACGACTATAGGGGCGTCCGCACGACCCCGGGACTAGGTTGGCCAGCCGCCGACTTGTCCGAAGACTATAGGGTCGTCCCCACGACCCCGGGACTAGGTTGGCCAGCCGCCGACATGTCCGACGACCATAGGGTCGTCTCCACGACCACGGGCCAAAGTTGCCCAGCCGCCGACATGTTGGACGACTATAGGGTCGTCCCCACGACCCCAGGACTAGGTTGGCCCGCCACCGTCATGTCCGCCGATTATAGGGTCGTTCCCACGACCACGGGCCAAAGCTCTCCAGCCGCCGACATGGCCGACGTCTATAGGGTCGTCCCCACGACCCCGTGACTAGGTTGGCCAGCCACCGTCATGTTCGACGACTATAGGGTCGTCCCCACGACCCCGGGACTAGGTTGGCCCACCGCCGACTTGTCCGACGACTATAGGGTCGTCCCTCCCACCCCGGAACTAGGTTGGCCAGCCGCCGACATGTCCGACGACTATAGGGTCGTCCCCACGACCCCGGGGCTAGATTCGCCCGCCACCGTCATGTCCGCCGACTATAGGGACGTCCCCACGACCACGGGCCAAAGTTGGTCAGCCGCCGACATGTCCGACGACTATAGGGTCGTCCCCACGACAACGGGGCTAGATTGGCCCGCCACCGTCATGTCCGCCGATTATAGGGTCGTTCCCACCACCACGGGCCAAAGCTCTCCAGCCGCCGACATGTCCGACGTCTATAGGGTCGTCCCCACGACCCCGGGACTAGGTTGGCCAGCCACCGTCATGTTCGACGACTATTGGGTCGTCCCCACGACCCCGGGAGTAGGTTGGCCCACCGCCGACTTGTCCGACGACTATAGGGTCGTCCCTCCCACCCCGGAACTAGGTTGGCCAGCCGCCGACATGTCCGACGACTATAGGGTCGTCCCCACGACCCCGGGGCTAGATTCGCCCGCCACCGTCATGTCCGCCGACTATAGGGACGTCCCCACGACCACGGGCCAAAGTTGGTCAGCCGCCGACATGTCCGACGACTATAGGGTCGTCCCCACGACCCCGAGCCAAAGCTCGCCAGCCGCCGACATGTCCGACGTCTATATGGTCGTCCCCACGACCCCGGGACTAGGTTGGCCAGCCGCCGACATGTTCGACGACTATAGGGTCGTCCCCACGACCCCAGGACTAGGTTGGCCCGCCGCCGACATGTCCGGCGACTATAGTGTCGTCCCCACGACCCCGGGCCAAAGCTCGCCAGCCGCCGACATGTCCGACGTCTATAGGGTCGTCCCCACGACCCCGGGACTAGGTTGGCCAGCCGCCGACATGTTCGACGACTATGGGGTCGTCCCCACGACCCCGGGACTAGGTTGGCCAGCCGCCGACATGTTCGACGACTATGGGGTCGTCCCCACGACCCCGGGACTAGGTTGGCCAGCCGCCGACATGTCCGACGACAATAATGTCGTCCCCACGACCCCGGGACTAGGTTGGCCAGCCGCCGACATGTTCGACGACTATGGGGTCGTCCCCACGACCCCCGCACTAGATTGGCCCGCCAACGTCATGTCCGACGATTATATGGTCGACTCCACGAACCCGGGACTAGGTTGGCCAGCCGCCGACATGTTCGACGACTATGGGGTCGTCCCCACGACCCCGGGACTAGGTTGGCCAGCCGCCGACATGTCCGACGATTATAGGGTGGTCCCCACGACCCCGGGCCAAAGCTCGCCAGCCGCCGACATGTCCGACGTCTATAGGGTCGTCCCCACGACCCCGGGACTAGGTTGGCCAGCCGCCGACATGTTCGACGACTATAGGGTCGTCCCCACGACCCCAGGACTAGGTTGGCCCGCCGCCGACATGTCCGGCGACTATAGTGTCGTACCCACGACCCCGGGAATAGTTTGTCCCGCCGCCGACATGTCCGACGACTATAGGGTCGTCCCCACGACCCCGGGCCAAAGCTCGCCAGCCGCCGACATGTCCGACGTCTATAGGGTCGTCCCCACGACCCCGGGACTAGGTTGGCCAGCCGCCGAAATGTTCGACGACTATAGGGTCGTCCCCACGACCCCAGGACTAGGTTGGCCCGCCGCCGACATGTCCGGCGACTATAGTGTCGTCCCCACGACCCCGGGCCAAAGCTCGCAAGCCGCCGACATGTCCGACGTCTATAGGGACGTCCCCACGACCACGGGCCAAAGTTGGTCAGCCGCCGACATGTCCGACGACTATAGGGTCGTCCCCACGACCCCGGGCCAAAGCTCGCCAGCCGCCGACATGTTCGACGACTATAGGGTCGTCCCCACGACCCCACGACAAGGTTGGCCAGCCGCCGACATGTTCGACGACTATGGGGTCGTCCCCACGACCCCCGCACTAGATTGCCCCGCCACCGTCATGTCCGACGATTATATGGTCGACTCCACGAACCCGGGACTATGTTGGCCCGCCGCCGACTCGTCCGACGACTATAGGGGCGTCCCCACGACCCCGGGACTAGGTTGGCCAGCCGCCGACATGTCCGCCGATTATAGGGTCGTTCCCACGACCACGGGCCAAAGCTCTCCAGCCGCCGACATGTCCGACGTCTATAGGGTCGTCCCCACGACCCCGGGACTAGGTTGGCCAGCCACCGTCATGTTCGACGACTATTGGGTCGTCCCCACGACCCCGGGAGTAGGTTGGCCCACCGCCGACTTGTCCGACGACTATAGGGTCGTCCCTCCCACCCCGGAACTAGGTTGGCCAGCCGCCGACATGTCCGACGACTATAGGGTCGTCCCCACGACCCCGGGGCTAGATTCGCCCGCCACCGTCATGTCCGCCGACTATAGGGACGTCCCCACGACCACGGGCCAAAGTTGGTCAGCCGCCGACATGTCCGACGACTATAGGGTCGTCCCCACGACCCCGGGCCAAAGCTCGCCAGCCGCCGACATGTCCGACGTCTATAGGGTCGTCCCCACGACCCCGGGACTAGGTTGGCCAGCCGCCGACATGTTCGACGACTATAGGGTCGTCCCCACGACCCCAGGACTAGGTTGGCCCGCCGCCGACATGTCCGGCGACTATAGTGTCGTACCCACGACCCCGGGAATAGTTTGTCCCGCCGCCGACATGTCCGACGACTATAGGGTCGTCCCCACGACCCCGGGCCAAAGCTCGCCAGCCGCCGACATGTCCGACGTCTATAGGGTCGTCCCCACGACCCCGGGACTAGGTTGGCCAGCCGCCGAAATGTTCGACGACTATAGGGTCGTCCCCACGACCCCAGGACTAGGTTGGCCCGCCGCCGACATGTCCGGCGACTATAGTGTCGTCCCCACGACCCCGGGCCAAAGCTCGCAAGCCGCCGACATGTCCGACGTCTATAGGGACGTCCCCACGACCACGGGCCAAAGTTGGTCAGCCGCCGACATGTCCGACGACTATAGGGTCGTCCCCACGACCCCGGGCCAAAGCTCGCCAGCCGCCGACATGTTCGACGACTATAGGGTCGTCCCCACGACCCCACGACAAGGTTGGCCAGCCGCCGACATGTTCGACGACTATGGGGTCGTCCCCACGACCCCCGCACTAGATTGCCCCGCCACCGTCATGTCCGACGATTATATGGTCGACTCCACGAACCCGGGACTATGTTGGCCCGCCGCCGACTCGTCCGACGACTATAGGGGCGTCCCCACGACCCCGGGACTAGGTTGGCCAGCCGCCGACATGTTCGACGACTATGGGGTCGTCCCCACGACCCCGGGACTAGGTTGGCCAGCCGCCGACATGTCCGACGACTATAGGGTCGTCCCCACGACCCCGGGACTAGGTTGGCCCACCACTGACTTGTCTGACGACTATAGGGGCGTCCGCACGACCCCGGGACTAGGTTGGCCAGCCGCCGACTTGTCCGACGACTATAGGGTCGTCCCCACGACCCCGCGACTAGATTGGCCCGCCACCGACTTGTCCGACGACTATACGGGCGTCCCCACGACCACGGGCCAAAGTTGCCCAGCCGCCGACATGTCCGACGACTATAGGGTCGTCCCCACGACCCCGGGACTAGATTGGCCCGCCACCGTCATGTCCGAGGACTATAGGGTCGTCCCCACGACCCCGGGACTAGGTTGGCCGGCCGCCGACTTGTCCGACGACTATAGGGTCGTCCCTCCCACCCCGGAACTAGGTTGGCCAGCCGCGGACCTGTCCGACGACTATAGGGTCGTCCCCACGACCCCGGGGCTTGATTCGCCCGCCACCGTCATGTCCGCCGACTATAGGGACGTCCCAACGACCACGGGCCAAAGTTGGTCAGCCGCCGACATGTCCGACGACTATAGGTTCGTCCCCACGACTCCGGGCCAAAGCTCGCCCGCCGCCGACATGTCCGACGTCTATAGGGTCGTCCCCACGACCCCGGGACTAGGTTGGCCAGCCGCCGACATGTTCGACGACTATAGGGTCGTCCCCACGACCCCAGGACTAGGTTGGCCCGCCGCCGACATGTCCGGCGACTATAGTGTCGTCCCCACGACCCCGGGCCAAAGCTCGCCAGCCGCCGACATGTCCGACGTCTATGGGGTCGTCCCCAGGACCCCGGGACTAGGTTGGCCAGCCGCCGACATGTTCGACGACTATAGGGTCGTCACCACGACCCCAGGACTAGGTTGGCCAGCCGCCGACATGTTCGACGACTATGGTGTCGTCCCCACGACCCCCGCACTAGATTGCCCCGCCACCGTCATGTCCGACGATTATATGGTCGACTCCACGAACCCGGGACTAGGTTGGCCCGCCGCCGACTTGTCCGACGACTATAGGGGCGTCCCCACGACCCCGGGACTAGGTTGGCCAGCCGCCGACATGTTCGACGACTATGGGGTTGTCCCCACGACCCCGGGACTAGGTTGGCCAGCCGCCGACATGTCCGACGACTATACGGTCGTCCCCACGACCCCGGGACTAGGTTGGCCAGCCGCCGAAATGTTCGACGACTATAGGGTCGTCCCCACGACCCCAGGACTAGGTTGGCCCGCCGCCGACATGTCCGGCGACTATAGTGTCGTCCCCACGACCCCGGGCCAAAGCTCGCAAGCCGCCGACATGTCCGACGTCTATAGGGACGTCCCCACGACCACGGGCCAAAGTTGGTCAGCCGCCGACATGTCCGACGACTATAGGGTCGTCCCCACGACCCCGGGCCAAAGCTCGCCAGCCGCCGACATGTTCGACGACTATAGGGTCGTCCCCACGACCCCACGACAAGGTTGGCCAGCCGCCGACATGTTCGACGACTATGGGGTCGTCCCCACGACCCCCGCACTAGATTGCCCCGCCACCGTCATGTCCGACGATTATATGGTCGACTCCACGAACCCGGGACTATGTTGGCCCGCCGCCGACTCGTCCGACGACTATAGGGGCGTCCCCACGACCCCGGGACTAGGTTGGCCAGCCGCCGACATGTTCGACGACTATGGGGTCGTCCCCACGACCCCGGGACTAGGTTGGCCAGCCGCCGACATGTCCGACGACTATAGGGTCGTCCCCACGACCCCGGGACTAGGTTGGCCCACCACTGACTTGTCTGACGACTATAGGGGCGTCCGCACGACCCCGGGACTAGGTTGGCCAGCCGCCGACTTGTCCGACGACTATAGGGTCGTCCCCACGACCCCGCGACTAGATTGGCCCGCCACCGACTTGTCCGACGACTATAGGGGCGTCCCCACGACCACGGGCCAAAGTTGCCCAGCCGCCGACATGTCCGACGACTATAGGGTCGTCCCCACGACCCCGGGACTAGATTGGCCCGCCACCGTCATGTCCGAGGACTATAGGGTCGTCCCCACGACCCCGGGACTAGGTTGGCCGCCCGCCGACTTGTCCGACGACTATAGGGTCGTCCCTCCCACCCCGGAACTAGGTTGGCCAGCCGCGGACCTGTCCGACGACTATAGGGTCGTCCCCACGACCCCGGGGCTTGATTCGCCCGCCACCGTCATGTCCGCCGACTATAGGGACGTCCCCACGACCACGGGCCAAAGTTGGTCAGCCGCCGACATGTCCGACGACTATAGGTTCGTCCCCACGACTCCGGGCCAAAGCTCGCCCGCCGCCGACATGTCCGACGTCTATAGGGTCGTCCCCACGACCCCGGGACTAGGTTGGCCAGCCGCCGACATGTTCGACGACTATAGGGTCGTCCCCACGACCCCAGGACTAGGTTGGCCCGCCGCCGACATGTCCGGCGACTATAGTGTCGTCCCCACGACCCCGGGCCAAAGCTCGCCAGCCGCCGACATGTCCGACGTCTATGGGGTCGTCCCCAGGACCCCGGGACTAGGTTGGCCAGCCGCCGACATGTTCGACGACTATAGGGTCGTCACCACGACCCCAGGACTAGGTTGGCCATCCGCCGACATGTTCGACGACTATGGGGTCGTCCCCACGACCCCCGCACTAGATTGCCCCGCCACCGTCATGTCCGACGATTATATGGTCGACTCCACGAACCCGGGACTAGGTTGGCCCGCCGCCGACTTGTCCGACGACTATAGGGGCGTCCCCACGACCCCGGGACTAGGTTGGCCAGCCGCCGACATGTTCGACGACTATGGGGTTGTCCCCACGACCCCGGGACTAGGTTGGCCAGCCCCCGACATGTCCGACGACTATACGGTCGTCCCCACGACCCCGGGACTAGGTTGGCCCGCCACCATCATGTCCGACGACTATAGGGTCGTCCCCACGACCCCGGGCCAAAGCTCGCCAGCCGCCGACATGTCCGGCGACTATAGTGTCGTACCCACGACCCCGGGAATAGTTTGTCCCGCCGCCGACATGTCCGACGACTATAGGGTCGTGTCCACGACCACGGGCCAAAGTTGCCCAGCCGCCGACATGTCCGACGTCTATAGGGTCGTCCCCACGACAACGGGGCTAGATTGGCCCGCCACCGTCATGTCCGCCGATTATAGGGTCGTTCCCACGACCACGGGCCAAAGCTCTCCAGCCGCCGACATGTCCGACGTCTATAGGGTCGTCCCCACGACCCCGTGACTAGGTTGGCCAGCCACCGTCATGTTCGACGACTATAGGGTCGTCCCCACGACCCCGGGACTAGGTTGGCCCACCGCCGACTTGTCCGACGACTATAGGGTCGTCCCTCCCACCCCGGAACTAGGTTGGCCAGCCGCCGACATGTCCGACGACAATAATGTCGTCCCCACGAACCCGGGACTAGGTTGGCCAGCCGCCGACATGTTCGACGACTATGGGGTCGTCCCCACGACCCCCGCACTAGATTGCCCCGCCACCGTCATGTCCGACGATTATATGGTCGACTCCACGAACCCGGGACTAGGTTGGCCTGCCGCCGACATGTTCGACGACTATGGAGTCGTCCCCACGACCCCGGGACTAGGTTGGCCAGCCGCCGACATGTCCGACGACTATAGGGTCGTCCCCACGACCCCGGGACTAGGTTGGCCCGCCACCATCATGTCCGACGACTATAGGGTCGTCCCCACGACCCCGGGCCAAAGCTCGCCAGCCGCCGACATGTCCGACGTCTATAGGGTCGTCCCCACGACCCCGGGACTAGGTTGGCCAGCCGCCGACATGTCCGGCGACTATAGTGTCGTACCCACGACCCCGGGAATAGTTTGTCCCGCCGCCGACATGTCCGACGACTATAGGGTCGTCCCCACGACCCCGGGCCAAAGCTCGCCAGCCGCCGACATGTCCGACGTCTATAGGGTCGTCCCCACGACCCCGGGACTAGGTTGGCCAGCCGCCGACATGTTCGACGACTATGGGGTCGTCCCCACGAAACCGGGACTAGGTTGGCCAGCCGCCGACATGTTCGACGACTATGGGGTCGTCCTCACGACCCCGGGACTAGGTTGGCCAGCCCCGACATGTCCGACGACAATAATGTCGTCCCGACGACCCCGGGACTAGGTTGGCCAGCCGCCGACATGTTCGACGACTATGGGGTCGTCCCCACGACCCCCGCACTAGATTGCCCCGCCACCATCATGTCCGACGTCTATAGGGTCGTCTCCACGACCCCGTGACTAGGTTGGCCCGCCGCCGACTTGTCCGACGACTATAGGGGCGTCCCCACGACCCCGGGACTAGGTTGGCCAGCCGCCGACATGTTCGACGACTATGGGGTCGTCCCCACGAGCCCGGGACTAGATTGGCCCGCCACCGTCATGTCCGACGACTATAGGTTCGTCCCTACGACCCTGGGCATACGTTGGCCCGCCGCCGACATGTCCGACGACTATAGGGTCGTCCCCACGACCCCAGGACTAGGTTGGCCCGCCGCCGACATGTCCGGCGACTATAGTGTCGTCCCCACGACCCCGGGCCAAAGCTCGCCAGCCGCCGACATGTCCGACGTCTATAGGGTCGTCCCCACGACCCCGGGACTAGGTTGGCCAGCCGCCGACATGTTCGACGACTATGGGGTCGTCCCCACGACACCGCGACTAGATTGGCCCACCACCGACTTGTCCGACGACTATAGGGTCGTCCCCACGACCCCGGGACTAGATTGGCCCGCCACCGTCATGTCCGACGACTATAGGTTCGTCCCTACGACCCTGGGCATACGTTGGCCCGCCGCCGTCATGTCCGAAGACTATAGGGTCGTCCCCACGACCCCGTGACTAGGTTGGCCCGCCGCCGACTTGTCCGACAACTATAGGGTCGTCCCTCCCACCCCGGAACTAGGTTGGCCAGCCGCCGACATGTCCGACGACTATAGGGTCGTCCCCACGACACCGCGACTAGATTGGCCCACCACCGACTTGTCCGACGACTATAGGGGCGTCCCCACGACCCCGGGACTAGGTTGGCCAGCCGCCGACTTGTCCGACGACTATAGGGTCGTCCCCACGACCCCGGGACTAGGTTGGCCAGCCGCCGATATATCCGACGAATATAGGGTCGTGCTCACGACCCCGGGACTAGGTTGGCCCGCCGCCGACTTGTCCGACGACAATAATGTCGTCCCCACGACCCCAGGACTAGGTTGGCCAGCCGCCGACATGCTCGACGACTATGGGGTCGTCCCCACGACCCCCGCACTAGATTGTCCCGCCACCGTCATGTCCGAAGACTATAGGGTCGTCTCCACGAACCCGGGACTAGGTTGGCCCGCCGCCGACTTGTCCGACGACTATAGGGGCGTCCCCACGACCCCGGGACTAGGTTGGCCAGCCGCCGACATGTTCGACGACTATGGGGTCGTCCCCACGAGCCCGGGACTAGATTGGCCCGCCACCGTCATGTCCGAAGACTATAGGGTCGTCTCCACGAACCCGGGACTAGGTTGGCCCGCCGCCGACTTGTCCGACGACTATAGGGGCGTCCCCACGACCCCGGGACTAGGTTGGCCAGCCGCCGACATGTTCGACGACTATGGGGTCGTCCCCACGACCCCGGGCCAAAGCTCGCCAGCCGCCGACATGTCCGGCGACTATAGTGTCGTACCCACGACCCCGTGACTAGGTTGGCCAGCCACCGTCATGTTCGACGACTATAGGGTCGTCCCCACGACCCCAGGACTAGGTTGGCCAGCCGCCGACATGTTCGACGACTATGGGGTCGTCCCCACGACCCCCGCACTAGATTGGCCCGCCACCGTCATGTCCGCCGATTATAGGGTCGTTCCCACGACCACGGGCCAAAGCTCTCCAGCCGCCGACATGTCCGACGTCTATAGGGTCGTCCCCACGACCCCGTGACTAGGTTGGCCAGCCACAGTCATGTTCGACGACTATAGGGTCGTCCCCTCGACCCCGGGACTAGGTTGGCCCACCGCCGACTTGTCCGACGACTATAGGGTCGTCCCTCCCACCCCGGAACTAGGTTGGCCAGCCGCCGACATGTCCGACGACTATAGGGTCGTCCCCACGACCCCGGGGCTAGATTCGCCCGCCACCGTCATGTCCGCCGACTATAGGGACGTCCCCACGACCACGGGCCAAAGTTGGTCAGCCGCCGACATGTCCGACGACTATAGGGTCGTCCCCACGACCCCGAGCCAAAGCTCGCCAGCCGCCGACATGTCCGACGTCTATAGGGTCGTCCCCACGACCCCGGGACTCGGTTGGCCAGCCGCCGACATGTTCGACGACTATAGGGTCGTCCCCACGACCCCAGGACTAGGTTGGCCCGCCGCCGACATGTCCGGCGACTATAGTGTCGTACCCACGACCCCGTGACTAGGTTGGCCAGCCACCGTCATGTTCGACGACTATAGGGTCGTCCCCTCGACCCCGGGACTAGGTTGGCCAGCCGCCGACATGTTCGACGACTATGGGGTCGTCCCCACGACCCCGGGCCAAAGCTCGCCAGCCGCCGACATGTCCGGCGACTATAGTGTCGTACCCACGACCCCGTGACTAGGTTGGCCAGCCACCGTCATGTTCGACGACAATAATGTCGTCCCGACGACCCCGGGACTAGGTTGGCCAGCCGCCGACATGTTCGACGACTATGGGGTCGTCCCCACGACCCCCGCACTAGATTGCCCCGCCACCATCATGTCCGACGACTATAGGGTCGTCTCCACGACCCCGTGACTAGGTTGGCCCGCCGCCGACTTGTCCGACGACTATAGGGGCGTCCCCACGACCCCGGGACTAGGTTGGCCAGCCGCCGACATGTTCGACGACTATGGGGTCGTCCCCACGAGCCCGGGACTAGATTGGCCCGCCACCGTCATGTTCGACGACTATAGGTTCGTCCCTACGACCCTGGGCATACGTTGGCCCGCCGCCGTCATGTCCGACGACTATAGGGTCGTCCCCACGACCCCAGGACTAGGTTGGCCCGCCGCCGACATGTCCGGCGACTATAGTGTCGTCCCCACGACCCCGGGCCAAAGCTCGCCAGCCGCCGACATGTCCGACGTCTATAGGGTCGTCCCCACGACCCCGGGACTAGGTTGGCCAGCCGCCGACATGTTCGACGACTATGGGGTCGTCCCCACGACACCGCGACTAGATTGGCCCACCACCGACTTGTCCGACGACTATAGGGTCGTCCCCACGACCCCGGGACTAGATTGGCCCGCCACCGTCATGTCCGACGGCTATAGGTTCGTCCCTACGACCCTGGGCATACGTTGGCCCGCCGCCGTCATGTCCGACGACTATAGGGTCGTCCCCACGACCCCGTGACTAGGTTGGCCCGCCGCCGACTTGTCCGACAACTATAGGGTCGTCCCTCCCACCCCGGAACTAGGTTGGCCAGCCGCCGACATGTCCGACGACTATAGGGTCGTCCCCACGACACCGCGACTAGATTGGCCCACCACCGACTTGTTCGACGACTATAGGGGCGTCCCCACGACCCCGGGACTAGGTTGGCCAGCCGCCGACTTGTCCGACGACTATAGGGTCGTCCCCACGACCCCGGGACTAGGTTGGCCAGCCGCCGATATATCCGACGAATATAGGGTCGTCCTCACGACCCCGGGACTAGGTTGGCCCGCCGCCGACTTGTCCGACGACAATAATGTCGTCCCCACGACCCCAGGACTAGGTTGGCCAGCCGCCGACATGCTCGACGACTATGGGGTCGTCCCCACGACCCCCGCACTAGATTGCCCCGCCACCGTCATGTCCGAAGACTATAGGGTCGTCTCCACGAACCCGGGACTAGGTTGGCCCGCCGCCGACTTGTCCGACGACTATAGGGGCGTCCCCACGACCCCGGGACTAGGTTGGCCAGCCGCCGACATGTTCGACGACTATGGGGTCGTCCCCACGAGCCCGGGACTAGATTGGCCCGCCACCGTCATGTCCGAAGACTATAGGGTCGTCTCCACGAACCCGGGACTAGGTTGGCCCGCCGCCGACTTGTCCGACGACTATAGGGGCGTCCCCACGACCCCGGGACTAGGTTGGCCGGCCGCCGACTTGTCCGACGACTATAGGGTCGTCCCTCCCACCCCGGAACTAGGCTGGCCAGCCGCGGACCTGTCCGACGACTATAGGGTCGTCCCCACGACCCCGGGGCTTGATTCGCCCGCCACCGTCATGTCCGCCGACTATAGGGACGTCCCCACGACCACGGGCCAAAGTTGGTCAGCCGCCGACATGTCCGACGACTATAGGGTCGTCCCCACGACCCCGGGCCAAAGCTCGCCCGCCGCCGACATGTCCGACGTCTATAGGGTCGTCCCCACGACCCCGGGACTAGGTTGGCCAGCCGCCGACATGTTCGACGACTATAGGGTCGTCCCCACGACCCCAGGACTAGGTTGGCCCGCCGCCGACATGTCCGGCGACTATAGTGTCGTCCCCACGACCCCGGGCCAAAGCTCGCCAGCCGCCGACATGTCCGACGTCTATAGGGTCGTCCCCACGACCCCGGGACTAGGTTGGCCAGCCGCCGACATGTTCGACGACTATAGGGTCGTCCCCACGACCCCAGGACTAGGTTGGCCAGCCGCCGACATGTTCGACAACTATAGGGTCGTCCCCATGACCCCAGGACTAGGTTGGCCCGCCGCCGACATGTCCGACGACTATAGGGTCGTCCCCACGACCACGGGCCAAAGTTGCCCAGCCGCCGACATGTCCGACGACTATAGGGTTGTCTCCACGACCACGGGCCAAAGTTGCCCATCCGCCGACATGTCCGGCGACTATAGGGTCGTACCCATGACCACGGGCCGAAGCTCGCCAGCCGCCGACATGTCCGACGTCTATAGGGTCGTCCCCACGACCCCGGGACTAGGTTGGCCAGCCACCGTCATGTTCGACGACTATAGGGTCGTCCCCACGACCCCGGGACTAGGTTGGCCCACCGCCGACTTGTCCGACGACTATAGGGTCGTCCCTCCCACCCCGGAACTAGGTTGGCCAGCCGCCGACCTGTCCGACGACTATAGGGTCGTCCCCACGACCCCGGGGCTTGATTCGCCCGCCACCGTCATGTCCGCCGACTATAGGGACGTCCCCACGACCACGGGCCAAAGTTTGTCAGCCGCCGACATGTCCGACGACTATAGGGTCGTCCCCACGACCCCGGGCCAAAGCTCGCCAGCCGCCGACATGCCCGACGTCTATAGGGTCGTCCCCACGACCCCGGGACTAGGTTGGCCAGCCGCCGGCATGTTCGACGACTATAGGGTCGTCCCCACGACCCCGGGCCAAAGCTCGCCAGCCGCCGACATGTCCGACGTCTATAGGGTCGTCCCCACGACCCCAGGACTAGGTTGGCCCGCCGCCGACATGTCCGACGACTATAGGGTCGTCCCCACGACCACGGGCCAAAGCTCGCCAGCCGCCGACATGTCCGACGTCTATAGGGTCGTCCCCACGACCCCGGGACTAGGTTGGCCAGCCACCGTCATGTTCGACGACTATAGGGTCGTCCCCACGACCCCGGGACTAGGTTGGCCCACCGCCGACTTGTCCGACGACTATAGGGTCGTCCCTCCCACCCCGGAACTAGGTTGGCCAGCCGCCGACATGTCCGACGACTATAGGGTCGTCCCCACGACCCCGGGGCTAGATTCGCCCGCCACCGTCATGTCCGCCGACTATAGGGACGTCCCCACGACCACGGGCCAAAGTTGGTCAGCCGCCGACATGTCCGACGACTATAGGGTCGTCCCCACGACCCAGGGACTAGATAGGCCCGCCACCGTCATGTCCGACGACTACAGGGTCGTCCCCACGACCCCGGGACTAGGTTGGCCCGCCGCCGACTTGTCCGACGACTATAGGGTCGTCCCCACGACCCAGGGAATTGATTGGCCCGCCACCATCATGTCCGACGACTATAGGGTCGTCCCCACGACCCCGGGACTAGGTTGGCCCGCCGCCGACTTGTCCGACGACTATAGGGTCGTCCCTCCCACCCCGGAACTAGGTTGGCCAGCCGCCGACATGTCCGACGACTATAGGGTCGTCCCCACGACCCCGGGGCTAGATTGGCCAGCCGCCGACATTTCCGACGACTATAGGGTCGTCCCCACGACCCCGGGACTAGGTTGGCCAGCCGCCGACATGTTCGACGACTATGGGGTCGTCCCCACGACCCCGGGACTAGGTTGGCCAGCCGCCGACATGTCCGACGACTATAGGGTCGTCCCCACGACCCCGGGACTAGGTTGGCCCGCCACCATCATGTCCGACGACTATAGGGTCGTCCCCACGACCCCGGGACTAGGTTGGCCAGCCGCCGACATGTTCGACGACTATGGGGTCGTCCCCACGACCCCGGGACTAGGTTGGCCAGCCGCCGTCATGTCCGACGACTATAGGTTCGTCCCTACGACCCCGGGACTAGGTTGGCCCGCCGCCGACTTGTCCGGCAACTATAGGGTCGTCCCGCCCACCCCGGAACTAGGTTGGCCAGCCGCCGACATGTCCGACGACTATAGGGTCGTCCCCACGACCACGGGCCAAAGTTGCCCAGCCGCCGACATGTCCGACGACTATAGGGTCGTCCCCACGACCCCGGGACTAGATTGGCCCGCCACCGTCATGTCCGAGGACTATAGGGTCGTCCCCACGCCCCCGGGACTAGATTGGCCAGCCGCCGACTTGTCCGACGACTATAGGGTCGTCCCCACGACCCCGGGATTAGATTGGCCCGCCACCGTCATGTCCGACGACTATAGGGTCGTCCCCACGACCCCGGGACTAGGTTGGCCCGCCGCCGACTTGTCCGGCAACTATAGGGTCGTCCCGCCCACCCCGGAACTAGGTTGGCCAGCCGCCGACATGTCCGACGACTATAGGGTCGTCCCCACGACACCGCGACTAGATTGGCCCACCACCGACTTGTCCGACGACTATAGGGGCGTCCCCACGATCCCGGGACTAGGTTGGCCAGCCGCCGACTTGTCCGACGACTACAGGGTCGTCCACACGACCCCCGGACTAGATTGCCCGCCACCGTCATGTCCGACGACTATAAAGTCGTCTCCACGACCCCGGGACTAGGTTGGCCCGCCGCCGACTTGTCCGACGACTATAGGGTCGTCCCCACGACCACGGGCCAAAGCTGTCCAGCCGCCGACATGTGCGGCGACTATAGGGTCGAACCCATAACCACGGGCCGAAGTTGCCCAGCCGCCGTCATGTCCGGCGACTATAGGTTCGTCCCCACGACCCCAGGACTAGGTTGGCCCGCCGCCGACATGTCCGGCGACTATAGTGTTGTACCCACGACCCCGGGAATAGTTTGTCCCGCCGCCGACATGTCCGACGACTATAGCGTCGTCCCCACGACACCGCGACTAGATTGGCCCACCACCGACTTGTCCGACGACTATAGGGGCGTCCCCACGATCCCGGGACTAGGTTGGCCAGCCGCCGACTTGTCCGACGACTACAGGGTCGTCCACACGACCCCCGGACTAGATTGCCCGCCACCGTCATGTCCGATGACTATAAAGTCGTCTCCACGACCCCGGGACTAGGTTGGCCCGCCGCCGACTTGTCCGACGACTATAGGGTCGTCCCCACGACCACGGGCCAAAGCTGTCCAGCCGCCGACTTGTCCGTCGACTATAGGGTCGTCCCCACGACCACGGGCCAAAGTTTCCCATCCGCCGACATGTCCGGCGACTATATTGTCGTACCCATCACCACGGGCCGAAGTTGCCCAGCCGCCGACATGTCCGGCGACTATAGGGTCGTCCCCACGACCACGGGCCAAAGTTGGTCAGCCGCCGACATGTCCGACGACTATAGGGTCGTCCCCACGACCCCGGTACTAGATTGGCCCGCCACCGTCATGTCCGACGACTATAAGGTCGCCCCCACGACCCCGGGACTAGGTTGGCCAGCCGCCGACATGTCCGACGACTATATGGTCGTCCCCACGACCCCAGAACTAGGTTGGCCCGCCGCCGACATGTCCGGCGACTATAGTGTCGTACCCACGACCCCGGGAATAGTTTGGCCCGCCGCCGACATGTCCGACGACTATAGGGTCGTCCCCACGACCACGGGCCAAAGTTGGTCAGCCGCCGACATGTCCGACGACTATAGGGTCGTCCCCACGACCCCGGGACTAGATTGACCCGCCACCGTCATGTCCGACGACTATAAGGTCGCCCCCACGACCCCGGGACTAGGTTGGCCAGCCGCCGACATGTCCGACGACTATAGGGTCGTCCCCACGACCCCGGGACTAGATTGGCCCACCACCGTCATGTCCGACGACTATAAGGTCGCCCCCACGACCCCGGGACTAGGCTAGCCAGCCGCCGACATGTCCGACGACTATACGGTCGTCCCCACGACCCCGGGAATAGTTTGTCCCGCCGCCGACATGTCCGACGACTATAGGGTCGTCTCCACGACCACGGGCCAAAGTTGCCCAGCCGCCGACATGTCCGACGACTATAGTGTCGTCCCCACGACCACGGGGCTAGATTGGCACGCCACCGTCATGTCCGCCGATTATAGGGTCGTTCCCACGACCACGGGCCAAAGATCGCCAGCCGCCGACATGTCCGACGTCTATAGGGTCGTCCCCACGACCCCGGGACTAGGTTGGCCAGCCGCCGACATGTCCGACGACTATAGGGTCGTCCCCACGACCCCGAGACTAGGTTGGCCCGCCGCCGACATGTCCGACGACTATAGGGTCGTCCCCACGACCCCGGGCCAAAGCTCGCCCGCCGCCGACATGTCCGACGTCTATAGGGTCGTCCCCACGACCCCGGGACTAGGTTGGCCAGCCGCCGACATGTTCGACGACTATAGGGTCGTCCCCACGACCCCAGGACTAGGTTGGCCCGCCGCCGACATGTCCGGCGACTATAGTGTCGTCCCCACGACCCCGGGCCAAAGCTCGCCAGCCGCCGACATGTCCGACGTCTATAGGGTCGTCCCCACGACCCCGGGACTAGGTTGGCCAGCCGCCGACATGTTCGACGACTATAGGGTCGTCCCCACAACCCCAGGACTAGGTTGGCCAGCCGCCGACATGTTCGACAACTATAGGGTCGTCCCCACGACCCCAGGACTAGGTTGGCCCGCCGCCGACATGTCCGACGACTATAGGGTCGTCCCCACGACCACGGGCCAAAGTTGCCCAGCCGCCGACATGTCCGACGACTATAGGGTTGTCTCCACGACCACGGGCCAAAGTTGCCCATCCGCCGACATGTCCGGCGACTATAGGGTCGTACCCATGACCACGGGCCGAAGCTCGCCAGCCGCCGACATGTCCGACGTCTATAGGGTCGTCCCCACGACCCCGGGACTAGGTTGGCCAGCCACCGTCATGTTCGACGACTATAGGGTCGTCCCCACGACCCCGGGACTAGGTTGGCCCACCGCCGACTTGTCCGACGACTATAGGGTCGTCCCTCCCACCCCGGAACTAGGTTGGCCAGCCGCCGACCTGTCCGACGACTATAGGGTCGTCCCCACGACCCCGGGGCTTGATT
This sequence comes from Andrena fulva, assembly GCA_946251845.1. Lineage (NCBI taxonomy): Eukaryota > Metazoa > Arthropoda > Insecta > Hymenoptera > Andrenidae > Andrena > Andrena fulva. The sequence goes on along the minus strand of CAMITZ010000126.1, from coordinate 284,601 downwards.
CGCCCGCCACCGTCATGTCCGCCGACTATAGGGACGTCCCCACGACCACGGGCCAAAGTTTGTCAGCCGCCGACATGTCCGACGACTATAGGGTCGTCCCCACGACCCCGGGCCAAAGCTCGCCAGCCGCCGACATGCCCGACGTCTATAGGGTCGTCCCCACGACCCCGGGACTAGGTTGGCCAGCCGCCGGCATGTTCGACGACTATAGGGTCGTCCCCACGACCCCGGGCCAAAGCTCGCCAGCCGCCGACATGTCCGACGTCTATAGGGTCGTCCCCACGACCCCGGGACTAGGTTGGCCCACCGCCGACTTGTCCGACGACTATAGGGTCGTCCCTCCCACCCCGGAACTAGGTTGGCCAGCCGCCGACATGTCCGACGACTATAGGGTCGTCCCCACGACCCCGGGGCTAGATTCGCCCGCCACCGTCATGTCCGCCGACTATAGGGACGTCCCCACGACCACGGGCCAAAGTTGGTCAGCCGCCGACATGTCCGACGACTATAGGGTCGTCCCCACGACCCAGGGACTAGATAGGCCCGCCACCGTCATGTCCGACGACTACAGGGTCGTCCCCACGACCCCGGGACTAGGTTGGCCCGCCGCCGACTTGTCCGACGACTATAGGGTCGTCCCCACGACCCAGGGAATTGATTGGCCCGCCACCATCATGTCCGACGACTATAGGGTCGTCCCCACGACCCCGGGACTAGGTTGGCCCGCCGCCGACTTGTCCGACGACTATAGGGTCGTCCCTCCCACCCCGGAACTAGGTTGGCCAGCCGCCGACATGTCCGACGACTATAGGGTCGTCCCCACGACCCCGGGGCTAGATTGGCCAGCCGCCGACATTTCCGACGACTATAGGGTCGTCCCCACGACCCCGGGACTAGGTTGGCCAGCCGCCGACATGTTCGACGACTATGGGGTCGTCCCCACGACCCCGGGACTAGGTTGGCCAGCCGCCGACATGTCCGACGACTATAGGGTCGTCCCCACGACCCCGGGACTAGGTTGGCCCGCCACCATCATGTCCGACGACTATAGGGTCGTCCCCACGACCCCGGGACTAGGTTGGCCAGCCGCCGACATGTTCGACGACTATGGGGTCGTCCCCACGACCCCGGGACTAGGTTGGCCAGCCGCCGTCATGTCCGACGACTATAGGTTCGTCCCTACGACCCCGGGACTAGGTTGGCCCGCCGCCGACTTGTCCGGCAACTATAGGGTCGTCCCGCCCACCCCGGAACTAGGTTGGCCAGCCGCCGACATGTCCGACGACTATAGGGTCGTCCCCACGACCACGGGCCAAAGTTGCCCAGCCGCCGACATGTCCGACGACTATAGGGTCGTCCCCACGACCCCGGGACTAGATTGGCCCGCCACCGTCATGTCCGAGGACTATAGGGTCGTCCCCACGCCCCCGGGACTAGATTGGCCAGCCGCCGACTTGTCCGACGACTATAGGGTCGTCCCCACGACCCCGGGATTAGATTGGCCCGCCACCGCCATGTCCGACGACTATAGGGTCGTCCCCACGACCCCGGGACTAGGTTGGCCCGCCGCCGACTTGTCCGACGACTATAGGGTCGTCCCTCCCACCCCGGAACTAGGTTGGCCAGCCGCCGACATGTCCGACGACTATAGGGTCGTCCCCACGACCCCGGGGCTAGATTGGCCAGCCGCCGACATTTCCGACGACTATAGGGTCGTCCCCACGACCCCGGGACTAGGTTGGCCAGCCGCCGACTTGTCCGGCAACTATAGGGTCGTCCCGCCCACCCCGGAACTAGGTTGGCCAGCCGCCGACATGTCCGACGACTATAGGGTCGTCCCCACGACACCGCGACTAGATTGGCCCACCACCGACTTGTCCGACGACTATAGGGGCGTCCCCACGATCCCGGGACTAGGTTGGCCAGCCGCCGACTTGTCCGACGACTACAGGGTCGTCCACACGACCCCCGGACTAGATTGCCCGCCACCGTCATGTCCGACGACTATAAAGTCGTCTCCACGACCCCGGGACTAGGTTGGCCCGCCGCCGACTTGTCCGACGACTGTAGGGTCGTCCCCACGACCACGGGCCAAAGCTGTCCAGCCGCCGACATGTGCGGCGACTATAGGGTCGAACCCATAACCACGGGCCGAAGTTGCCCAGCCGCCGTCATGTCCGGCGACTATAGGTTCGTCCCCACGACCCCAGGACTAGGTTGGCCCGCCGCCGACATGTCCGGCGACTATAGTGTTGTACCCACGACCCCGGGAATAGTTTGTCCCGCCGCCGACATGTCCGACGACTATAGGGTCGTCCCCACGACACCGCGACTAGAGTGGCCCACCACCGACTTGTCCGACGACTATAGGGGCGTCCCCACGATCCCGGGACTAGGTTGGCCAGCCGCCGACTTGTCCGACGACTACAGGGTCGTCCACACGACCCCCGGACTAGATTGCCCGCCACCGTCATGTCCGATGACTATAAAGTCGTCTCCACGACCCCGGGACTAGGTTGGCCCGCCGCCGGCTTGTCCGACGACTATAGGGTCGTCCCCACGACCACGGGCCAAAGCTGTCCAGCCGCCGACTTGTCCGTCGACTATAGGGTCGTCCCCACGACCACGGGCCAAAGTTGCCCATCCGCCGACATGTCCGGCGACTATATTGTCGTACCCATCACCACGGGCCGAAGTTGCCCAGCCGCCGACATGTCCGGCGACTATAGGGTCGTCCCCACGACCACGGGCCAAAGTTGGTCAGCCGCCGACATGTCCGACGACTATAGGGTCGTCCCCACGACCCCGGTACTAGATTGGCCCGCCACCGTCATGTCCGACGACTATAAGGTCGCCCCCACGACCCCGGGACTAGGTTGGCCAGCCGCCGACATGTCCGACGACTATATGGTCGTCCCCACGACCCCAGGACTAGGTTGGCCCGCCGCCGACATGTCCGGCGACTATAGTGTCGTACCCACGACCCCGGGAATAGTTTGGCCCGCCGCCGACATGTCCGACGACTATAGGGTCGTCCCCACGACCACGGGCCAAAGTTGGTCAGCCGCCGACATGTCCGACGACTATAGGGTCGTCCCCACGACCCCGAGCCAAAGCTCGCCAGCCGCCGACATGTCCGACGTCTATAGGGTCGTCCCCACGACCCCGGGACTCGGTTGGCCAGCCGCCGACATGTTCGACGACTATAGGGTCGTCCCCACGACCCCAGGACTAGGTTGGCCCGCCGCCGACATGTCCGGCGACTATAGTGTCGTACCCACGACCCCGTGACTAGGTTGGCCAGCCACCGTCATGTTCGACGACTATAGGGTCGTCCCCTCGACCCCGGGACTAGGTTGGCCAGCCGCCGACATGTTCGACGACTATGGGGTCGTCCCCACGACCCCGGGCCAAAGCTCGCCAGCCGCCGACATGTCCGGCGACTATAGTGTCGTACCCACGACCCCGTGACTAGGTTGGCCAGCCACCGTCATGTTCGACGACAATAATGTCGTCCCGACGACCCCGGGACTAGGTTGGCCAGCCGCCGACATGTTCGACGACTATGGGGTCGTCCCCACGACCCCCGCACTAGATTGCCCCGCCACCATCATGTCCGACGACTATAGGGTCGTCTCCACGACCCCGTGACTAGGTTGGCCCGCCGCCGACTTGTCCGACGACTATAGGGGCGTCCCCACGACCCCGGGACTAGGTTGGCCAGCCGCCGACATGTTCGACGACTATGGGGTCGTCCCCACGAGCCCGGGACTAGATTGGCCCGCCACCGTCATGTCCGACGACTATAGGTTCGTCCCTACGACCCTGGGCATACGTTGGCCCGCCGCCGTCATGTCCGACGACTATAGGGTCGTCCCCACGACCCCAGGACTAGGTTGGCCCGCCGCCGACATGTCCGGCGACTATAGTGTCGTCCCCACGACCCCGGGCCAAAGCTCGCCAGCCGCCGACATGTCCGACGTCTATAGGGTCGTCCCCACGACCCCGGGACTAGGTTGGCCAGCCGCCGACATGTTCGACGACTATGGGGTCGTCCCCACGACACCGCGACTAGATTGGCCCACCACCGACTTGTCCGACGACTATAGGGTCGTCCCCACGACCCCGGGACTAGATTGGCCCGCCACCGTCATGTCCGACGGCTATAGGTTCGTCCCTACGACCCTGGGCATACGTTGGCCCGCCGCCGTCATGTCCGACGACTATAGGGTCGTCCCCACGACCCCGTGACTAGGTTGGCCCGCCGCCGACTTGTCCGACAACTATAGGGTCGTCCCTCCCACCCCGGAACTAGGTTGGCCAGCCGCCGACATGTCCGACGACTATAGGGTCGTCCCCACGACACCGCGACTAGATTGGCCCACCACCGACTTGTCCGACGACTATAGGGGCGTCCCCACGATCCCGGGACTAGGTTGGCCAGCCGCCGACTTGTCCGACGACTATAGGGTCGTCCCCACGACCCCGGGACTAGGTTGGCCAGCCGCCGATATATCCGACGAATATAGGGTCGTCCTCACGACCCCGGGACTAGGTTGGCCCGCCGCCGACTTGTCCGACGACAATAATGTCGTCCCCACGACCCCAGGACTAGGTTGGCCAGCCGCCGACATGCTCGACGACTATGGGGTCGTCCCCACGACCCCCGCACTAGATTGCCCCGCCACCGTCATGTCCGAAGACTATAGGGTCGTCTCCACGAACCCGGGACTAGGTTGGCCCGCCGCCGACTTGTCCGACGACTATAGGGGCGTCCCCACGACCCCGGGACTAGGTTGGCCAGCCGCCGACATGTTCGACGACTATGGGGTCGTCCCCACGAGCCCGGGACTAGATTGGCCCGCCACCGTCATGTCCGAAGACTATAGGGTCGTCTCCACGAACCCGGGACTAGGTTGGCCCGCCGCCGACTTGTCCGACGACTATAGGGGCGTCCCCACGACCCCGGGACTAGGTTGGCCGGCCGCCGACTTGTCCGACGACTATAGGGTCGTCCCTCCCACCCCGGAACTAGGCTGGCCAGCCGCGGACCTGTCCGACGACTATAGGGTCGTCCCCACGACCCCGGGGCTTGATTCGCCCGCCACCGTCATGTCCGCCGACTATAGGGACGTCCCCACGACCACGGGCCAAAGTTGGTCAGCCGCCGACATGTCCGACGACTATAGGGTCGTCCCCACGACCCCGGGCCAAAGCTCGCCCGCCGCCGACATGTCCGACGTCTATAGGGTCGTCCCCACGACCCCGGGACTAGGTTGGCCAGCCGCCGACATGTTCGACGACTATAGGGTCGTCCCCACGACCCCAGGACTAGGTTGGCCCGCCGCCGACATGTCCGGCGACTATAGTGTCGTCCCCACGACCCCGGGCCAAAGCTCGCCAGCCGCCGACATGTCCGACGTCTATAGGGTCGTCCCCACGACCCCGGGACTAGGTTGGCCAGCCGCCGACATGTTCGACGACTATAGGGTCGTCCCCACGACCCCAGGACTAGGTTGGCCAGCCGCCGACATGTTCGACAACTATAGGGTCGTCCCCATGACCCCAGGACTAGGTTGGCCCGCCGCCGACATGTCCGACGACTATAGGGTCGTCCCCACGACCACGGGCCAAAGTTGCCCAGCCGCCGACATGTCCGACGACTATAGGGTTGTCTCCACGACCACGGGCCAAAGTTGCCCATCCGCCGACATGTCCGGCGACTATAGGGTCGTACCCATGACCACGGGCCGAAGCTCGCCAGCCGCCGACATGTCCGACGTCTATAGGGTCGTCCCCACGACCCCGGGACTAGGTTGGCCAGCCACCGTCATGTTCGACGACTATAGGGTCGTCCCCACGACCCCGGGACTAGGTTGGCCCACCGCCGACTTGTCCGACGACTATAGGGTCGTCCCTCCCACCCCGGAACTAGGTTGGCCAGCCGCCGACCTGTCCGACGACTATAGGGTCGTCCCCACGACCCCGGGGCTTGATTCGCCCGCCACCGTCATGTCCGCCGACTATAGGGTCGTCCCCACGACCACGGGCCAAAGCTCGCCAGCCGCCGACATGTCCGACGTCTATAGGGTCGTCCCCACGACCCCGGGACTAGGTTGGCCAGCCACCGTCATGTTCGACGACTATAGGGTCGTCCCCACGACCCCGGGACTAGGTTGGCCCACCGCCGACTTGTCCGACGATTATAGGGTCGTCCCTCCCACCCCGGAACTAGGTTGGCCAGCCGCCGACATGTCCGACGACTATAGGGTCGTCCCCACGACCCCGGGGCTAGATTCGCCCGCCACCGTCATGTCCGCCGACTATAGGGACGTCCCCACGACCACGGGCCAAAGTTGGTCAGCCGCCGACATGTCCGACGACTATAGGGTCGTCCCCACGACCCAGGGACTAGATAGGCCCGCCACCGTCATGTCCGACGACTACAGGGTCGTCCCCACGACCCCGGGACTAGGTTGGCCCGCCGCCGACTTGTCCGACGACTATAGGGTCGTCCCCACGACCCAGGGAATTGATTGGCCCGCCACCATCATGTCCGACGACTATAGGGTCGTCCCCACGACCCCGGGACTAGGTTGGCCCGCCGCCGACTTGTCCGACGACTATAGGGTCGTCCCTCCCACCCCGGAACTAGGTTGGCCAGCCGCCGACATGTCCGACGACTATAGGGTCGTCCCCACGACCCCGGGGCTAGATTGGCCAGCCGCCGACATTTCCGACGACTATAGGGTCGTCCCCACGACCCCGGGACTAGGTTGGCCAGCCGCCGACATGTTCGACGACTATGGGGTCGTCCCCACGACCCCGGGACTAGGTTGGCCAGCCGCCGACATGTCCGACGACTATAGGGTCGTCCCCACGACCCCGGGACTAGGTTGGCCCGCCACCATCATGTCCGACGACTATAGGGTCGTCCCCACGACCCCGGGACTAGGTTGGCCAGCCGCCGACATGTTCGACGACTATGGGGTCGTCCCCACGACCCCGGGACTAGGTTGGCCAGCCGCCGTCATGTCCGACGACTATAGGTTCGTCCCTACGACCCCGGGACTAGGTTGGCCCGCCGCCGACTTGTCCGGCAACTATAGGGTCGTCCCGCCCACCCCGGAACTAGGTTGGCCAGCCGCCGACATGTCCGACGACTATAGGGTCGTCCCCACGACCACGGGCCAAAGTTGCCCAGCCGCCGACATGTCCGACGACTATAGGGTCGTCCCCACGACCCCGGGACTAGATTGGCCCGCCACCGTCATGTCCGAGGACTATAGGGTCGTCCCCACGCCCCCGGGACTAGGTTGGCCCGCCACCATCATGTCCGACGACTATAGGGTCGTCCCCACGACCCCGGGACTAGGTTGGCCAGCCGCCGACATGTTCGACGACTATGGGGTCGTCCCCACGACCCCGTGACTAGGTTGGCCAGCCACCGTCATGTTCGACGACTATAGGGTCGTCCCCTCGACCCCGGGACTAGGTTGGCCAGCCGCCGACATGTTCGACGACTATGGGGTCGTCCCCACGACCCCGGGCCAAAGCTCGCCAGCCGCCGACATGTCCGGCGACTATAGTGTCGTACCCACGACCCCGTGACTAGGTTGGCCAGCCACCGTCATGTTCGACGACAATAATGTCGTCCCGACGACCCCGGGACTAGGTTGGCCAGCCGCCGACATGTTCGACGACTATGGGGTCGTCCCCACGACCCCCGCACTAGATTGCCCCGCCACCATCATGTCCGACGACTATAGGGTCGTCTCCACGACCCCGTGACTAGGTTGGCCCGCCGCCGACTTGTCCGACGACTATAGGGGCGTCCCCACGACCCCGGGACTAGGTTGGCCAGCCGCCGACATGTTCGACGACTATGGGGTCGTCCCCACGAGCCCGGGACTAGATTGGCCCGCCACCGTCATGTCCGACGACTATAGGTTCGTCCCTACGACCCGGGGCATACGTTGGCCCGCCGCCGTCATGTCCGACGACTATAGGGTCGTCCCCACGACCCCAGGACTAGGTTGGCCCGCCGCCGACATGTCCGGCGACTATAGTGTCGTCCCCACGACCCCGGGCCAAAGCTCGCCAGCCGCCGACATGTCCGACGTCTATAGGGTCGTCCCCACGACCCCGGGACTAGGTTGGCCAGCCGCCGACATGTTCGACGACTATGGGGTCGTCCCCACGACACCGCGACTAGATTGGCCCACCACCGACTTGTCCGACGACTATAGGGTCGTCCCCACGACCCCGGGGCTTGATTCGCCCGCCACCGTCATGTCCGCCGACTATAGGGACGTCCCCACGACCACGGGCCAAAGTTGGTCAGCCGCCGACATGTCCGACGACTATAGGGTCGTCCCCACGACCCCGGGCCAAAGCTCGCCCGCCGCCGACATGTCCGACGTCTATAGGGTCGTCCCCACGACCCCGGGACTAGGTTGGCCAGCCGCCGACATGTTCGACGACTATAGGGTCGTCCCCACGACCCCAGGACTAGGTTGGCCCGCCGCCGACATGTCCGGCGACTATAGTGTCGTCCCCACGACCCCGGGCCAAAGCTCGCCAGCCGCCGACATGTCCGACGTCTATAGGGTCGTCCCCACGACCCCGGGACTAGGTTGGCCAGCCGCCGACATGTTCGACGACTATAGGGTCGTCCCCACGACCCCAGGACTAGGTTGGCCAGCCGCCGACATGTTCGACAACTATAGGGTCGTCCCCATGACCCCAGGACTAGGTTGGCCCGCCGCCGACATGTCCGACGACTATAGGGTCGTCCCCACGACCACGGGCCAAAGTTGCCCAGCCGCCGACATGTCCGACGACTATAGGGTTGTCTCCACGACCACGGGCCAAAGTTGCCCATCCGCCGACATGTCCGGCGACTATAGGGTCGTACCCATGACCACGGGCCGAAGCTCGCCAGCCGCCGACATGTCCGACGTCTATAGGGTCGTCCCCACGACCCCGGGACTAGGTTGGCCAGCCACCGTCATGTTCGACGACTATAGGGTCGTCCCCACGACCCCGGGACTAGGTTGGCCCACCGCCGACTTGTCCGACGACTATAGGGTCGTCCCTCCCACCCCGGAACTAGGTTGGCCAGCCGCCGACCTGTCCGACGACTATAGGGTCGTCCCCACGACCCCGGGGCTTGATTCGCCCGCCACCGTCATGTCCGCCGACTATAGGGACGTCCCCACGACCACGGGCCAAAGTTTGTCAGCCGCCGACATGTCCGACGACTATAGGGTCGTCCCCACGACCCCGGGCCAAAGCTCGCCAGCCGCCGACATGCCCGACGTCTATAGGGTCGTCCCCACGACCCCGGGACTAGGTTGGCCAGCCGCCGGCATGTTCGACGACTATAGGGTCGTCCCCACGACCCCGGGCCAAAGCTCGCCAGCCGCCGACATGTCCGACGTCTATAGGGTCGTCCCCACGACCCCAGGACTAGGTTGGCCCGACGCCGACATGTCCGACGACTATAGGGTCGTCCCCACGACCACGGGCCAAAGCTCGCCAGCCGCCGACATGTCCGACGTCTATAGGGTCGTCCCCACGACCCCGGGACTAGGTTGGCCAGCCACCGTCATGTTCGACGACTATAGGGTCGTCCCCACGACCCCGGGACTAGGTTGGCCCACCGCCGACTTGTCCGACGATTATAGGGTCGTCCCTCCCACCCCGGAACTAGGTTGGCCAGCCGCCGACATGTCCGACGACTATAGGGTCGTCCCCACGACCCCGGGGCTAGATTCGCCCGCCACCGTCATGTCCGCCGACTATAGGGACGTCCCCACGACCACGGGCCAAAGTTGGTCAGCCGCCGACATGTCCGACGACTATAGGGTCGTCCCCACGACCCAGGGACTAGATAGGCCCGCCACCGTCATGTCCGACGACTACAGGGTCGTCCCCACGACCCCGGGACTAGGTTGGCCCGCCGCCGACTTGTCCGACGACTATAGGGTCGTCCCCACGACCCAGGGAATTGATTGGCCCGCCACCATCATGTCCGACGACTATAGGGTCGTACCCACGACCCCGGGACTAGGTTGGCCCGCCGCCGACTTGTCCGACGACTATAGGGTCGTCCCTCCCACCCCGGAACTAGGTTGGCCAGCCGCCGACATGTCCGACGACTATAGGGTCGTCCCCACGACCCCGGGGCTAGATTGGCCAGCCGCCGACATTTCCGACGACTATAGGGTCGTCCCCACGACCCCGGGACTAGGTTGGCCAGCCGCCGACATGTTCGACGACTATGGGGTCGTCCCCACGACCCCGGGACTAGGTTGGCCAGCCGCCGACATGTCCGACGACTATAGGGTCGTCCCCACGACCCCGGGACTAGGCTGGCCCGCCACCATCATGTCCGACGACTATAGGGTCGTCCCCACGACCCCGGGACTAGGTTGGCCAGCCGCCGACATGTTCGACGACTATGGGGTCGTCCCCACGACCCCGGGACTAGGTTGGCCAGCCGCCGTCATGTCCGACGACTATAGGTTCGTCCCTACGACCCCGGGACTAGGTTGGCCCGCCGCCGACTTGTCCGGCAACTATAGGGTCGTCCCGCCCACCCCGGAACTAGGTTGGCCAGCCGCCGACATGTCCGACGACTATAGGGTCGTCCCCACGACCACGGGCCAAAGTTGCCCAGCCGCCGACATGTCCGACGACTATAGGGTCGTCCCCACGACCCCGGGACTAGATTGGCCCGCCACCGTCATGTCCGAGGACTATAGGGTCGTCCCCACGCCCCCGGGACTAGATTGGCCAGCCGCCGACTTGTCCGACGACTATAGGGTCGTCCCCACGACCCCGGGATTAGATTGGCCCGCCACCGTCATGTCCGACGACTATAGGGTCGTCCCCACGACCCCGGGACTAGGTTGGCCCGCCGCCGACTTGTCCGGCAACTATAGGGTCGTCCCGCCCACCCCGGAACTAGGTTGGCCAGCCGCCGACATGTCCGACGACTATAGGGTCGTCCCCACGACACCGCGACTAGATTGGCCCACCACCGACTTGTCCGACGACTATAGGGGCGTCCCCACGATCCCGGGACTAGGTTGGCCAGCCGCCGACTTGTCCGACGACTACAGGGTCGTCCACACGACCCCCGGACTAGATTGCCCGCCACCGTCATGTCCGACGACTATAAAGTCGTCTCCACGACCCCGGGACTAGGTTGGCCCGCCGCCGACTTGTCCGACGACTATAGGGTCGTCCCCACGACCACGGGCCAAAGCTGTCCAGCCGCCGACATGTGCGGCGACTATAGGGTCGAACCCATAACCACGGGCCGAAGTTGCCCAGCCGCCGTCATGTCCGGCGACTATAGGTTCGTCCCCACGACCCCAGGACTAGGTTGGCCCGCCGCCGACATGTCCGGCGACTATAGTGTTGTACCCACGACCCCGGGAATAGTTTGTCCCGCCGCCGACATGTCCGACGACTATAGCGTCGTCCCCACGACACCGCGACTAGATTGGCCCACCACCGACTTGTCCGACGACTATAGGGGCGTCCCCACGATCCCGGGACTAGGTTGGCCAGCCGCCGACTTGTCCGACGACTACAGGGTCGTCCACACGACCCCCGGACTAGATTGCCCGCCACCGTCATGTCCGATGACTATAAAGTCGTCTCCACGACCCCGGGACTAGGTTGGCCCGCCGCCGACTTGTCCGACGACTATAGGGTCGTCCCCACGACCACGGGCCAAAGCTGTCCAGCCGCCGACTTGTCCGTCGACTATAGGGTCGTCCCCACGACCACGGGCCAAAGTTGCCCATCCGCCGACATGTCCGGCGACTATATTGTCGTACCCATCACCACGGGCCGAAGTTGCCCAGCCGCCGACATGTCCGGCGACTATAGGGTCGTCCCCACGACCACGGGCCAAAGTTGGTCAGCCGCCGACATGTCCGACGACTATAGGGTCGTCCCCACGACCCCGGTACTAGATTGGCCCGCCACCGTCATGTCCGACGACTATAAGGTCGTCCCCACGACCCCAGGACTAGGTTGGCCCGCCGCCGACATGTCCGGCGACTATAGTGTCGTACCCACGACCCCGGGAATAGTTTGGCCCGCCGCCGACATGTCCGACGACTATAGGGTCGTCCCCACGACCACGGGCCAAAGTTGGTCAGCCGCCGACATGTCCGACGACTATAGGGTCGTCCCCACGACCCCGAGCCAAAGCTCGCCAGCCGCCGACATGTCCGACGTCTATAGGGTCGTCCCCACGACCCCGGGACTCGGTTGGCCAGCCGCCGACATGTTCGACGACTATAGGGTCGTCCCCACGACCCCAGGACTAGGTTGGCCCGCCGCCGACATGTCCGGCGACTATAGTGTCGTACCCACGACCCCGTGACTAGGTTGGCCAGCCACCGTCATGTTCGACGACTATAGGGTCGTCCCCTCGACCCCGGGACTAGGTTGGCCAGCCGCCGACATGTTCGACGACTATGGGGTCGTCCCCACGACCCCGGGCCAAAGCTCGCCAGCCGCCGACATGTCCGGCGACTATAGTGTCGTACCCACGACCCCGTGACTAGGTTGGCCAGCCACCGTCATGTTCGACGACAATAATGTCGTCCCGACGACCCCGGGACTAGGTTGGCCAGCCGCCGACATGTTCGACGACTATGGGGTCGTCCCCACGACCCCCGCACTAGATTGCCCCGCCACCATCATGTCCGACGACTATAGGGTCGTCTCCACGACCCCGTGACTAGGTTGGCCCGCCGCCGACTTGTCCGACGACTATAGGGGCGTCCCCACGACCCCGGGACTAGGTTGGCCAGCCGCCGACATGTTCGACGACTATGGGGTCGTCCCCACGAGCCCGGGACTAGATTGGCCCGCCACCGTCATGTCCGACGACTATAGGTTCGTCCCTACGACCCTGGGCATACGTTGGCCCGCCGCCGTCATGTCCGACGACTATAGGGTCGTCCCCACGACCCCAGGACTAGGTTGGCCCGCCGCCGACATGTCCGGCGACTATAGTGTCGTCCCCACGACCCCGGGCCAAAGCTCGCCAGCCGCCGACATGTCCGACGTCTATAGGGTCGTCCCCACGACCCCGGGACTAGGTTGGCCAGCCGCCGACATGTTCGACGACTATGGGGTCGTCCCCACGACACCGCGACTAGATTGGCCCACCACCGACTTGTCCGACGACTATAGGGTCGTCCCCACGACCCCGGGACTAGATTGGCCCGCCACCGTCATGTCCGACGGCTATAGGTTCGTCCCTACGACCCTGGGCATACGTTGGCCCGCCGCCGTCATGTCCGACGACTATAGGGTCGTCCCCACGACCCCGTGACTAGGTTGGCCCGCCGCCGACTTGTCCGACAACTATAGGGTCGTCCCTCCCACCCCGGAACTAGGTTGGCCAGCCGCCGACATGTCCGACGACTATAGGGTCGTCCCCACGACACCGCGACTAGATTGGCCCACCACCGACTTGTCCGACGACTATAGGGGCGTCCCCACGATCCCGGGACTAGGTTGGCCAGCCGCCGACTTGTCCGACGACTATAGGGTCGTCCCCACGACCCCGGGACTAGGTTGGCCAGCCGCCGATATATCCGACGAATATAGGGTCGTCCTCACGACCCCGGGACTAGGTTGGCCCGCCGCCGACTTGTCCGACGACAATAATGTCGTCCCCACGACCCCAGGACTAGGTTGGCCAGCCGCCGACATGCTCGACGACTATGGGGTCGTCCCCACGACCCCCGCACTAGATTGCCCCGCCACCGTCATGTCCGAAGACTATAGGGTCGTCTCCACGAACCCGGGACTAGGTTGGCCCGCCGCCGACTTGTCCGACGACTATAGGGGCGTCCCCACGACCCCGGGACTAGGTTGGCCAGCCGCCGACATGTTCGACGACTATGGGGTCGTCCCCACGAGCCCGGGACTAGATTGGCCCGCCACCGTCATGTCCGAAGACTATAGGGTCGTCTCCACGAACCCGGGACTAGGTTGGCCCGCCGCCGACTTGTCCGACGACTATAGGGGCGTCCCCACGACCCCGGGACTAGGTTGGCCAGCCGCCGACATGTTCGACGACTATAGGGTCGTCCCCACGACCCCAGGACTAGGTTGGCCAGCCGCCGACATGTTCGACAACTATAGGGTCGTCCCCATGACCCCAGGACTAGGTTGGCCCGCCGCCGACATGTCCGACGACTATAGGGTCGTCCCCACGACCACGGGCCAAAGTTGCCCAGCCGCCGACATGTCCGACGACTATAGGGTTGTCTCCACGACCACGGGCCAAAGTTGCCCATCCGCCGACATGTCCGGCGACTATAGGGTCGTACCCATGACCACGGGCCGAAGCTCGCCAGCCGCCGACATGTCCGACGTCTATAGGGTCGTCCCCACGACCCCGGGACTAGGTTGGCCAGCCACCGTCATGTTCGACGACTATAGGGTCGTCCCCACGACCCCGGGACTAGGTTGGCCCACCGCCGACTTGTCCGACGACTATAGGGTCGTCCCTCCCACCCCGGAACTAGGTTGGCCAGCCGCCGACCTGTCCGACGACTATAGGGTCGTCCCCACGACCCCGGGGCTTGATTCGCCCGCCACCGTCATGTCCGCCGACTATAGGGACGTCCCCACGACCACGGGCCAAAGTTTGTCAGCCGCCGACATGTCCGACGACTATAGGGTCGTCCCCACGACCCCGGGCCAAAGCTCGCCAGCCGCCGACATGCCCGACGTCTATAGGGTCGTCCCCACGACCCCGGGACTAGGTTGGCCAGCCGCCGGCATGTTCGACGACTATAGGGTCGTCCCCACGACCCCGGGCCAAAGCTCGCCAGCCGCCGACATGTCCGACGTCTATAGGGTCGTCCCCACGACCCCGGGACTAGGTTGGCCAGCCACCGTCATGTTCGACGACTATAGGGTCGTCCCCACGACCCCGGGACTAGGTTGGCCCACCGCCGACTTGTCCGACGACTATAGGGTCGTCCCTCCCACCCCGGAACTAGGTTGGCCAGCCGCCGACATGTCCGACGACTATAGGGTCGTCCCCACGACCCCGGGGCTAGATTGGCCAGCCGCCGACATTTCCGACGACTATAGGGTCGTCCCCACGACCCCGGGACTAGGTTGGCCAGCCGCCGACATGTTCGACGACTATGGGGTCGTCCCCACGACCCCGGGACTAGGTTGGCCAGCCGCCGACATGTCCGACGACTATAGGGTCGTCCCCACGACCCCGGGACTAGGTTGGCCCGCCACCATCATGTCCGACGACTATAGGGTCGTCCCCACGACCCCGGGACTAGGTTGGCCAGCCGCCGACATGTTCGACGACTATGGGGTCGTCCCCACGACCCCGGGACTAGGTTGGCCAGCCGCCGTCATGTCCGACGACTATAGGTTCGTCCCTACGACCCCGGGACTAGGTTGGCCCGCCGCCGACTTGTCCGGCAACTATAGGGTCGTCCCGCCCACCCCGGAACTAGGTTGGCCAGCCGCCGACATGTCCGACGACTATAGGGTCGTCCCCACGACCACGGGCCAAAGTTGCCCAGCCGCCGACATGTCCGACGACTATAGGGTCGTCCCCACGACCCCGGGACTAGATTGGCCCGCCACCGTCATGTCCGAGGACTATAGGGTCGTCCCCACGCCCCCGGGACTAGATTGGCCAGCCGCCGACTTGTCCGACGACTATAGGGTCGTCCCCACGACCCCGGGATTAGATTGGCCCGCCACCGTCATGTCCGACGACTATAGGGTCGTCCCCACGACCCCGGGACTAGGTTGGCCCGCCGCCGACTTGTCCGGCAACTATAGGGTCGTCCCGCCCACCCCGGAACTAGGTTGGCCAGCCGCCGACATGTCCGACGACTATAGGGTCGTCCCCACGACACCGCGACTAGATTGGCCCACCACCGACTTGTCCGACGACTATAGGGGCGTCCCCACGATCCCGGGACTAGGTTGGCCAGCCGCCGACTTGTCCGACGACTACAGGGTCGTCCACACGACCCCCGGACTAGATTGCCCGCCACCGTCATGTCCGACGACTATAAAGTCGTCTCCACGACCCCGGGACTAGGTTGGCCCGCCGCCGACTTGTCCGACGACTATAGGGTCGTCCCCACGACCACGGGCCAAAGCTGTCCAGCCGCCGACATGTGCGGCGACTATAGGGTCGAACCCATAACCACGGGCCGAAGTTGCCCAGCCGCCGTCATGTCCGGCGACTATAGGTTCGTCCCCACGACCCCAGGACTAGGTTGGCCCGCCGCCGACATGTCCGGCGACTATAGTGTTGTACCCACGACCCCGGGAATAGTTTGTCCCGCCGCCGACATGTCCGACGACTATAGCGTCGTCCCCACGACACCGCGACTAGATTGGCCCACCACCGACTTGTCCGACGACTATAGGGGCGTCCCCACGATCCCGGGACTAGGTTGGCCAGCCGCCGACTTGTCCGACGACTACAGGGTCGTCCACACGACCCCCGGACTAGATTGCCCGCCACCGTCATGTCCGATGACTATAAAGTCGTCTCCACGACCCCGGGACTAGGTTGGCCCGCCGCCGACTTGTCCGACGACTATAGGGTCGTCCCCACGACCACGGGCCAAAGCTGTCCAGCCGCCGACTTGTCCGTCGACTATAGGGTCGTCCCCACGACCACGGGCCAAAGTTTCCCATCCGCCGACATGTCCGGCGACTATATTGTCGTACCCATCACCACGGGCCGAAGTTGCCCAGCCGCCGACATGTCCGGCGACTATAGGGTCGTCCCCACGACCACGGGCCAAAGTTGGTCAGCCGCCGACATGTCCGACGACTATAGGGTCGTCCCCACGACCCCGGTACTAGATTGGCCCGCCACCGTCATGTCCGACGACTATAAGGTCGCCCCCACGACCCCGGGACTAGGTTGGCCAGCCGCCGACATGTCCGACGACTATATGGTCGTCCCCACGACCCCAGAACTAGGTTGGCCCGCCGCCGACATGTCCGGCGACTATAGTGTCGTACCCACGACCCCGGGAATAGTTTGGCCCGCCGCCGACATGTCCGACGACTATAGGGTCGTCCCCACGACCACGGGCCAAAGTTGGTCAGCCGCCGACATGTCCGACGACTATAGGGTCGTCCCCACGACCCCGGGACTAGATTGACCCGCCACCGTCATGTCCGACGACTATAAGGTCGCCCCCACGACCCCGGGACTAGGTTGGCCAGCCGCCGACATGTCCGACGACTATAGGGTCGTCCCCACGACCCCGGGACTAGATTGGCCCACCACCGTCATGTCCGACGACTATAAGGTCGCCCCCACGACCCCGGGACTAGGCTAGCCAGCCGCCGACATGTCCGACGACTATACGGTCGTCCCCACGACCCCGGGAATAGTTTGTCCCGCCGCCGACATGTCCGACGACTATAGGGTCGTCTCCACGACCACGGGCCAAAGTTGCCCAGCCGCCGACATGTCCGACGACTATAGTGTCGTCCCCACGACCACGGGGCTAGATTGGCACGCCACCGTCATGTCCGCCGATTATAGGGTCGTTCCCACGACCACGGGCCAAAGATCGCCAGCCGCCGACATGTCCGACGTCTATAGGGTCGTCCCCACGACCCCGGGACTAGGTTGGCCAGCCGCCGACATGTCCGACGACTATAGGGTCGTCCCCACGACCCCGAGACTAGGTTGGCCCGCCGCCGACATGTCCGACGACTATAGGGTCGTCCCCACGACCCCGGGCCAAAGCTCGCCCGCCGCCGACATGTCCGACGTCTATAGGGTCGTCCCCACGACCCCGGGACTAGGTTGGCCAGCCGCCGACATGTTCGACGACTATAGGGTCGTCCCCACGACCCCAGGACTAGGTTGGCCCGCCGCCGACATGTCCGGCGACTATAGTGTCGTCCCCACGACCCCGGGCCAAAGCTCGCCAGCCGCCGACATGTCCGACGTCTATAGGGTCGTCCCCACGACCCCGGGACTAGGTTGGCCAGCCGCCGACATGTTCGACGACTATAGGGTCGTCCCCACAACCCCAGGACTAGGTTGGCCAGCCGCCGACATGTTCGACAACTATAGGGTCGTCCCCACGACCCCAGGACTAGGTTGGCCCGCCGCCGACATGTCCGACGACTATAGGGTCGTCCCCACGACCACGGGCCAAAGTTGCCCAGCCGCCGACATGTCCGACGACTATAGGGTTGTCTCCACGACCACGGGCCAAAGTTGCCCATCCGCCGACATGTCCGGCGACTATAGGGTCGTACCCATGACCACGGGCCGAAGCTCGCCAGCCGCCGACATGTCCGACGTCTATAGGGTCGTCCCCACGACCCCGGGACTAGGTTGGCCAGCCACCGTCATGTTCGACGACTATAGGGTCGTCCCCACGACCCCGGGACTAGGTTGGCCCACCGCCGACTTGTCCGACGACTATAGGGTCGTCCCTCCCACCCCGGAACTAGGTTGGCCAGCCGCCGACCTGTCCGACGACTATAGGGTCGTCCCCACGACCCCGGGGCTTGATTCGCCCGCCACCGTCATGTCCGCCGACTATAGGGACGTCCCCACGACCACGGGCCAAAGTTTGTCAGCCGCCGACATGTCCGACGACTATAGGGTCGTCCCCACGACCCCGGGCCAAAGCTCGCCAGCCGCCGACATGCCCGACGTCTATAGGGTCGTCCCCACGACCCCGGGACTAGGTTGGCCAGCCGCCGGCATGTTCGACGACTATAGGGTCGTCCCCACGACCCCGGGCCAAAGCTCGCCAGCCGCCGACATGTCCGACGTCTATAGGGTCGTCCCCACGACCCCGGGACTAGGTTGGCCCACCGCCGACTTGTCCGACGACTATAGGGTCGTCCCTCCCACCCCGGAACTAGGTTGGCCAGCCGCCGACATGTCCGACGACTATAGGGTCGTCCCCACGACCCCGGGGCTAGATTCGCCCGCCACCGTCATGTCCGCCGACTATAGGGACGTCCCCACGACCACGGGCCAAAGTTGGTCAGCCGCCGACATGTCCGACGACTATAGGGTCGTCCCCACGACCCAGGGACTAGATAGGCCCGCCACCGTCATGTCCGACGACTACAGGGTCGTCCCCACGACCCCGGGACTAGGTTGGCCCGCCGCCGACTTGTCCGACGACTATAGGGTCGTCCCCACGACCCAGGGAATTGATTGGCCCGCCACCATCATGTCCGACGACTATAGGGTCGTCCCCACGACCCCGGGACTAGGTTGGCCCGCCGCCGACTTGTCCGACGACTATAGGGTCGTCCCTCCCACCCCGGAACTAGGTTGGCCAGCCGCCGACATGTCCGACGACTATAGGGTCGTCCCCACGACCCCGGGGCTAGATTGGCCAGCCGCCGACATTTCCGACGACTATAGGGTCGTCCCCACGACCCCGGGACTAGGTTGGCCAGCCGCCGACATGTTCGACGACTATGGGGTCGTCCCCACGACCCCGGGACTAGGTTGGCCAGCCGCCGACATGTCCGACGACTATAGGGTCGTCCCCACGACCCCGGGACTAGGTTGGCCCGCCACCATCATGTCCGACGACTATAGGGTCGTCCCCACGACCCCGGGACTAGGTTGGCCAGCCGCCGACATGTTCGACGACTATGGGGTCGTCCCCACGACCCCGGGACTAGGTTGGCCAGCCGCCGTCATGTCCGACGACTATAGGTTCGTCCCTACGACCCCGGGACTAGGTTGGCCCGCCGCCGACTTGTCCGGCAACTATAGGGTCGTCCCGCCCACCCCGGAACTAGGTTGGCCAGCCGCCGACATGTCCGACGACTATAGGGTCGTCCCCACGACCACGGGCCAAAGTTGCCCAGCCGCCGACATGTCCGACGACTATAGGGTCGTCCCCACGACCCCGGGACTAGATTGGCCCGCCACCGTCATGTCCGAGGACTATAGGGTCGTCCCCACGCCCCCGGGACTAGATTGGCCAGCCGCCGACTTGTCCGACGACTATAGGGTCGTCCCCACGACCCCGGGATTAGATTGGCCCGCCACCGCCATGTCCGACGACTATAGGGTCGTCCCCACGACCCCGGGACTAGGTTGGCCCGCCGCCGACTTGTCCGACGACTATAGGGTCGTCCCTCCCACCCCGGAACTAGGTTGGCCAGCCGCCGACATGTCCGACGACTATAGGGTCGTCCCCACGACCCCGGGGCTAGATTGGCCAGCCGCCGACATTTCCGACGACTATAGGGTCGTCCCCACGACCCCGGGACTAGGTTGGCCAGCCGCCGACTTGTCCGGCAACTATAGGGTCGTCCCGCCCACCCCGGAACTAGGTTGGCCAGCCGCCGACATGTCCGACGACTATAGGGTCGTCCCCACGACACCGCGACTAGATTGGCCCACCACCGACTTGTCCGACGACTATAGGGGCGTCCCCACGATCCCGGGACTAGGTTGGCCAGCCGCCGACTTGTCCGACGACTACAGGGTCGTCCACACGACCCCCGGACTAGATTGCCCGCCACCGTCATGTCCGACGACTATAAAGTCGTCTCCACGACCCCGGGACTAGGTTGGCCCGCCGCCGACTTGTCCGACGACTGTAGGGTCGTCCCCACGACCACGGGCCAAAGCTGTCCAGCCGCCGACATGTGCGGCGACTATAGGGTCGAACCCATAACCACGGGCCGAAGTTGCCCAGCCGCCGTCATGTCCGGCGACTATAGGTTCGTCCCCACGACCCCAGGACTAGGTTGGCCCGCCGCCGACATGTCCGGCGACTATAGTGTTGTACCCACGACCCCGGGAATAGTTTGTCCCGCCGCCGACATGTCCGACGACTATAGGGTCGTCCCCACGACACCGCGACTAGAGTGGCCCACCACCGACTTGTCCGACGACTATAGGGGCGTCCCCACGATCCCGGGACTAGGTTGGCCAGCCGCCGACTTGTCCGACGACTACAGGGTCGTCCACACGACCCCCGGACTAGATTGCCCGCCACCGTCATGTCCGATGACTATAAAGTCGTCTCCACGACCCCGGGACTAGGTTGGCCCGCCGCCGGCTTGTCCGACGACTATAGGGTCGTCCCCACGACCACGGGCCAAAGCTGTCCAGCCGCCGACTTGTCCGTCGACTATAGGGTCGTCCCCACGACCACGGGCCAAAGTTGCCCATCCGCCGACATGTCCGGCGACTATATTGTCGTACCCATCACCACGGGCCGAAGTTGCCCAGCCGCCGACATGTCCGGCGACTATAGGGTCGTCCCCACGACCACGGGCCAAAGTTGGTCAGCCGCCGACATGTCCGACGACTATAGGGTCGTCCCCACGACCCCGGTACTAGATTGGCCCGCCACCGTCATGTCCGACGACTATAAGGTCGCCCCCACGACCCCGGGACTAGGTTGGCCAGCCGCCGACATGTCCGACGACTATATGGTCGTCCCCACGACCCCAGGACTAGGTTGGCCCGCCGCCGACATGTCCGGCGACTATAGTGTCGTACCCACGACCCCGGGAATAGTTTGGCCCGCCGCCGACATGTCCGACGACTATAGGGTCGTCCCCACGACCACGGGCCAAAGTTGGTCAGCCGCCGACATGTCCGACGACTATAGGGTCGTCCCCACGACCCCGAGCCAAAGCTCGCCAGCCGCCGACATGTCCGACGTCTATAGGGTCGTCCCCACGACCCCGGGACTCGGTTGGCCAGCCGCCGACATGTTCGACGACTATAGGGTCGTCCCCACGACCCCAGGACTAGGTTGGCCCGCCGCCGACATGTCCGGCGACTATAGTGTCGTACCCACGACCCCGTGACTAGGTTGGCCAGCCACCGTCATGTTCGACGACTATAGGGTCGTCCCCTCGACCCCGGGACTAGGTTGGCCAGCCGCCGACATGTTCGACGACTATGGGGTCGTCCCCACGACCCCGGGCCAAAGCTCGCCAGCCGCCGACATGTCCGGCGACTATAGTGTCGTACCCACGACCCCGTGACTAGGTTGGCCAGCCACCGTCATGTTCGACGACAATAATGTCGTCCCGACGACCCCGGGACTAGGTTGGCCAGCCGCCGACATGTTCGACGACTATGGGGTCGTCCCCACGACCCCCGCACTAGATTGCCCCGCCACCATCATGTCCGACGACTATAGGGTCGTCTCCACGACCCCGTGACTAGGTTGGCCCGCCGCCGACTTGTCCGACGACTATAGGGGCGTCCCCACGACCCCGGGACTAGGTTGGCCAGCCGCCGACATGTTCGACGACTATGGGGTCGTCCCCACGAGCCCGGGACTAGATTGGCCCGCCACCGTCATGTCCGACGACTATAGGTTCGTCCCTACGACCCTGGGCATACGTTGGCCCGCCGCCGTCATGTCCGACGACTATAGGGTCGTCCCCACGACCCCAGGACTAGGTTGGCCCGCCGCCGACATGTCCGGCGACTATAGTGTCGTCCCCACGACCCCGGGCCAAAGCTCGCCAGCCGCCGACATGTCCGACGTCTATAGGGTCGTCCCCACGACCCCGGGACTAGGTTGGCCAGCCGCCGACATGTTCGACGACTATGGGGTCGTCCCCACGACACCGCGACTAGATTGGCCCACCACCGACTTGTCCGACGACTATAGGGTCGTCCCCACGACCCCGGGACTAGATTGGCCCGCCACCGTCATGTCCGACGGCTATAGGTTCGTCCCTACGACCCTGGGCATACGTTGGCCCGCCGCCGTCATGTCCGACGACTATAGGGTCGTCCCCACGACCCCGTGACTAGGTTGGCCCGCCGCCGACTTGTCCGACAACTATAGGGTCGTCCCTCCCACCCCGGAACTAGGTTGGCCAGCCGCCGACATGTCCGACGACTATAGGGTCGTCCCCACGACACCGCGACTAGATTGGCCCACCACCGACTTGTCCGACGACTATAGGGGCGTCCCCACGATCCCGGGACTAGGTTGGCCAGCCGCCGACTTGTCCGACGACTATAGGGTCGTCCCCACGACCCCGGGACTAGGTTGGCCAGCCGCCGATATATCCGACGAATATAGGGTCGTCCTCACGACCCCGGGACTAGGTTGGCCCGCCGCCGACTTGTCCGACGACAATAATGTCGTCCCCACGACCCCAGGACTAGGTTGGCCAGCCGCCGACATGCTCGACGACTATGGGGTCGTCCCCACGACCCCCGCACTAGATTGCCCCGCCACCGTCATGTCCGAAGACTATAGGGTCGTCTCCACGAACCCGGGACTAGGTTGGCCCGCCGCCGACTTGTCCGACGACTATAGGGGCGTCCCCACGACCCCGGGACTAGGTTGGCCAGCCGCCGACATGTTCGACGACTATGGGGTCGTCCCCACGAGCCCGGGACTAGATTGGCCCGCCACCGTCATGTCCGAAGACTATAGGGTCGTCTCCACGAACCCGGGACTAGGTTGGCCCGCCGCCGACTTGTCCGACGACTATAGGGGCGTCCCCACGACCCCGGGACTAGGTTGGCCGGCCGCCGACTTGTCCGACGACTATAGGGTCGTCCCTCCCACCCCGGAACTAGGCTGGCCAGCCGCGGACCTGTCCGACGACTATAGGGTCGTCCCCACGACCCCGGGGCTTGATTCGCCCGCCACCGTCATGTCCGCCGACTATAGGGACGTCCCCACGACCACGGGCCAAAGTTGGTCAGCCGCCGACATGTCCGACGACTATAGGGTCGTCCCCACGACCCCGGGCCAAAGCTCGCCCGCCGCCGACATGTCCGACGTCTATAGGGTCGTCCCCACGACCCCGGGACTAGGTTGGCCAGCCGCCGACATGTTCGACGACTATAGGGTCGTCCCCACGACCCCAGGACTAGGTTGGCCCGCCGCCGACATGTCCGGCGACTATAGTGTCGTCCCCACGACCCCGGGCCAAAGCTCGCCAGCCGCCGACATGTCCGACGTCTATAGGGTCGTCCCCACGACCCCGGGACTAGGTTGGCCAGCCGCCGACATGTTCGACGACTATAGGGTCGTCCCCACGACCCCAGGACTAGGTTGGCCAGCCGCCGACATGTTCGACAACTATAGGGTCGTCCCCATGACCCCAGGACTAGGTTGGCCCGCCGCCGACATGTCCGACGACTATAGGGTCGTCCCCACGACCACGGGCCAAAGTTGCCCAGCCGCCGACATGTCCGACGACTATAGGGTTGTCTCCACGACCACGGGCCAAAGTTGCCCATCCGCCGACATGTCCGGCGACTATAGGGTCGTACCCATGACCACGGGCCGAAGCTCGCCAGCCGCCGACATGTCCGACGTCTATAGGGTCGTCCCCACGACCCCGGGACTAGGTTGGCCAGCCACCGTCATGTTCGACGACTATAGGGTCGTCCCCACGACCCCGGGACTAGGTTGGCCCACCGCCGACTTGTCCGACGACTATAGGGTCGTCCCTCCCACCCCGGAACTAGGTTGGCCAGCCGCCGACCTGTCCGACGACTATAGGGTCGTCCCCACGACCCCGGGGCTTGATTCGCCCGCCACCGTCATGTCCGCCGACTATAGGGTCGTCCCCACGACCACGGGCCAAAGCTCGCCAGCCGCCGACATGTCCGACGTCTATAGGGTCGTCCCCACGACCCCGGGACTAGGTTGGCCAGCCACCGTCATGTTCGACGACTATAGGGTCGTCCCCACGACCCCGGGACTAGGTTGGCCCACCGCCGACTTGTCCGACGATTATAGGGTCGTCCCTCCCACCCCGGAACTAGGTTGGCCAGCCGCCGACATGTCCGACGACTATAGGGTCGTCCCCACGACCCCGGGGCTAGATTCGCCCGCCACCGTCATGTCCGCCGACTATAGGGACGTCCCCACGACCACGGGCCAAAGTTGGTCAGCCGCCGACATGTCCGACGACTATAGGGTCGTCCCCACGACCCAGGGACTAGATAGGCCCGCCACCGTCATGTCCGACGACTACAGGGTCGTCCCCACGACCCCGGGACTAGGTTGGCCCGCCGCCGACTTGTCCGACGACTATAGGGTCGTCCCCACGACCCAGGGAATTGATTGGCCCGCCACCATCATGTCCGACGACTATAGGGTCGTCCCCACGACCCCGGGACTAGGTTGGCCCGCCGCCGACTTGTCCGACGACTATAGGGTCGTCCCTCCCACCCCGGAACTAGGTTGGCCAGCCGCCGACATGTCCGACGACTATAGGGTCGTCCCCACGACCCCGGGGCTAGATTGGCCAGCCGCCGACATTTCCGACGACTATAGGGTCGTCCCCACGACCCCGGGACTAGGTTGGCCAGCCGCCGACATGTTCGACGACTATGGGGTCGTCCCCACGACCCCGGGACTAGGTTGGCCAGCCGCCGACATGTCCGACGACTATAGGGTCGTCCCCACGACCCCGGGACTAGGTTGGCCCGCCACCATCATGTCCGACGACTATAGGGTCGTCCCCACGACCCCGGGACTAGGTTGGCCAGCCGCCGACATGTTCGACGACTATGGGGTCGTCCCCACGACCCCGGGACTAGGTTGGCCAGCCGCCGTCATGTCCGACGACTATAGGTTCGTCCCTACGACCCCGGGACTAGGTTGGCCCGCCGCCGACTTGTCCGGCAACTATAGGGTCGTCCCGCCCACCCCGGAACTAGGTTGGCCAGCCGCCGACATGTCCGACGACTATAGGGTCGTCCCCACGACCACGGGCCAAAGTTGCCCAGCCGCCGACATGTCCGACGACTATAGGGTCGTCCCCACGACCCCGGGACTAGATTGGCCCGCCACCGTCATGTCCGAGGACTATAGGGTCGTCCCCACGCCCCCGGGACTAGGTTGGCCCGCCACCATCATGTCCGACGACTATAGGGTCGTCCCCACGACCCCGGGACTAGGTTGGCCAGCCGCCGACATGTTCGACGACTATGGGGTCGTCCCCACGACCCCGTGACTAGGTTGGCCAGCCACCGTCATGTTCGACGACTATAGGGTCGTCCCCTCGACCCCGGGACTAGGTTGGCCAGCCGCCGACATGTTCGACGACTATGGGGTCGTCCCCACGACCCCGGGCCAAAGCTCGCCAGCCGCCGACATGTCCGGCGACTATAGTGTCGTACCCACGACCCCGTGACTAGGTTGGCCAGCCACCGTCATGTTCGACGACAATAATGTCGTCCCGACGACCCCGGGACTAGGTTGGCCAGCCGCCGACATGTTCGACGACTATGGGGTCGTCCCCACGACCCCCGCACTAGATTGCCCCGCCACCATCATGTCCGACGACTATAGGGTCGTCTCCACGACCCCGTGACTAGGTTGGCCCGCCGCCGACTTGTCCGACGACTATAGGGGCGTCCCCACGACCCCGGGACTAGGTTGGCCAGCCGCCGACATGTTCGACGACTATGGGGTCGTCCCCACGAGCCCGGGACTAGATTGGCCCGCCACCGTCATGTCCGACGACTATAGGTTCGTCCCTACGACCCGGGGCATACGTTGGCCCGCCGCCGTCATGTCCGACGACTATAGGGTCGTCCCCACGACCCCAGGACTAGGTTGGCCCGCCGCCGACATGTCCGGCGACTATAGTGTCGTCCCCACGACCCCGGGCCAAAGCTCGCCAGCCGCCGACATGTCCGACGTCTATAGGGTCGTCCCCACGACCCCGGGACTAGGTTGGCCAGCCGCCGACATGTTCGACGACTATGGGGTCGTCCCCACGACACCGCGACTAGATTGGCCCACCACCGACTTGTCCGACGACTATAGGGTCGTCCCCACGACCCCGGGGCTTGATTCGCCCGCCACCGTCATGTCCGCCGACTATAGGGACGTCCCCACGACCACGGGCCAAAGTTGGTCAGCCGCCGACATGTCCGACGACTATAGGGTCGTCCCCACGACCCCGGGCCAAAGCTCGCCCGCCGCCGACATGTCCGACGTCTATAGGGTCGTCCCCACGACCCCGGGACTAGGTTGGCCAGCCGCCGACATGTTCGACGACTATAGGGTCGTCCCCACGACCCCAGGACTAGGTTGGCCCGCCGCCGACATGTCCGGCGACTATAGTGTCGTCCCCACGACCCCGGGCCAAAGCTCGCCAGCCGCCGACATGTCCGACGTCTATAGGGTCGTCCCCACGACCCCGGGACTAGGTTGGCCAGCCGCCGACATGTTCGACGACTATAGGGTCGTCCCCACGACCCCAGGACTAGGTTGGCCAGCCGCCGACATGTTCGACAACTATAGGGTCGTCCCCATGACCCCAGGACTAGGTTGGCCCGCCGCCGACATGTCCGACGACTATAGGGTCGTCCCCACGACCACGGGCCAAAGTTGCCCAGCCGCCGACATGTCCGACGACTATAGGGTTGTCTCCACGACCACGGGCCAAAGTTGCCCATCCGCCGACATGTCCGGCGACTATAGGGTCGTACCCATGACCACGGGCCGAAGCTCGCCAGCCGCCGACATGTCCGACGTCTATAGGGTCGTCCCCACGACCCCGGGACTAGGTTGGCCAGCCACCGTCATGTTCGACGACTATAGGGTCGTCCCCACGACCCCGGGACTAGGTTGGCCCACCGCCGACTTGTCCGACGACTATAGGGTCGTCCCTCCCACCCCGGAACTAGGTTGGCCAGCCGCCGACCTGTCCGACGACTATAGGGTCGTCCCCACGACCCCGGGGCTTGATTCGCCCGCCACCGTCATGTCCGCCGACTATAGGGACGTCCCCACGACCACGGGCCAAAGTTTGTCAGCCGCCGACATGTCCGACGACTATAGGGTCGTCCCCACGACCCCGGGCCAAAGCTCGCCAGCCGCCGACATGCCCGACGTCTATAGGGTCGTCCCCACGACCCCGGGACTAGGTTGGCCAGCCGCCGGCATGTTCGACGACTATAGGGTCGTCCCCACGACCCCGGGCCAAAGCTCGCCAGCCGCCGACATGTCCGACGTCTATAGGGTCGTCCCCACGACCCCAGGACTAGGTTGGCCCGACGCCGACATGTCCGACGACTATAGGGTCGTCCCCACGACCACGGGCCAAAGCTCGCCAGCCGCCGACATGTCCGACGTCTATAGGGTCGTCCCCACGACCCCGGGACTAGGTTGGCCAGCCACCGTCATGTTCGACGACTATAGGGTCGTCCCCACGACCCCGGGACTAGGTTGGCCCACCGCCGACTTGTCCGACGATTATAGGGTCGTCCCTCCCACCCCGGAACTAGGTTGGCCAGCCGCCGACATGTCCGACGACTATAGGGTCGTCCCCACGACCCCGGGGCTAGATTCGCCCGCCACCGTCATGTCCGCCGACTATAGGGACGTCCCCACGACCACGGGCCAAAGTTGGTCAGCCGCCGACATGTCCGACGACTATAGGGTCGTCCCCACGACCCAGGGACTAGATAGGCCCGCCACCGTCATGTCCGACGACTACAGGGTCGTCCCCACGACCCCGGGACTAGGTTGGCCCGCCGCCGACTTGTCCGACGACTATAGGGTCGTCCCCACGACCCAGGGAATTGATTGGCCCGCCACCATCATGTCCGACGACTATAGGGTCGTACCCACGACCCCGGGACTAGGTTGGCCCGCCGCCGACTTGTCCGACGACTATAGGGTCGTCCCTCCCACCCCGGAACTAGGTTGGCCAGCCGCCGACATGTCCGACGACTATAGGGTCGTCCCCACGACCCCGGGGCTAGATTGGCCAGCCGCCGACATTTCCGACGACTATAGGGTCGTCCCCACGACCCCGGGACTAGGTTGGCCAGCCGCCGACATGTTCGACGACTATGGGGTCGTCCCCACGACCCCGGGACTAGGTTGGCCAGCCGCCGACATGTCCGACGACTATAGGGTCGTCCCCACGACCCCGGGACTAGGCTGGCCCGCCACCATCATGTCCGACGACTATAGGGTCGTCCCCACGACCCCGGGACTAGGTTGGCCAGCCGCCGACATGTTCGACGACTATGGGGTCGTCCCCACGACCCCGGGACTAGGTTGGCCAGCCGCCGTCATGTCCGACGACTATAGGTTCGTCCCTACGACCCCGGGACTAGGTTGGCCCGCCGCCGACTTGTCCGGCAACTATAGGGTCGTCCCGCCCACCCCGGAACTAGGTTGGCCAGCCGCCGACATGTCCGACGACTATAGGGTCGTCCCCACGACCACGGGCCAAAGTTGCCCAGCCGCCGACATGTCCGACGACTATAGGGTCGTCCCCACGACCCCGGGACTAGATTGGCCCGCCACCGTCATGTCCGAGGACTATAGGGTCGTCCCCACGCCCCCGGGACTAGATTGGCCAGCCGCCGACTTGTCCGACGACTATAGGGTCGTCCCCACGACCCCGGGATTAGATTGGCCCGCCACCGTCATGTCCGACGACTATAGGGTCGTCCCCACGACCCCGGGACTAGGTTGGCCCGCCGCCGACTTGTCCGGCAACTATAGGGTCGTCCCGCCCACCCCGGAACTAGGTTGGCCAGCCGCCGACATGTCCGACGACTATAGGGTCGTCCCCACGACACCGCGACTAGATTGGCCCACCACCGACTTGTCCGACGACTATAGGGGCGTCCCCACGATCCCGGGACTAGGTTGGCCAGCCGCCGACTTGTCCGACGACTACAGGGTCGTCCACACGACCCCCGGACTAGATTGCCCGCCACCGTCATGTCCGACGACTATAAAGTCGTCTCCACGACCCCGGGACTAGGTTGGCCCGCCGCCGACTTGTCCGACGACTATAGGGTCGTCCCCACGACCACGGGCCAAAGCTGTCCAGCCGCCGACATGTGCGGCGACTATAGGGTCGAACCCATAACCACGGGCCGAAGTTGCCCAGCCGCCGTCATGTCCGGCGACTATAGGTTCGTCCCCACGACCCCAGGACTAGGTTGGCCCGCCGCCGACATGTCCGGCGACTATAGTGTTGTACCCACGACCCCGGGAATAGTTTGTCCCGCCGCCGACATGTCCGACGACTATAGCGTCGTCCCCACGACACCGCGACTAGATTGGCCCACCACCGACTTGTCCGACGACTATAGGGGCGTCCCCACGATCCCGGGACTAGGTTGGCCAGCCGCCGACTTGTCCGACGACTACAGGGTCGTCCACACGACCCCCGGACTAGATTGCCCGCCACCGTCATGTCCGATGACTATAAAGTCGTCTCCACGACCCCGGGACTAGGTTGGCCCGCCGCCGACTTGTCCGACGACTATAGGGTCGTCCCCACGACCACGGGCCAAAGCTGTCCAGCCGCCGACTTGTCCGTCGACTATAGGGTCGTCCCCACGACCACGGGCCAAAGTTGCCCATCCGCCGACATGTCCGGCGACTATATTGTCGTACCCATCACCACGGGCCGAAGTTGCCCAGCCGCCGACATGTCCGGCGACTATAGGGTCGTCCCCACGACCACGGGCCAAAGTTGGTCAGCCGCCGACATGTCCGACGACTATAGGGTCGTCCCCACGACCCCGGTACTAGATTGGCCCGCCACCGTCATGTCCGACGACTATAAGGTCGTCCCCACGACCCCAGGACTAGGTTGGCCCGCCGCCGACATGTCCGGCGACTATAGTGTCGTACCCACGACCCCGGGAATAGTTTGGCCCGCCGCCGACATGTCCGACGACTATAGGGTCGTCCCCACGACCACGGGCCAAAGTTGGTCAGCCGCCGACATGTCCGACGACTATAGGGTCGTCCCCACGACCCCGAGCCAAAGCTCGCCAGCCGCCGACATGTCCGACGTCTATAGGGTCGTCCCCACGACCCCGGGACTCGGTTGGCCAGCCGCCGACATGTTCGACGACTATAGGGTCGTCCCCACGACCCCAGGACTAGGTTGGCCCGCCGCCGACATGTCCGGCGACTATAGTGTCGTACCCACGACCCCGTGACTAGGTTGGCCAGCCACCGTCATGTTCGACGACTATAGGGTCGTCCCCTCGACCCCGGGACTAGGTTGGCCAGCCGCCGACATGTTCGACGACTATGGGGTCGTCCCCACGACCCCGGGCCAAAGCTCGCCAGCCGCCGACATGTCCGGCGACTATAGTGTCGTACCCACGACCCCGTGACTAGGTTGGCCAGCCACCGTCATGTTCGACGACAATAATGTCGTCCCGACGACCCCGGGACTAGGTTGGCCAGCCGCCGACATGTTCGACGACTATGGGGTCGTCCCCACGACCCCCGCACTAGATTGCCCCGCCACCATCATGTCCGACGACTATAGGGTCGTCTCCACGACCCCGTGACTAGGTTGGCCCGCCGCCGACTTGTCCGACGACTATAGGGGCGTCCCCACGACCCCGGGACTAGGTTGGCCAGCCGCCGACATGTTCGACGACTATGGGGTCGTCCCCACGAGCCCGGGACTAGATTGGCCCGCCACCGTCATGTCCGACGACTATAGGTTCGTCCCTACGACCCTGGGCATACGTTGGCCCGCCGCCGTCATGTCCGACGACTATAGGGTCGTCCCCACGACCCCAGGACTAGGTTGGCCCGCCGCCGACATGTCCGGCGACTATAGTGTCGTCCCCACGACCCCGGGCCAAAGCTCGCCAGCCGCCGACATGTCCGACGTCTATAGGGTCGTCCCCACGACCCCGGGACTAGGTTGGCCAGCCGCCGACATGTTCGACGACTATGGGGTCGTCCCCACGACACCGCGACTAGATTGGCCCACCACCGACTTGTCCGACGACTATAGGGTCGTCCCCACGACCCCGGGACTAGATTGGCCCGCCACCGTCATGTCCGACGGCTATAGGTTCGTCCCTACGACCCTGGGCATACGTTGGCCCGCCGCCGTCATGTCCGACGACTATAGGGTCGTCCCCACGACCCCGTGACTAGGTTGGCCCGCCGCCGACTTGTCCGACAACTATAGGGTCGTCCCTCCCACCCCGGAACTAGGTTGGCCAGCCGCCGACATGTCCGACGACTATAGGGTCGTCCCCACGACACCGCGACTAGATTGGCCCACCACCGACTTGTCCGACGACTATAGGGGCGTCCCCACGATCCCGGGACTAGGTTGGCCAGCCGCCGACTTGTCCGACGACTATAGGGTCGTCCCCACGACCCCGGGACTAGGTTGGCCAGCCGCCGATATATCCGACGAATATAGGGTCGTCCTCACGACCCCGGGACTAGGTTGGCCCGCCGCCGACTTGTCCGACGACAATAATGTCGTCCCCACGACCCCAGGACTAGGTTGGCCAGCCGCCGACATGCTCGACGACTATGGGGTCGTCCCCACGACCCCCGCACTAGATTGCCCCGCCACCGTCATGTCCGAAGACTATAGGGTCGTCTCCACGAACCCGGGACTAGGTTGGCCCGCCGCCGACTTGTCCGACGACTATAGGGGCGTCCCCACGACCCCGGGACTAGGTTGGCCAGCCGCCGACATGTTCGACGACTATGGGGTCGTCCCCACGAGCCCGGGACTAGATTGGCCCGCCACCGTCATGTCCGAAGACTATAGGGTCGTCTCCACGAACCCGGGACTAGGTTGGCCCGCCGCCGACTTGTCCGACGACTATAGGGGCGTCCCCACGACCCCGGGACTAGGTTGGCCGGCCGCCGACTTGTCCGACGACTATAGGGTCGTCCCTCCCACCCCGGAACTAGGCTGGCCAGCCGCGGACCTGTCCGACGACTATAGGGTCGTCCCCACGACCCCGGGGCTTGATTCGCCCGCCACCGTCATGTCCGCCGACTATAGGGACGTCCCCACGACCACGGGCCAAAGTTGGTCAGCCGCCGACATGTCCGACGACTATAGGGTCGTCCCCACGACCCCGGGCCAAAGCTCGCCCGCCGCCGACATGTCCGACGTCTATAGGGTCGTCCCCACGACCCCGGGACTAGGTTGGCCAGCCGCCGACATGTTCGACGACTATAGGGTCGTCCCCACGACCCCAGGACTAGGTTGGCCCGCCGCCGACATGTCCGGCGACTATAGTGTCGTCCCCACGACCCCGGGCCAAAGCTCGCCAGCCGCCGACATGTCCGACGTCTATAGGGTCGTCCCCACGACCCCCGCACTAGATTGCCCCGCCACCATCA
The DNA here is from genome assembly GCA_946251845.1 of Andrena fulva. Lineage (NCBI taxonomy): Eukaryota > Metazoa > Arthropoda > Insecta > Hymenoptera > Andrenidae > Andrena > Andrena fulva. The sequence goes on along the minus strand of CAMITZ010000126.1, from coordinate 251,416 downwards.
TGTCCGACGACTATAGGGTCGTCTCCACGACCCCGTGACTAGGTTGGCCCGCCGCCGACTTGTCCGACGACTATAGGGGCGTCCCCACGACCCCGGGACTAGGTTGGCCAGCCGCCGACATGTTCGACGACTATGGGGTCGTCCCCACGAGCCCGGGACTAGATTGGCCCGCCACCGTCATGTCCGACGACTATAGGTTCGTCCCTACGACCCTGGGCATACGTTGGCCCGCCGCCGTCATGTCCGACGACTATAGGGTCGTCCCCACGACCCCAGGACTTGGTTGGCCCGCCGCCGACATGTCCGGCGACTATAGTGTCGTCCCCACGACCCCGGGCCAAAGCTCGCCAGCCGCCGACATGTCCGACGTCTATAGGGTCGTCCCCACGACCCCGGGACTAGGTTGGCCAGCCGCCGACATGTTCGACGACTATGGGGTCGTCCCCACGACACCGCGACTAGATTGGCCCACCACCGACTTGTCCGACGACTATAGGGTCGTCCCCACGACCCCGGGGCTTGATTCGCCCGCCACCGTCATGTCCGCCGACTATAGGGACGTCCCCACGACCACGGGCCAAAGTTGGTCAGCCGCCGACATGTCCGACGACTATAGGGTCGTCCCCACGACCCCGGGCCAAAGCTCGCCCGCCGCCGACATGTCCGACGTCTATAGGGTCGTCCCCACGACCCCGGGACTAGGTTGGCCAGCCGCCGACATGTTCGACGACTATAGGGTCGTCCCCACGACCCCAGGACTAGGTTGGCCCGCCGCCGACATGTCCGGCGACTATAGTGTCGTCCCCACGACCCCGGGCCAAAGCTCGCCAGCCGCCGACATGTCCGACGTCTATAGGGTCGTCCCCACGACCCCGGGACTAGGTTGGCCAGCCGCCGACATGTTCGACGACTATAGGGTCGTCCCCACGACCCCAGGACTAGGTTGGCCAGCCGCCGACATGTTCGACAACTATAGGGTCGTCCCCATGACCCCAGGACTAGGTTGGCCCGCCGCCGACATGTCCGACGACTATAGGGTCGTCCCCACGACCACGGGCCAAAGTTGCCCAGCCGCCGACATGTCCGACGACTATAGGGTTGTCTCCACGACCACGGGCCAAAGTTGCCCATCCGCCGACATGTCCGGCGACTATAGGGTCGTACCCATGACCACGGGCCGAAGCTCGCCAGCCGCCGACATGTCCGACGTCTATAGGGTCGTCCCCACGACCCCGGGACTAGGTTGGCCAGCCACCGTCATGTTCGACGACTATAGGGTCGTCCCCACGACCCCGGGACTAGGTTGGCCCACCGCCGACTTGTCCGACGACTATAGGGTCGTCCCTCCCACCCCGGAACTAGGTTGGCCAGCCGCCGACCTGTCCGACGACTATAGGGTCGTCCCCACGACCCCGGGGCTTGATTCGCCCGCCACCGTCATGTCCGCCGACTATAGGGACGTCCCCACGACCACGGGCCAAAGTTTGTCAGCCGCCGACATGTCCGACGACTATAGGGTCGTCCCCACGACCCCGGGCCAAAGCTCGCCAGCCGCCGACATGCCCGACGTCTATAGGGTCGTCCCCACGACCCCGGGACTAGGTTGGCCAGCCGCCGGCATGTTCGACGACTATAGGGTCGTCCCCACGACCCCGGGCCAAAGCTCGCCAGCCGCCGACATGTCCGACGTCTATAGGGTCGTCCCCACGACCCCAGGACTAGGTTGGCCCGACGCCGACATGTCCGACGACTATAGGGTCGTCCCCACGACCACGGGCCAAAGCTCGCCAGCCGCCGACATGTCCGACGTCTATAGGGTCGTCCCCACGACCCCGGGACTAGGTTGGCCAGCCACCGTCATGTTCGACGACTATAGGGTCGTCCCCACGACCCCGGGACTAGGTTGGCCCACCGCCGACTTGTCCGACGATTATAGGGTCGTCCCTCCCACCCCGGAACTAGGTTGGCCAGCCGCCGACATGTCCGACGACTATAGGGTCGTCCCCACGACCCCGGGGCTAGATTCGCCCGCCACCGTCATGTCCGCCGACTATAGGGACGTCCCCACGACCACGGGCCAAAGTTGGTCAGCCGCCGACATGTCCGACGACTATAGGGTCGTCCCCACGACCCAGGGACTAGATAGGCCCGCCACCGTCATGTCCGACGACTACAGGGTCGTCCCCACGACCCCGGGACTAGGTTGGCCCGCCGCCGACTTGTCCGACGACTATAGGGTCGTCCCCACGACCCAGGGAATTGATTGGCCCGCCACCATCATGTCCGACGACTATAGGGTCGTACCCACGACCCCGGGACTAGGTTGGCCCGCCGCCGACTTGTCCGACGACTATAGGGTCGTCCCTCCCACCCCGGAACTAGGTTGGCCAGCCGCCGACATGTCCGACGACTATAGGGTCGTCCCCACGACCCCGGGGCTAGATTGGCCAGCCGCCGACATTTCCGACGACTATAGGGTCGTCCCCACGACCCCGGGACTAGGTTGGCCAGCCGCCGACATGTTCGACGACTATGGGGTCGTCCCCAAGACCCCGGGACTAGGTTGGCCAGCCGCCGACATGTCCGACGACTATAGGGTCGTCCCCACGACCCCGGGACTAGGTTGGCCCGCCACCATCATGTCCGACGACTATAGGGTCGTCCCCACGACCCCGGGACTAGGTTGGCCAGCCGCCGACATGTTCGACGACTATGGGGTCGTCCCCACGACCCCGGGACTAGGTTGGCCAGCCGCCGTCATGTCCGACGACTATAGGTTCGTCCCTACGACCCCGGGACTAGGTTGGCCCGCCGCCGACTTGTCCGGCAACTATAGGGTCGTCCCGCCCACCCCGGAACTAGGTTGGCCAGCCGCCGACATGTCCGACGACTATAGGGTCGTCCCCACGACCACGGGCCAAAGTTGCCCAGCCGCCGACATGTCCGACGACTATAGGGTCGTCCCCACGACCCCGGGACTAGATTGGCCCGCCACCGTCATGTCCGAGGACTATAGGGTCGTCCCCACGCCCCCGGGACTAGATTGGCCAGCCGCCGACTTGTCCGACGACTATAGGGTCGTCCCCACGACCCCGGGATTAGATTGGCCCGCCACCGTCATGTCCGACGACTATAGGGTCGTCCCCACGACCCCGGGACTAGGTTGGCCCGCCGCCGACTTGTCCGGCAACTATAGGGTCGTCCCGCCCACCCCGGAACTAGGTTGGCCAGCCGCCGACATGTCCGACGACTATAGGGTCGTCCCCACGACACCGCGACTAGATTGGCCCACCACCGACTTGTCCGACGACTATAGGGGCGTCCCCACGATCCCGGGACTAGGTTGGCCAGCCGCCGACTTGTCCGACGACTACAGGGTCGTCCACACGACCCCCGGACTAGATTGCCCGCCACCGTCATGTCCGACGACTATAAAGTCGTCTCCACGACCCCGGGACTAGGTTGGCCCGCCGCCGACTTGTCCGACGACTATAGGGTCGTCCCCACGACCACGGGCCAAAGCTGTCCAGCCGCCGACATGTGCGGCGACTATAGGGTCGAACCCATAACCACGGGCCGAAGTTGCCCAGCCGCCGTCATGTCCGGCGACTATAGGTTCGTCCCCACGACCCCAGGACTAGGTTGGCCCGCCGCCGACATGTCCGGCGACTATAGTGTTGTACCCACGACCCCGGGAATAGTTTGTCCCGCCGCCGACATGTCCGACGACTATAGCGTCGTCCCCACGACACCGCGACTAGATTGGCCCACCACCGACTTGTCCGACGACTATAGGGGCGTCCCCACGATCCCGGGACTAGGTTGGCCAGCCGCCGACTTGTCCGACGACTACAGGGTCGTCCACACGACCCCCGGACTAGATTGCCCGCCACCGTCATGTCCGATGACTATAAAGTCGTCTCCACGACCCCGGGACTAGGTTGGCCCGCCGCCGACTTGTCCGACGACTATAGGGTCGTCCCCACGACCACGGGCCAAAGCTGTCCAGCCGCCGACTTGTCCGTCGACTATAGGGTCGTCCCCACGACCACGGGCCAAAGTTGCCCATCCGCCGACATGTCCGGCGACTATATTGTCGTACCCATCACCACGGGCCGAAGTTGCCCAGCCGCCGACATGTCCGGCGACTATAGGGTCGTCCCCACGACCACGGGCCAAAGTTGGTCAGCCGCCGACATGTCCGACGACTATAGGGTCGTCCCCACGACCCCGGTACTAGATTGGCCCGCCACCGTCATGTCCGACGACTATAAGGTCGTCCCCACGACCCCAGGACTAGGTTGGCCCGCCGCCGACATGTCCGGCGACTATAGTGTCGTACCCACGACCCCGGGAATAGTTTGGCCCGCCGCCGACATGTCCGACGACTATAGGGTCGTCCCCACGACCACGGGCCAAAGTTGGTCAGCCGCCGACATGTCCGACGACTATAGGGTCGTCCCCACGACCCCGGGACTAGATTGACCCGCCACCGTCATGTCCGACGACTATAAGGTCGCCCCCACGACCCCGGGACTAGGTTGGCCAGCCGCCGACATGTCCGACGACTATAGGGTCGTCCCCACGACCCCGGGACTAGATTGGCCCACCACCGTCATGTCCGACGACTATAAGGTCGCCCCCACGACCCCGGGACTAGGCTAGCCAGCCGCCGACATGTCCGACGACTATACGGTCGTCCCCACGACCCCGGGAATAGTTTGTCCCGCCGCCGACATGTCCGACGACTATAGGGTCGTCTCCACGACCACGGGCCAAAGTTGCCCAGCCGCCGACATGTCCGACGACTATAGTGTCGTCCCCACGACCACGGGGCTAGATTGGCAAGCCACCGTCATGTCCGCCGATTATAGGGTCGTTCCCACGACCACGGGCCAAAGATCGCCAGCCGCCGACATGTCCGACGTCTATAGGGTCGTCCCCACGACCCCGGGACTAGGTTGGCCAGCCGCCGACATGTCCGACGACTATAGGGTCGTCCCCACGACCCCGAGACTAGGTTGGCCCGCCGCCGACATGTCCGACGACTATAGGGTCGTCCCCACGACCCCGGGCCAAAGCTCGCCCGCCGCCGACATGTCCGACGTCTATAGGGTCGTCCCCACGACCCCGGGACTAGGTTGGCCAGCCGCCGACATGTTCGACGACTATAGGGTCGTCCCCACGACCCCAGGACTAGGTTGGCCCGCCGCCGACATGTCCGGCGACTATAGTGTCGTCCCCACGACCCCGGGCCAAAGCTCGCCAGCCGCCGACATGTCCGACGTCTATAGGGTCGTCCCCACGACCCCGGGACTAGGTTGGCCAGCCGCCGACATGTTCGACGACTATAGGGTCGTCCCCACGACCCCAGGACTAGGTTGGCCAGCCGCCGACATGTTCGACAACTATAGGGTCGTCCCCACGACCCCAGGACTAGGTTGGCCCGCCGCCGACATGTCCGACGACTATAGGGTCGTCCCCACGACCACGGGCCAAAGTTGCCCAGCCGCCGACATGTCCGACGACTATAGGGTTGTCTCCACGACCACGGGCCAAAGTTGCCCATCCGCCGACATGTCCGGCGACTATAGGGTCGTACCCATGACCACGGGCCGAAGCTCGCCAGCCGCCGACATGTCCGACGTCTATAGGGTCGTCCCCACGACCCCGGGACTAGGTTGGCCAGCCACCGTCATGTTCGACGACTATAGGGTCGTCCCCACGACCCCGGGACTAGGTTGGCCCACCGCCGACTTGTCCGACGACTATAGGGTCGTCCCTCCCACCCCGGAACTAGGTTGGCCAGCCGCCGACCTGTCCGACGACTATAGGGTCGTCCCCACGACCCCGGGGCTTGATTCGCCCGCCACCGTCATGTCCGCCGACTATAGGGACGTCCCCACGACCACGGGCCAAAGTTTGTCAGCCGCCGACATGTCCGACGACTATAGGGTCGTCCCCACGACCCCGGGCCAAAGCTCGCCAGCCGCCGACATGCCCGACGTCTATAGGGTCGTCCCCACGACCCCGGGACTAGGTTGGCCAGCCGCCGGCATGTTCGACGACTATAGGGTCGTCCCCACGACCCCGGGCCAAAGCTCGCCAGCCGCCGACATGTCCGACGTCTATAGGGTCGTCCCCACGACCCCAGGACTAGGTTGGCCCGCCGCCGACATGTCCGACGACTATAGGGTCGTCCCCACGACCACGGGCCAAAGCTCGCCAGCCGCCGACATGTCCGACGTCTATAGGGTCGTCCCCACGACCCCGGGACTAGGTTGGCCAGCCACCGTCATGTTCGACGACTATAGGGTCGTCCCCACGACCCCGGGACTAGGTTGGCCCACCGCCGACTTGTCCGACGACTATAGGGTCGTCCCTCCCACCCCGGAACTAGGTTGGCCAGCCGCCTACATGTCCGACGACTATAGGGTCGTCCCCACGACCCCGGGGCTAGATTCGCCCGCCACCGTCATGTCCGCCGACTATAGGGACGTCCCCACGACCACGGGCCAAAGTTGGTCAGCCGCCGACATGTCCGACGACTATAGGGTCGTCCCCACGACCCAGGGACTAGATAGGCCCGCCACCGTCATGTCCGACGACTACAGGGTCGTCCCCACGACCCCGGGACTAGGTTGGCCCGCCGCCGACTTGTCCGACGACTATAGGGTCGTCCCCACGACCCAGGGAATTGATTGGCCCGCCACCATCATGTCCGACGACTATAGGGTCGTCCCCACGACCCCGGGACTAGGTTGGCCCGCCGCCGACTTGTCCGACGACTATAGGGTCGTCCCTCCCACCCCGGAACTAGGTTGGCCAGCCGCCGACATGTCCGACGACTATAGGGTCGTCCCCACGACCCCGGGGCTAGATTGGCCAGCCGCCGACATTTCCGACGACTATAGGGTCGTCCCCACGACCCCGGGACTAGGTTGGCCAGCCGCCGACATGTTCGACGACTATGGGGTCGTCCCCACGACCCCGGGACTAGGTTGGCCAGCCGCCGACATGTCAGACGACTATAGGGTCGTCCCCACGACCCCGGGACTAGGTTGGCCCGCCACCATCATGTCCGACGACTATAGGGTCGTCCCCACGACCCCGGGACTAGGTTGGCCAGCCGCCGACATGTTCGACGACTATGGGGTCGTCCCCACGACCCCGGGACTAGGTTGGCCAGCCGCCGTCATGTCCGACGACTATAGGTTCGTCCCTACGACCCCGGGACTAGGTTGGCCCGCCGCCGACTTGTCCGGCAACTATAGGGTCGTCCCGCCCACCCCGGAACTAGGTTGGCCAGCCGCCGACATGTCCGACGACTATAGGGTCGTCCCCACGACCACGGGCCAAAGTTGCCCAGCCGCCGACATGTCCGACGACTATAGGGTCGTCCCCACGACCCCGGGACTAGATTGGCCCGCCACCGTCATGTCCGAGGACTATAGGGTCGTCCCCACGCCCCCGGGACTAGATTGGCCAGCCGCCGACTTGTCCGACGACTATAGGGTCGTCCCCACGACCCCGGGATTAGATTGGCCCGCCACCGTCATGTCCGACGACTATAGGGTCGTCCCCACGACCCCGGGACTAGGTTGGCCCGCCGCCGACTTGTCCGGCAACTATAGGGTCGTCCCGCCCACCCCGGAACTAGGTTGGCCAGCCGCCGACATGTCCGACGACTATAGGGTCGTCCCCACGACACCGCGACTAGATTGGCCCACCACCGACTTGTCCGACGACTATAGGGGCGTCCCCACGATCCCGGGACTAGGTTGGCCAGCCGCCGACTTGTCCGACGACTACAGGGTCGTCCACACGACCCCCGGACTAGATTGCCCGCCACCGTCATGTCCGACGACTATAAAGTCGTCTCCACGACCCCGGGACTAGGTTGGCCCGCCGCCGACTTGTCCGACGACTATAGGGTCGTCCCCACGACCACGGGCCAAAGCTGTCCAGCCGCCGACATGTGCGGCGACTATAGGGTCGAACCCATAACCACGGGCCGAAGTTGCCCAGCCGCCGTCATGTCCGGCGACTATAGGTTCGTCCCCACGACCCCAGGACTAGGTTGGCCCGCCGCCGACATGTCCGGCGACTATAGTGTTGTACCCACGACCCCGGGAATAGTTTGTCCCGCCGCCGACATGTCCGACGACTATAGGGTCGTCCCCACGACACCGCGACTAGATTGGCCCACCACCGACTTGTCCGACGACTATAGGGGCGTCCCCACGATCCCGGGACTAGGTTGGCCAGCCGCCGACTTGTCCGACGACTACAGGGTCGTCCACACGACCCCCGGACTAGATTGCCCGCCACCGTCATGTCCGATGACTATAAAGTCGTCTCCACGACCCCGGGACTAGGTTGGCCCGCCGCCGACTTGTCCGACGACTATAGGGTCGTCCCCACGACCACGGGCCAAAGCTGTCCAGCCGCCGACTTGTCCGTCGACTATAGGGTCGTCCCCACGACCACGGGCCAAAGTTGCCCATCCGCCGACATGTCCGGCGACTATATTGTCGTACCCATCAGCACGGGCCGAAGTTGCCCAGCCGCCGACATGTCCGGCGACTATAGGGTCGTCCCCACGACCACGGGCCAAAGTTGGTCAGCCGCCGACATGTCCGACGACTATAGGGTCGTCCCCACGACCCCGGTACTAGATTGGCCCGCCACCGTCATGTCCGACGACTATAAGGTCGCCCCCACGACCCCGGGACTAGGTTGGCCAGCCGCCGACATGTCCGACGACTATATGGTCGTCCCCACGACCCCAGGACTAGGTTGGCCCGCCGCCGACATGTCCGGCGACTATAGTGTCGTACCCACGACCCCGGGAATAGTTTGGCCCGCCGCCGACATGTCCGACGACTATAGGGTCGTCCCCACGACCACGGGCCAAAGTTGGTCAGCCGCCGACATGTCCGACGACTATAGGGTCGTCCCCACGACCCCGGGACTAGATTGACCCGCCACCGTCATGTCCGACGACTATAAGGTCGCCCCCACGACCCCGGGACTAGGTTGGCCAGCCGCCGACATGTCCGACGACTATAGGGTCGTCCCCACGACCCCGGGACTAGATTGGCCCACCACCGTCATGTCCGACGACTATAAGGTCGCCCCCACGACCCCTGGACTAGGCTGGCCAGCCGCCGACATGTCCGACGACTATACGGTCGTCCCCACGACCCCGGGAATAGTTTGTCCCGCCGCCGACATGTCCGACGACTATAGGGTCGTCTCCACGACCACGGGCCAATGTTGCCCAGCCGCCGACATGTCCGACGACTATAGTGTCGTCCCCACGACCACGGGGCTAGATTGGCCCGCCACCGTCATGTCCGCCGATTATAGGGTCGTTCCCACGACCACGGGCCAAAGATCGCCAGCCGCCGACATGTCCGACGTCTATAGGGTCGTCCCCACGACCCCGGGACTAGGTTGGCCAGCCGCCGACATGTCCGACGACTATAGGGTCGTCCCCACGACCCCGAGACTAGGTTGGCCCGCCGCCGACTTGTCCGACGACAATAGGGTCGTCCCCACGACCCCCGGACTAGATTGACCCGCCACCGTTATGTCCGACGTCTATAGGGTCGTCCCCACCACCCCGGGACTAGGTTGGCCAGCCGCCGACATGTCCGACGACTATAGGGTCGTCCCCACGACCCCGGGCCTACGTTGTCCCGCCGCCGACATGTCCGACGACTGTAGGGTCGTCCCCACGACCCCGGGACTAGGTTGGCCCGCCGCCGATTTGTCCGACGATTATAGGGTCGTGCCCCACGACCCCGGGACTAGGTTGGCCCGCCGCCGACTTCTCCGACGACAACAGGGTCGTCCCCACGACCCCGGGACTACGTTGCCCAGCCTCCGGCATGTCCGGCGACTATAGGGTCGTCCCCTCGACCCCAGGACTAGATTGACCCGCCACCGTCATGTCCGACGATTATAGGGTCGTCTCCACGACCCCGGGACTAGCTTGGCCCGCCGCCGACATGTCCGACGACTATAGGGTCGTCCCCACGACCCCGGGACTAGGTTGGCCCGCCGCCGACTTCTCCGACGACAACAGGGTCGTCCCCACGACCCCGGGACTACGTTGCCCAGCCTCCGGCATGTCCGGCGACTATAGGGTCGTCCCCTCGACCCCGGGACTAGGTTGGCCCGCCGCCGACTTGTCCGACGACTATAGGGTCGTCTCCACGACCCCAGGACTAGATTTCCCCGCCACCGTCATGTCCGACGACTATAGGGTCGCCTCCACGACCCCGGGACTAGGTTGGCCCGCCGCCGACTTGTCCGACGACTATAGGGTCGTCCCCACGACCCCGGGACTACGTTGCCCAGCCTCCGGCATGTCCGGCGACTATAGGGTCGTCCCCTCGACCCCGGGACTAGGTTGGCCCGCCGCCGACATGTCCGACGACTATAGGGTCGTCCCCACGACCCAGGGACAAGATTGGCCCGCCACCGTCATGTCCGACGACTATAGCGTCGTCCCCACGACCCCGGGACTAGGTTGGCCCGCCGCCGGCTATTCCGACGAATATAGGGTCGTCCCCACGAACCCGGGACTAGGTTGGCCAGCCGTCGACATGTCCGACGACTATAGGGTCGTCCCCACGACCCAGGGACTAGATTGCCCCGCCACCGTCATGTCCGACGACTATAGGGTCGTCCCCACGACCCAGGGACTAGATTGGCCCGCCACCGTCATGTCCGACGACTATAGCGTCGTCCCCACGACCCCGGGACTAGGTTGGCCCGCCGCCGGCTATTCCGACGAATATAGGGTCGTCCCCACGAACCCGGGACTAGGTTGGCCAGCCGTCGACATGTCCGACGACTATAGGGTCGTCCCCACGGCCCTGGGATTAGATTGGCCCGCCACCGTCATGTCCGACGACTATAGGGTCGTCCCCACGACCACGGGACTAGGTTGGCCCGCCGCCGACTTCTCCGAAGACAACAGAGTCGTCCCTACCACCCCGGGACTAGGTTGGCCAGCTGCCGACATGTCCGACGACTATAGGGTCGTCCCCACGACCCCGGGAGTAGGTTGGCCCGCCGCCGACTTGTCCGACGACTATAGGGTCGTCCCCACGTCCCCGGGACTAGATTGGCCCGCCACCGTCATATCCGACGACTATAGGGTCGTCCCCACGACCCCGGGACTAGGTTGGCCCGCCGCCGACTTCTCCGACGACAACAGGGTCGTCTCTACCACCCCGGGACTAGGTTGGCCAGCTGCCGACATGTCCGACGACTATAGGATCGTCCCCACGACCCCGGGAAAAGGTTGGCGCGCCGCCGACATGTCCGACGACTATAGGGTCGTCCCCTCGACCCCGGGACTAGGTTTGCCAGCCGCCGACATGTTCGACGACTATAGGGTCGTCCCCACGTCCCCGGGACTAGATTGGCCCGCCACCGTCATATCCGACGACTATAGGGTCGTCCCCACGACCCCGGGACTAGGTTGGCCCGCCGCCGACTTCTCCGACGACAACAGGGTCGTCTCTACCACCCCAGGACTAGGTTGGCCCGCCGCCGACATGTCCGGCGACTATAGTGTCGTCCCCACGACCCCGGGCCAAAGCTCGCCAGCCGCCGAAATGTCCGACGTCTATAGGGTCGTCCCCACGACCCCGGGACTAGGTTGGGAAGCCGCCGACATGTTCGACGACTATAGGGTCGTCCCCACGACCCCAGGACTAGGTTGGCCCGCCGCCGACATGTCCGGCGAATATAGTGTCGTCCCCACGACCCCGGGCCAAAGCTCGCCAGCCGCCGAAATGTCCGACGTCTATAGGGTCGTCCCCACGACCCCGGGACTAGGTTTGCCAGCCGCCGACATGTTCGACGACTATAGGGTCGTCCCCACGACCCCAGGACTAGGTTGGCCAGCCGCCGACATGTTCGACGACTATGGGGTCGTCCCCACGACCCCCGCACTAGATTGCCCCGCCACCGTCATGTCCGACGATTATATGGTCGACTCCACGAACCCGGGACTAGGTTGGCCCGCCGCCGACTTGTCCGACGACTATTGGGGCGTCCCCACGACCCCGGGACTAGGTTGGCCAGCCGCCGATATGTCCGACGACTATAGGGTCGTCCCCACGCCCCCGGGACTAGATTGGCCAGCCGCCGACTTGTCCGACGACTATAGGGTCGTCCCCACGACCCCGGGACTAGATTGGCCCGCCACCGTCATGTCCGACGACTATAGGTTCGTCCCTACGACCCTGGGCATACGTTGGCCCGCCGCCGTCATGTCCGACGACTATAGGGTCGTCCCCACGACCCCGGGACTAGGTTGGCCCGCCGCCGACTTGTCCGGCAACTATAGGGTCGTCCCGCCCACCCCGGAACTAGGTTGGCCAGCCGCCGACATGTCCGACGACTATAGGGTCGTCCCCACGACACCGCGACTAGATTGGCCCACCACCGACTTGTCCGACGACTATAGGGGCGTCCCCACGATCCCGGGACTAGGTTGGCCAGCCGCCGACTTGTCCGACGACTACAGGGTCGTCCACACGACCCCCGGACTAGATTGCCCGCCACCGTCATGTCCGACGACTATAAAGTCGTCTCCACGACCCCGGGACTAGGTTGGCCCGCCGCCGACTTGTCCGACGACTATAGGGTCGTCCCCACGACCCCGGGACTACGTTGCCCAGCCTCCGGCATGTCCGGCGACTATAGGGTCGTCCCCTCGACCCCGGGACTAGGTTGGCCCGCCGCCGACATGTCCGACGACTATAGGGTCGTCCCCACGACCCAGGGACTAGATTGGCCCGCCACCGTCATGTCCGACGACTATAGGGTCGTCCCCACGACCCCGGGAGTAGGTTGGCCCGCCGCCGACTTCTCCGAAGACAACAGGGTCGTCCCTACCACCCCGGGACTAGGTTGGCCCGCCGCCGACATGTCCGACGACTATAGGGTCGTCCCCACGACCCAGGGACTAGATTGGCCCGCCACCGTCATGTCCGACGACTATAGGGTCGTCCCCACGACCCCGGGACTAGGTTGGCCCGCCGCCGACTTGTTCGACGACTATAGGGTCGTCCCCACGACCCCAGGACTAGATTGACCCGCCACCGTCATGTCCGACGACTATAGGGTCGTCTCCACGACCCCGGGACAAAGTTGGCCAGCCGCCGACTTGTCCGACGACTATAGGGTCGTCCCCGCGACCCCGGGACTAGGTTGGCCCGCCGCCGACTTTTCCGACGACTATAGGGTCGTCACTACGACCCTGGGCCTACGTTGGCCCGCCGCAGACTTGTCCGACGACTATAGGGTCGTCCCCACGACCCCGGGCCTACGTTGTCCCGCCGCCGACATGTCCGACGATTGTAGAGTCGTCCCCACGGTCCTGGGACTAGATTGGCCCGCCACCCTTATGTCCGACGACTATAGGATCGACCCCACGACTACGGGCCAAAGTTGGCCCGCCGCCGACTTGTCCGACGACTATAGGGTCGTCCCCACGACCCCGGGCCTACGTTGGCCCGCCGCCGACATGTCCGACGACTATAGGGTCGTCCCCACGTCCCCGGGATTAGATTGGGCCGCCACCGTCATGTCCGACGACTATAGGGTCGTCCCCACGAACCCGGGACTAGGTTGGCCCGCCACCATCATGTCCGACGACTATAGGGTCGTCCCCACGACCCCGGGACTAGGTTGGCCCGCCGCCGACTTGTCCGACGACTATATGGTCGTCCCCACGACCCCAGGACTAGATTGCCCCGCCACCGTCATGTCCGACGAATATAGGGTCGCCTCCATAACCCCGGGACTAGTTTGGCCCGCCGCCGACTTGTCCGACGACTATAGGGTCGTCTCCACGACCACTGGCCAAAGTTGCCCAGCCGCCGACATGTCCGACGACTATAGGGTCGTCCCCACGACCCCGGGACTAGGTCGGCCCGCCGCCGACTTGTCCGACGACTATAGGGTCGTCCCCACGACCCCAGGACTAGATTGCCCCGCCACCGTCATGTCCGACGACTATAGGGTCGTCCCCTCGACCCCGGGACTATGTTGGCCAGCCGCCGACATGTCCGACGACTATAGGGTCGTCCCCACGACCCCGGGACTAGGTTGGCCCGCCACCATCATGTCCGACGACTATAGGGTCGTCCCCAAGACCCAGGGACTAGATTGCCCCGCCACCGTCATGTCCGACGACTATAGTGTCGTCCCCACGACCCAGGGACTAGATTGGCCCGCCACCGTCATGTCCGACGACTATAGGGTCGTCCCCACGAACCCGGGACTAGGTTGGCCCGCCGCCGGCTATTCCGACGAATATAGGGTCGTCCCCACGAACCCGGGACTAGGTTGGCCAGCCGTCGACATGTCCGACGACTATAGGGTCGTCCCCACGGCCCTGGGACTAGGTTGGCCCGCCACCGTCATGTCCGACGACTATAGGGTCGTCCCCACGACCACGGGACTAGGTTGGCCCGCCGCCGACTTCTCCGAAGACAACAGGGTCGTCCCTACCACCCCGGGACTAGGTTGGCCAGCTGCCGCCATGTCCGACGACTATAGGGTCGTCCCCACGACCCCGGGAGTAGGTTGGCCCGCCGCCGACTGTTCCGACGACTATAGGGTCGTCCCCACGTCCCCGGGACTAGATTGGCCCGCCACCGTCATATCCGACGACAATAGGGTCGTCCCCACGACCCCGGGACTAGGTTGGCCCGCCGCCGAATTCTCCGACGACAACAGGGTCGTCTCTACCACCCCGGGACTAGGTTGGCCAGCTGCCGACATGCCGACGACTATAGGATCGTCCCCACGACCCCGGGAAAAGGTTGGCGCGCCGCCGATATGTCCGACGACTATAGGGTCGTCCCCTCGACCCCGGGACTAGATTGGCCCGCCACCGTCATGTCCGACGACTATAGGGTCGTCCCCACGACCCCGGGACTAGGTTGGCCCGCCGCCGACTTGTCCGACGACTATAGGGTCGTCCCCACGACCTCAGGACTAGATTGACCCGCCACCGTCATGTCCGACGACTATAGGGTCGTCTCCACGACCCCGGGCCAAAGTTGGCCAGCCGCCGACTTGTCCGACGACTATAGGGTCGTCCCCGCGACCCCGGGACTAGGTTGGCCCGCCGCCGACTTTTCCGACGACTATAGGGTCGTCACTACGACCCTGGGCCTACGTTGGCCCGCCGCAGACTTGTCCGACGACTATAGGGTCGTCCCCATGACCCCGGGACTAGGTTGGCCCGCCGCCGACTTGTCCGACGACTATAGGGTCGTCCCCACGACCACGGGCCAAAGTTGGCTAGCCGCCGACATGTCCGACGACTACAGGGTCGTCCCCACGACCCCGGGGCTAGGTTGGCCCGCCGCTGACTTGTCCGACGACTACAGGGTCGTCCCCACGACCACGGGCCAATGTTGCCCAGCCGCCGACATGTCCGACGACTATAGAGTCGTCCCTACGACCCCGCGGCTATATTGGCCCGCCACCGTCATGTTCGCCAACAATAGGGTCGTCCCCACGACCCCGGGACTAGGTTGGCCCTCCGCCGACTTGTCCGACGACTATAGGGTCGTCCCCACGACCCCGGGACTAGATTGGCCCGTCACCGTCATGTCCGACGACTATAGGGTCGTCCCCACGACCCCGGAAATAGGTTGGCCTACCGCCGACTTGTCCGACGACTATAGGGTCGTCCCTCCCACTCCGGAACTAGGTTGGCCAGCCGCCGACACGTCCGACGACTATAGGGTCCTCCCCACGACCCCGGGGCTAGGTTGGCCCGCCGCCGACTTGTCCGACGACTATAGGGTCGTCCCCACGACCCCAGGAGTAGATTGCCCCGCCACCGTCATGTCCGACGACTATAGGGTCATCCCCACGACCCCGGGACTAGGTTCGCCAGCCGCCGACATGTCCGACGACTATTGGGTCGTTCCCACGACCCCCGGACTAGGTTGGCCCGCCGCCGACTTGTCCGGCGACTATAGGGTCGTCCCCACGACCCCGGGACTAGATTGACCCGCCACCGTCATGTCCGACGACTATAGTGTCGTCTCCACGGCCCCGGGACTAGGTTGGCCCGCCGCCGACATGTCCGACGACTATAGGGTCGTCCCCACGACCCCGGGGCTAGATTGGCCCGCCACCGTCATGTCCGACGACTATAGGGTCGTCCCCACGACCCCGGGACTACGTTGGCCCGCCGCCGACTTGTCCGACGACTATAGGGACGTCCCCACGACCACGGGCCAAAGTTGCCCAACCGCCGACATGTCCGACGACTATAGAGTCGTCCCTACGACCCCGCGGCTATATTGGCCCGCCACCGTCATGTTCGCCAACTATAGGGTCGTCCCCACGACCCCGGGACTAGGTTGGCCCTCCGCCGACTTGTCCGACGACTATAGGGTCGTCCCCACGACCCCGGGACTAGATTGGCCCGCCACCGTCATGTCCGACGACTATAGGGTCGTCCCCACGACCCCGGAAATAGGTTGGCCCACCGCCGACTTGTCCGACGACTATAGGGTCGTCCCTCCCACTCCGGAACTAGGTTGGCCAGCCGCCGACACGTCCGACGACTATAGGGTCCTCCCCACGACCCCGGGACTAGGTTGGCCCGCCGCCGACTTGTCCGACGACTATAGGGTCGTCCCCACGACCACGGGCCAAAGTTGCCCAACCGCCGACATGTCCGACGACTATAGAATCGTCCCTACGACCCCGGGGCTATATTGGCCCGCCACCGTCATGTCCGCCAACTATAGGGTCGTCCCCACGACCCCGGGACTAGATTGGCCCGCCACCGTCATGTCCGACGACTATAGGGTCGTCCCCACGACCCCGGGACTAGGTTGGCCCTCCGCCGACTTGTCCGACGACTATAGGGTCGTCCCCACGACCACGGGCCAAAGTTGCCTAGCCGCCGACATGTCCGACGACTACAGGGTCGTCCCCACGACCCCGGGGCTAGGTTGGCCCGCCGCTGACTTGTCCGACGACTACAGGGTCGTCCCCACGACCACGGGACAATGTTGCCCAGCCGCCGACATGTCCGACGACTATAGTGTCGTACCCACGACCCCGGGAATAGTTTGTCCCGCCGCCGACATGTCCGACGACTATAGGGTCGTCCCCACGACACCGCGACTAGATTGGCCCACCACCGACTTGTCCGACGACTATAGGGGCGTCCCCACGATCCCGGGACTAGGTTGGCCAGCCGCCGACTTGTCCGACGACTACAGGGTCGTCCACACGACCCCCGGACTAGATTGCCCGCCACCGTCATGTCCGACGACTATAAAGTCGTCTCCACGACCCCGGGACTAGGTTGGCCCGCCGCCGACTTGTCCGACGACTATAGGGTCGTCCCCACGACCACGGGCCAAAGCTGTCCAGCCGCCGACTTGTCCGTCGACTATAGGGTCGTCCCCACGACCACGGGCCAAAGTTGCCCATCCGCCGACATGTCCGGCGACTATATTGTCGTACCCATCACCACGGGCCGAAGTTGCCCAGCCGCCGACATGTCCGGCGACTATAGGGTCGTCCCCACGACCACGGGCCAAAGTTGGTCAGCCGCCGACATGTCCGACGACTATAGGGTCGTCCCCACGACCCCGGGACTAGATTGGCCCGCCACCGTCATGTCCGACGACTATAAGGTCGCCCCCACGACCCCGGGACTAGGTTGGCCAGCCGCCGACATGTCCGACGACTATATGGTCGTCCCCACGACCCCAGGACTAGGTTGGCCCGCCGCCGACATGTCCGGCGACTATAGTGTCGTACCCACGACCCCGGGAATAGTTTGGCCCGCCGCCGACATGTCCGACGACTATAGGGTCGTCCCCACGACCACGGGCCAAAGTTGGTCAGCCGCCGACATGTCCGACGACTATAGGGTCGTCCCCACGACCCCGGGACTAGATTGACCCGCCACCGTCATGTCCGACGACTATAAGGTCGCCCCCACGACCCCGGGACTAGGTTGGCCAGCCGCCGACATGTCCGACGACTATAGGGTCGTCCCCACGACCCCGGGACTAGATTGGCCCGCCACCGTCATGTCCGACGACTATAAGGTCGCCCCCACGACCCCGGGACTAGGCTGGCCAGCCGCCGACATGTCCGACGACTATACGGTCGTCCCCACGACCCCGGGAATAGTTTGTCCCGCCGCCGACATGTCCGACGACTATAGGGTCGTCTCCACGACCACGGGCCAAAGTTGCCCAGCCGCCGACATGTCCGACGACTATAGTGTCGTCCCCACGACCACGGGGCTAGATTGGCCCGCCACCGTCATGTCCGCCGATTATAGGGTCGTTCCCACGACCACGGGCCAAAGATCGCCAGCCGCCGACATGTCCGACGTCTATAGGGTCGTCCCCACGACCCCGGGACTAGGTTGGCCAGCCGCCGACATGTCCGACGACTATAGGGTCGTCCCCACGACCCCGAGACTAGGTTGGCCCGCCGCCGACTTGTCCGACGACAATAGGGTCGTCCCCACGACCCCCGGACTAGATTGACCCGCCACCGTTATGTCCGACGTCTATAGGGTCGTCCCCACGACCCCGGGACTAGGTTGGCCAGCCGCCGACATGTCCGACAACTATAGGGTCGTCCCCACGACCCCGGGCCTACGTTGTCCCGCCGCCGACATGTCCGACGACTGTAGGGTCGTCCCCACGACCCCGGGACTAGGTTGGCCCGCCGCCGATTTGTCCGACGATTATAGGGTCGTCCCCACGACCCCGGGACTAGGTTGGCCCGCCGCCGACTTCTCCGACGATAACAGGGTCGTCCCCACGACCCCGGGACTACGTTGCCCAGCCTCCGGCATGTCCGGCGACTATAGGGTCGTCCCCTCGACCCCAGGACTAGATTGACCCGCCACCGTCATGTCCGACGATTATAGGGTCGTCTCCACGACCCCGGGACTAGCTTGGCCCGCCGCCGACATGTCCGACGACTATAGGGTCGTCCCCACGACCCCGGGACTAGGTTGGCCCGCCGCCGACTTCTCCGACGACAACAGGGTCGTCCCCACGACCCCGGGACTACGTTGCCCAGCCTCCGGCATGTCCGGCGACTATAGGGTCGTCCCCTCGACCCCGGGACTAGGTTGGCCCGCCGCCGACTTGTCCGACGACTATAGGGTCGTCTCCACGACCCCAGGACTAGATTTCCCCGCCACCGTCATGTCCGACGACTATAGGGTCGCCTCCACGACCCCGGGACTAGGTTGGCCCGCCGCCGACTTGTCCGACGACTATAGGGTCGTCCCCACGACCCCGGGACTACGTTGCCCAGCCTCCGGCATGTCCGGCGACTATAGGGTCGTCCCCTCGACCCCGGGACTAGGTTGGCCCGCCGCCGACATGTCCGACGACTATAGGGTCGTCCCCACGACCCAGGGACTAGATTGGCCCGCCACCGTCATGTCCGACGACTATAGGGTCGTCCCCACGACCCCGGGAGAAGGTTGGCCCGCCGCCGACTTCTCCGAAGACAACAGGGTCGTCCCTACCACCCCGGGACTAGGTTGGCCCGCTGCCGCCATGTTCGACGAATATAGGGTCGTCCCCACGACCCCGGGAGTAGGTTGGCCCGCCGCCGACTGTTCCGACGACTATAGGGTCGTCCCCACGTCCCCGGGACTAGATTGGCCCGCCACCGTCATATCCGACGACAATAGGGTCGTCCCCACGACCCCAGGACTAGGTTGGCCCGCCGCCGAATTCTCCGACGACAACAGGGTCGTCTCTACCACCCCGGGACTAGGTTGGCCAGCTGCCGACATGTCCGACGACTATAGGATCGTCCCCACGACCCCGGGAAAAGGTTGGCGCGCCGCCGATATGTCCGACGACTAT
This sequence comes from Andrena fulva, assembly GCA_946251845.1. Taxonomy (NCBI): domain Eukaryota; kingdom Metazoa; phylum Arthropoda; class Insecta; order Hymenoptera; family Andrenidae; genus Andrena; species Andrena fulva. Next base: position 231,488 of record CAMITZ010000126.1, on the reverse strand, counting down.
AGGGTCGTCCCCTCGACCCCGGGACTAGATTGGCCCGCCACCGTCATGTCCGACGACTATAGGGTCGTCCCCACGACCCCGGGACTAGGTTGGCCCGCCGCCGACTTGTTCGACGACTATAGGGTCGTCCCCACGACCCCAGGACTAGATTGACCCGCCACCGTCATGTCCGACGACTATAGGATCGTCTCCACGACCCCGGGACAAAGTTGGCCAGCCGCCGACTTGTCCGACGACTATAGGGTCGTCCCCGCGACCCCGGGACTAGGTTGGCCCGCCGCCGACTTTTCCGACGACTATAGGGTCGTCACTACGACCCTGGGCCTACGTTGGCCCGCCGCAGACTTGTCCGACGACTATAGGGTCGTCCCCACGACCCCGGGCCTACGTTGTCCCGCCGCCGACATGTCCGACGATTGTAGAGTCGTCCCCACGGTCCTGGGACTAGATTGGCCCGCCACCCTTATGTCCGACGACTATAGGATCGACCCCACGACTACGGGCCAAAGTTGGCCCGCCGCCGACTTGTCCGACGACTATAGGGTCGTCCCCACGACCCCGGGCCTACGTTGGCCCGCCGCCGACATGTCCGACGACTATAGGGTCGTCCCCACGTCCCCGGGATTAGATTGGGCCGCCACCGTCATGTCCGACGACTATAGGGTCGTCCCCACGAACCCGGGACTAGGTTGGCCCGCCACCATCATGTCCGACGACTATAGGGTCGTCCCCACGACCCCGGGACTAGGTTGGCCCGCCGCCGACTTGTCCGACGACTATATGGTCGTCCCCACGACCCCAGGACTAGATTGCCCCGCCACCGTCATGTCCGACGAATATAGGGTCGCCTCCATAACCCCGGGACTAGTTTGGCCCGCCGCCGACTTGTCCGACGACTATAGGGTCGTCTCCACGACCACTGGCCAAAGTTGCCCAGCCGCCGACATGTCCGACGACTATAGGGTCGTCCCCACGACCCCGGGACTAGGTCGGCCCGCCGCCGACTTGTCCGACGACTATAGGGTCGTCCCCACGACCCCAGGACTAGATTGCCCCGCCACCGTCATGTCCGACGACTATAGGGTCGTCCCCTCGACCCCGGGACTATGTTGGCCAGCCGCCGACATGTCCGACGACTATAGGGTCGTCCCCACGACCCCGGGACTAGGTTGGCCCGCCACCATCATGTCCGACGACTATAGGGTCGTCCCCAAGACCCAGGGACTAGATTGCCCCGCCACCGTCATGTCCGACGACTATAGTGTCGTCCCCACGACCCAGGGACTAGATTGGCCCGCCACCGTCATGTCCGACGACTATAGGGTCGTCCCCACGAACCCGGGACTAGGTTGGCCCGCCGCCGGCTATTCCGACGAATATAGGGTCGTCCCCACGAACCCGGGACTAGGTTGGCCAGCCGTCGACATGTCCGACGACTATAGGGTCGTCCCCACGGCCCTGGGACTAGGTTGGCCCGCCACCGTCATGTCCGACGACTATAGGGTCGTCCCCACGACCACGGGACTAGGTTGGCCCGCCGCCGACTTCTCCGAAGACAACAGGGTCGTCCCTACCACCCCGGGACTAGGTTGGCCAGCTGCCGCCATGTCCGACGACTATAGGGTCGTCCCCACGACCCCGGGAGTAGGTTGGCCCGCCGCCGACTGTTCCGACGACTATAGGGTCGTCCCCACGTCCCCGGGACTAGATTGGCCCGCCACCGTCATATCCGACGACAATAGGGTCGTCCCCACGACCCCGGGACTAGGTTGGCCCGCCGCCGAATTCTCCGACGACAACAGGGTCGTCTCTACCACCCCGGGACTAGGTTGGCCAGCTGCCGACATGCCGACGACTATAGGATCGTCCCCACGACCCCGGGAAAAGGTTGGCGCGCCGCCGATATGTCCGACGACTATAGGGTCGTCCCCTCGACCCCGGGACTAGATTGGCCCGCCACCGTCATGTCCGACGACTATAGGGTCGTCCCCACGACCCCGGGACTAGGTTGGCCCGCCGCCGACTTGTCCGACGACTATAGGGTCGTCCCCACGACCTCAGGACTAGATTGACCCGCCACCGTCATGTCCGACGACTATAGGGTCGTCTCCACGACCCCGGGCCAAAGTTGGCCAGCCGCCGACTTGTCCGACGACTATAGGGTCGTCCCCGCGACCCCGGGACTAGGTTGGCCCGCCGCCGACTTTTCCGACGACTATAGGGTCGTCACTACGACCCTGGGCCTACGTTGGCCCGCCGCAGACTTGTCCGACGACTATAGGGTCGTCCCCATGACCCCGGGACTAGGTTGGCCCGCCGCCGACTTGTCCGACGACTATAGGGTCGTCCCCACGACCACGGGCCAAAGTTGGCTAGCCGCCGACATGTCCGACGACTACAGGGTCGTCCCCACGACCCCGGGGCTAGGTTGGCCCGCCGCTGACTTGTCCGACGACTACAGGGTCGTCCCCACGACCACGGGCCAATGTTGCCCAGCCGCCGACATGTCCGACGACTATAGAGTCGTCCCTACGACCCCGCGGCTATATTGGCCCGCCACCGTCATGTTCGCCAACAATAGGGTCGTCCCCACGACCCCGGGACTAGGTTGGCCCTCCGCCGACTTGTCCGACGACTATAGGGTCGTCCCCACGACCCCGGGACTAGATTGGCCCGCCACCGTCATGTCCGACGACTATAGGGTCGTCCCCACGACCCCGGAAATAGGTTGGCCTACCGCCGACTTGTCCGAAGACTATAGGGTCGTCCCTCCCACTCCGGAACTAGGTTGGCCAGCCGCCGACACGTCCGACGACTATAGGGTCCTCCCCACGACCCCGGGGCTAGGTTGGCCCGCCGCCGACTTGTCCGACGACTATAGGGTCGTCCCCACGACCCCAGGAGTAGATTGCCCCGCCACCGTCATGTCCGACGACTATAGGGTCATCCCCACGACCCCGGGACTAGGTTCGCCAGCCGCCGACATGTCCGACGACTATTGGGTCGTTCCCACGACCCCCGGACTAGGTTGGCCCGCCGCCGACTTGTCCGGCGACTATAGGGTCGTCCCCACGACCCCGGGACTAGATTGACCCGCCACCGTCATGTCCGACGACTATAGTGTCGTCTCCACGGCCCCGGGACTAGGTTGGCCCGCCGCCGACATGTCCGACGACTATAGGGTCGTCCCCACGACCCCGGGGCTAGATTGGCCCGCCACCGTCATGTCCGACGACTATAGGGTCGTCCCCACGACCCCGGGACTACGTTGGCCCGCCGCCGACTTGTCCGACGACTATAGGGACGTCCCCACGACCACGGGCCAAAGTTGCCCAACCGCCGACATGTCCGACGACTATAGAGTCGTCCCTACGACCCCGCGGCTATATTGGCCCGCCGCCGTCATGTTCGCCAACTATAGGGTCGTCCCCACGACCCCGGGACTAGGTTGGCCCTCCGCCGACTTGTCCGACGACTATAGGGTCGTCCCCACGACCCCGGGACTAGATTGGCCCGCCACCGTCATGTCCGACGACTATAGGGTCGTCCCCACGACCCCGGAAATAGGTTGGCCCACCGCCGACTTGTCCGACGACTATAGGGTCGTCCCTCCCACTCCGGAACTAGGTTGGCCAGCCGCCGACACGTCCGACGACTATAGGGTCCTCCCCACGACCCCGGGACTAGGTTGGCCCGCCGCCGACTTGTCCGACGACTATAGGGTCGTCCCCACGACCACGGGCCAAAGTTGCCCAACCGCCGACATGTCCGACGACTATAGAATCGTCCCTACGACCCCGGGGCTATATTGGCCCGCCACCGTCATGTCCGCCAACTATAGGGTCGTCCCCACGACCCCGGGACTAGATTGGCCCGCCACCGTCATGTCCGACGACTATAGGGTCGTCCCCACGACCCCGGGACTAGGTTGGCCCTCCGCCGACTTGTCCGACGACTATAGGGTCGTCCCCACGACCACGGGCCAAAGTTGCCTAGCCGCCGACATGTCCGACGACTACAGGGTCGTCCCCACGACCCCGGGGCTAGGTTGGCCCGCCGCTGACTTGTCCGACGACTACAGGGTCGTCCCCACGACCACGGGACAATGTTGCCCAGCCGCCGACATGTCCGACGACTATAGGGTCGTCCCCACGACCCCGGGACTAGATTGGCCCGCCACCGTCATGTCCGAGGACTATAGGGTCGTCCCCACGACCCCGGGGCTAGGTTGGCCCGCCGCCGACTTGTCCGACGACTATAGGGTCGTCCCCACGACCCCAGGAGTAGATTGCCCCGCCACCGTCATGTCCGACGACTATAGGGTCATCCCCACGACCCCGGGACTAGGTTCGCCAGCCGCCGACATGTCCGACGACTATTGGGTCGTTCCCACGACCCCCGGACTAGGTTGGCCCGCCGCCGACTTGTCCGGCGACTATAGGGTCGTCCCCACGACCCCGGGACTAGATTGACCCGCCACCGTCATGTCCGACGACTATAGGGTCGTCTCCACGACCCCGGGACAAGGTTGGCCCGCCGCCGACTTGTCCGACGACTATAGGGTTGGTCCCCACGACCACGGGCCAAAGTTGCCCAGCCGCCGACATGTCCGACGACTATAGTGTCGTCCCCACGACCCCGGGAGTAGATTGGCCCGCCACCGTCATGTCCGAGGACTATAGGGTCGTCCCCACGACCCCGGGGCTAGGTTGGCCCGCCGCCGACTTGTCCGACGACTATAGGGTCGTCCCCACGACCCCAGGAGTAGATTGCCCCGCCACCGTCATGTCCGACGACTATAGGGTCATCCCCACGACCCCGGGACTAGGTTCGCCAGCCGCCGACATGTCCGACGACTATTGGGTCGTTCCCACGACCCCCGGACTAGGTTGGCCCGCCGCCGACTTGTCCGGCGACTATAGGGTCGTCCCCACGACCCCGGGACTAGATTGACCCGCCACCGTCATGTCCGACGACTATAGGGTCGTCCCCACGACCCCGGGACTTGGTTGGCCAGCCGCCGACATGTTCGACGACTATAGGGTCGTTCCCACGACCCCCGGACTAGGTTGGCCCGCCGCCGACTTGTCCGGCGACTATAGGGTCGTCCCCACGACCACGGGCCAAAGTTGCCTAGCCGCCGACATGTCCGACGACTACAGAGTCGTCCCCACGACCCCGGGGCTAGGTTGGCCCGCCGCTGACTTGTCCGACGACTACAGGGTCGTCCCCACGACCACGGGCCAATGTTGCCCAGCCGCCGACATGTCCGACGACTATAGGGTCGTCCCCACGACCCCGGGACTAGATTGGCCCGCCACCGTCATGTCCGAGGACTATAGGGTCGTCCCCACGACCCCGGGGCTAGGTTGGCCCGCCGCCGACTTGTCCGACGACTATAGGGTCGTCCCCACGACCCCGGGGCTAGATTGGCCCGCCACCGTCATGTCCGACGACTATAGGGACGTCCCCACGTCCACGGGCCAAAGTTGCCCAACCGCCGACATGTCCGACGACTATAGGGTCTTCCCCACGACCCCGGGACTAGATTGCCCCGCCACCGTCATGTCCGACGACTACAGAGTCGTCCCCACGACCCCGGGGCTAGGTTGGCCCGCCGCTGACTTGTCCGACGACTACAGGGTCGTCCCCACGACCACGGGCCAATGTTGCCCAGCCGCCGACATGTCCGACGACTATAGGGTCGTCCCCACGACCCCGGGACTAGATTGGCCCGCCACCGTCATGTCCGAGGACTATAGGGTCGTCCCCACGACCCCGGGGCTAGGTTGGCCCGCCGCCGACTTGTCCGACGACTATAGGGTCGTCCCCACGACCCCGGGGCTAGATTGGCCCGCCACCGTCATGTCCGACGACTATAGGGACGTCCCCACGTCCACGGGCCAAAGTTGCCCCGCCACCGTCATGTCCGACGACTATAGGGTCATCCCCACGACCCCGGGACTAGGTTCGCCAGCCGCCGACATGTCCGACGACTATTGGGTCGTTCCCACGACCCCCGGACTAGGTTGGCCCGCCGCCGACTTGTCCGACGACTATAGGGTCGTCCCCACGACCCCGGGACTAGATTGACCCGCCACCGTCATGTCCGACGACTATAGTGTCGTCTCCACGACCCCGGGACTAGGTTGGCCCGCCGCCGACATGTCCGACGACTATAGGGTCGTCCCCACGACCCCGGGGCTAGATTGGCCCGCCACCGTCATGTCCGACGACTATAGGGACGTCCCCACGTCCACGGGCCAAAGTTGCCCAACCGCCGACATGTCCGACGACTATAGGGTCTTCCCCACGACCCCGGGACTAGATTGCCCCGCCACCGTCATGTCCGACGACTATAGTGTCGTCCCCACGACCCAGGGAAAAGGTTGGCGCGCCGCCGATATGTCCGACGACTATAGGGTCGTCCCCTCGACCCCGGGACTAGATAGGCCCGCCACCGTCATGTCCGACGACTATAGTGTCGTCCCCACGACGCAGGGAAAAGGTTGGCCCGCCACCGTCATGTCCGACGACTATAGCGTCGTCCCCACGACCCCGGGACTAGGTTGGCCCGCCGCCGGCTATTCCGACGACTGTAGGGTCGTCCCCACGACCCCGGTACTAGGTTGGCCCGCCGCCGACATGTCCGACGACTATAGGGTCGTCCCCACGACCCCGGGGCTAGATTGGCCCGCCACCGTCATGTCCGACGACTATAGGATCGTCCCCACGACCCCGGGACTAGGTTGGTCCGCCGCCGACTTGTCCGACGACTATAGGGTCGTCCCCACGACCCCGGGACTAGGTTGGCCCGCCACCATCTTGTCCGACGACTATAGGGTCGTCCCCACGACCCAGGGACTAGATTGCCCCGCCACCGTCATGTCCGACGACTATAGTGTCGTCCCCACGACCCAGGGACTAGATTGGCCCGCCACCGTCATGTCCGACGACTATAGCGTCGTCCCCACGACCCCGGGACTAGGTTGGCCCGCCGCCGGCTATTCCGACGAATATAGGGTCGTCCCCACGAACCCGGGACTAGGTTGGCCAGCCGTCGACATGTCCGACGACTATAGGGTCGTCCCCACGGCCCTGGGACTAGATTGGCCCGCCACTGTCATGTCCGACGACTATAGGGTCGTCCCCACGACCACGGTCCTAGGTTGGCCCGCCGCCGACTTCTCCGAAGACAACAGGGTCGTCCCTACCACCCCGGGACTAGGTTGGCCAGCTGCCGCCATGTCCGACGACTATAGGGTCGTCCCCACGACCCCGGGAGTAGGTTGGACCGCCGCCGACTGTTCCGACGACTATAGGGTCGTCCCCACGTCCCCGGGACTAGATTGGCCCGCCACCGTCATATCCAACGACAATAGGGTCGTCCCCACGACCGCGGGACTAGGTTGGCCCGCCGCCGACTTCTCCGACGACAACAGGGTCGTCTCTACCACCCCGGGACTAGGTTGGCCAGCTGCCGACATGTCCGACGACTATAGGGTCGTCCCCACGACCCCGGGCCTACGTTGTCCCGCCGCCGACATGTCCGACGATTGTAGGGTCGTCCCCACGGCCCTGGGACTAGATTGGCCCGCCACCCTTATGTCCGACGACTATAGGATCGACCCCACGACTACGGGCCAAAGTTGGCCAGCCGCCGACATGTCCGACGACTATAGGGTCGTCCCCACGACCCCGGGACTAGGTTGGCCCGCCGCCGACTTGTCCGACGACTATAGGGTCGTCCCCACGTCCCCGGGACTCGATTGGCCCGCCACCGTCATGTCCGACGACTATAGGGTCGTCCCCACGTCCCCGGGACTAGATTGGCCCGCCACCGTCATGTGCGACCACTATAGGGTCGTCCCCACGACCTCGGGCCCACGTTGTCCCGCCGCCGACATGTCCGACGACTGTAGGGTCGTCCCCACGACCCCGGGACTAGGTTGGCCCGCCGCCGACTTGTCCGACGACTATAGGGTCGTCCCCACGTCCCCGGGACTAGATTGGCCCGCCACCGTCATGTCCGACGACTATAGGGACGTCCCCACGACCACGGGCCAAAGTAGCCCAACCGCCGACATGTCCGACGACTATAGGGTCGTCCCCACGACCCCAGGAGTAGATTGCCCCGCTACCGTCATGTCCGACGACTATAGGGTCGTCCCCACGACCCCGGGACAAGGTTCGCCAGCCGCCGACATGTCCGAAGACTATAAGGTCGTTCCCACGACCCCCGGACTAGGTTGGCCCGCCGCCGACTTGTCCGACGACTATAGGGTCGTCCCCACGACCCCGGGACTAGATTGACCCGCCACCGTCATGTCCGACGACTATAGTGTCGTCTCCACGACCCCGGGACTAGGTTGGCCCGCCGCCGACATGTCCGACGACTATAGGGTCGTCCCCACGACCCCGGGGCTAGATTGGCCCGCCACCGTCATGTCCGACGACTATAGGGACGTCCCCACGACCACGGGCCAAAGTTGCCCAACCGCCGACATGTCCGACGACTATAGGGTCTTCCCCACGACCCCGGGACTAGATTGCCCCGCCACCTTCATGTCCGACGACTATAGTGTCGTCCCCACGACCCAGGGAAAAGGTTGGCGCGCCGCCGATATGTCCTACGACTATAGGGTCGTCCCCACGACCCCGGGACTAGATTGGCCCGCCACCATCATGTCCGACGACTATAGGGTCGTTCCCACGGCCCCGAGACTAGATTGGCCCACGACCGTCATGTCCGACGAATATAGGGTCGTCCCCACGACCCCAGGACTAGATTGCCCCGCCACCGTCTTGTCCGACGACTATAGGGTCGTCCCCACGACCCCGGGCCTACGTTGTCCCGCCGCCGACATGTCCGACGACTGTAGGGTCGTCCCCACGACCCCGGGACTAGGTTGGCCCGCCACCGTCATGTCCGACGACTATAGGGTCGTCCCCACGACCCCGGGACTAGGTTGGCCCGCCACCGTCATGTCCGACGACTATAGGGTCGTCCCCACGACCCCGGGACTAGGTTGGCCCGCCACCATCATGTCCGACGACTATAGGGTCGTCCCCACGACCCCGGGACTATGTTGGCCCGCCGCCGACTTGTCCAACGACTATAGGGTCGTCCCCACGACCTCGGGACTAGTATGGCCCGCCGCCGACTTGTCCGACGACTATAGGGTCGTCCCCACGTCCCCGGGATTAGATTGGGCCGCCACCGTCATGTCCGACGACTATAGGGTCGTCCCCACGACCCCGGGACTAGGTTGGCCCGCCACCATCATGTCCGACGACTATAGGGTCGTCCCCACGACCCCGGGACTATGTTGGCCCGCCGCCGACTTGTCCGACGACTATAGGGTCGTCCCCACGACCCCAGGACTAGATGACCCCGCCACCGTCATGTCCGACGACTATAGTGTCGTCCCCACGACCCCGGGACTAGTATGGCCCGCCGCCGACTTGTCCGACGACTATAGGGTCGTCCCCACGACCCCGGGCCTACGTTGGCCCGCCGCCGACATGTCCGACGACAATAGGGTCGTCCCCACGACCCCGGGCCTACGTTGTCCCGCCGCCGACATGTCCGACGACTGTAGGGTCGTCCCCACGACCCCGGGACTAGGGTGGCCCGCCACCGTCATGTCCGACGACTATAGGGTCGTCCCCACGACCCCGGGACTAGGTTGCCCCGCCACCGTCATGTCCGACGACTATAGTGTCGTCCCCACGACCCAGGGAAAAGGTTGGCGCGCCGCCGACATGTCCGACGACTATAGGGTCGTCCCCACGACCCCAGGACTAGATTGCCCCGCCACCGTCATGTCCGACGACAATAGGGTCGTCCCCACGACCCCGGGCCTACGTTGTCCCGCCGCCGACATGTCCGACGACTGTAGGGTCGTCCCCACGACCCCGGGACTAGGTTGGCCCGCCACCGTCATGTCCGACGACTATAGGGTCGTCCCCACGACCCCGGGACTAGGTTGCCCCGCCACCGTCATGTCCGACGACTATAGTGTCGTCCCCACGACCCAGGGAAAAGGTTGGCGCGCCGCCGATATGTCCGACGACTATAGGATCGTCCCCACCACTACGGGCCAAAGTTGGCCAGCTGCCGACTTGTCCGACGACCATAGGGTCGTCCCCACGACCACGGGCCAAAGTTGGCCAGCCGCCGACATGTCCGACGACTATAGGGTCGTCCCCACGACCCCGGGACTAGGTTGGCCCGCCGCCGACTTGTCCGACGACTATAGGGTCGTCCCCACGACCCCGGGACTAGGTTGGCCCGCCACCATCATGTCCGACGACTATAGGGTCGTCCCCACGACCCCGGGACTAGGTTGGCCCGCCGCCGACTTGTCCAACGACTATAGGGTCGTCCCCACGACCCCGGGACTAGTATGGCCCGCCGCCGACTTGTCCGACGACTATAGGGTCGTCCCCACGACCCCGGGCCTACGTTGGCCCGCCGCCGACATGTCCGACGACTATAGGGTCGTCCCCACGTCCCCGGGATTAGATTGGGCCGCCACCGTCATGTCCGACGACTATAGGTTCGTCCCCACGACCCCGGTCTAGATTGGCCCGCCACCATCATATCCGACAACTATAGCGTCGTCCCCACGACCCCGGGACTAGGTTGGCCCGCCGCCGACTTTTCCGACGACTATAGGGTCGTCCCTACGACCCTGGGCCTACGTTGGCCCGCCGCCAACATGTCCGACGACTATAGGGTCGTGCCTACCACCCCAGGACTAGGTTGGCCCGCCACCATCATGACCGACGACTATAGGGTCGTCCCCACGACCCCGGGACTAGATTGGCCCGCCACCATCATGTCCGACGACTATAAGGTAGTCCCCACGACCCCGGGACTAGGTTGGCCCGCCGCCAACATGTCCGACGACTATAGGGTCGTCCCCACGACCCCGGTCTAGATTGGCCCGCCACCATCATATCCGACAACTATAGCGTCGTCCCCACGACCCCGGGACTAGGTTGGCCCGCCGCCGACTTTTCCGACGACTATAGGGTCGTCCCTACGACCCTGGGCCTACGTTGGCCCGCCGCCGACATGTCCGACGACTATAGGGTCGTGCCTACCACCCCGGGACTAGGTTGGCCCGCCACCATCATGACCGACGACTATAGGGTCGTCCTCACGACCCCGGGACTAGATTGGCCCGCCACCATCATGTCCGACGACTATAGGGTAGTCCCCACGACCCCGGGACTAGGTTGGCCCGCCGCCAACATGTCCGACGACTATAGGGTCGTCCCCACGACCACGGGACTAGGTTGGCCAGCCGTCGACATGTCCGACGACTATAGGGTCGTCCCCACGACCACGGGACTAGGTTGGCCCGCCACCGTCATGTCCGACGACTATAGGGTCGTCCCCACGACCACGGACCACAGTTGCCCAGCCGCCGGCATGTCCGACGACTATAGGGTCGTCCCCACGACCGCAGGACTAGGTTGGCCCGCCGCCGACTTGTCCGACGACTATAGGGTCGTCCTCACGACCCCGGGACTAGATTGGCCCGCCACCGTCATGTCCGACGCCTATGGGGTCGTCCCCACGACCCCCGGACTAGATTGCCCCGACACCGTCATGTCCGACGACTATAGGGCCGTCCCCACGACCCCGGGACTAGGTTGGCCCGCCGCCAAAATGTCCGACGACTATAGGGTCGTCCCCACGACCCCGGGACTAGGTTGGCCCGCCTTCGACTTGTCCGACGACTATAGGGTCGTCCCCACGACCCCGGGACTAGTTAGGCCCGCCGCCGACTTGTCCGACGACTATAGGGTCGTCCCCACGAACACGGACCAAAGTTGTCCAGCCGCCGACATGTCCGACGACTATAGGGTCGTCCCCACGGGCCTGGGACTAGATTGGCCCGCCACCGTCATGTCCGACGTCTGTAGGATCGTCCCCACGACTACGGGCCAAATTTGGCCAGCCGCCGACATGTCCGACGACTATAGGGTCGTCCCCACGATCCCGGGACTAGGCTGGCCAGCTGCCGACATGTCCGACGACAATAGGGTCGTCCCCACGACCCCGGGACTAGGTTGGCCCGCCGCCGACTTGTCCGACGACTATAGGGTCGTCCCCACGATCCCGGGACTAGATTGGCCCGCCACCGCCATGTCCGACGACTATAGGGTCGTCCCCACGACAACGGGCCATAGTTGGCCAGCCGCCGACATGTCCGACGACTATACGGTCGTTCCCACGACCACGGGACTAGGTTGGCCCGCCGCCGACTTGTGCGAAGACTATAGGGTCGTCCCCACGACAACGGGCCATAGTTGGCCAGCCGCCGACATGTCCGACGAATATAGGGTCGTCCCCACGACCCCGGGACTAGGTTGGCCCGCCGCCGACATGTCCGACGACTATAGGGTCGTCCCCACGACCCCGGGACTAGGTTGGCCCGCCGCCGACTTGTCCGACGACTATAGGGTCGTCCCCACGACCCCGGGACTAGATTGGCCCGCCACCGCCATGTCCGACGACTATAGGGTCGTCCCCACGACAACGGGCCATAGTTGGCCAGCCGCCGACATGTCCGACGACTATACGGTCGTTCCCACGACCACGGGACTAGGTTGGCCCGCCGCCGACTTGTGCGAAGACTATAGTGTCGCCCCCACGATCCCGGGACTAGGTTGGCCAGCCGCCGACATGTCCGACGTCTATAGGGTCGTCCCCACGACCCCGGACTAGATTGGCCCGCCACCATCATATCCGACAACTATAGGGTCGTCCCCACGACCCCGGGACTAGGTTGGCCCGCCGCCGACTTTTCCGACGACTATAGGGTCGTCCCTACGACCCTGGGCCTACGTTGGCCCGCCGCCGACATGTCCGACGACTATACGGTCGTCCCCACGGCCCCGGGACTAGATTGGCCCGCCGCCGACTTGTCCGACGACTATAGGAACGTCACCACGACTACGGGCCAAAGTTGGCCAGCCGTCGACATGTCCGACGACCATGGTCGTGCCCACGAACCCGGGACTAGATTGGCCCGCCACCGTCATGTCCGACGACTATAGGGTCGTCCCCACGACCCCGGGGATAGATTGGCCCGCCACCGCCATGTCCGACGACTATAGGGTCGTCCCCACGACCACGGGCCAAAGTTGGCCAGCCGCCGACATGTCCGACGACTATACGGTCGTCCCCACGGCCCCAGGACTAGATTGGCCCGCCACCATCACGTCCGACGACTATAGGGTCGTCCCCACGACCCCGGGACTAGGTTGGCCAGCCGTCGACATGTCCGACGACCATGGTCGTCCCCACGACCCCGGGACTAGGTTGGCCAACCGCCGACATGTCCGACGACTATAGGGTCGTCCCCACGACCCCGGGACTAGGTTGGCCCGCCACCATCATGTCCGACGACTATAGGGTCGTCCCCACGACCCCGGGACTAGGTTGGCCCGCGGCCGACTTGTCCGACGACAATAGGGTCGTCCGCACGACCCCAGGAGTAGATTGCCCCGCCACCGTCATGTCCGACGACTATAGGGTCGTCCCCACGACCCCGGGACTAGGTTGGCCCGCCGCCGACTTGTCCGACAACTATAGGGTCGTCCCTTCCACCCCGGAACTAGGTTGGCCAGCCGCCGACATGTCCGACGACTATTGGGTCGTCCCCACGACCCCGGGACTAGATTGGCCCGCCACCGTCATGTCCGACAACTATAGGGTCGTCCCTTCCACCCCGGAACTAGGTTGCCCAACCGCCGACATGTCCGACGACTATAGGGTCTTCCCCACGACCCCGGGAGTAGATTGGCACGCCACCGTCATGTCCGACGACTATAGGGTCGTCCCCACGACCCCGGGACTAGGTTGGCCCGCCGCCGACTTGTCCGACGACTATACAGGGTGTCCCAAAAATGCTGCGGTTCCTTAAAGGGGGTGATTCGGGGGGTTATTGCAAACAACTTTTTCCTTTGCGAAAATGCCCTCCGAGGTTTCGTTAACGAGATATTAATAAAAAGCACCGACCAATCAGAGCGCGAGCCTTCCGCTGGAGGTCCCGCGCTAGCGTGGCCGCGCGCCGGGCCGCGCTGCGACTACGAACAAGCAAGGCGGCATGCATCGAAGGAAATTGCGTAGAATGGCAAATGAAAAAGACGTAACAAAAAAATCCAACCTTTTGCCATGCTTTGTTTGCCATTTAAAGTGAATAATGAATAAAGGATAAATGGATGAAAATCACGTTTAACGTAAAAAGACGAATACACCTTTTTTTTTAGAAGATTCGAAAATAATAATTATTTGAAGTGGGAGGATAAGGAATACGTAAAATTCCTTGTGTTAATAACATATCCACGAAAAGGTAATGTAACAGGAAATTAACGAAAAGTGATCGTAGTTCGTTATTGTGATAAAAATCCGTAACTCAATAACGGCCAGCACTGTTGCTGATAACGAATAAGTCTGTTTAAAAAGCCCGAATAAATATTTTCGTACGAGAATTTTGAGAATTATCGCCGGAAATAAGCCATAGCTTGCGTTAAATTTAAAAATGAATGATCACCATTAAAGGAACTAAAACTCACCCTTGTAGAAAATTCACCTGCAACTTGAAAACTTGTGTCACTGGGTCACTGAACCGATCCTGGTCATCGATGGACGAGCCCAGTGCACAGCTGATCCCAGGTATACGACACTACCCAAAGTTAAGGGTCGCAATGTCAGGTGCGTTCAGGTCAACGTACCGAATATTCACTTCACTGCACGGCTACTAACACTGATCACTTAATTTACTTTTCATGGAACGTGTTGTTGCTACGTTATAAAAATTGGTGGAAATGAATTTTTACTTGGCGTTCGGAGGCGTGGGTAATTCCCGCGCAAATTCTCACGCTGCAGCACTTGCGTCCTCGTTGTTCGGGGGGTACACACAGAAAATCGCGTAATACTCTCGAGCAGAGAACATTTGTCTGCGACGCGATTGCTGACTGCTGACTGACAAGATTTTTTCCAAGCGACTTTTTCTATCCCCAAATAGTTTCTCTCGTTCCATTATGAGTTGACTCCCACCAGGCCAAGAGGCTTCAGGTAAAAAGAAGCCAGCACATTTTCGGAACACACGTGTTTTGCAGAAGTGCAACGAAAACTTTCACAAAAGCCCGCGCTCCGTCCTTCTACTGCCATTGTACCCATTGCTTCGAGATAGAAAACAGACACCACGTGTATCGGTTCGAAAGGGTCCGAAGGGAAGAGACGCAGAAAGTCTTCGAGTTGCTATAAAGAAGAAAATGCATACCATTCCTGTTTCCCCTTTCTGACACCCTGAGTTCGCGTCTGCTACGAGGCGGAACCAAGTAAGTCATAAATTATCCGAAACTGTAGGAAACCGTTCTCTACCGCCGACTTGCGGGACAATACGGTCATAAACCGCGACCCTGGCGAAATGCTCTGGCTGATCAGCCTGATTAATTTTGGAGAACTAGAAATTACAGAGTATTATCCAGCATCAATACGTCTCGCGGAGAGACACAGGAAAAGAAGGGATAGTGCGCTGACTGCGCGTAGTCCCTCCTGCTTCGTCCTACCCTCAAATTAAAGACGGATCCCTTATCTCTCGAGTATAAACAAGTGCTCGAATTTCAAAACACAAGCACGCGTCGACGTATTCGGTGCGAGAGACTGTGGGCTTGAGGTCCGATTGGCCCCAAACTAACCAATCTGCCCTGCATCCCTCCCAAATGGCCACTGTCCTGAAGAGGCCCTCTTCACAGCAATATCTCCTCCCCAAGGCCCACCTTCTCTCGCACGGAATACGTCGACGCATGCTTTTGTTTTGAAATTCGAGCGCGTGTTTAGACACGAGAGATAAGCAGGCCCGATTGGTTAGTTCAGGACCAATCTCCTCCCCAAGGCCCACCTTCTCTCGAACGGAATACGTCGACGCATGCTTTTGTTTTGAAATTCGAGCGCGTGTTTAGACACGAGAGATAAGTAGGCCCAAATGGTTAGTTCAGGACCAATCGAACTTCAAGCCCGCCTTCTCTCGCACGGAACACGTCAACGCGTATTGTCCCTGAATTTATACTCGAGAGATAAGGGATCCGTCTTTAATTTGAGGGTAGGACGAAGCAGGCGGGACTACGCGCAGTCAGCGCACTATCCCTTCTTTTCCTGTGTCTCTCCGCGAGACGTATTGATGCTGGATAATACTCTGTAATTTCTAGTTCTCCAAAATTAATCAGGCTGATCAGCCAGAGCATTTCGCCAGGGTCGCGGTTTATGACCGTATTGTCCCGCAAGTCGGCGGTAGAGAACGGTTTCCCACAGTTTCGGATAATTTATGACTTACTTGGTTCCGCCTCGTAGCAGACGCGAACTCAGGGTGTCAGATGTTGGATTGTTGGTAACAATTATGTTCCTAAGAACAAAAATGAATTTGGTTACGTGTGAGAACCACTGTCTAAAGCAGTAAACCAGAGGCTAGCGGACCCATGGGTCTGCCGAGTTTTGCTTACACCTAACTGTCAGGGTAAGAGACACAACGCAGGCCTGTCCCTTTGTATAAGTGGCCAACGGATTTTTCAAATAGCCTAAAGGCAAAGTTGCGCTTTCTCTTCACTTCGAGTCTAGCTTTCCGTCAGACACGACGTCCTTCCAAGCTTTGTTAATAAAGCTAAATTCTTATAAGTATATCTATTTGATTACTGTTTATTTCATAACCCATTTCCAATAGGTTATGGGCCCAGTAAACGTTTTTATTAACTGTGTGTTTTAAAACTATAAGGTGTGTGACAATTGATATAGTTATTAGAAAATTATAGTGTGTTAGTGTTTATAAAAAAAAAAAACTGTGAGTAATATACAAAGGACAGGACAATGGAAAATCTCAGAGTGAAAAGAAACATTAAACCTTTTGACGGTGAACGGTATAGTGTCTGGAAACTAAGAGTGCGTGGTTTGATGAGTGAACTTGATGTAATACAAGTGATCGACGTAGAAGTTCCAGAAATATTAACCGTTGAATGGATTAAAGCGGAGAGGATTGCGAAAAACACAATAGTTGAGTATTTATCGGATTCTTTTCTCGGGTTTGCGAGTACTGGTAGCACGGCAAAAGAAATTTTCGAAAATCTTGATGCTATTTATCAGAGAAAGAGTTTAGCTACTCAACTAGCTATAAGAAAACAGCTATTGACTCTAAAATTGCAAGGTGATACGCCTCTTGTGCGTCATTTTACGATATTTGAAGATCTCATCACCGAATTATCTGCGGCGGGATCGAAATTGGAAGAGACAGACAAAGTGGCACATTTACTATTAACTCTTCCAAATTTATATGACGGAGTAATAACGGCAATTGAAACATTATCAGAGGATAATTTGACGCTTGCTTTTGTCAAAACAAGACTTCTAGATCATGAAGTGAAACTGCGCGAAGAAATTGGTGACACGAGTTCCAAGGTACTTCAAGCAAATACAATGCAAAGTATTTATAAAGGAGTCAACGTAGGACAGAAAACATCCAGGAGTAACCACGGAAAATGGAAGAAGAAGAAGCAATTTCGAAATAATAATAGCCAACAAACAGTGAAATGCCATCAGTGTGGTAGAAGTGGCCACAAAATAAGAGATTGCTATTATTATAAGAAAAATTACAAGTATAATGAGGAGAGAAAGAGAACTGTGCAAACAGTGCAATTGACAGAACAGCCACATAATAATTCTTCGGGATTTGCATTTATGGCTGGCGGCCATCAACTGGCAGCTGAAGAAACTGTGATTTTTCTTCTGGATTCGGGAGCCTCTGATCATCTGGTTAATCAGGAAAGTTTGTTTTCCTCCTTTACAACCTTACAACCGCCGCTTAACATTTCTGTGGCGAAGAGTGGTGCCTACATCACGGCGACGAAGAGGGGGACAATTCATGTTACCAGCAATAAAGGAATTAAAGGTGTCCTGGAAAATGTGCTGTACTGCCCCGAGGTCCCATACAATTTGCTGTCGGTGCGGAAAATGCAAGACGCTGGTTTTGGTATCGTATTCAACAGTGAGGGGGTACATATTTCGAAAGATGGTAACGTCATAATGTATGGTAAGCCATTAAATAATTTAACAGCCGTTGACTTTAATGTAAATATAAAAAGGGTAGGTAACAACTCGCAGGTAAATAGTATGGTGAGTTGCAATTATGAATTATGGCATAAACGGTTGGGTCACATGGGAAGATCAAAATTTTTAGAATTAAAAAATAACCAAATGGTCGAAGACATGCAATGTATTGAAAAGGTAATACCGGATAATAACCTATGTGAAGCTTGCATAAATGGTAAGCAAGCACGGTTACCATTTGAAAGGGTTAAAGATAAAAGTCACATTAGTCGACCATTATTCATTATTCCTTCGGACGTTTGTGGTCCTATCACTCCACCTACTATAAACAATAAAAATTATTTTGTTTTGTTCGTTGATGAATTCACTCACTATTGTGTTACATATTTGATTACATATAAGTCAGATGTATTTAATGTATTTAAAGATTATGTTGCAAAAAGTGAGGCTCACTTCAATTTAAAAATTGTTAACTTGTACTGTGATAATGGAGGAGAGTATTTATCAAAAGATATGAAAGACTTTTGTGTACAAAAAGGTATCAGTTACCATTTAACAGTTCCACGAACCCCACAATTAAACGGTGTTTCGGAACGCATGGTTAGAACTATAACTGAGAAGGGACGCACAATAGTAAGTTGTGCTAGTCTAGATAAGGTGTTTTGGGGGGAAGCAGTGCTGACTGCAACGTATCTCATTAATTTAACCCCAACTAAGGCTTTAAAAGAGTCAAAAACACCATATGAATTGTGGCATACTAAAAAGCCCAAGTTGAGATATTTGAAAGTTTTCGGTTCAACGGTTTATATCCATAATAAAACTAGGAAAGGCAAATTCGATGAAAAAACGTCGAAAGGTATACTAGTTGGGTATGAACCAAATGGTTACAAAGTGTGGGATGTGGAAAAAGAGGGTTTCGTTGTAGTTAGAGACGTAATTGTGGATGAAACAAATTACTTAAAAACTCGACCGATACTGAGACTTGAAAAGGATGAGAACATCTATAATAAAACTGATACATCTGACATATGGTCAAAATCAGTAGAAATAGATGGAGAGTCTAGTAAATCTGATAGTGATAAATCAGATGTATCGGTGTCGAGGGTAAAAGTAAGTTCGGAAGTAAAATTAGGAAAAAGACCTAATAAATCTGTAATAGAAACAGATATGCAAAATATGCTTCCTTTTCTAATAATGATAAAAGTAAAGTACAAGAGAAGTCTGAGCTTAGGAGGAGTGAAAGGATAAAACAAAAGCATTCTATATCGTATGAAGAATGTGATTTGCAAAATGATCTGCTTATGTGTGCCAAATCGTTAGTGTGCAAAATTCCCAGTTCATTTGAGGAAATTAAAACTTTAGATGATAAAATTCAATGGGAACAAGCCATCGATAGTGAGATTAATTCTCTTTTGATGAATAAGACATGGACATTAGTAGAAAAACCGGTAAATACAAATGTTGTAGATTGTAAGTGGGTATTTAATATTAAGAATGATGAGTTTGGAAACCTGTGACGTCCCACTATTTTTCGCGCGGTATTTTAACACCATTTCCTCACAAATCCATTCACAATCCACCAAAAACCTTAAATCTCGAGTCATACCCTACTCCCTCACCCAACCGATCGTTTGGACGATACACCTTAGTGGTCCCTATCTCTAAACGGTCAATCCAGATTCCTAATCGCCGATCACCTTGATGTTGTACCTTAGCGGTCCCCAACACAAGATGACCTATACAAAACGCCACCTCGATGATGTATCTTAGAGATCCCCATCGCGAGATGATCGTTACACAACTCCTTCGCCTATTCGCCATATGAGGCATGACCACTCCCTTCCAAATCTACGTTAAACAAATCCCTCATCCTTAAAACCCTCTTCAAAATCGAGACTACGTCTCACGCCCTTACTATGACCACAAAAGTCAATACACCGTTTACCCCATTCCTATACGACCTCCTAAACTCCACCAAATGGGTTGAGTATTTCGCTTCAAAGCCCCATGCAAAAACCCTAGAAATGTTACTGCGACGCAAATGTACAAACGTGATCAACACGTGATTGTAATTACGACGCATTTGGCGTACGTGACATAAACACATCTATTAATAACCATACCGTTACAAAAACCCCCAAAATCTACTGCGTCTTGTTTCCGAAATCTGTCAAGGTCTTTACCGCGCGTACCCCCGCAGTACTCCTGGAAGATCATATAAATACAAAGGATCGAGAGCCCAAAGAGCTCTTTTGTCAACAGACAGTCGAATAGATAGGAGTATCGATAAAACAAGTGTTAAATAATTCAAATCAGTGCTTTACGGCAACTACTGTAAGTCATTATTATATACCATTATTATAGTGCATATCACCCCATACCATATTATTATTCGTCAACGCTTATAGCTTATTATTATTTACTTTCATTAATGCTTATTGCTTACTCATTATTATTTACTTTCATTAATGCTTATTGCTTACTCATTATTATATACTTTCACTAATGCTTATTGCTTACTTATTATTGTATTCTTCCATTAATGCTTATTATATCTATATCGCCATTTATATTCATAACTCATATTATAAATATTGCGCGTGTGAATACAAAATCTTCCCACGCATTGTTAAAACCACTCTAACAAGGCTAATAAACCGCTTTGTTATCAATCGTGTCTCGAATTATTGTGTGTACCCTCGAGTCATAAGGCTTCCCAACGAAACCAAGCTGCCGCAACAGCTGATTCGCGAGAGCTCTCTCAGTATTTACAAACACACTGCTGCATTATCCGTGCTATTCTTAGGAAAACTAAGTGTGGTTTCTTTTGTACAAATGCAACGGTAAATCCTATTATCAAACCAAAACAAAACAAGAGTGCTAACGGGTGTCCCTTCAGTACCAATTTGCTTTAAAACCTTCCCTGGTCGATTAGTGTGGCGGATGACAGATTCACGCCTGACCTTCCTTATAAATCCACAGTGTGACGGATGATAGATTCGCGCCTGGCTTTCCCTTAAACCCTTCAGAGTGCTGGATGACAGATTCACGCCTGATATTCCTTTCAAACCCTCAGTGTGACGGATGATAGATTCGCGCCTGACTTTCCCTCGAAACCCACAGTGTGCTGGATGACAGATTCACGCCTGGCTTTCCCTCAAAACCCACAGTGTGCTGGATGACAGATTCACGCCTGGCTTTCCCTCAAAACCCACAGTGTGCTGGATGATAGATTCGCGCCTGGCTTTCCCTTAAAACCTTCAGAGTGCTGGATGACAGATTCACGCCTGACCGTCCTTTCAAAACCTACAGTGTGCTGGATGACAGATTCACGCCTGACTTTCCCTTAAAACCTTCAGAGTGCTGGAAGACAGATTCACGCCTGATCCTCCTCTCGAACCCACAGTGTGACGGATGTTAGATTCGCGCCTGGCTTTCTCCTTCCCCATAGTCACCGTCCCCAAAAAACCTCACCCGGGACGTGACAAACCCATCGAGATATAAGGCACGACTTGTTGCTCGTGGTTTTAGTCAAAAGTATTTAGTCGATTACAATGAAACATTTGCACCTGTAGCAAGAATAGCAAGTTTCAGATTTGTAATAGCTTTTGCAAATCAGTTTGATTTAATGATACATCATATGGATGTAAAGACGGCATTTTTAAATGGTACATTAAAGGAGCAAATTTATATGAAAATTCCTGAAGGAGTCGTCAGTAAAAGTAATCAAGTTTGCAAATTAAATAAAGCTATATATGGTTTGAAACAGGCAGCAAGATGTTGGTTCGAAGTATTCGAAAAATGTCTTGTAGAAAAGGGTTTTCGAAGCTCTTCGGTTGATCGCTGTATTTATTTATTAGATAAGGGAAATATATCTGAAAATATATATGTCGTATTATATGTTGACGATCTTGTGATTGCTACTGCGAATAAGGTAACAATGGCAAATTTAAAAAGTTACTTGATGGATCAATTTTGCATGACAGATTTGGGTGATATTAGACTTTTCTTGGGTATAAAAGTTGAAAGAAGTCATGGCAAGATCACATTAGATCAGAGTGCATACATTAAAACAGTGTTGGAGAAATTCAATATGAATGACTGTAAACCTGTTAGTACACCTCTTCCCCACAGCCCCGGGCTAGATTGGCCCGCTACCGTCATGTCCGACGACTATAGGGTCGTCCCCACGACCCCGCGACTAGATTGGCCCGCCACCGTCATGTCCGACGACTATAGGGTCGTCCCCACGACCACGGGCCAAAGTTGGTCAGCCGCCGAAATGTCCGACGACTATAGGGTCGTCCCCACGACCCCAGGAGTAGATTGCCCCGCCACCGTCATGTCCGACGATTATAGGGTCGTCCCCACGACACCGGGACTAGGTTGGCCAGCCGCCGACATGTCCGACGACTATAGGGTCGTCCCCACAACCCCGGGGCTAGATTGGCCCGCTACCGTCATGTCCGCCGACTATAGGGGCGTCCCCACGACCCCGGGACTAGGTTGGCCAGCCGCCGACACGTTCGACGACTATGGGGTCGTCCCCACGAGCCCGGGACTAGATTGGCCCGCCACCGTCATGTCCGACGACTATAGGGTCGTCCCTACCACCCCGGAACTAGGTTGGCCAGCCGCCGACATGTCCAATGACTATAGGGTCGTCCCCACGACGCCGGGGCTAGATTGCCCCGCCACCGTCATGTCCGCCGACTATAGGGTCGTCCACACGACCACGAGCCAGTGTTGGTCAGGCGCCGACATGTCCGACGACTATTGGGTCGTCCCCACGACCCCGGGAGTAGATTGGCCAGCCGCCGACATGTCCGACGACTATAGGGTCGTTCCCACGACCCCCGGACTAGGTTGGCCCGCCGCCGACTTGTCCGACGACTATAGGGTCGTCCCCACGACCCCGGAACTAGGTTGGCCATCCGCCGACATGTCCGACGACTATAGGGTCGTCCCCACGACCCCGGGGCTAGATTGACCCGCCACCGTCATGTCCGATGACTATAGGGTCGTCCCCACGACCCCGGGACTAGGTTGGCCCGCCGCCGACTTGTCCGATAACTATACGGTCGTCCCTCCCACCCCGGAACTAGGTTGGCCCGCCGCCGACTTGTCCGACGACTATAGGGTCGTCCCTCCCACCCCGGAACTAGGTTGGCCAGCCGCCGACATGTCCGACGACTATAGGGTCGTCCCCACGACCCCGGGGCTAGATTGACCCGCCACCATCATGTCTGACGACTATAGGGTCGTCTCCACGACCCCGGGACTAGGTTGGCCCGCCGCCGACTTGTCCAACGACTATAGGGTCGTCCCCACGACCACGGGCCAAAGTTGCCCAGCCGCCGACATGTCCGCCGAATATAGGGTCGTTCCCACGACCACGGGCCAAAGTTGGTCAGCCGCCGACATGTCCGACGACTATAGGGTCGTCCCCACGACCCCGCGACTAGATTGGCCCGCCACTGTCATGTCCGACGAATATAGGGTCGTCCCCACGACCACGGGCTAAAGTTGGTCAGCCGCCGAAATGTCCGACGGCTATAGGGTCGTCCCCACGACCCCAGGAGTAGATTGCCCCGCCACCGTCATGTCCGACGATTATAGGGTCGTCCCCACGACCCCGGGACTAGGTTGGCCAGCCGCCGACATGTCCGACGACTATAGGGTCGTCCCCACAACCCCGGGGCTAGATTGGCCCGCTACCGTCATGTCCGACGACTATAGGGTCGTCCCCACGACCACGGGCCAAAGTTGGTCAGCCGCCGAAATGTCCGACGACTATAGGGTCGTCCCCACGACCCCAGGAGTAGATTGCCCCGCCACCGTCATGTCCGACGATTATAGGGTCGTCCCCACGACCCCGGGATTAGGTTGGCCAGCCGCCGACACGTTCGACGACTATGGGGTCGTCCCCACGAGCCCGGGACTAGATTGGCCCGCCACCGTCATGTCCGACGACTATAGGGTCGTCCCTCCCACCCCGGAACTAGGTTGGCCAGCCGCCGACATGTCCGACGACTATAGGGTCGTCCCCACGACGCCGGGGCTAGATTGCCCCGCCACCGTCATGTCCGCCGACTATAGGGTCGTCCACACGACCACGAGCCAGTGTTGGTCAGGCGCCGACATGTCCGACGACTATTGGGTCGTCCCCACGACCCCGGGAGTAGATTGGCCAGCCGCCGACATGTCCGACGATTATAGGGTCGTTCCCACGACCCCCGGACTAGGTTGGCCCGCCGCCGACTTGTCCGACGACTATAGGGTCGTCCCCACGACCCCGGGACTAGGTTGGCCCGCCGCCGACTTGTCCGACAACTATACGGTCGTCCCTCCCACCCCGGAACTAGGTTGGCCCGCCGCCGACTTGTCCGACGACTATAGGGTCGTCCCCACGACCCCGGAACTAGGTTGGCCATCCGCCGACATGACCGACGACTATAGGGTCGTCCCCACGACCCCGGGGCTTGATTGACCCGCCAGCGTCATGTCCGACGACTATAGGGTCGTCTCCACGACCCCGGGACTAGCTTGGCCCGCCGCCGACTTGTCCGACAACTATAGGGTCGTCCCTCCCACCCCGGAACTAGGTTGGCCAGCCGCC
The DNA here is from genome assembly GCA_946251845.1 of Andrena fulva. Lineage (NCBI taxonomy): Eukaryota > Metazoa > Arthropoda > Insecta > Hymenoptera > Andrenidae > Andrena > Andrena fulva. Next base: position 206,748 of record CAMITZ010000126.1, on the reverse strand, counting down.
GACATGTCCGACGACTATAGGGTCGTTCCCACGACCCCGGGGCTAGATTGACCCGCCACCATCATGTCCGACGACTATAGGGTCGTCTCCACGACCCCGGGACTAGGTTGGCCCGCCCCCGACTTGTCCGACGACTATAGGGTCGTCCCCACGACCACGGGCCAAAGTTGCCCAGCCGCCGACATGTCCGACGACTATAGGGTCGTCCCCACGACCCCGGGAATAGATTGGCCCGCCACCGTCATGTCCGACGACTATAGGGTCGTCCCCACGACCCCGGGAGTAGATTGGCCAGCCGCCGACATGTCCGACGACTATAGGGTCGTTCCCACGACCCCCGGACTAGGTTGGCCCGCCGCCGACTTGTCCGACGACTATAGGGTCGTCCCCACGACCCCGGAACTAGGTTGGCCATCCGCCGACATGTCCGACGACTATAGGGTCGTCCCCACGACCCCGGGGCTAGATTGACCCGCCACCGTCATGTCCGATGACTATAGGGTCGTCCCCACGACCCCGGGACTAGGTTGGCCCGCCGCCGACTTGTCCGATAACTATACGGTCGTCCCTCCCACCCCGGAACTAGGTTGGCCCGCCGCCGACTTGTCCGACGACTATAGGGTCGTCCCTCCCACCCCGGAACTAGGTTGGCCAGCCGCCGACATGTCCGACGACTATAGGGTCGTCCCCACGACCCCGGGGCTAGATTGACCCGCCACCATCATGTCTGACGACTATAGGGTCGTCTCCACGACCCCGGGACTAGGTTGGCCCGCCGCCGACTTGTCCAACGACTATAGGGTCGTCCCCACGACCACGGGCCAAAGTTGCCCAGCCGCCGACATGTCCGCCGAATATAGGGTCGTTCCCACGACCACGGGCCAAAGTTGGTCAGCCGCCGACATGTCCGACGACTATAGGGTCGTCCCCACGACCCCGCGACTAGATTGGCCCGCCACTGTCATGTCCGAAGAATATAGGGTCGTCCCCACGACCACGGGCTAAAGTTGGTCAGCCGCCGAAATGTCCGACGGCTATAGGGTCGTCCCCACGACCCCAGGAGTAGATTGCCCCGCCACCGTCATGTCCGACGATTATAGGGTCGTCCCCACGACCCCGGGACTAGGTTGGCCAGCCGCCGACATGTCCGACGACTATAGGGTCGTCCCCACAACCCCGGGGCTAGATTGGCCCGCTACCGTCATGTCCGACGACTATAGGGTCGTCCCCACGACCACGGGCCAAAGTTGGTCAGCCGCCGAAATGTCCGACGACTATAGGGTCGTCCCCACGACCCCAGGAGTAGATTGCCCCGCCACCGTCGTGTCCGACGATTATAGGGTCGTCCCCACGACCCCGGGATTAGGTTGGCCAGCCGCCGACACGTTCGACGACTATGGGGTCGTCCCCACGAGCCCGGGACTAGATTGGCCCGCCACCGTCATGTCCGACGACTATAGGGTCGTCCCTCCCACCCCGGAACTAGGTTGGCCAGCCGCCGACATGTCCGACGACTATAGGGTCGTCCCCACGACGCCGGGGCTAGATTGCCCCGCCACCGTCATGTCCGCCGACTATAGGGTCGTCCACACGACCACGAGCCAGTGTTGGTCAGGCGCCGACATGTCCGACGACTATTGGGTCGTCCCCACGACCCCGGGAGTAGATTGGCCAGCCGCCGACATGTCCGACGATTATAGGGTCGTTCCCACGACCCCCGGACTAGGTTGGCCCGCCGCCGACTTGTCCGACAACTATAGGGTCGTCCCTCCCACCCCGGAACTAGGTTGGCCAGCCGCCGACATGTCCGACGACTATAGGGTCGTTCCCACGACCCCGGGGCTAGATTGACCCGCCACCATCATGTCCGACGACTATAGGGTCGTCTCCACGACCCCGGGACTAGGTTGGCCCGCCCCCGACTTGTCCGACGACTATAGGGTCGTCCCCACGACCCCGGAACTAGGTTGGCCATCCGCCGACATGACCGACGACTATAGGGTCGTCCCCACGACCCCGGGGCTTGATTGACCCGCCAGCGTCATGTCCGACGACTATAGGGTCGTCTCCACGACCCCGGGACTAGCTTGGCCCGCCGCCGACTTGTCCGACAACTATAGGGTCGTCCCTCCCGCCCCGGAACTAGGTTGGCCAGCCGCCGACATGTCCGACGACTATAGGGTCGTTCCCACGACCCCGGGGCTAGATTGACCCGCCACCATCATGTCCGACGACTATAGGGTCGTCTCCACGACCCCGGGACTAGGTTGGCCCGCCCCCGACTTGTCCGACGACTATAGGGTCGTCCCCACGACCACGGGCCAAAGTTGCCCAGCCGCCGACATGTCCGACGACTATAGGGTCGTCCCCACGACCCCGGGAATAGATTGGCCCGCCACCGTCATGTCCGACGACTATAGGGTCGTCTCCACGACCCCGGGACTAGGTTGGCCAGCCGCCGACATGTCCAATGACTATAGGGTCGTCCCCACGACGCCGGGGCTAGATTGCCCCGCCACCGTCATGTCCGCCGACTATAGGGTCGTCCACACGACCACGAGCCAGTGTTGGTCAGGCGCCGACATGTCCGACGACTATTGGGTCGTCCCCACGACCCCGGGAGTAGATTGGCCAGCCGCCGACATGTCCGACGACTATAGGGTCGTTCCCACGACCCCCGGACTAGGTTGGCCCGCCGCCGACTTGTCCGACGACTATAGGGTCGTCCCCACGACCCCGGAACTAGGTTGGCCATCCGCCGACATGTCCGACGACTATATGGTCGTCCCCACGACCCCGGGGCTAGATTGACCCGCCGCCGACTTGTCCGACGACTATAGGGTCGTCCCCACGACCCCGGGACTAGGTTGGCCCGCCGCCGACTTGTCCGACAACTATACGGTCGTCCCTCCCACCCCGGAACTAGGTTGGCCCGCCGCCGACTTGTCCGACGACTATAGGGTCGTCCCCACGACCCCGGAACTAGGTTGGCCATCCGCCGACATGACCGACGACTATAGGGTCGTCCCCACGACCCCGGGGCTTGATTGACCCGCCAGCGTCATGTCCGACGACTATAGGGTCGTCTCCACGACCCCGGGACTAGCTTGGCCCGCCGCCGACTTGTCCGACAACTATAGGGTCGTCCCTCCCACCCCGGAACTAGGTTGGCCAGCCGCCGACATGTCCGACGACTATAGGGTCGTTCCCACGACCCCGGGGCTAGATTGACCCGCCACCATCATGTCCGACGACTATAGGGTCGTCTCCACGACCCCGGGACTAGGTTGGCCCGCCCCCGACTTGTCCGACGACTATAGGGTCGTCCCCACGACCACGGGCCAAAGTTGCCCAGCCGCCGACATGTCCGACGACTATAGGGTCGTCCCCACGACCCCGGGAATAGATTGGCCCGCCACCGTCATGTCCGACGACTATAGGGTCGTCTCCACGACCCCGGGACTAGGTTGGCCCGCCGCCGACTTGTCCGACGACTATAGGGTCGTCCCCACGACCACGGGCCAAAGTTGCCCAGCCGCCAACATGTCCGACGACTATAGGGTCGTCCCCACGACCCCGGGACTAGATTGGCTCGCCACCGTCATGTCCGAGGACTATAGGGTCGTCCCCACGACCACGGGCCAAAGTTGCCCAGCCGCCAACATGTCCGACGACTATAGGGTCGTCCCCACGACCCCGGGACTAGGTTGGCCCGCCGCCGACTTGTCCGACGACTATAGGGTCGTCCCCACGACCCCGGGACTAGGTTGGCCAGCCGCCGACATGTCCGCCGACTATAGGGTCTTCCCCACGACCCCGGGACTAGGTTGGCCCGCCGCCGACTTGTCCGACGACTATAGGGTCGTCCCCACGACCACGGGCCAAAGTTGCCCAGCCGCCGACACGTCCGACGAGTATAGGGTCGTCTCCACGACCCCGGGACTAGGTTGGACCGCCGCCGACTTGTCCGAAGACTATAGGGTCGTCCCCACGACCACGGGCCAAAGTTGCGCAGCCGCCGACTTGTCCGACGACTATAGGGTCGTCCCCACGACCCCGGGACTAGATTGGCCCGCCACCGTCATGTCCGACGACTATAGGGTCGTCCCCACGACCACGGGCCAAAGTTGGTCAGCCGCCGAAATGTCCGACGACTATAGGGTCGTCCCCACGACCCCAGGAGTAGATTGCCCCGCCACCGTCATGTCCGACGATTATAGGGTCGTCCCCACGACCCCGGGACTAGGTTGGCCAGCCGCCGACATGTCCGACGACTATAGGGTCGTCCCCACAACCCCGGGGCTAGATTGGCCCGCTACCGTCATGTCCGACGACTATAGGGTCGTCCCCACGACCACGGGCCAAAGTTGGTCAGCCGCCGAAATGTCCGACGACTATAGGGTCGTCCCCACGACCCCAGGAGTAGATTGCCCCGCCACCGTCATGTCCGACGACCCTATAGTCGTCGGACATGTCGGCGGCTGACCAACTTTGGCCCGTGGTCGTGGGGACGACCCTATAGTCGTCGGACATGACGGTGGCGGGCCAATCTAGCCCCGGGGTTGTGGGGACGACCCTATAGTCGTCGGACATGTCGGCGGCGGGCCAAACTACTCCCGGGGTCGTGGGTACGACCCTATAGTCGCCGGACATGTCGGCGGCTGGGCAACATTGGCCCGTGGTCGTGGGGACGACCCTATAGTCGTCGGACAAGTCGGCGGCGGGCCAACCTATTCCCGGGGTCGTGGTGACGACCCTATAGTTGTCGGAAATGACGGTGGCGGGTCAATCTAGTCCGGGGGTCGTGGGGACGACCCTATAGTCGCCGGACAAGTCGGCGGCGGGCCAACCTAGTCCCGGGGTCGTGGGGAAGACCCTATAGTCGGCGGACATGTCGGCGGCTGGCCAACCTAGTCCCGGGGTCGTGGGGACGACCCTATAGTCGTCGGACAAGTCGGCGGCGGGCCAACCTAGTCCCGGGGTCGTGGGGACGACCCTATAGTCGTCGGACATGTCGGCGGCTGACCAACTTTGGCCCGTGGTCGCGGGGACGACCCTATAGTCGTCGGACATGACGGTGGCGGGCCAATCTAGTCCCGGGGTCGTGGGGACGACTCTATAGTCGTCGGACATGTCGGCGGCTGGCCAACCTACTCCCGGGGTGGGAGGGACGACCCTATAGTCGGCGGACATGTCGGCGGCTGGCCAACCTAGTCCCGGGGTCGTGGGGACGACCCTATAGTCGTCGGACAAGTCGGCGGCGGGCCAACCTAGTCGCGGGATCGTGGGGACGACCCTATAGTCGTCGGACATGTCGGCGGCGGTCCAACTTATGCCCAGGGTCGTATGCACGAACCTATATTCGTCGGACAAGTCGGCGGCGGGCCAACATAGTCCCGGGGTTGTGGGGACGACCCTATAGTCGTCGGACAAGTCGGCGGCGGGCCAACCTAGTCCCGGGATCGTGGGGCGACCCTATAGTCGCCGGACATGTCGGTGGCGGGCCAATCTGGTCCCGGGGTCGTGGGGACGACCCTATAGTCGTCGGACATGACGGTGGCGGGCCAATCTAGTCCCGGGGTCGTTGGGACGACCCTATAGTCGTCGGACTAGTCGGCGGCGGGCCAACCTAGTCCCGGGGTCGTGGGGACGACTCTATAGTCGTCGGACAAGTCGGCGGCGGGTCATCCTAGTCCCTGGGTCGTGGGGACCACCCTATAGTCGTCGGACAATTCGGCGGCGGGCCAACCCAGTCCCGGGGTCGTGGGGACGACCCTATAGTCGTCGGACATGACAGTGGCGGGCCAATCTAGTCCCGGGGTCGTGGGTACGACCCTATACTCGTCGGACATGACGGTGGCGGGCCACTCTAGTCCCGGGGTCGTGGGGACGACCCCATAGTCGTCGAACATGTCGGCGGCTGGCCAATCTAGTCTCGGGGTCCTGGGGACAACCCTATAGTCGTCGGACAAGTCGGCGGCGGGCCAACCTAGTCCCGGGGTCGTGGGGACGACCCTATAGTCGTCGGACAATTCGGCGGCGGGCCAACCTAGTCCCGGGGTCGTGGGGACGACCCTATAGTCGTCGGACAAGTCGGCGGCGGGCCAACCTAGTCCCGGGGTCGTGGGGCGACCCTATAGTCGTCGGACATGAGGGTGGCGGGCCAACATAGTCCCGGGGTCGTGGGGACGACCCTATAGTCGTCGGACAAGTCGGCGGCTGGGCAACTTTGGCCCGTGGTCGTAGGGACGACCTTATAGTCGTCGGACAAGTCGGCGGCGGGCCAACCTAGTCCCGGGGTCGTGGAGACGACCCTATAGGCGTCGGACAACGGGGCGGCGGGCCAAACTATTCCCGGGGTCGTGGGTACGACCCTATAGTCGACGGACATGACGGTGGCGGGGCAATCTACTCCTGGGGTCGTGGGGACGACCCCATAGTCGTCGGACAAGTCGGCGGCGGGCCAACCATGTCCCGGGGTGGGAGGGACGACCCTATAGTCGTCGGACATATCGGCGGCTGGCCAACCTAGTCCCGTGGTGGGAGGGACGACACTATAGTCTTCGGACAAGTCGGCGGCGGGCCAACCTAGTCCCGGGGTCGTGGGTACGACCCTATAGTCGCCGGACATGCCGGCAGCTGGCCAACTTTGGACCGTGGTCGTGGGGACGACCCTATAGTCGTCGGACATGACGGTGGCGGGCCAATCTAGTCCAGGGGTCGTGGGGACGACCCTATAGTCGTCGGACATGTCGGCGGCTGGCCAACCTACTCCCGGGGTGGGAGGGACGACCCTATAGTCGTCGCACAAGTCGGCGGCGGGCCAAACGAGTCCCGGGGTCGTGGGGACGACCATATAGTCGTCGGACATGACGGTGGCGGGGCAATCTACTCCTGGGGTCGTGGGGACGACCCCATAGTCGTCGGACAAGTCGGCGGCGGGCCACCCATGTCCCGGGGTCGTGGGGACGACCCTATAGTCGTCAGACATGATGGTGGCGGGCCAACCTAGTCCCGGGGTCGTGGGGACGACCCTATAGGCGTCGGACATGACGGTGGCGGGCCAAACTAGCCCCGGGGTTGTGGGGACGACCCTATAGTCGTCGGACATGTCGGCGGCTGGCCAACTTTGGCCCGTGGTCGTGGGGACGTCCCTATAGTCGTCGGACAAGTCGGCGGCGGGCCAACCTAGTCCCGGGGTCGTGGAGATGACCCAATAGGCGTCGGACAAGTCGGCGGCGGGCCAACCTAGTCCCGGGGTCGTGGGGACGACCCTATAGTCGTCGGACATGACGGTGGCGGGGCAATCTACTCCTGGGGTCGTGGGGACGACCCCATAGTCGTCGGACATATCGGCGGCTGGCCAACCTAGTCCCGGGGTGGTAGGGACGACACTATAGTCTTCGGACAAGTCGGCGGCGGGCCAACCTAGTCCCGGGGTCGTGGGTACGACCCTATAGTCGCCGGACATGTCGGCGGCTGGGCAACTTTGGCCCGTGGTCGTAGGGACGACCCTATAGTCGTCGGACAAGTCGGCGGCGGGCCAACCTAGTCCCGGGGTCGTGGAGACGACCCTATAGGCGTCGGACAACGGGGCGGCGGGCCAAACTATTCCCGGGGTCGTGGGTACGACCCTATAGTCGCCGGACATGTCGGCAGCTGGCCAACTTTGGACCGTGGTCGTGGGGACGACCCTATAGTCGTCGGACATGACGGTGGCGGGCCAATCTAGTCCCGGGGTCGTGGGGACGACCCTATAGTCGTCGGACATGTCGGCGGCTGGCCAACTTTGGACCGTGGTCGTGGGGACGACCCTATAGGCGTCGCACAAGTCGGCGGCGGGCCAAACGAGTCCCGGGGTCGTGGGGACGACCATATAGTCGTCGGACATGACAGTGGCGGGGCAATCTACTCCTGGGGTCGTGGGGACGACCCCATAGTCGTCGGACAAGTCGGCGGCGGGCCACCCATGTCCCGGGGTCGTGGGGACGACCCTATAGTCGTCAGACATGATGGTGGCGGGCCAACCTAGTCCCGGGGTCGTGGGGACGACCCTATAGGCGTCGGACATGACGGTGGCGGGCCAATCTAGCCCCGGGGTTGTGGGGACGACCCTATAGTCGTCGGACATGTCGGCGGCTGGCCAACTTTGGCCCGTGGTCGTGGGGACGTCCCTATAGTCGTCGGACAAGTCGGCGGCGGGCCAACCTAGTCCCGGGGTCGTGGAGATGACCCAATAGGCGTCGGACAAGTCGGCGGCGGGCCAACCTAGTCCCGGGGTCGTGGGGACGACCCTATAGTCGTCGGACATGACGGTGGCGGGGCAATCTACTCCTGGGGTCGTGGGGACGACCCCATAGTCGTCAGACATGATGGTGGCGGGCCAACCTAGTCCCGGGGTCGTGGGGACGACCCTATAGTCGTCGGACATGTCGGCGGCTGGCCAACCTAGTCCCGGGGTCGTGGGGACGACCCTATAATCGTCGGACAAGTCGGCGGCGGGCCATCCTAGTCCCGGGGTCGTGGGGACGACCCCATAGTCGTCGGACATAACGATGGCGGGCCAATCTAGCCCCGGGGTCGTGGGGACGACCCTATAGACGTCGGACAAGTCGGCGGCGGGCCAACCTAGTCCCGGGGTCGTGGGGACGACCCTGTAGTCGTCGGACATGTCGGCGGCTGGCCAACCTAGTCCCGGGGTCTTGGGGACGACCCTATAATCGTCGAACAAGTCGGCGGCGGGCCATCCTAGTCCCGGGGTCGTGGGGACGACCCTATAGCCTTCGGACATAACGATGGCCGGCCAATCTAGCCCCGGGGTCGTGGGGACGACCCTATAGACGTCGGACAAGTCGGCGGCGGGCCAACCTAGTCCCGGGGTCGTGGGGACGACCCTATAGTCGTCGGACATGTCGGCGGCTGGCCAACCTAGTCCCGGGGTCTTGGGGACGACCCATTAATCGTCGGACAAGTCGGCGGCGGGCCAACCTAGTCCCAGGGTCGTGGAGACGACCCTATAGTCGTCGGACATGACGATGGCGGGGCAATCTAGTCCGGGGGTCGTGGGGACGATCCTGTAGTCGTCGGACATGACGGTGGTGGGCCAATCTATTCCCGGGGCCGTGGGGACGACCCTATAGTCGTCGGACATGTCGGCGGCGGTCCAACTTATGCCCAGGGTCGTATGCACGAACCTATATTCGTCGGACAAGTCGGCGGCGGGCCAACATAGTCCCGGGGTCGTGGGGACGACCCTATAGTCGTCGGACAAGTCGGCGGCGGGCCAACCTAGTCCCGGGATCGTGGGGCGACCCTATAGTCGCCGGACATGTCGGTGGCGGGCCAATTTAGTCCCGGGGTCGTGGGGACGACCCTATAGTCGTCGGACATGACGGTGGCGGGCCAATCTAGTCCCGGGGTCGTTGGAACGACCCTATAGTCGTCGGACTAGTCGGCGGCGGGCCAACCTAGTCCCTGGGTCGTGGGGCGACCCTATATTCGTCGGACATGACGGTGGCGGGCCAATCTAGTCCCGGGGTCGTGGGGACGAGCCTATAGTCGTCGGACATGTTGGCGGCTGACCAACTTTGGCCCGGGATTGTGGAGACGACCCCATAGTCGTCGGACAAGTCGACGGCTGGCCAACCTAGTCCCGGGGTCGTGGGGACGACCCTATAATCGTCGGACAAGTCGGCGGCGGGCCAACCTAGTCCCGGGGTCGTGGGGCGACCCTATAGTCGTCGGACATGTCGGTGGCGGGCCAATCTAGCCCCGGGGTCGTGGGGACGACCCTATAGTCGTCGGACAAGTCGGCGGCAGGCCAACATAATCCCGGGGTCGTGGGGACGACCCTATAGTCGTCGGACAAGTCGGCGGCGGGCCAACCTAGTCCCGGGGTCCTGGGGACGACCCTGTAGTCGTCGGACAAGTCGGCGGCGGGCCAACCTAGTCCCCGGGTCGTGGAGACGACCCTGCAGTCGTCGGACATGACGATGGTGGGCCAATCTAGTCCCGGGGTCGTGGGGACGACCCTATTGTCGTCGGACATGTCGGCGGCTGACCAACCTAGTCGCGGGATCGTGGGGACGACCCTATAGTCGTCGGACATGTCGGCGGCGGGCCAACGTATGCCCAGGGTCGTAGGCACGAACCTATATTCGTCGGACATGACGGTGGCGGGCCATTCTACTCACGGGGTCGTTGGGACGACCCTATAGTCGTCGGACTAGTCGGCGGCTGGCCAACCTAGTCCCGGGGTCGTGGGGACGACCCTATAGTCGTCGGACATGACGGTGGCGGGGCAATCTACTCCTGGGGTCGTGGGGACGACCCCATAGTCGTCGGACAAGTCGGCGGCGGGCCAACCATGTCCCGGGGTCGCGGGGACGACCCTATAGTCGTCAGACATGATGGTGGCGGGCCAACCTAGTCCCGGGGTCGTGGGGACGACCCTATAGTCGTCGGACATGTCGGCGGCTGGCCAACCTAGTCCCGGGGTCGTGGGGACGACCCTATAATCGTCGGACAAGTCGGCGGCGGGCCATCCTAGTCCCGGGGTCGTGGGGACGACCCCATAGTCGTCGGACATAACGATGGCGGGCCAATCTATCCCCGGGGTCGTGGGGACGACCCTATAGACGTCGGACAAGTCGGCGGCGGGCCAACCTAGTCCCGGGGTCGTGGGGACGACCCTATAGTCGTCGGACATGTCGGCGGCTGGCCAACCTAGTCCCGGGGTCTTGGGGACGACCCTATAATCGTCGGACAAGTCGGCGGCGGGCCATCCTAGTCCCGGGGTCGTGGGGACGACCCTATAATCGTCGGACAAGTCGGCGGCGGGCCATCCTAGTCCCGGGGTCGTGGGGACGACCCTATAGTCGTCGGACATGTCGGCGGCTGGCCAACCTAGTCCCGGGGTCTTGGGGACGACCCTATAATCGTCGAACAAGTCGGCGGCGGGCCATCCTAGTCCCGGGGTCGTGGGGACGACCCTATAGCCTTCGGACATAACGATGGCCGGCCAATCTAGCCCCGGGGTCGTGGGGACGACCCTATAGACGTCGGACAAGTCGGCGGCGGGCCAACCTAGTCCCGGGGTCGTGGGGACGACCCTATAGTCGTCGGACATGTCGGCGGCTGGCCAACCTAGTCCCGGGGTCTTGGGGACGACCCTATAATCGTCGGACAAGTCGGCGGCGGGCCATCCTAGTCCCGGGGTCGTGGGGACGACCCCATAGTCGTCGGACATAACGATGGCGGGCCAATCTAGCCCCGGGGTCGTGGGGACGACCCTATAGACGTCGGACAAGTCGGCGGCGGGCCAACCTAGTCCCGGGGTCGTGGGGACGACCCTATAGTCGTCGGACATGTCGGCGGCTGGCCAACCTAGTCCCGGGGTCTTGGGGACGACCCTATAATCGTCGAACAAGTCGGCGGCGGGCCATCCTAGTCCCGGGGTCTTGGGGACGACCCTATAATCGTCGGACAAGTCGGCGGCGGGCCAACCATGTCCCGGGGTCGTGGGGACGACCCTATAGTCGTCAGACATGATGGTGGTGGGCCAACCTAGTCCCGGGGTCGTGGGGACGACCCTATAGTCGTCGGACATGTCGGCGGCTGGCCAACCTAGTCCCGGGGTCGTGGGGACGACCCTATAATCGTCGGACAAGTCGGCGGCGGGCCATCCTAGTCCCGGGGTCGTGGGGACGACCCCATAGTCGTCGGACATAACGATGGCGGGCCAATCTAGCCCCGGGGTCGTGGGGACGACCCTATATACGTCGGACAAGTCGGCGGCGGGCCATCCTAGTCCCGGGGTCGTGGGGACGACCCCATAGTCGTCGGACATAACGATGGCGGGCCAATCTAGCCCCGGGGTCGTGGGGACGACCCTATAGACGTCGGACAAGTCGGCGGCGGGCCAACCTAGTCCCGGGGTCGTGGGGACGACCCTATAGTCGTCGGACATGTCGGCGGCGGGCCAAACGAGTCCTGGGGTCGTGGGGACGACCATATAGTCGTCGGACATGACGGTGGCGGGGCAATCTACTCCTGGGGTCGTGGGGACGACCCCATAGTCGTCGGACAAGTCGGCGGCGGGCCACCCATGTCCCGGGGTCGTGGGGACGACCCTATAGTCGTCAGACATGATGGTGGCGGGCCAACCTAGTCCCGGGGTCGTGGGGACGACCCTATAGGCGTCGGACATGACGGTGGCGGGCCAATCTAGCCCCGGGGTTGTGGGGACGACCCTATAGTCGTCGGACATGTCGGCGGCTGGCCAACTTTGGCCCGTGGTCGTGGGGACGTCCCTATAGTCGTCGGACAAGTCGGCGGCGGGCCAACCTAGTCCCGGGGTCGTGGAGATGACCCAATAGGCGTCGGACAAGTCGGCGGCGGGCCAACCTAGTCCCGGGGTCGTGGGGACGACCCTATAGTCGTCGGACATGACGGTGGCGGGGCAATCTACTCCTGGGGTCGTGGGGACGACCCCATAGTCGTCGGACAAGTCGGCGGCGGGCCAACCATGTCCCGGGGTCGTGGGGACGACCCTATAGTCGTCAGACATGATGGTGGTGGGCCAACCTAGTCCCGGGGTCGTGGGGACGACCCTATAGTCGTCGGACATGTCGGCGGCTGGCCAACCTAGTCCCGGGGCGTGGGGACGACCCTATAATCGTCGGACAAGTCGGCGGCGGGCCATCCTAGTCCCGGGGTCGTGGGGACGACCCCATAGTCGTCGGACATAACGATGGCGGGCCAATCTAGCCCCGGGGTCGTGGGGACGACCCTATAGACGTCGGACAAGTCGGCGGCGGGCCAACCTAGTCCCGGGGTCGTGGGGACGACCCTATAGTCGTCGGACATGTCGGCGGCTGGCCAACCTAGTCCCGGGGTCTTGGGGACGACCCTATAATCGTCGAACAAGTCGGCGGCGGGCCATCCTAGTCCCGGGGTCGTGGGGACGACCCTATAGCCTTCGGACATAACGATGGCCGGCCAATCTAGCCCCGGGGTCGTGGGGACGACCCTATAGACGTCGGACAAGTCGGCGGCGGGCCAACCTAGTCCCGGGGTCGTGGGGACGACCCTATAGTCGTCGGACATGTCGGCGGCTGGCCAACCTAGTCCCGGGGTCTTGGGGACGACCCTATAATCGTCGGACAAGTCGGCGGCGGGCCAACCTAGTCCCAGGGTCGTGGAGACGACCCTATAGTCGTCGGACATGACGATGGCGGGGCAATCTAGTCCGGGGTTCGTGGGGACGATCCTGTAGTCGTCGGACATGACGGTGGTGGGCCAATCTATTCCCGGGGCCGTGGGGACGACCCTATAGTCGTCGGACATGTCGGCGGCTGGCCAACCTAGTCCCGGGATCGTGGGGACGACCCTATAGTCGTCGGACAAGTCGGCGGCGGGTCATCCTAGTCCCTGGGTCGTGGGGACCACCCTATAGTCGTCGGACAATTCGGCGGCGGGCCAACCCAGTCCCGGGGTCGTGGGGACGACCCTATAGTCGTCGGACATGACAGTGGCGGGCCAATCTAGTCCCGGGGTCGTGGGTACGACCCTATACTCGTCGGACATGACGGTGGCGGGCCACTCTAGTCCCGGGGTCGTGGTGACGACCCCATAGTCGTCGAACATGTCGGCGGCTGGCCAATCTAGTCTCGGGGTCCTGGGGACAACCCTATAGTCGTCGGACAAGTCGGCGGCGGGCCAACCTAGTCCCGGGGTCGTGGGGACGACCCTATAGTCGTCGGACAAGTCGGCGGCGGGACAACATAGTCTCGGGGTCGTGGGGACGACCCTATAGTCGTCGGACAAGTCGGCGGCGGGCCAACCTAGTCCTGGGGTCGTGGGGCGACCCTATAGTCGTCGGACATGACGGTGGCGGGCCAACATAGTCCCGGGGTCGTGGGGACGACCCTATAGTCGTCGGACAAGTCGGCGGCGGGCCAACCTAGTCCCTGGGTCGTGGGGCGACCCTATATTCGTCGGATATGACGGTGGCGGGCCAATCTAGTCCCGGGGTCGTGGGGACGAGCCTATAGTCGTCGGACATGTTGGCGGCTGACCAACTTTGGCCCGGGGTCGTGGAGACGACCCTATAGTCGTCGGACACGTCGGCGGCTGGCCAACCTAGTCCCGGGGACGTGGGGACGACCCTATAATCGTCGGACAAGTCGGCGGCGGGCCATCCTAGTCCCGGGGTCGTGGGGACGACCCTATAGTCGTCGGACATGACGGTGGCGGGCCAATCTAGTCCCGGGGTCGTGGGGACGACCCTATAGTCGTCGGACATGTCGGCGGCTGGCCAACCCACTCCCGGGGTGGGAGGGACGACCCTATAGTCGTCGGACATATCGGCGGCTGGCCAACCTAGTCCCGGGGTGGTAGGGACGACACTATAGTCTTCGGACAAGTCGGCGGCGGGCCAACCTAGTCCCGGGGTCGTGGGTACGACCCTATAGTCGCCGGACATGTCGGCGGCTGGGCAACTTTGGCCCGTGGTCGTAGGGACGACCCTATAGTCGTCGGACAAGTCGGCGGCGGGCCAACCTAGTCCCGGGGTCGTGGAGACGACCCTATAGGCGTCGGACAACGGGGCGGCGGGCCAAACTATTCCCGGGGTCGTGGGTACGACCCTATAGTCGCCGGACATGTCGGCAGCTGGCCAACTTTGGACCGTGGTCGTGGGGACGACCCTATAGTTGTCGGACATGACGGTGGCGGGCCAATCTAGTCCCGGGGTCGTGGGGACGACCCTATAGTCGTCGGACATGTCGGCGGCTGGCCAACCTACTCACGGGGTGGGAGGGACGACCCTATAGTCGTCGCACAAGTCGGCGGCGGGCCAAACGAGTCCCGGGGTCGTGGGGACGACACTATAGTCGTCGGACATGTCGGCGGCTGGGCAACTTTGGCCCCTGGTCGTGGGGACGTCCCTATATTCGTCGGACAAGTCAGCGGCGGGCCAACCTAGTCCCGGGGTGGGAGGGACGACCCTATAGTCGTCGGACAACGGGGCGGCGGGCCAAACTATTCCCGGGGTCGTGGGTACGACCCTATAGTCGCCGGACATGTCGGCGGCTGGCCAACTTTGGCCCGTGGTCGTGGGGACGACCCTATAGTCGTCGGACATGACGGTGGCGGGCCAATCTAGTCCCGGGGTCGTGGGTACGACCCTATAGTCGCCGGACATGTCGGCGGCTGGGCAACTTTGGCCCGTGGTCGTAGGGACGACCTTATAGTCGTCGGACAAGTCGGCGGCGGGCCAACCTAGTCCCGGGGTCGTGGAGACGACCCTATAGGCGTCGGACAACGGGGCGGCGGGCCAAACTATTCCCGGGGTCGTGGGTACGACCCTATAGTCGCCGGACATGACGGTGGCCGGGCAATCTACTCCTGGGGTCGTGGGGGCGACCCCATAGTCGTCGGACAAGCCGGCGGCGGGCCAACCATGTCCCGGGGTCGTGGGGACGACCCTATAATCGTCGGACAAGTCGGCGGCGGGCCATCCTAGTCCCGGGGTCGTGGGGACGACCCCATAGTCGTCGGACATAACGATGGCGGGCCAATCTAGCCCCGGGGTCGTGGGGACGACCCTATAGACGTCGGACATGTCGGCGGCGGGCCAACCTAGTCCCGGGGTCGTGGGGACGACCCTATAGTCGTCGGACATGTCGGCGGCTGGCCAACCTAGTCCCGGGGTCGTGGGGACGACCCTATAATCGTCGGACAAGTCGGCGGCGGGCCATCCTAGTCCCGGGGTCGTGGGGACGACCCCATAGTCGTCGGACATAACGATGGCGGGCCAATCTAGCCCCGGGGTCGTGGGGACGACCCTATAGACGTCGGACATGTCGGCGGCGGGCCAACCTAGTCCCGGGGTCGTGGGGACGACCCTATAGTCGTCGGACATGTCGGCGGCTGGCCAACCTAGTCCCGGGGTCTTGGGGACGACCCTATAATCGTCGAACAAGTCGGCGGCGGGCCATCCTAGTCCCGGGGTCGTGGGGACGACCCTATAGCCTTCGGACATAACGATGGCCGGCCAATCTAGCCCCGGGGTCGTGGGGACGACCCTATAGACGTCGGACAAGTCGGCGGCGGGCCAACCTAGTCCCGGGGTCGTGGGGACGACCCTATAGTCGTCGGACATGTCGGCGGCTGGCCAACCTAGTCCCGGGGTCTTGGGGACGACCCTATAATCGTCGGACAAGTCGGCGGCGGGCCAACCTAGTCCCAGGGTCGTGGAGACGACCCTATAGTCGTCGGACATGACGATGGCGGGGCAATCTAGTCCGGGGGTCGTGGGGACGATCCTGTAGTCGTCGGACATGACGGTGGTGGGCCAATCTATTCCCGGGGCCGTGGGGACGACCCTATAGTCGTCGGACATGTCGGCGGCTGGCCAACCTAGTCCCGGGATCGTGGGGACGACCCTATAGTCGTCGGACAAGTCGGCGGCGGGTCATCCTAGTCCCTGGGTCGTGGGGACCACCCTATAGTCGTCGGACAATTCGGCGGCGGGCCAACCCAGTCCCGGGGTCGTGGGGACGACCCCATAGTCGTCGAACATGTCGGCGGCTGGCCAATCTAGTCTCGGGGTCCTGGGGACAACCCTATAGTCGTCGGACAAGTCGGCGGCGGGCCAACCTAGTCCCGGGGTCGTGGGGACGACCCTATAGTCGTTGGACATGTTGGCGGCTGGGCAACTTTGGCTCGTGGTCGTGGGGACGTCCCTATAGTCGCCGGACATGTCGGCGGCGGGCCAACCTAGTCCCGGGGTCGTGGAGACGACCCTATAGTCATCGGCATGTCGGTGGCTTGCCAACCTAGTCCCGGGGTGGTAGGGACGACCCTATAGTCGTCAGACAAGTCGGCGGCGGGCCAACCTAGTCCCGGGGTCGTGGGGACGACCCTATAGTCGTCGGACATGTCGGCGGCTGGCCAACTTTGGCCCGTGGTCGTGGGGACGACCCAATAATCGTCGGATATGATGGTGGCGGGCCAATCTAGTCCCGGGGTCGTGGGGCCGACCCTATAGTCGTCGGACAAGTCGGCGGCGGGCCAACCTAGTCCCGGTGTCGTGGGGACGACCCTATAGTCGTCGGACATGACGGTGGCGGGCCAATCTAGTCCCGGGGTCGTGGGGACGACCCTATAGTCGTCGGACATGACGGCGGCTGGGCAACTTTGGCCCGTGGTCGTGGGGACGTCCCTATAGTCGTCGGACAAGTCGGCGGCGGGCCAACCTAGTCCCGGGGTCGTGGGGACGACCCTATAGTCGTCGGACAAGTCGGCGGCGGGCCAACATAGTCCCGGGGTCGTGGGGACGACCCTATAGTCGTCGGACAAGTCGGCGGCGGGCTAATCTAGTCCCGGGGTCGTGGGGACGACCCTATTGCCGTCGGACATGTCGGCGGCTGACCAACCTAGTCGCGGGATCGTGGGGACGACCCTATAGTCGTCGGACATGTCGGCGGCGGGCCAACGTATGCCCAGGGTCGTAGGCACGAACCTATATTCGTCGGACATGACGGTGGCGGCCAATCTAGTCCCGGGGTCGTTGGGACGACCCTATAGTCGTCGGACTAGTCGGCGGCGGGCCAACCTAGTCCCGGGGTCGTGGGGACGACTCTGTAGTCGTCGGACAAGTCGGCGGCGGGCCAACCTAGTCCCGGGGTCGTGGGGACGACCCTGTAGTCGTCGGACAAGTCGGCGGCGGGCCAACCTAGTCCCGGGGTCGTGGGGTCGACCCTGTAGTCGTCGGACATGACGGTGGTGGGCCAATCTAGTCCCGGGGTCGTGGGGACGACCCTATTGTCGTCGGACATGTCGGCGACTGGCCAACCTAGTCGCGGGATCGTGGGGACGACCCTATAGTCGTCGGACATGTCGGCGGCGGTCCAACTTATGCCCAGGGTCGTATGCACGAACCTATATTCGTCGGACAAGTCGGCGGCGGGCCAACATAGTCCCGGGGTAGTGGGGACCATCCTATAGTCGTCGGACAATTCGGCGGCGGGCCAACCCAGTCCCGGGGTCGTGGGGACGACCCTATAGTCGTCGGACATGACACTGGCGGGCCAATCTAGTCCCGGGGTCGTGGGTACGACCCTATAATCGTCGGACATGACGGTGGCGGGCCACTCTAGTCCCGGGGTCGTGGGGACGACCCCATAGTCGTCGAACATGTCGGCGGCTGGCCAATCTAGTCTCGGGGTCCTGGGGACAACCCTATAGTCGTCGCACAAGTCGGCGGCGGGCCAACCTAGTCCCGGGGTCGTGGGGACGACCCTATAGTCGTCGGACAAGTCGGCGGCGGGCCAACATAGTCTCGGGGTCGTGGGGACGACCCTATAGTCGTCGGACAAGTCGGCGGCGGGCCAACCTAGTCCCGGGGTCGTGGGGACGACCCTATAGTCGTCGGACAAGTCGGCGGCGGGCCAACCTAGTCTCGGGGTCGTGGGGACGACCCTATAGTCGTCGGACAAGTCGGCGGCGGGCCACTCTAGTCCCGGGGTCGTGGGGACGACCCCATAGTCGTCGAACATGTCGGCGGCTGGCCAATCTAGCCCCGGGGTCGTGGGGTCGACCCTGTAGTCGTCGGACATGACGGTGGTGGGCCAATCTAGTCCCGGGGTCGTGGGGACGACCCTATTGTCGTCGGACATGTCGGCGGCTGGCCAACCTAGTCGCGGGATCGTGGGGACGACCCAATAGTCGTCGGACATGTCGGCGGCGGGCCAACGTATGCCCAGGGTCGTATGCACGAACCTATATTCGTCGGACAAGTCGGCGGTGGGCCAACATAGTACCGGGGTCGTGGGGACGACCCTATAGTCGTCGGACAAGTCGGCGGCGGGCCAACCTAGTCCCGGGATCGTGGGGCGACCCTATGGTCGCCGGACATGTCGGTGGCGGGCCAATCTAGTCCCGGGGTCGTGGGGACGATCCTGTAGTCGTCGGACATGACGGTGGCGGGCCAATCTAGTCGCGGGGTCGTGGGGACCACCCCATAGTCGTCGAACATGTCGGCGTCTGGCCAACCCAGTCCCGGGATCGTGGGGCGACCCTATAGTCGCCGGACATGTCGGTGGCGGGCCAACCTAGTCCCGGGTACGTGGGGCGACCCTATAGTCGCCGGACATGTCGGTGGCGGGCCAATCTATTCCCGGGGTCGTGGGGACGACCCTATAGTCGTCGGACATGACGGTGGCGGGCCAATCTAGTCGCGGGGTCGTGGGGACGACCCCATAGTCGTCGAACATGTCGGCGGCTGGCCAACCTAGTCCCGGGATCGTGGGGCGACCCTATACTCGCCGGACATGTCGGTGGCGGGCCAACCTAGTCCCGGGATCGTGGGGCGACCCTATAGTCGCCGGACAAGTCGGTGGCGGGCCAATCTAGTCCCGGGGTCGTGGGGACGACCCTATAGTCGTCGGACATGACGGTGGCGGGGCAATCTAGTCCGGGGGTCGTGGGGACGATCCTGTTGTCGTCGGACATGACGGTGGCGCGCCAATCTAGTCGCGGGGTCATGGGGACGACCCCATAGTCGTCGAAAATGTCGGCGGCTGGCCAACCTAGTCCCGGGATCGTGGGGCGACCCTATAATCGTCGGACATGATGGTGGCGGGCCAATCTAGTCCCGGGGTCGTGGGGACGACCCTATAGTCGTCGGACAAGTCGGCGGCGGGCCAACCTAGTCCCGGTGTCCTGGGGACGACCCTATAGTCGTCGGACATGACGGTGGCGGGCCAATCTAGTCCCGGGGTCGTGGGGACGACCCTATAGTCGTCGGACATGTCGGCGGCTGGCCAACTTTTGCCCGTGGTCGTGGGGACAACCCTATAGTCGTCGGACAACTCGGCAGCGGGCCAACCTAGTCCCGGGGTCGTGGAGACGACCCTATAGTCGTCGGACATGTCGGCGGCGGGCCAACCTAGTCCCGGGGTCGTAGAGACGACCCTATAGTCGTCGGACATGTCGGTGGCGGGCCAATCTAGTCCCGGGGTCGTGGGGCGACCCTATAGTCGTCGGACATGACGGTGGCGGGCCACTCTAGTCCCGGGGTCATGGGGACGACCCAATAGTCGTCGGACATGTCGGCGGCTGACCAACTTTAGCCTGTGGTCGTGTGGACAACCCTATAGACCTCCGACATGATGGTGGCGGGCCAATCTAGTCCCGGGGTCGTGGGGACGACCCTATAGTCGTCGGACATGTCGGCGGCGGGCCAACGTATGCCCAGGGTCGTAGGCACGAACCTATATTCGTCGGACATGACGGTGGCGGCCAATCTAGTCCCGGGGTCGTTGGGACGACCCTATAGTCGTCGGACTAGTCGGCGGCGGGCCAACCTAGTCCCGGGGTCGTGGGGACGACTCTGTAGTCGTCGGACAAGTCGGCGGCGGGCCAACCTAGTCCCGGGGTCGTGGAGACGACCCTATAGTCATCGGCATGTCGGTGGCTTGCCAACCTAGTCCCGGGGTGGTAGGGACGACCCTATAGTCGTCAGACAAGTTGGCGGCGGGCCAACCTAGTCCCGGGGTCGTGGGGACGACCCTATAGTCGTCGGACATGACGGTGGCGGGCCAATCTAGTCGCGGGGTCGTGGGGACGACCCCATAGTCGTCGAACATGTCGGCGGCTGGCCAACCTAGTCCCGGGATCGTGGGGCGACCCTATAGTCGCCGGACAAGACGGCGGCGGGCCAACATAGTCCCGGGGTCGTGGGGACGACCCTATAGTCGTCGCACAAGTCGGCGGCGGGCCAACCTAGTCCCGGGATCGTGGGGCGACCCTATAGTCGCCGGACATGACGGTAGCGGGCCACTCTAGTCCCGGGGTCATGGGGACGACCCAATAGTCGTCGGACATGTCGGCGGCTGACCAACTTTAGCCTGTGGTCGTGTGGACAACCCTATAGACCTCCGACATGATGGTGGCGGGCCAATCTAGTCCCGGGGTCGTGGGGACGACCCTATAGTCGTCGGACATGTCGGCGGCGGGCCAACGTATGCCCAGGGTCGTAGGCCCGAACATACATTCGTCGGACAAGTCGGCGGCGGGCCAACCTAGTCCCGGGTTCGTGGGGCGACCCTATAGTCGCCGGACATGTCGGCGGCTGGCCAATCTCGCCCCGCGGTCGTGGGGACGACCCTATTGCCGTCGGACATGTCGGCGGCTGACCAACCTAGTCGCGGGATCGTGGGGACGACCCTATAGTCGTCGGACATGTCGGCGGCGGGCCAACGTATGCCCAGGGTCGTAGGCACGAACCTATATTCGTCGGACATGACGGTGGCGGCCAATCTAGTCCCGGGGTCGTTGGGACGACCCTATAGTCGTCGGACATGACGGTGGCGGGCCAATCTAGTCCCGGGGTCGTGGGGACGACCCTATAGTCGTCGGACATGTCGGCGGCTGGCCAACTTTTGCCCGTGGTCGTGGGGACAACCCTATAGTCGTCGGACAACTCGGCAGCGGGCCAACCTAGTCCCGGGGTCGTGGAGACGACCCTATAGTCGTCGGACATGTCGGCGGCGGGCCAACCTAGTCCCGGGGTCGTAGAGACGACCCTATAGTCGTCGGACATGTCGGTGGCGGGCCAATCTAGTCCCGGGGTCGTGGGGCGACCCTATAGTCGTCGGACATGGCGGTGGCGGGTCACTCTAGTCCCGGGGTCATGGGGACGACCCAATAGTCGTCGGACATGTCGGCGGCTGACCAACTTTAGCCTGTGGTCGTGTGGACAACCCTATAGACCTCCGACATGATGGTGGCGGGCCAATCTAGTCCCGGGGTCGTGGGGACGACCCTATAGTCGTCGGACATGTCGGCGGCGGGCCAACGTATGCCCAGGGTCGTAGGCACGAACCTATATTCGTCGGACATGACGGTGGCGGCCAATCTAGTCCCGGGGTCGTTGGGACGACCCTATAGTCGTCGGACTAGTCGGCGGCGGGCCAACCTAGTCCCGGGGTCGTGGGGACGACTCTGTAGTCGTCGGACAAGTCGGCGGCGGGCCAACCTAGTCCCGGGGTCGTGGGGACGACCCTGTAGTCGTCGGACAAGTCGGCGGCGGGCCAACCTAGTCCCGGGGTCGTGGGGTCGACCCTGAAGTCGTCGGACATGACGGTGGTGGGCCAATCTAGTCCCGGGGTCGTGGGGACGACCCTATTGTCGTCGGACATGTCGGCGACTGGCCAACCTAGTCGCGGGATCGTGGGGACGACCCTATAGTCGTCGGACATGTCGGCGGCGGTCCAACTTATGCCCAGGGTCGTATGCACGAACCTATATTCGTCGGACAAGTCGGCGGCGGGCCAACATAGTCCCGGGGTCATGGGGACGACCCAATAGTCGTCGGACATGTCGGCGGCTGACCAACTTTAGCCTGTGGTCGTGTGGACAACCCTATAGACCTCCGACAGGATGGTGGCGGGCCAATCTAGTCCCGGGGTCGTGGGGACGACCCTATAGTCGTCGGACATGTCGGCGGCGGGCCAACGTATGCCCAGGGTCGTAGGCACGAACCTATATTCGTCGGACATGACGGTGGCGGCCAATCTAGTCCCGGGGTCGTTGGGACGAACCTATAGTCGTCGGACTAGTGGGCGGCGGGCCAACCTAGTCCCGGGGTCGTGGGGACGACTCTGTAGTCGTCGGACAAGTCGGCGGCGGGCCAACCTAGTCCCGGGGTCGTGGGGACGACCCTGTAGTCGTCGGACAAGTCGGCGGCGGGCCAACCTAGTCCCGGGGTCGTGGGGCGACCCTATAGTCGCCGGACATGTCGGTGGCGGGCCAATCTAGTCCCGGGGTCGTGGGGACGACCCTATAGTCGTCGGACATGACGGTGGCGGGGCAATCTAGTCCGGGGGTCGTGGGGACGATCCTGTAGTCGTCGGACATGACGGTGGCGGGCCAATCTAGTCGCGGGGTCATGGGGACGACCCCATAGTCGTCGAAAATGTCGGCGGCTGGCCAACCTAGTCCCGGGATCGTGGGGCGACCCTATAGTCGCCGGACAAGACGGCGGCGGGCCAACATAGTCCCGGGGTCGTGGGGACGACCCTATAGTCGTCGGACAAGTCGGCGGCGGGCCAACCTAGTCCCGGGATCGTGGGGCGACCCTATAGTCGCCGGACATGTCGGTGGCGGGCCAATCTAGCCCCGGGGTCGTGGGGACGACCCTATAGTCGTCGGACAAGTCGGCGGCGGGCCAACATAGTCCCGGGGTCGTGGGGACGACCCTATAGTCGTCGGACAAGTCGGCGGCGGGCCAACCTAGTCCCGGGTTCGTGGGGCGACCCTATAGTCGCCGGACATGTCGGCGGCTGGCCAATCTCGCCTCGCGGTCGTGGGGACGACCCTATAGGCGTCGGACAAGTCGGCGGCGGGCCAACCTAGTCGCGGGGTGTTGGGGACGACCCTATAATCGTCGGACATGATGGTGGCGGGCCAATCTAGTCCCGGGGTCGTGGGGACGACCCTATAGTCGTCGGACAAGTCGGCGGCGGGCCAACCTAGTCCCGGTGTCCTGGGGACGACCCTATAGTCGTCGGACATGACGGTGGCGGGCCAATCTAGTCCCGGGGTCGTGGGGACGACCCTATAGTCGTCGGACATGTCGGCGGCTGGCCAACTTTTGCCCGTGGTCGTGGGGACAACCCTATAGTCGTCGGACAACTCGGCAGCGGGCCAACCTAGTCCCGGGGTCGTGGAGACGACCCTATAGTCGTCGGACATGTCGGCGGCGGGCCAACCTAGTCCCGGGGTCGTAGAGACGACCCTATAGTCGTCGGACATGTCGGTGGCGGGCCAATCTAGTCCCGGAGTCGTGGGGCGACCCTATAGTCGTCGGACATGACGGTGGCGGGCCACTCTAGTCCCGGGGTCATGGGGACGACCCAATAGTCGTCGGACATGTCGGCGGCTGACCAACTTTAGCCTGTGGTCGTGTGGACAACCCTATAGACCTCCGACATGATGGTGGCGGGCCAATCTAGTCCCGGGGTCGTGGGCACGACCCTATAGTCGTCGGACATGTCGGCGGCGGGCCAACGTATGCCCAGGGTCGTAGGCACGAACCTATATTCGTCGGACATGACGGTGGCGGCCAATCTAGTCCCGGGGTCGTTGGGACGACCCTATAGTCGTCGGACTAGTCGGCGGCGGGCCAACCTAGTCCCGGGATCGTGGGGCGACCCTATAGTCGCCGGACATGTCGGTGGCGGGCCAATCTAGTCCCGGGGTCGTGGGGACGACCCTATAGTCGTCGGACAAGTCGGCGGCGGGCCAACATAGTCTCGGGGTCGTGGGGACGACCCTATAGTCGTCGGACAAGTCGGCGGCGGGCCAACCTAGTCCCGGGGTTGTGGGGCGACCCTATAGTCGTCGGACATGACGGTGGCGGGCCAACATAGTCCCGGGGTCGTGGGGACGACCCTATAGTCGTCGGACAAGTCGGCGGCGGGACAACCTAGTCCCTGGGTCGTGGGGCGACCCTATATTCGTCGGACATGACGGTGGCGGGCCAATCTAGTCCCGGGGTCGTGGGGACGAGCCTATAGTCGTCGGACATGTTGGCGGCTGACCAACTTTGGCCCGGGGTCGTGGAGACGTCCCTATAGTCGTCGGACAAGTCGGCGGCTGGCCAACCTAGTCCCGGGGTCGTGGGGACGACCCTATAATCGTCGGACAAGTCGGCTGCGGGCCATCCTAGTCCCGGGGTCGTGGGAACGACCCTATAGCCGTCGGACATGATGGTGGGGGGCCAATCTAGTCCCGGGGTCGTGGGGACGACCCTGTAGTCGTCGGACAAGTCGGCGGCGGGCCAACCTAGTCCCCGGGTCGTGGGGACGACCCTGCAGTCGTCGGACATGACGGTGGTGGGCCAATCTAGTCCCGGGGTCGTGGGGACGACCCTATTGTCGTCGGACATGTCGGCGGCTGACCAACCTAGTCGCGGGATAGTGGGGACGACCCTATTGTCGTCGGACATGTCGGCGACTGGCCAACCTAGTCGCGGGATCGTGGGGACGACCCTATAGTCGTCGGACATGTCGGCGGCGGTCCAACTTATGCCCAGGGTCGTATGCACGAACCTATATTCGTCGGACAAGTCGGCGGCGGGCCAACATAGTCCCGGGGTCGTGGGGACGACCCTATAGTCGTCGGACAAGTCGGCGGCGGGCCAACCTAGTCCCGGGATCGTGGGGCGACCCTATAGTCGCCGGACATGTCGGTGGCGGGCCAATCTAGTCCCGGGGTCGTGGGGACGACCCTATAGTCGTCGGACATGACGGTGGCGGGCCAATCTAGTCCCGGGGTCGTTGGGCGACCCTATAGTCGTCGGACTAGTCGGCGGCGGTCCAACTTATGCCCAGGGTCGTATGCACGAACCTATATTCGTCGGACAAGTCGGCGGCGGGCCAACATAGTCCCGGGGTCGTGGGGACGACCCTATAGTCGTCGGACAAGTCGGCGGCGGGCCACTCTAGTCCCGGGGTCATGGGGACGACCCAATAGTCGCCGGACATGTCGGTGGCGGGCCAATCTAGTCCCGGGGTCGTGGGGACGACCCTATAGTCGTCGGACATGACGGTGGCGGGCCAATCTAGTCCCGGAGTCGTTGGGCGACCCTATAGTCGTCGGACTAGTCGGCGGCGGGCCAACCTAGTCCCGGGGTCGTAGAGACGACCCTATAGTCGTCGGACATGTCGGTGGCGGGCCAATCTAGTCCCGGAGTCGTGGGGCGACCCTATAGTCGTCGGACATGTCGGCGGCGGTCCAACTTATGCCCAGGGTCGTATGCACGAACCTATATTCGTCGGACAAGTCGGCGGCGGGCCAACATAGTCCCGGGGTCGTGGGGACGACCCTATAGTCGTCGGACAAGTCGGCGGCGGGCCAACCTAGTCCCGGGATCGTGGGGCGACCCTATAGTCGCCGGACATGTCGGCGACTGGCCAACCTAGTCGCGGGATCGTGGGGACGACCCTATAGTCGTCGGACATGTCGGCGGCGGTCCAACTTATGCCCAGGGTCGTATGCACGAACCTATATTCGTCGGACAAGTCGGCGGCGGGCCAACATAGTCCCGGGGTCGTGGGGACGACCCTATAGTCGTCGGACAAGTCGGCGGCGGGCCAACCTAGTCCCGGGGTCGTAGAGACGACCCTATAGTCGTCGGACATGATGGTGGCGGGCCAATCTAGTCCCGGGGTCGTGGGGACGACCCTATAGTCGTCGGACAAGTCGGCGGCGGGCCAACATAGTCCCGGGGTCGTGGGGACGACCCTATAGTCGTCGGACAAGGCGGCGGCGGGCCAACCTAGTCCCGGGATCGTGGGGCGACCCTATAGTCGCCGGACATGTCGGTGGCGGGCCAATCTAGTCCCGGGGTCGTGGGGACGACCCTGTAGTCGTCGGACAAGTCGGCGGCGGGCCAACCTAGTCCCCGGGTCGTGGGGACGACCCTGCAGTCGTCGGACATGACGGTGGTGGGCCAATCTAGTCCCGGGGTCGTGGGGACGACCCTATTGTCGTCGGACATGTCGGCGGCTGACCAACCTAGTCGCGGGATAGTGGGGACGACCCTATTGTCGTCGGACATGACGGTGGCGGGCCAACATAGTCCCGGGGTCGTGGGGACGACCCTATAGTCGTCGGACAAGTCGGCGGCGGGACAACCTAGTCCCTGGGTCGTGGGGCGACCCTATATTCGTCGGACATGACGGTGGCGGGCCAATCTAGTCCCGGGGTCGTGGGGACGAGCCTATAGTCGTCGGACATGTTGGCGGCTGACCAACTTTGGCCCGGGGTCGTGGAGACGTCCCTATAGTCGTCGGACAAGTCGGCGGCTGGCCAACCTAGTCCCGGGGTCGTGGGGACGACCCTATAATCGTCGGACAAGTCGGCGGCGGGCCATCCTAGTCCCGGGGTCGTGGGAACGACCCTATAGCCGTCGGACATGATGGTGGGGGGCCAATCTAGTCCCGGGGTCGTGGGGACGACCCTGTAGTCGTCGGACAAGTCGGCGGCGGGCCAACCTAGTCCCCGGGTCGTGGGGACGACCCTGCAGTCGTCGGACATGACGGTGTGGGCCAATCTAGTCCCGGGGTCGTGGGGACGACCCTATTGTCGTCGGACATGTCGGCGGCTGACCAACCTAGTCGCGGGATAGTGGGGACGACCCTATTGTCGTCGGACATGTCGGCGACTGGCCAACCTAGTCGCGGGATCGTGGGGACGACCCTATAGTCGTCGGACATGTCGGCGGCGGTCCAACTTATGCCCAGGGTCGTATGCACGAACCTATATTCGTCGGACAAGTCGGCGGCGGGCCAACATAGTCCCGGGGTCGTGGGGACGACCCTATAGTCGTCGGACAAGTCGGCGGCGGGCCAACCTAGTCCCGGGATCGTGGGGCGACCCTATAGTCGCCGGACATGTCGGTGGCGGGCCAATCTAGTCCCGGGGTCGTGGGGACGACCCTATAGTCGTCGGACATGACGGTGGCGGGCCAATCTAGTCCCGGGGTCGTTGGGCGACCCTATAGTCGTCGGACTAGTCGGCGGCGGGCCAACGTATGCCCAGGGTCGTAGGCACGAACCTATATTCGTCGGACATGACGGTGGCGGGCCAATCTACTCCCGGGGTCGTTGGGACGACCCTATAGTCGTCGGACTAGTCGGCGGCGGGCCAACCTAGTCCCGGGGTCGTGGGGTCGACCCTGTAGTCGTCGGACATGACGGTGGTGGGCCAATCTAGTCCCGGGGTCGTGGGGACGACCCTATTGTCGTCGGACATGTCGGCGGCTGGCCAACCTAGTCGCGGGATCGTGGGGACGACCCAATAGTCGTCGGACATGTCGGCGGCGGGCCAACGTATGTCCAAGGTCGTATGCACGAACCTATATTCGTCGGACAAGTCGGCGGCGGGCCAACATAGTCCCGGGGTCGTGGGGACGACCCTATAGTCGTCGGACAAGTCGGCGGCGGGCCAACCTAGTCCCGGGATCGTGGGGCGACCCTATGGTCGTCGGACTAGTCGGCGGCGGGCCAACCTAGTCCCGGGGTCGTGGGGTCGACCCTGTAGTCGTCGGACATGACGGGGGCGGGGCAATCTAGTCCCGGGGTCGTGGGGACGACCCTATTGTCGTCGGACATGTCGGCGGCTGGCCAACCTTGTCGCGGGATCGTGGGGACGACCCAATAGTGGACGGACATGTCGGCGGCGGGCCAACGTATGCCCAGGGTCGTATGCACGAACCTATATTCGTCGGACATGCCGGCGGCTGGCCAACTTTTGCCCGTGGTCGTGGGGACAACCCTATAGTCGTCGGACAACTCGGCAGCGGGCCAACCTAGTCCCGGGGTCGTGGAGACGACCCTATAGTCGTCGGACAAGTCGGCGGCGGGCCAACCTAGTCCCGGGATCGTGGGGCGACCCTATGGTCGTCGGACTAGTCGGCGGCGGGCCAACCTAGTCCCGGGGTCGTGGGGTCCACCCTGTAGTCGTCGGACATGACGGTGGTGGGCCAATCTAGTCCCGGGGTCGTGGGGACGACCCTATTGTCGTCGGACATGTCGGCGGCTGGCCAACCTAGTCGCGGGATCGTGGGGACGACCCAATAGTCGTCGGACATGTCGGCGGCGGGCCAACGTATGTCCAAGGTCGTATGCACGAACCTATATTCGTCGGACAAGTCGGCGGCGGGCCAACATAGTCCCGGGGTCGTGGGGACGACCCTATAGTCGTCGGACAAGTCGGCGGCGGGCCAACCTAGTCCCGGGATCGTGGGGCGACCCTATGGTCGTCGGACTAGTCGGCGGCGGACCAACCTAGTCCCGGGGTCGTGGGGTCGACCCTGTAGTCGTCGGACATGACGGGGGCGGGGCAATCTAGTCCCGGGGTCGTGGGGACGACCCTATTGTCGTCGGACATGTCGGCGGCTGGCCAACCTTGTCGCGGGATCGTGGGGACGACCCAATAGTGGACGGACATGTCGGCGGCGGGCCAACGTATGTCCAAGGTCGTATGCACGAACCTATATTCGTCGGACAAGTCGGCGGCGGGCCAACATAGTCCCGGGGTCGTGGGGACGACCCTATAGTCGTCGGACAAGTCGGCGGCGGGCCAACCTAGTCCCGGGATCGTGGGGCGACCCTATGGTCGTCGGACTAGTCGGCGGCGGGCCAACCTAGTCCCGGGGTCGTGGGGTCGACCCTGTAGTCGTCGGACATGACGGTGGCGGGGCAATCTAGTCCCGGGGTCGTGGGGACGACCCTATTGTCGTCGGACATGTCGGCGGCTGGCCAACCTAGTCGCGGGATCGTGGGGACGACCCAATAGTGGTCGGACATGTCGGCGGCGGGCCAACCTAGTCCCGGGGTCGTAGAGACCACCCTATAGTCGTCGGATATGTCGGTGGCGGGCCAATCTAGTCCCGGGGTCGTGGGGCGACCCTATAGTCGTCGGACATGACGGTGGCGGGCCACTCTAGTCCCGGGGTCATGGGGACTACCCAATAGTCGTCGGACATGTCGGCGGCTGACCAACTTTAGCCTGTGGTCGTGTGGACAACCCTATAGACCTCCGACATGATGGTGGCGGGCCAATCTAGTCCCGGGGTCGTGGGGACGACCCTATAGTCGTCGGACATGTCGGCGGCGGGCCAACGTATGCCCAGGGTCGTAGGCACGAACCTATAGTCGTCGGACATGACGGTGGCGGCCAATCTAGTCCCGGGGTCGTTGGGGCGGCCCTATAGTCGTCGGACTAGTCGGCGGCGGGCCAACCTAGTCCCGGGGTCGTGGGGACGACTCTGTAGTCGTCGGACAAGTCGGCGGCGGGCCAACCTAGTCCCGGGGTCGTGGGGACGACCCTGTAGTCGTCGGACATGTCGGCGACTGGCCAACCTAGTCGCGGGATCGTGGGGACGACCCTATAGTCGTCGGACATGTCGGCGGCGGTCCAACTTATGCCCAGGGTCGTATGCACGAACCTATATTCGTCGGACAAGTCGGCGGCGGGCCAACCCAGTCCCGGGGTCGTGGGACGACCCTATAGTCGTCGGACATGACAGTGGCGGGCCAATCTAGTCCCGGGGTCGTGGGTACGACCCTATACTCGTCGGACATGACGGTGGCGGGCCACTCTAGTCCCGGGGTCGTGGGGACGACCCCATAGTCGTCGAACATGCCGGCGGCTGGCCAATCTAGTCTCGGGGTCCTGGGGACAACCCTATAGTCGTCGGACAAGTCGGCGGCGGGCCAACCTAGTCCCGGGGTCGTGGGGACGACCCTATAGTCGTCGGACATGTCGGCGGCGGGCCAACGTATGCCCAGGGTCGTAGGCACGACCCTATAGTCGTCGGACATGTCGGCGGCGGGCCAACATAGTCTCGGGGTCGTGGGGACGACCCTATAGTCGTCGGACAAGTCGGCGGCGGGCCAACCTAGTCCCGGGGTCGTGGGGCGACCCTATAGTCGTCGGACATGACGGTGGCGGGCCAACATAGTCCCGGGGTCGTGGGGACGACCCTATAGTCGTCGGACAAGTCGGCGGCGGGCCAACCTAGTCCCTGGGTCGTGGGGCGACCCTATATTCGTCGGACATGACGGTGGCGGGCCAATCTAGTCCCGGGGTCGTGGGGACGACCCTATAGCCGTCGGACATGATGGTGGGGGGCCAATCTAGTCCCGGGGTCGTGGGGACGACCCTGCAGTCGTCGGACATGACGGTGGTGGGCCAATCTAGTCCCGGGGTCGTGGGGACGACCCTATTGTCGTCGGACATGTCGGCGGCTGACCAACCTAGTCGCGGGATCGTGGGACGACCCTATAGTCGTCGGACATGTCGGCGGCGGGCCAACGTATGCCCAGGGTCGTAGGCACGAACCTATATTCGTCGGACATGACGGTGGCGGGCCAATCTACTCCCGGGGTCGTTGGGACGACCCTATAGTCGTCGGACTAGTCGGCGGCGGGCCAACCTAGTCCCGGGGTCGTGGGGTCGACCCTGTAGTCGTCGGACAAGACGGTGGTGGGCCAATCTAGTCCCGGGGTCGTGGGGACGACCCTATTGTCGTCGGACATGTCGGCGGCTGGCCAACCTAGTCGCGGGATCGTGGGGACGACCCAATAGTCGTCGGACATGTCGGCGGCGGGCCAACGTATGCCCAGTGTCGTATGCACGAACCTATATTCGTCGGACAAGTCGGCGGCGGGCCAACATAGTCGCGGGGTCGTGGGGACGACCCTATAGTCGTCGGACAAGTCGGCGGCGGGCCAACCTAGTCCCGGGGTCGTAGAGACGACCCTATAGTCGTCGGACATGTCGGTGGCGGGCCAATCTAGTCCCGGGGTCGTGGGGCGACCCTATAGTCGTCGGACATGACGGTGGCGGGCCACTCTAGTCCCGGGGTCATGGGGACGACCCAATAGTCGTCGGACATGTCGGCGGCTGACCAACTTTGGCCTGTGGTCGTGTGGACAACCCTATAGACCTCCGACATGATGGTGGCGGGCCAATCTAGTCCCGGGGTCGTGGGGACGACCCTATAGTCGTCGGACATGTCGGCGGCGGGCCAACCTAGTCCCGCGGTGGGAGGGACGACCCTATAGTCGCCGGACAAGTCGGCGGCGGGCCAACCTAGTCCCGGGGTCGTGGAGACGACCCTATAGTCGTCGGACATGACGATGGCGGGGCAATCTAGTCCGGGGGTCGTGGGGACGATCTTGTAGTCGTCGGACATGACGGTGGTGGGCCAATCTATTCCCGGGGCCGTGGGGACGACCCTATAGTCGTCGGACATGTCGGCGGCTGGCCAACCTAGTCCCGGGATCGTGGGGACGACCCTATAGTCGTCGGACATGACGATGGCGGGGCAATCTACTCCGGGGGTCGTGGGGACGATATTGTAGTCGTCGGACATGACGGTGGTGGGCCAATCTAGCTCCGGGGTCGTGGGGACGACCCTACTGTCGTCGGACAAGTCGACGGCGGGCCAACCTAGTCCCGGGGTCGTGGGGACGACCCTATAGTCGTCGGACAAGTCGGCGGCGGGCCAACCTAGTCCCGGGATCGTGGGGCGACCCTATAGTCGCCGGACAAGTCGGCGGTGGGCCAACCTAGTCCCGGTGTCGTGGGGACGACCCTATAGTCGTCGGACATGACGGTGGCGGGCCAATCTAGTCCCGGGGTCGTGGGGACGACCCTATAGACGTCGGACATGACGGCGGCTGGGCAACTTTGGCCCGTGGTCGTGGGGACGTCCCTATAGTCGTCGGACAAATCGGCGGCGGGCCAATCTAGTCCCGGGGTCGTGGGGACGATCCTATAGTCGTCGGACATGACGGTGGCGGGGCAATCTAGTCCGGGTGTCGTGGGGACGATCCTGTAGTCGTCGGACATGTCGGTGGCGGGCCAACCTAGTCCCGGGATCGTGGGGCGACCCTATAGTCGCCGGACATGTCGGTGGCGGGCCAATCTAGTCCCGGGGTCGTGGGGACGATCCTATAGTCGTCGGACACGACGGTGGCGGGGCAATCTAGTCCGGGTGTCGTGGGGACGATCCTGTAGTCGTCGGACATGACGGTGGCGGGCCAATCTAGTCGCGGGGTCATGGGGACGACCCCATAGTCGTCGGACAAGTCGGCGGCGGACCAACCCAGTCCCGGGGTCGTGGGGACGACCCCATAGTCGTCGGACAAGTCGGCGGCGGACCAACCCAGTCCCGGGGTCGTGGGGACGACCCTATAGTCGTCGGACATAACGATGGCGGGCCAATCTGGCCCCGGGGTCGTGGGGACGACCCTATAGGCGTCGGACAAGTCGGCGGCGGACCAACCCAGTCCCGGGGTCGTGGGGACGACCCCATAGTCGTCGGACAAGTCGGCGGCGGACCAACCCAGTCCCGGCGTCGTGGGGACGACCCTATAGTCGTCGGACATGTCGGCGGCTGGCCAACTTTGTCCCGTGGTCGTGGGGACGACCCAATAATCGTCGGACATGATGGTGGCGGGCCAATCTAGTCCCGGGGTCGTGGGGCCGACCCTATAGTCGTCGGACAAGTCGGCGGCGGGCCAACCTAGTCCCGGTGTCGTGGGGACGACCCTATAGTCGTCGGACATGACGGTGGCGGGCCAATCTAGTCCCGGGGTCGTGGGGACGACCCTATAGTCGTCGGACATGACGGCGGCTGGGCAACTTTGGCCCGTGGTCGTGGGGACGTCCCTATAGTCGTCGGACAAATCGGCGGCGGGCCAACCTAGTCCCGGGGTCGTGGGGACGACCCTATAGTCGTCGGACAAGTCGGCGGCGGGCCAACAAAGTCCCGGGGTCGTGGGGACGACCCTCTAGTCGTCGGACAAGTCGGCGGCGGGCCAACCTAGTCCCGGGGTCGTGGGGCGACCCTATAGTCGTCGGACATGTCGGTGGCGGGCCAATATAGTCCCGGGGTCGTGGGGACGACCCTATTGTCGTCGGACATGTCGGCGGCTGACCAACCTAGTCGCGGGATCGTGGGGACGACCCTATAGTCGTCGGACATGTCGGCGGCGGGCCAACCTAGTCCCGGGGTCGTGGGGACGACTCTGTAGTCGTCGGACAAGTCGGCGGCGGGCCAACCTAGTCCCGGGGTCGTGGGGACGACCCTGTAGTCGTCGGACAAGTCGGCGGCGGGCCAACCTAGTCCCGGGGTCGTGGGGTCGACCCTATAGTCGCCGGACATGTCGGCGGCGGGCCAATCTAGTCCCGGGGTCGTGGGGACGACCCTATAGTCGTCGGACATGACGGTGGCGGGCCAATCTAGTCCCGTGGTCGTTGGGACGACCCTATAGTCGTCGGACTAGTCGGCGGCGGGCCAACCTAGTCCCGGGGTCGTGGGGACGACTCTATAGTCGTCGGACAAGTCGGCGGCGGGTCATCCTAGTCCCTGGGTCGTGGGGACCACCCTATAGTCGTCGGACATGTCGGCGACTGGCCAACCTAGTCGCGGGATCGTGGGGACGACCCTATAGTCGTCGGACATGTCGGCGGCGGTCCAACTTATGCCCAGGGTCGTATGCACGAACCTATATTCGTCGGACAAGTCGGCGGCGGGCCAACCCAGTCCCGGGGTCGTGGGACGACCCTATAGTCGTCGGACATGACAGTGGCGGGCCAATCTAGTCCCGGGGTCGTGGGTACGACCCTATACTCGTCGGACATGACGGTGGCGGGCCACTCTAGTCCCGGGGTCGTGGGGACGACCCCATAGTCGTCGAACATGCCGGCGGCTGGCCAATCTAGTCTCGGGGTCCTGGGGACAACCCTATAGTCGTCGGACAAGTCGGCGGCGGGCCAACCTAGTCCCGGGGTCGTGGGGACGACCCTATAGTCGTCGGACATGTCGGCGGCGGGCCAACGTATGCCCAGGGTCGTAGGCACGACCCTATAGTCGTCGGACATGTCGGCGGCGGGCCAACATAGTCCCGGGGTGGGAGGGACGACCCTATAATCGTCGGACAAGTCGGCGGCGGGCCAACCTAGTCCCGGGGTCGTGGGTACGACCTTATTGTCGTCGGACATGTCGGCGGCTGGATAACCTAGTTCCGGGGTGGGAGGGACGACCCTATAGTCGTCGGACAAGTCGGCGGCGGGCCAACCCAGTCCCGGGGTCGTGGGGCCGACCCTATAGTCGTCGGACATGACGGTGGCGGGCCAATCTAGTCCCGGGGTCGTGGGGACGACCCTATAGTCGTCGGACAAGTCGGCGGCTGGCCAACCCAATCCCGGGGTCGTGGGGACGACCCTATAGGCGTCGGACAAGTCGGCGGCGGGCCAACCTAGTCCCGGGGTCGTGGGGCCGACCCTATAGTCGTCGGACATGACGGTGGCGGGCCACTCTAGTCCCGGGGTCATGGGGACGACCCCATAGTCGTCGGACATGTCGGCGGCTGGCCAACCCAATCCCGGGGTGGTGGGGACGACCCTATAATCGTCGGACATGATGGTGGCGGGGCAATCTAGTCCGGGAGTCGTGGGGACGATCCTGTAGTCGTCGGACATGACGGTGGCGGGCCAATCTAGTCCCGGGGTCGTGGGAACGACCCCATAGTCGTCGGACATGTCGGCGGCTGGCCAACCCAATCCCGGGGTCGTGGGGACGACCCTATAGTCGTCGGACATGTCGGCGGCGGACCAACGTATGCCCAGGGTCGTAGGGACGAACCTATAGTCGTCGGACATGTCGGCGGCTGGCCAACCTAGTCCCGGGGTCGTGGGGACGACCCAATAGTCGTCGGACATGTCGGCGGCTGGCCAATCTAGCCCCGCGGTCGTGGGGACGACCCTATAGGCGTCGGACAAGTCGGCGGCGGGCCAACCTAGTCGCGGGGTGGTGGGGACGACCCTATAGTCGTCGGACATGACTGTGGCGGGCCAATCTAGTCCCGGGGTCGTGGGGACGACCCTATAGGCGTCGGACAAGTCGGCGGCGGGCCAACCTAGTCGCGGGGTCGTGGGGACGACACAATAGTCGTCGGACATGTCGGCGGCTGGCCAATCTAGCCCCGGGGTCGTGGGGACGACCCTATTGTCGTCGGACATGTCGGCGGCTGGCCAACCTAGTCCCGGGGTCGTGGGTACGACCCTATACTCGTCGGACATGACGGTGGCGGGCCACTCTAGTCCCGGGGTCATGGGGACGACCCAATAGTCGTCCCACATGTCGGCGGCTGACCAACTTTGGCCCGTGGTCGCGGGGACGACCCTATAGTCGTCGGACATGACGGTGGCGGGCCAATCTAGCTCCGTGGTCGTGGGGACGGCCCTATAGTCGTCGGACAAGTCGGCGGCGGGCCAACCTAGTCCCGGGGTCGTGGGGACGACCCTATAGTCGTCGGACATGATGGTGGCGGGCCAATCTAGTCCCGGGGTCGTGGGGACGGCCCTATAGTCGTCGGACAAGTCGGCGGCGGGCCAACCTAGTCGCGGGGTGGTGGGGACGACCCTATAATCGTCGGACATGATGGTGGCGGGGCAATCTAGTCCGGGGGTCGTGGGGACGATCCTGTAGTCGTCGGACATGACGGTGGCGGGCCAATCTAGTCCCGGGGTCGTGGGAACGACCCCATAGTCGTCGGACATGTCGGCGGCTGGCCAACCCAATCCCGGGGTCGTGGGGCCGACCCTATAGTCGTCGGACATGACGGTGGCGGGCCAATCTAGTCCCGGGGTCGTGGGCACGACCCTATACTCGTCAGACATGACGGTGGCGGGCCACTCTAGTCCCGGGGTCATGGGGACGACCCTATAGTCGTCGGACATGTCGGCGGCTGGCCAACTTTGGCCCGTGGTCGTGGAGACGACCCTATAGTCGTCGGACATGACGGTGGGCAATCTAGCCCGGGGGTCGTGGGGACGAACCTGTTGTCGTCGGACAAGACGGCGGCGGGCCAACCCAGTCCCGGGGTCGTGGGGCCGACCCTATAGTCGTCGGACATGACGGTGGCGGGCCAATCTAGCTCCGGGGTCGTGGGGACGACCGTATAGTCGTCGGACATGTCGGCGGCTGGCCAACCTAGTCGCGGGGTCGTGGGGACGACCCAATAGTCGTCGGACATGTCGGCGGCTGGCCAATCTAGCCCCGGTGTCGTGGGGACGACCCTATAGTCGTCGGACAAGTCGGCGGCGGGCCAACCCAGTCCCGGGGTCGTGGGGCCGACCCTATAGTCGTCGGACATGACGGTGGCGGGCCAATCTAGCTCCGGGGTCGTGGGCACGACCCTATACTCGTCGGACATGACGGTGGCGGGCCACTCTAGTCCCGGGGTCATGGGGACGACCCTATAGTCGTCGGACATGTCGGCGGCGGGACAACGTATGCCCAGGGTCGTGGGGACGACCCTATAGTCGTCGGACATGTCGGCGGCGGACCAACGTATGACCAGGGTCGTAGGGACGAACCTATAGTCGTCGGACATGTCGGCGGCTGGCCAACCTAGTCCCGGGGTCGTGGGGACGACCCAATAGTCGTCGGACATGTCGGCGGCTGGCCAATCTAGCCCCGCGGTCGTGGGGACGACCCTATAGGCGTCGGACAAGTCGGCGGCGGGCCAACCTAGTCGCGGGGTGGTGGGGACGACCCTATAGTCGTCGGACATGACTGTGGCGGGCCAATCTAGTCCCGGGGTCGTGGGGACGACCCTATAGGCGTCGGACAAGTCGGCGGCGGGCCAACCTAGTCGCGGGGTCGTGGGGACGACACAATAGTCGTCGGACATGTCGGCGGCTGGCCAATCTAGCCCCGGGGTCGTGGGGACGACCCTATTGTCGTCGGACATGTCGGCGGCTGGCCAACCTAGTCCCGGGGTCGTGGGTACGACCCTATACTCGTCGGACATGACGGTGGCGGGCCACTCTAGTCCCGGGGTCATGGGGACGACCCAATAGTCGTCCCACATGTCGGCGGCTGACCAACTTTGGCCCGTGGTCGCGGGGACGACCCTATAGTCGTCGGACATGACGGTGGCGGGCCAATCTAGCTCCGTGGTCGTGGGGACGGCCCTATAGTCGTCGGACAAGTCGGCGGCGGGCCAACCTAGTCCCGGGGTCGTGGGGACGACCCTATAGTCGTCGGACATGATGGTGGCGGGCCAATCTAGTCCCGGGGTCGTAGGGACGACCCTATAGTCGTCGGACAAGTCGGCGGCGGGCCAACCTAGTCGCGGGGTGGTGGGGACGACCCTATAATCGTCGGACATGATGGTGGCGGGGCAATCTATTCCGGGGGTCGTGGGGACGATCCTGTAGTCGTCCGACATGACGGTGGTGGGCCAATCTAGTCCCGGGGTCGTGGGGACGACCCTATTGTCGTCGGACATGTCGGCGGCTGGCCAACCTAGTCCCGGGGTGGGAGGGACGACCCTATAGTCGTCGGACAAGTCGGCGGCGAGCCAACCTAGTCCCGGGGTCGTGGGGACGACCCTATAATCGTCGGACATGATGGTGGCGGGCCAATCTAGTCCCGGGGTCGTGGGGACGGCCCTATAGTCGTCGGACAAGTCGGCGGCGGGCCAACCTAGTCGCGGGGTGGTGGGGACGACCCTATAATCGTCGGACATGATGGTGGCGGGGCAATCTAGTCCGGGGTTCGTGGGGACGATCCTGTAGTCGTCGGACATGACGGTGGCGGGCCAATCTAGTCCCGGGGTCGTGGGGACGACCCTATAGTCGTCGGACATGTCGGCGGCTGACCAACTTTGGCCTGTGGTCGTGTGGACAACCCTATAGACCTCCGACATGATGGTGGCGGGCCAATCTAGTCCCGGGGTCGTGGGGACGACCCTATAGTCGTCGGACATGTCGGCGGCTGGCCAACCCAATCCCGGGGTCGTGGGGACGACCCTATAGTCGTCGGACATGTCGGCGGCTGACCAACTTTGGCCTGTGGTCGTGTGGACAACCCTATAGACCTCCGACATGATGGTGGCGGGCCAATCTAGTCCCGGGGTCGTGGGGACGACCCCATAGTCGTCGGACATGTCGGCGGCTGGCCAACCCAATCCCGGGGTGGTGGGGACGACCCTATAATCGTCGGACATGATGGTGGCGGGGCAATCTAGTCCGGGAGTCGTGGGGACGATCCTGTAGTCGTCGGACATGACGGTGGCGGGCCAATCTAGTCCCGGGGTCGTGGGAACGACCCCATAGTCGTCGGACATGTCGGCGGCTGGCCAACCCAATCCCGGGGTCGTGGGGACGACCCTATAGTCGTCGGACATGTCGGCGGCGGACCAACGTATGCCCAGGGTCGTAGGGACGAACCTATAGTCGTCGGACATGTCGGCGGCTGGCCAACCTAGTCCCGGGGTCGTGGGGACGACCCAATAGTCGTCGGACATGTCGGCGGCTGGCCAATCTAGCCCCGCGGTCGTGGGGACGACCCTATAGGCGTCGGACAAGTCGGCGGCGGGCCAACCTAGTCGCGGGGTGGTGGGGACGACCCTATAGTCGTCGGACATGACTGTGGCGGGCCAATCTAGTCCCGGGGTCGTGGGGACGACCCTATAGGCGTCGGACAAGTCGGCGGCGGGCCAACCTAGTCGCGGGGTCGTGGGGACGACACAATAGTCGTCGGACATGTCGGCGGCTGGCCAACCTAGTCCCGGGGTCGTGGGTACGACCCTATACTCGTCGGACATGACGGTGGCGGGCCACTCTAGTCCCGGGGTCATGGGGACGACCCTATAGTCGTCGGACATGTCGGCGGCTGGCCAACTTTGGCCCGTGGTCGTGGAGACGACCCTATAGTCGTCGGACATGACGGTGGGCAATCTAGCCCGGGGGTCGTGGGGACGAACCTGTTGTCGTCGGACAAGACGGCGGCGGGCCAACCCAGTCCCGGGGTCGTGGGGCCGACCCTATAGTCGTCGGACATGACGGTGGCGGGCCAATCTAGCTCCGGGGTCGTGGGGACGACCGTATAGTCGTCGGACATGTCGGCGGCTGGCCAACCTAGTCGCGGGGTCGTGGGGACGACCCAATAGTCGTCGGACATGTCGGCGGCTGGCCAATCTAGCCCCGCGGTCGTGGGGACGACCCTATAGGCGTCGGACAAGTCGGCGGCGGGCCAACCTAGTCGCGGGGTGGTGGGGACGACCCTATAGTCGTCGGACATGACTGTGGCGGGCCAATCTAGTCCCGGGGTCGTGGGGACGACCCTATAGGCGTCGGACAAGTCGGCGGCGGGCCAACCTAGTCGCGGGGTCGTGGGGACGACACAATAGTCGTCGGACATGTCGGCGGCTGGCCAATCTAGCCCCGGGGTCGTGGGGACGACCCTATTGTCGTCGGACATGTCGGCGGCTGGCCAACCTAGTCCCGGGGTCGTGGGTACGACCCTATACTCGTCGGACATGACGGTGGCGGGCCACTCTAGTCCCGGGGTCATGGGGACGACCCAATAGTCGTCCCACATGTCGGCGGCTGACCAACTTTGGCCCGTGGTCGCGGGGACGACCCTATAGTCGTCGGACATGACGGTGGCGGGCCAATCTAGCTCCGTGGTCGTGGGGACGGCCCTATAGTCGTCGGACAAGTCGGCGGCGGGCCAACCTAGTCCCGGGGTCGTGGGGACGACCCTATAGTCGTCGGACATGATGGTGGCGGGCCAATCTAGTCCCGGGGTCGTAGGGACGACCCTATAGTCGTCGGACAAGTCGGCGGCGGGCCAACCTAGTCGCGGGGTGGTGGGGACGACCCTATAATCGTCGGACATGATGGTGGCGGGGCAATCTATTCCGGGGGTCGTGGGGACGATCCTGTAGTCGTCCGACATGACGGTGGTGGGCCAATCTAGTCCCGGGGTCGTGGGGACGACCCTATTGTCGTCGGACATGTCGGCGGCTGGCCAACCTAGTCCCGGGGTGGGAGGGACGACCCTATAGTCGTCGGACAAGTCGGCGGCGAGCCAACCTAGTCCCGGGGTCGTGGGGACGACCCTATAATCGTCGGACATGATGGTGGCGGGCCAATCTAGTCCCGGGGTCGTGGGGACGGCCCTATAGTCGTCGGACAAGTCGGCGGCGGGCCAACCTAGTCGCGGGGTGGTGGGGACGACCCTATAATCGTCGGACATGATGGTGGCGGGGCAATCTAGTCCGGGGTTCGTGGGGACGATCCTGTAGTCGTCGGACATGACGGTGGCGGGCCAATCTAGTCCCGGGGTCGTGGGGACGACCCTATAGTCGTCGGACATGTCGGCGGCTGACCAACTTTGGCCTGTGGTCGTGTGGACAACCCTATAGACCTCCGACATGATGGTGGCGGGCCAATCTAGTCCCGGGGTCGTGGGGACGACCCTATAGTCGTCGGACATGTCGGCGGCGGGCCAACCTAGTCCCGCGGTGGGAGGGACGACCCTATAGTCGCCGGACAAGTCGGCGGCGGGCCAACCTAGTCCCGGGGTCGTGGAGACGACCCTATAGTCGTCGGACATGACGATGGCGGGGCAATCTAGTCCGGGGGTC
The DNA here is from genome assembly GCA_946251845.1 of Andrena fulva. Lineage (NCBI taxonomy): Eukaryota > Metazoa > Arthropoda > Insecta > Hymenoptera > Andrenidae > Andrena > Andrena fulva. Next base: position 165,712 of record CAMITZ010000126.1, on the reverse strand, counting down.
GTGGGGACGATCTTGTAGTCGTCGGACATGACGGTGGTGGGCCAATCTATTCCCGGGGCCGTGGGGACGACCCTATAGTCGTCGGACATGTCGGCGGCTGGCCAACCTAGTCCCGGGATCGTGGGGACGACCCTATAGTCGTCGGACATGACGATGGCGGGGCAATCTACTCCGGGGGTCGTGGGGACGATATTGTAGTCGTCGGACATGACGGTGGTGGGCCAATCTAGCTCCGGGGTCGTGGGGACGACCCTACTGTCGTCGGACAAGTCGACGGCGGGCCAACCTAGTCCCGGGGTCGTGGGGACGACCCTATAGTCGTCGGACAAGTCGGCGGCGGGCCAACCTAGTCCCGGGATCGTGGGGCGACCCTATAGTCGCCGGACAAGTCGGCGGTGGGCCAACCTAGTCCCGGTGTCGTGGGGACGACCCTATAGTCGTCGGACATGACGGTGGCGGGCCAATCTAGTCCCGGGGTCGTGGGGACGACCCTATAGACGTCGGGCATGACGGCGGCTGGGCAACTTTGGCCCGTGGTCGTGGGGACGTCCCTATAGTCGTCGGACAAATCGGCGGCGGGCCAATCTAGTCCCGGGGTCGTGGGGACGATCCTATAGTCGTCGGACATGACGGTGGCGGGGCAATCTAGTCCGGGTGTCGTGGGGACGATCCTGTAGTCGTCGGACATGTCGGTGGCGGGCCAACCTAGTCCCGGGATCGTGGGGCGACCCTATAGTCGCCGGACATGTCGGTGGCGGTCCAATCTAGTCCCGGGGTCGTGGGGACGATCCTATAGTCGTCGGACATGACGGTGGCGGGGCAATCTAGTCCGGGTGTCGTGGGGACGATCCTGTAGTCGTCGGACATGACGGTGGCGGGCCAATCTAGTCGCGGGGTCATGGGGACGACCCCATAGTCGTCGGACAAGTCGGCGGCGGACCAACCCAGTCCCGGGGTCGTGGGGACGACCCCATAGTCGTCGGACAAGTCGGCGGCGGACCAACCCAGTCCCGGGGTCGTGGGGACGACCCTATAGTCGTCGGACATAACGATGGCGGGCCAATCTGGCCCCGGGGTCGTGGGGACGACCCTATAGGCGTCGGACAAGTCGGCGGCGGACCAACCCAGTCCCGGGGTCGTGGGGACGACCCCATAGTCGTCGGACAAGTCGGCGGCGGACCAACCCAGTCCCGGCGTCGTGGGGACGACCCTATAGTCGTCGGACATGTCGGCGGCTGGCCAACTTTGTCCCGTGGTCGTGGGGACGACCCAATAATCGTCGGACATGATGGTGGCGGGCCAATCTAGTCCCGGGGTCGTGGGGCCGACCCTATAGTCGTCGGACAAGTCGGCGGCGGGCCAACCTAGTCCCGGTGTCGTGGGGACGACCCTATAGTCGTCGGACATGACGGTGGCGGGCCAATCTAGTCCCGGGGTCGTGGGGACGACCCTATAGTCGTCGGACATGACGGCGGCTGGGCAACTTTGGCCCGTGGTCGTGGGGACGTCCCTATAGTCGTCGGACAAATCGGCGGCGGGCCAACCTAGTCCCGGGGTCGTGGGGACGACCCTATAGTCGTCGGACAAGTCGGCGGCGGGCCAACATAGTCCCGGGGTCGTGGGGACGACCCTCTAGTCGTCGGACAAGTCGGCGGCGGGCCAACCTAGTCCCGGGGTCGTGGGGCGACCCTATAGTCGTCGGACATGTCGGTGGCGGGCCAATATAGTCCCGGGGTCGTGGGGACGACCCTATTGTCGTCGGACATGTCGGCGGCTGACCAACCTAGTCGCGGGATCGTGGGGACGACCCTATAGTCGTCGGACATGTCGGCGGCGGGCCAACCTAGTCCCGGGGTCGTGGGGACGACTCTGTAGTCGTCGGACAAGTCGGCGGCGGGCCAACCTAGTCCCGGGGTCGTGGGGACGACCCTGTAGTCGTCGGACAAGTCGGCGGCGGGCCAACCTAGTCCCGGGGTCGTGGGGTCGACCCTATAGTCGCCGGACATGTCGGCGGCGGGCCAATCTAGTCCCGGGGTCGTGGGGACGACCCTATAGTCGTCGGACATGACGGTGGCGGGCCAATCTAGTCCCGTGGTCGTTGGGACGACCCTATAGTCGTCGGACTAGTCGGCGGCGGGCCAACCTAGTCCCGGGGTCGTGGGGACGACTCTATAGTCGTCGGACAAGTCGGCGGCGGGTCATCCTAGTCCCTGGGTCGTGGGGACCACCCTATAGTCGTCGGACAATTCGGCGGCGGGCCAACCCAGTCCCGGAGTCGTGGGGACGACCCTATAGTCGTCGGACATGACAGTGGCGGGCCAATCTAGTCCCGGGGTCGTGGGGACGACCCCATAGTCGTCGAACATGTCGGCGGCTGGCCAACCTAGTCCCGGGGTCGTGGGGACGACCCTATAGGCGTCGGACAAGTCGGCGGCGGGCCAACCTAGTCGCGGGGTCGTGGGGACGACACAATAGTCGTCGGACATGTCGGCGGCTGGCCAATCTAGCCCCGGGGTCGTGGGGACGACCCTATAGGCGTCGGACAAGTCGGCGGCGGGCCAAGCTAGTCGCGGGGTCGTGGGGACGACCCTGTAGTCGTCGGACATGACGGTGGCGGTCCAATATAGTCCCGGGGTAGTGGGGGCGAGCCTATAGTCGTCGGACATGTCGGCGGCTGGGCAACTTTGGCCCGTGGTCGTGGGGACGTCCCTATAGTCGTCGGACAAGTCAGCGGCGGGCCAACCTAGTCCCGGGGTGGGAGGGACGACCCTATAATCGTCGGACAAGTCGGCGGCGGGCCAACCTAGTCCCGGGGTCGTGGGTACGACCTTATTGTCGTCGGACATGTCGGCGGCTGGATAACCTAGTTCCGGGGTGGGAGGGACGACCCTATAGTCGTCGGACAAGTCGGCGGCGGGCCAACCCAGTCCCGGGGTCGTGGGGCCGACCCTATAGTCGTCGGACATGACGGTGGCGGGCCAATCTAGTCCCGGGGTCGTGGGGACGACCCTATAGTCGTCGGACAAGTCGGCGGCTGGCCAACCCAATCCCGGGGTCGTGGGGACGACCCTATAGGCGTCGGACAAGTCGGCGGCGGGCCAACCTAGTCCCGGGGTCGTGGGGCCGACCCTATAGTCGTCGGACATGACGGTGGCGGGCCACTCTAGTCCCGGGGTCATGGGGACGACCCCATAGTCGTCGGACATGTCGGCGGCTGGCCAACCCAATCCCGGGGTGGTGGGGACGACCCTATAATCGTCGGACATGATGGTGGCGGGGCAATCTAGTCCGGGAGTCGTGGGGACGATCCTGTAGTCGTCGGACATGACGGTGGCGGGCCAATCTAGTCCCGGGGTCGTGGGAACGACCCCATAGTCGTCGGACATGTCGGCGGCTGGCCAACCCAATCCCGGGGTCGTGGGGACGACCCTATAGTCGTCGGACATGTCGGCGGCGGACCAACGTATGCCCAGGGTCGTAGGGACGAACCTATAGTCGTCGGACATGTCGGCGGCTGGCCAACCTAGTCCCGGGGTCGTGGGGACGACCCAATAGTCGTCGGACATGTCGGCGGCTGGCCAATCTAGCCCCGCGGTCGTGGGGACGACCCTATAGGCGTCGGACAAGTCGGCGGCGGGCCAACCTAGTCGCGGGGTGGTGGGGACGACCCTATAGTCGTCGGACATGACTGTGGCGGGCCAATCTAGTCCCGGGGTCGTGGGGACGACCCTATAGGCGTCGGACAAGTCGGCGGCGGGCCAACCTAGTCGCGGGGTCGTGGGGACGACACAATAGTCGTCGGACATGTCGGCGGCTGGCCAATCTAGCCCCGGGGTCGTGGGGACGACCCTATTGTCGTCGGACATGTCGGCGGCTGGCCAACCTAGTCCCGGGGTCGTGGGTACGACCCTATACTCGTCGGACATGACGGTGGCGGGCCACTCTAGTCCCGGGGTCATGGGGACGACCCAATAGTCGTCCCACATGTCGGCGGCTGACCAACTTTGGCCCGTGGTCGCGGGGACGACCCTATAGTCGTCGGACATGACGGTGGCGGGCCAATCTAGCTCCGTGGTCGTGGGGACGGCCCTATAGTCGTCGGACAAGTCGGCGGCGGGCCAACCTAGTCCCGGGGTCGTGGGGACGACCCTATAGTCGTCGGACATGATGGTGGCGGGCCAATCTAGTCCCGGGGTCGTGGGGACGGCCCTATAGTCGTCGGACAAGTCGGCGGCGGGCCAACCTAGTCGCGGGGTGGTGGGGACGACCCTATAATCGTCGGACATGATGGTGGCGGGGCAATCTAGTCCGGGGGTCGTGGGGACGATCCTGTAGTCGTCGGACATGACGGTGGCGGGCCAATCTAGTCCCGGGGTCGTGGGAACGACCCCATAGTCGTCGGACATGTCGGCGGCTGGCCAACCCAATCCCGGGGTCGTGGGGCCGACCCTATAGTCGTCGGACATGACGGTGGCGGGCCAATCTAGTCCCGGGGTCGTGGGCACGACCCTATACTCGTCGGACATGACGGTGGCGGGCCACTCTAGTCCCGGGGTCATGGGGACGACCCTATAGTCGTCGGACATGTCGGCGGCTGGCCAACTTTGGCCCGTGGTCGTGGAGACGACCCTATAGTCGTCGGACATGACGGTGGGCAATCTAGCCCGGGGGTCGTGGGGACGAACCTGTTGTCGTCGGACAAGACGGCGGCGGGCCAACCCAGTCCCGGGGTCGTGGGGCCGACCCTATAGTCGTCGGACATGACGGTGGCGGGCCAATCTAGCTCCGGGGTCGTGGGGACGACCGTATAGTCGTCGGACATGTCGGCGGCTGGCCAACCTAGTCGCGGGGTCGTGGGGACGACCCAATAGTCGTCGGACATGTCGGCGGCTGGCCAATCTAGCCCCGGTGTCGTGGGGACGACCCTATAGTCGTCGGACAAGTCGGCGGCGGGCCAACCCAGTCCCGGGGTCGTGGGGCCGACCCTATAGTCGTCGGACATGACGGTGGCGGGCCAATCTAGCTCCGGGGTCGTGGGCACGACCCTATACTCGTCGGACATGACGGTGGCGGGCCACTCTAGTCCCGGGGTCATGGGGACGACCCTATAGTCGTCGGACATGTCGGCGGCGGGACAACGTATGCCCAGGGTCGTGGGGACGACCCTATAGTCGTCGGACATGTCGGCGGCGGACCAACGTATGCCCAGGGTCGTAGGGACGAACCTATAGTCGTCGGACATGTCGGCGGCTGGCCAACCTAGTCCCGGGGTCGTGGGGACGACCCAATAGTCGTCGGACATGTCGGCGGCTGGCCAATCTAGCCCCGCGGTCGTGGGGACGACCCTATAGGCGTCGGACAAGTCGGCGGCGGGCCAACCTAGTCGCGGGGTGGTGGGGACGACCCTATAGTCGTCGGACATGACTGTGGCGGGCCAATCTAGTCCCGGGGTCGTGGGGACGACCCTATAGGCGTCGGACAAGTCGGCGGCGGGCCAACCTAGTCGCGGGGTCGTGGGGACGACACAATAGTCGTCGGACATGTCGGCGGCTGGCCAATCTAGCCCCGGGGTCATGGGGACGACCCAATAGTCGTCCCACATGTCGGCGGCTGACCAACTTTGGCCCGTGGTCGCGGGGACGACCCTATAGTCGTCGGACATGACGGTGGCGGGCCAATCTAGCTCCGTGGTCGTGGGGACGGCCCTATAGTCGTCGGACAAGTCGGCGGCGGGCCAACCTAGTCCCGGGGTCGTGGGGACGACCCTATAGTCGTCGGACATGATGGTGGCGGGCCAATCTAGTCCCGGGGTCGTAGGGACGACCCTATAGTCGTCGGACAAGTCGGCGGCGGGCCAACCTAGTCGCGGGGTGGTGGGGACGACCCTATAATCGTCGGACATGATGGTGGCGGGGCAATCTATTCCGGGGGTCGTGGGGACGATCCTGTAGTCGTCCGACATGACGGTGGTGGGCCAATCTAGTCCCGGGGTCGTGGGGACGACCCTATTGTCGTCGGACATGTCGGCGGCTGGCCAACCTAGTCCCGGGGTGGGAGGGACGACCCTATAGTCGTCGGACAAGTCGGCGGCGAGCCAATCTAGTCCCGGGGTCGTGGGGACGGCCCTATAGTCGTCGGACAAGTCGGCGGCGGGCCAACCTAGTCGCGGGGTGGTGGGGACGACCCCATAATCGTCGGACATGATGGTGGCGGGGCAATCTAGTCCGGGGTTCGTGGGGACGATCCTGTAGTCGTCGGACATGACGGTGGCGGGCCAATCTAGTCCCGGGGTCGTGGGGACGACCCCATAGTCGTCGGACATGTCGGCGGCTGGCCAACCCAGTCCCGGGGTCGTGGGGCCGACCCTATAGTCGTCGGACATGACGGTGGCGGGCCAACTTTAGCCCGTGGTCGTGGAGACGACCCTATAGTCGTCGGACATGACGGTGGGCAATCTAGCCCGGGGTCGTGGGGACGACCCTATAGTCGTCGGACATGACGGTGGCGGGCCAATCTAGTCCCGGGATCGTGGGGACGACCCTATAGTCGTCGGACAAGTCGGTGGTGGGCCAATCTATTCCCGTGGCCGTGGGGACGACCCTGTAGTCGTCGGACATGACGGTGGTGGGCCAATCTAGTCCCGGGGTCGTGGGGACGACCCTATTGTCTTCGGACATGTGGGCGGCTGGCCAACCTAGTCCCGGGATCGTGGGGACGACCCTATAATCGTCGGACATGTCGGCGGCGGGCCAACGTATGCCCAGGGTCGTGGGGACGACCCTATAGTCGTCGGACAAGTCGGCGGCGGGCCAACCCAGCCCCGGGGTCGTGGGGCCGACCCTATAGTCGTCGGACATGACGGTGGCGGGCCAATCTAGTCCCGGGGTCGTGGGGACGACCCTATAGTCGTCGGACATGACGGTGGCGGGCCAATCTAGTCCCGGGTTCGTGGGGACGACTCTATAGTCGTCGGACAAGTCGGCGGCGGGCCAACCTAGTCCCGGGGTCATGGAGACGACCCTATAGTCGTCGGACATGACGGTGGGCAATCTAGCCCGGGGGTCGTGGGGACGATCCTGTTGTCGTCGGACATGACGGTGGTGGGCCAATCTATTCCCCGGGCCGTGGGGACGACCCTGTAGTTGTCGGACATGACGGTGGTGGGCCAATCTAGTCCCGGGGTCGTGGGGACGACCTTATTGTCGTCGGACATGTCGGCGGCTGCCCTACCTAGTTCCGGGGTGGGAGGGACGACCCTATAGTCGTCGGACAAGTCGGCGGCGGGCCAACCTAGTCCCGGGGTCATGGAGACGACCCTATAGTCGTCGGACATGACGGTGGGCAATCTAGCCCGGGGGTCGTGGGGACGATCCTGTTGTCGTCGGACATGACGGTGGTGGGCCAATCTATTCCCCGGGCCGTGGGGACGACCCTGTAGTCGTCGGACATGTCGGCGGCTGGCCAACCTAGTTCCGGGGTGGGAGGGACGACCCTATAGTCGTCGGACAAGTCGGCGGCGGGCCAACCTAGTCCCGGTGTCGTGGGGACGACCCTATAGTCGTCGGACAAGTCGGCGGCGGGCCAACATAGTCCCGGGGTCGTGGGGACGACCCTATAGGCGTCGGACAAGTCGGCGGCGGGCCAACCTAGTCCCGGGGTCGTGGGGACGACCCTATAGTCGTCGGACATGATGGTGGCGGGCCAATCTAGTCCCGGGGTCATGGGGACGGCCCTATAGTCGTCGGACAAGTCGGCGGCGGGCCAACCTAGTCGCGGGGTGGTGGGGACGACCCTATAATCGTCGGACATGACGGTGGCGGGCCACTCTAGTCCCGCGGTCATGGGGACGACCCAATAGTCGTCGGACATGTCGGCGGCTGACCAACTTTGACCCGTGGTCGTGTGGACAACCCTATAGACCTCCGACATGATGGTGGCGGGCCAATCTAGTCCCGGGGTCGTGGGGACGACCCTATAGTCGTCGGACATGTCGGCGGCTGGGCAACATTGGCCCGTGGTCGTGGGAACGTCCCTATAGTAGCCGGACAAGTCGGCGGCGGGCCAACCTAGTCCCGGGGTCGTGGAGACGACCCTATAGTCGTCGGACATGTCGGCGGCTTGCCAACCTAGTCCCGGGGTGGTAGGGACGACCCTATAGTCGTCGGACAAGTCGGCGGCGGGCCAACCTAGTCCCGGGGTCGTGGGGACGACCCTATTGTCGTCGGACATGATGGTGGCGGGCCAATCTAGTCCCGGGGTCGTGGGGACGGCCCTATAGTCGTCGGACAAGTCGGCGACGGGCCAACCTAGCCCCGGTGTCGTGGGGACGACCCTATAGTCGTCGGACATGTCGGCGGCTGGCCAACTTTGGCCCGTGGTCGTGGAGACGACCCTATAGTCGTCGGACATGACGGTGGGCAATCTAGCCCGGGGGTCGTGGGGACGAACCTGTTGTCGTCGGACAAGACGGCGGCGGGCCAACCCAGTCCCGGGGTCGTGGGGCCGACCCTATAGTCGTCGGACATGACGGTGGCGGGCCAATCTAGCTCCGGGGTCGTGGGGACGACCGTATAGTCGTCGGACATGTCGGCGGCTGGCCAACCTAGTCGCGGGGTCGTGGGGACGACCCAATAGTCGTCGGACATGTCGGCGGCTGGCCAATCTAGCCCCGGTGTCGTGGGGACGACCCTATAGTCGTCGGACAAGTCGGCGGCGGGCCAACCCAGTCCCGGGGTCGTGGGGCCGACCCTATAGTCGTCGGACATGACGGTGGCGGGCCAATCTAGCTCCGGGGTCGTGGGCACGACCCTATACTCGTCGGACATGACGGTGGCGGGCCACTCTAGTCCCGGGGTCATGGGGACGACCCTATAGTCGTCGGACATGTCGGCGGCGGGACAACGTATGCCCAGGGTCGTGGGGACGACCCTATAGTCGTCGGACATGTCGGCGGCGGACCAACGTATGCCCAGGGTCGTAGGGACGAACCTATAGTCGTCGGACATGTCGGCGGCTGGCCAACCTAGTCCCGGGGTCGTGGGGACGACCCAATAGTCGTCGGACATGTCGGCGGCTGGCCAATCTAGCCCCGCGGTCGTGGGGACGACCCTATAGGCGTCGGACAAGTCGGCGGCGGGCCAACCTAGTCGCGGGGTGGTGGGGACGACCCTATAGTCGTCGGACATGACTGTGGCGGGCCAATCTAGTCCCGGGGTCGTGGGGACGACCCTATAGGCGTCGGACAAGTCGGCGGCGGGCCAACCTAGTCGCGGGGTCGTGGGGACGACACAATAGTCGTCGGACATGTCGGCGGCTGGCCAATCTAGCCCCGGGGTCATGGGGACGACCCAATAGTCGTCCCACATGTCGGCGGCTGACCAACTTTGGCCCGTGGTCGCGGGGACGACCCTATAGTCGTCGGACATGACGGTGGCGGGCCAATCTAGCTCCGTGGTCGTGGGGACGGCCCTATAGTCGTCGGACAAGTCGGCGGCGGGCCAACCTAGTCGCGGGGTGGTGGGGACGACCCTATAATCGTCGGACATGATGGTGGCGGGGCAATCTATTCCGGGGGTCGTGGGGACGATCCTGTAGTCGTCCGACATGACGGTGGTGGGCCAATCTAGTCCCGGGGTCGTGGGGACGACCCTATTGTCGTCGGACATGTCGGCGGCTGGCCAACCTAGTCCCGGGGTGGGAGGGACGACCCTATAGTCGTCGGACAAGTCGGCGGCGAGCCAACCTAGTCCCGGGGTCGTGGGGACGACCCTATAATCGTCGGACATGATGGTGGCGGGCCAATCTAGTCCCGGGGTCGTGGGGACGGCCCTATAGTCGTCGGACAAGTCGGCGGCGGGCCAACCTAGTCGCGGGGTGGTGGGGACGACCCCATAATCGTCGGACATGATGGTGGCGGGGCAATCTAGTCCGGGGTTCGTGGGGACGATCCTGTAGTCGTCGGACATGACGGTGGCGGGCCAATCTAGTCCCGGGGTCGTGGGGACGACCCCATAGTCGTCGGACATGTCGGCGGCTGGCCAACCCAGTCCCGGGGTCGTGGGGCCGACCCTATAGTCGTCGGACATGACGGTGGCGGGCCAACTTTAGCCCGTGGTCGTGGAGACGACCCTATAGTCGTCGGACATGACGGTGGGCAATCTAGCCCGGGGTCGTGGGGACGACCCTATAGTCGTCGGACATGACGGTGGCGGGCCAATCTAGTCCCGGGATCGTGGGGACGACCCTATAGTCGTCGGACAAGTCGGTGGTGGGCCAATCTATTCCCGTGGCCGTGGGGACGACCCTGTAGTCGTCGGACATGACGGTGGTGGGCCAATCTAGTCCCGGGGTCGTGGGGACGACCCTATTGTCTTCGGACATGTGGGCGGCTGGCCAACCTAGTCCCGGGATCGTGGGGACGACCCTATAATCGTCGGACATGTCGGCGGCGGGCCAACGTATGCCCAGGGTCGTGGGGACGACCCTATAGTCGTCGGACAAGTCGGCGGCGGGCCAACCCAGCCCCGGGGTCGTGGGGCCGACCCTATAGTCGTCGGACATGACGGTGGCGGGCCAATCTAGTCCCGGGGTCGTGGGGACGACCCTATAGTCGTCGGACATGACGGTGGCGGGCCAATCTAGTCCCGGGTTCGTGGGGACGACTCTATAGTCGTCGGACAAGTCGGCGGCGGGCCAACCTAGTCCCGGGGTCATGGAGACGACCCTATAGTCGTCGGACATGACGGTGGGCAATCTAGCCCGGGGGTCGTGGGGACGATCCTGTTGTCGTCGGACATGACGGTGGTGGGCCAATCTATTCCCCGGGCCGTGGGGACGACCCTGTAGTTGTCGGACATGACGGTGGTGGGCCAATCTAGTCCCGGGGTCGTGGGGACGACCTTATTGTCGTCGGACATGTCGGCGGCTGCCCTACCTAGTTCCGGGGTGGGAGGGACGACCCTATAGTCGTCGGACAAGTCGGCGGCGGGCCAACCTAGTCCCGGGGTCATGGAGACGACCCTATAGTCGTCGGACATGACGGTGGGCAATCTAGCCCGGGGGTCGTGGGGACGATCCTGTTGTCGTCGGACATGACGGTGGTGGGCCAATCTATTCCCCGGGCCGTGGGGACGACCCTGTAGTCGTCGGACATGTCGGCGGCTGGCCAACCTAGTTCCGGGGTGGGAGGGACGACCCTATAGTCGTCGGACAAGTCGGCGGCGGGCCAACCTAGTCCCGGTGTCGTGGGGACGACCCTATAGTCGTCGGACAAGTCGGCGGCGGGCCAACATAGTCCCGGGGTCGTGGGGACGACCCTATAGGCGTCGGACAAGTCGGCGGCGGGCCAACCTAGTCCCGGGGTCGTGGGGACGACCCTATAGTCGTCGGACATGATGGTGGCGGGCCAATCTAGTCCCGGGGTCATGGGGACGGCCCTATAGTCGTCGGACAAGTCGGCGGCGGGCCAACCTAGTCGCGGGGTGGTGGGGACGACCCTATAATCGTCGGACATGACGGTGGCGGGCCACTCTAGTCCCGCGGTCATGGGGACGACCCAATAGTCGTCGGACATGTCGGCGGCTGACCAACTTTGACCCGTGGTCGTGTGGACAACCCTATAGACCTCCGACATGATGGTGGCGGGCCAATCTAGTCCCGGGGTCGTGGGGACGACCCTATAGTCGTCGGACATGTCGGCGGCTGGGCAACATTGGCCCGTGGTCGTGGGAACGTCCCTATAGTAGCCGGACAAGTCGGCGGCGGGCCAACCTAGTCCCGGGGTCGTGGAGACGACCCTATAGTCGTCGGACATGTCGGCGGCTTGCCAACCTAGTCCCGGGGTGGTAGGGACGACCCTATAGTCGTCGGACAAGTCGGCGGCGGGCCAACCTAGTCCCGGGGTCGTGGGGACGACCCTATTGTCGTCGGACATGATGGTGGCGGGCCAATCTAGTCCCGGGGTCGTGGGGACGGCCCTATAGTCGTCGGACAAGTCGGCGACGGGCCAACCTAGCCCCGGTGTCGTGGGGACGACCCTATAGTCGTAGGACATGTCGGCGGCTGACCAACTTTGGCCCGTGGTCGTGGGGACGACCCTATAGTCGTCGGACATGACGGTGGCGGGCCAATCTAGCCCCGGGGTCGTGGGGACGACCCTATAGTCGTCGGACATGTCGGCGGCTGGCCAACATAGTTCCGGGGTGTGAGGGACGACCCTATAGTCGTCGGACATGTCGGCGGCTGGCCTACCTAGTTCCGGGGTGGGAGGGACGACCCTATAGTCGTCGGACATGATGGTGGCGGGCCAATCTAGTCCCGGGGTCGTGGGGACGACCCTATAGTCGTCGGACAAGTCGGAGGCGGGCCAACCTAGTCCCGGGGTCGTGGGGACGACCCTATAGTCGTGGGACATGACGGTGGCGGGCCAATCTAGCCCCGGGGTCGTGGGGACGACCCTATAGTCGTCGGACAAGTCGGCGGCGGGCCAACCTAGTCCCGTTATCGTGGGGCGACCCTATAGTCGCCGGACATGTCGGCGGCTGACCAATCTCGCCCCGCGGTCGTGGGGACGACCCTATAGGCGTCGGACAAGTCGGCGGCGGGCCAACCTAGTCGCGGGGTGGTGGGGACGACCCTATAATCGTCGGACATGATGGTGGCGGGCCAATCTAGTCCCGGGGTCGTGGGGACGACCCTATAGTCGTCGGACAAGTCGGCGGCGGGCCAACCTAGTCCCGGTGTCGTGGGGACGACCCTATAGTCGTCGGACATGACGGTGGCGGGCCAATCTAGTCCCGGGGTCGTGGGGACGACCCTATAGTCGTCGGACATGTCGGCGGCGGACCAACGTATGCCCAGGGTCGTAGGGACGAACCTATAGTCGTCGGACATGTCGGCGGCGGGCCAACCTAGCCCCGGGGTCGTGGGGACGACCCAATAGTCGTCGGACATGTCGGCGGCTGGCCAACTTTGGCCCGTGGTCGTGGGGACGACCCAATAATCGTCGGACATGATGGTGGCGGGCCAATCTAGTCCCGGGATCGTGGGGCGACCCTATAGTCGCCGGACAAGTCGGCGGTGGGCCAACCTAGTCCCGGTGTCGTGGGGACGACCCTATAGTCGTCGGACATGACGGTGGCGGGCCAATCTAGTCCCGGGGTCGTGGGGACGACCCTATAGTCGTCGGACAAGTCGGCGGCGGGCCAACATAGTCCCGGGGTCGTGGGGACGACTCTGTAGTCGTCGGACAAGTCGGCGGCGGGCCAACCTAGTCCCGGGGTCGTGCGGACGACCCTGTAGTCGTCGGACAAGTCGGCGGCGGGCCAACCTAGTCCCGGGGTCGTGCGGACGACCCTGTAGTCGTCGGACAAGTCGGCGGCGGGCCAACCTAGTCCCGGGGTGGTGGGGTCGACCCTATAGTCGCCGGACATGTCGGCGGCGGGCCAATCTAGTCCCGGGGTCGTGGGGACGACCCTATAGTCGTGGGACATGACGGTGGCGGGCCAATCTAGCCCCGGGGTCGTGGGGACGACCCTATAGTCGTCGGACAAGTCGGCGGCGGGCCAACCTAGTCCCGTTATCGTGGGGCGACCCTATAGTCGCCGGACATGTCGGCGGCTGACCAATCTCGCCCCGCGGTCGTGGGGACGACCCTATAGGCGTCGGACAAGTCGGCGGCGGGCCAACCTAGTCGCGGGGTGGTGGGGACGACCCTATAATCGTCGGACATGATGGTGGCGGGCCAATCTAGTCCCGGGGTCGTGGGGACGACCCTATAGTCGTCGGACATGACGGTGGCGGGCCAATCTAGTCCCGGGATCGTGGGGACGACCCTATAGTCGTCGGACATGTCGGCGGCGGGCCAACGTATGCCCAGGGTCGTGGGGACGACCCTATAGTCGTCGGACATGTCGGCGGCGGACCAACGTATGCCCAGGGTCGTAGGGACGAACCTATAGTCGTCGGACATGTCGGCGGCGGGCCAACCTAGCCCCGGGGTCGTGGGGACGACCCAATAGTCGTCGGACATGTCGGCGGCTGGCCAACTTTGGCCCGTGGTCGTGGGGACGACCCAATAATCGTCGGACATGATGGTGGCGGGCCAATCTAGTCCCGGGATCGTGGGGCGACCCTATAGTCGCCGGACAAGTCGGCGGTGGGCCAACCTAGTCCCGGTGTCGTGGGGACGACCCTATAGTCGTCGGACATGACGGTGGCGGGCCAATCTAGTCCCGGGGTCGTGGGGACGACCCTATAGTCGTCGGACATGACGGCGGCTGGGCAACTTTGGCCCGTGGTCGTGGGGACGTCCCTATAGTCGTCGGACAAATCGGCGGCGGGCCAATCTAGTCCCGGGGTCGTGGGGACGACCCTATAGTCGTCGGACAAGTCGGCGGCGGGCCAACATAGTCCCGGGGTCGTGGGGACGACCCTCTAGTCGTCGGACAAGTCGGCGGCGGGCCAACCTAGTCCCGGGGTCGTGGGGCGACCCTATAGTCGTCGGACATGTCGGTGGCGGGCCAATATAGTCCCGGGGTCGTGGGGACGACCCTATTGTCGTCGGACATGTCGGCGGCTGACCAACCTAGTCGCGGGATCGTGGGGACGACCCTATAGTCGTCGGACATGTCGGCGGCGGGCCAACCTAGTCCCGGGGTCGTGGGGACGACTCTGTAGTCGTCGGACAAGTCGGCGGCGGGCCAACCTAGTCCCGGGGTCGTGCGGACGACCCTGTAGTCGTCGGACAAGTCGGCGGCGGGCCAACCTAGTCCCGGGGTCGTGGGGTCGACCCTATAGTCGCCGGACATGTCGGCGGCGGGCCAATCTAGTCCCGGGGTCGTGGGGACGACCCTATAGTCGTCGGACATGACGGTGGCGGGCCAATCTAGTCCCGGGGTCGTTGGGACGACCCTATAGTCGTCGGACATGACGATGGCGGGGCAATCTACTCCGGGGGTCGTGGGGACGATATTGTAGTCGTCGGACATGACGGTGGTGGGCCAATCTAGCTCCGGGGTCGTGGGGACGACCCTACTGTCGTCGGACAAGTCGACGGCGGGCCAACCTAGTCCCGGGGTCGTGGGGACGACCCTATAGTCGTCGGACAAGTCGGCGGCGGGCCAACCTAGTCCCGGGATCGTGGGGCGACCCTATAGTCGCCGGACAAGTCGGCGGTGGGCCAACCTAGTCCCGGTGTCGTGGGGACGACCCTATAGTCGTCGGACATGACGGTGGCGGGCCAATCTAGTCCCGGGGTCGTGGGGACGACCCTATAGTCGTCGGACATGACGGCGGCTGGGCAACTTTGGCCCGTGGTCGTGGGGACGTCCCTATAGTCGTCGGACAAATCGGCGGCGGGCCAATCTAGTCCCGGGGTCGTGGGGACGATCCTATAGTCGTCGGACATGACGGTGGCGGGGCAATCTAGTCCGGGTGTCGTGGGGACGATCCTGTAGTCGTCGGACATGTCGGTGGCGGGCCAACCTAGTCCCGGGATCGTGGGGCGACCCTATAGTCGCCGGACATGTCGGTGGCGGGCCAATCTAGTCCCGGGGTCGTGGGGACGATCCTATAGTCGTCGGACATGACGGTGGCGGGGCAATCTAGTCCGGGGGTCGTGGGGACGATCCTGTTGTCGTCGGACATGACGGTGGTGGGCCAATCTATTCCCCGGGCCGTGGGGACGACCCTGTAGTCGTCGGACATGTCGGCGGCTGGCCAACCTAGTTCCGGGGTGGGAGGGACGACCCTATAGTCGTCGGACAAGTCGGCGGCGGGCCAACCTAGTCCCGGTGTCGTGGGGACGACCCTATAGTCGTCGGACAAGTCGGCGGCGGGCCAACATAGTCCCGGGGTCGTGGGGACGACCCTATAGGCGTCGGACAAGTCGGCGGCGGGCCAACCTAGTCCCGGGGTCGTGGGGACGACCCTATAGTCGTCGGACATGATGGTGGCGGGCCAATCTAGTCCCGGGGTCATGGGGACGGCCCTATAGTCGTCGGACAAGTCGGCGGCGGGCCAACCTAGTCGCGGGGTGGTGGGGACGACCCTATAATCGTCGGACATGACGGTGGCGGGCCACTCTAGTCCCGCGGTCATGGGGACGACCCAATAGTCGTCGGACATGTCGGCGGCTGACCAACTTTGACCCGTGGTCGTGTGGACAACCCTATAGACCTCCGACATGATGGTGGCGGGCCAATCTAGTCCCGGGGTCGTGGGGACGACCCTATAGTCGTCGGACATGTCGGCGGCTGGGCAACATTGGCCCGTGGTCGTGGGAACGTCCCTATAGTAGCCGGACAAGTCGGCGGCGGGCCAACCTAGTCCCGGGGTCGTGGAGACGACCCTATAGTCGTCGGACATGTCGGCGGCTTGCCAACCTAGTCCCGGGGTGGTAGGGACGACCCTATAGTCGTCGGACAAGTCGGCGGCGGGCCAACCTAGTCCCGGGGTCGTGGGGACGACCCTATTGTCGTCGGACATGATGGTGGCGGGCCAATCTAGTCCCGGGGTCGTGGGGACGGCCCTATAGTCGTCGGACATGTCGGCGGCTGGCCTACCTAGTTCCGGGGTGGGAGGGACGACCCTATAGTCGTCGGACATGATGGTGGCGGGCCAATCTAGTCCCGGGGTCGTGGGGACGACCCTATAGTCGTCGGACAAGTCGGAGGCGGGCCAACCTAGTCCCGGTGTCGTGGGGACGACCCTATAGTCGTCGGACATGACGGTGGCGGGCCAATCTAGTCCCGGGGTCGTGGGGACGACCCTATAGTCGTCGGACATGTCGGCGGCGGACCAACGTATGCCCAGGGTCGTAGGGACGAACCTATAGTCGTCGGACATGTCGGCGGCGGGCCAACCTAGCCCCGGGGTCGTGGGGACGACCCTATAGTCGTCGGACATGTCGGCGGCTGGCCAACATAGTTCCGGGGTGTGAGGGACGACCCTATAGTCGTCGGACATGTCGGCGGCTGGCCTACCTAGTTCCGGGGTGGGAGGGACGACCCTATAGTCGTCGGACATGTCGGCGGCTGGCCTACCTAGTTCCGGGGTGGGAGGGACGACCCTATAGTCGTCGGACATGATGGTGGCGGGCCAATCTAGTCCCGGGGTCGTGGGGACGACCCTATAGTCGTCGGACAAGTCGGAGGCGGGCCAACCTAGTCCCGGTGTCGTGGGGACGACCCTATAGTCGTAGGACATGTCGGCGGCTGACCAACTTTGGCCCGTGGTCGTGGGGACGACCCTATAGTCGTCGGACATGACGGTGGCGGGCCAATCTAGCCCCGGGGTCGTGGGGACGACCCTATAGTCGTCGGACATGTCGGCGGCTGGCCAACATAGTTCCGGGGTGTGAGGGACGACCCTATAGTCGTCGGACATGTCGGCGGCTGGCCTACCTAGTTCCGGGGTGGGAGGGACGACCCTATAGTCGTCGGACATGATGGTGGCGGGCCAATCTAGTCCCGGGGTCGTGGGGACGACCCTATAGTCGTCGGACAAGTCGGAGGCGGGCCAACCTAGTCCCGGGGTCGTGGGGACGACCCTATAGTCGTGGGACATGACGGTGGCGGGCCAATCTAGCCCCGGGGTCGTGGGGACGACCCTATAGTCGTCGGACAAGTCGGCGGCGGGCCAACCTAGTCCCGTTATCGTGGGGCGACCCTATAGTCGCCGGACATGTCGGCGGCTGACCAATCTCGCCCCGCGGTCGTGGGGACGACCCTATAGGCGTCGGACAAGTCGGCGGCGGGCCAACCTAGTCGCGGGGTGGTGGGGACGACCCTATAATCGTCGGACATGATGGTGGCGGGCCAATCTAGTCCCGGGGTCGTGGGGACGACCCTATAGTCGTCGGACAAGTCGGCGGCGGGCCAACCTAGTCCCGGTGTCGTGGGGACGACCCTATAGTCGTCGGACATGACGGTGGCGGGCCAATCTAGTCCCGGGGTCGTGGGGACGACCCTATAGTCGTCGGACATGTCGGCGGCGGACCAACGTATGCCCAGGGTCGTAGGGACGAACCTATAGTCGTCGGACATGTCGGCGGCGGGCCAACCTAGCCCCGGGGTCGTGGGGACGACCCAATAGTCGTCGGACATGTCGGCGGCTGGCCAACTTTGGCCCGTGGTCGTGGGGACGACCCAATAATCGTCGGACATGATGGTGGCGGGCCAATCTAGTCCCGGGATCGTGGGGCGACCCTATAGTCGCCGGACAAGTCGGCGGTGGGCCAACCTAGTCCCGGTGTCGTGGGGACGACCCTATAGTCGTCGGACATGACGGTGGCGGGCCAATCTAGTCCCGGGGTCGTGGGGACGACCCTATAGTCGTCGGACAAGTCGGCGGCGGGCCAACATAGTCCCGGGGTCGTGGGGACGACTCTGTAGTCGTCGGACAAGTCGGCGGCGGGCCAACCTAGTCCCGGGGTCGTGCGGACGACCCTGTAGTCGTCGGACAAGTCGGCGGCGGGCCAACCTAGTCCCGGGGTCGTGCGGACGACCCTGTAGTCGTCGGACAAGTCGGCGGCGGGCCAACCTAGTCCCGGGGTGGTGGGGTCGACCCTATAGTCGCCGGACATGTCGGCGGCGGGCCAATCTAGTCCCGGGGTCGTGGGGACGACCCTATAGTCGTGGGACATGACGGTGGCGGGCCAATCTAGCCCCGGGGTCGTGGGGACGACCCTATAGTCGTCGGACAAGTCGGCGGCGGGCCAACCTAGTCCCGTTATCGTGGGGCGACCCTATAGTCGCCGGACATGTCGGCGGCTGACCAATCTCGCCCCGCGGTCGTGGGGACGACCCTATAGGCGTCGGACAAGTCGGCGGCGGGCCAACCAAGTCGCGGGGTGGTGGGGACGACCCTATAATCGTCGGACATGATGGTGGCGGGCCAATCTAGTCCCGGGGTCGTGGGGACGACCCTATAGTCGTCGGACATGACGGTGGCGGGCCAATCTAGTCCCGGGATCGTGGGGACGACCCTATAGTCGTCGGACATGTCGGCGGCGGGCCAACGTATGCCCAGGGTCGTGGGGACGACCCTATAGTCGTCGGACATGTCGGCGGCGGACCAACGTATGCCCAGGGTCGTAGGGACGAACCTATAGTCGTCGGACATGTCGGCGGCGGGCCAACCTAGCCCCGGGGTCGTGGGGACGACCCAATAGTCGTCGGACATGTCGGCGGCTGGCCAACTTTGGCCCGTGGTCGTGGGGACGACCCAATAATCGTCGGACATGATGGTGGCGGGCCAATCTAGTCCCGGGATCGTGGGGCGACCCTATAGTCGCCGGACAAGTCGGCGGTGGGCCAACCTAGTCCCGGTGTCGTGGGGACGACCCTATAGTCGTCGGACATGACGGTGGCGGGCCAATCTAGTCCCGGGGTCGTGGGGACGACCCTATAGTCGTCGGACATGACGGCGGCTGGGCAACTTTGGCCCGTGGTCGTGGGGACGTCCCTATAGTCGTCGGACAAATCGGCGGCGGGCCAATCTAGTCCCGGGGTCGTGGGGACGACCCTATAGTCGTCGGACAAGTCGGCGGCGGGCCAACATAGTCCCGGGGTCGTGGGGACGACCCTCTAGTCGTCGGACAAGTCGGCGGCGGGCCAACCTAGTCCCGGGGTCGTGGGGCGACCCTATAGTCGTCGGACATGTCGGTGGCGGGCCAATATAGTCCCGGGGTCGTGGGGACGACCCTATTGTCGTCGGACATGTCGGCGGCTGACCAACCTAGTCGCGGGATCGTGGGGACGACCCTATAGTCGTCGGACATGTCGGCGGCGGGCCAACCTAGTCCCGGGGTCGTGGGGACGACTCTGTAGTCGTCGGACAAGTCGGCGGCGGGCCAACCTAGTCCCGGGGTCGTGCGGACGACCCTGTAGTCGTCGGACAAGTCGGCGGCGGGCCAACCTAGTCCCGGGGTCGTGGGGTCGACCCTATAGTCGCCGGACATGTCGGCGGCGGGCCAATCTAGTCCCGGGGTCGTGGGGACGACCCTATAGTCGTCGGACATGACGGTGGCGGGCCAATCTAGTCCCGGGGTCGTTGGGACGACCCTATAGTCGTCGGACATGACGATGGCGGGGCAATCTACTCCGGGGGTCGTGGGGACGATATTGTAGTCGTCGGACATGACGGTGGTGGGCCAATCTAGCTCCGGGGTCGTGGGGACGACCCTACTGTCGTCGGACAAGTCGACGGCGGGCCAACCTAGTCCCGGGGTCGTGGGGACGACCCTATAGTCGTCGGACAAGTCGGCGGCGGGCCAACCTAGTCCCGGGATCGTGGGGCGACCCTATAGTCGCCGGACAAGTCGGCGGTGGGCCAACCTAGTCCCGGTGTCGTGGGGACGACCCTATAGTCGTCGGACATGACGGTGGCGGGCCAATCTAGTCCCGGGGTCGTGGGGACGACCCTATAGTCGTCGGACATGACGGCGGCTGGGCAACTTTGGCCCGTGGTCGTGGGGACGTCCCTATAGTCGTCGGACAAATCGGCGGCGGGCCAATCTAGTCCCGGGGTCGTGGGGACGATCCTATAGTCGTCGGACATGACGGTGGCGGGGCAATCTAGTCCGGGTGTCGTGGGGACGATCCTGTAGTCGTCGGACATGTCGGTGGCGGGCCAACCTAGTCCCGGGATCGTGGGGCGACCCTATAGTCGCCGGACATGTCGGTGGCGGGCCAATCTAGTCCCGGGGTCGTGGGGACGATCCTATAGTCGTCGGACATGACGGTGGCGGGGCAATCTAGTCCGGGTGTCGTGGGGACGATCCTGTAGTCGTCGGACATGACGGTGGCGGGCCAATCTAGTCGCGGGGTCATGGGGACGACCCCATAGTCGTCGAACATGTCGGCGGCTGGCCAACCTAGTCCCGGGATCGTGGGGCGACCCTATAGTCGCCGGACAAGTCGGCGGCGGGCCAACATAGTCCCGGGGTCGTGGGGACGACCCTATAGTCGTCGGACAAGTCGGCGGCGGGCCAACCTAGTCCCGGGATCGTGGGGCGACCCTATAGTCGCCGGACATGTCGGTGGCGGGCCAATCTAGTCCCGGGGTCGTGGGGACGACCCTATAGTCGTCGGACATGTCGGCGGCTGGCCAACTTTGGCCCGTGGTCGTGGGGACGTCCCTATAGTCGTCGGACAAGTCGGCGGCGGGCCAACCTAGTCCCGGGGTCGTGGGGCGACCCTATAGTCGTCGGACATGTCGGTGGCGGGCCAATATAGTCCCGGGGTCGTGGGGACGACCCTATTGTCGTCGGACATGTCGGCGGCTGACCAACCTAGTCGCGGGATCGTGGGGACGACCCTATAGTCGTCGGACATGTCGGCGGCGGGCCAACCTAGTCCCGGGGTCGTGGGGACGACTCTGTAGTCGTCGGACAAGTCGGCGGCGGGCCAACCTAGTCCCGGGGTCGTGCGGACGACCCTGTAGTCGTCGGACAAGTCGGCGGCGGGCCAACCTAGTCCCGGGGTCGTGGGGTCGACCCTATAGTCGCCGGACATGTCGGCGGCGGGCCAATCTAGTCCCGGGGTCGTGGGGACGACCCTATAGTCGTCGGACATGACGGTGGCGGGCCAATCTAGTCCCGGGGTCGTTGGGACGACCCTATAGTCGTCGGACATGACGATGGCGGGGCAATCTACTCCGGGGGTCGTGGGGACGATATTGTAGTCGTCGGACATGACGGTGGTGGGCCAATCTAGCTCCGGGGTCGTGGGGACGACCCTACTGTCGTCGGACAAGTCGACGGCGGGCCAACCTAGTCCCGGGGTCGTGGGGCGACCCTATAGTCGCCGGACATGTCGGTGGCGGGCCAATCTAGTCCCGGGGTCGTGGGGACGACCCTATAGTCGTCGGACAAGTCGGCGGCGGGCCAACCTAGTCCCGGGATCGTGGGGCGACCCTATAGTCGCCGGACATGTCGGTGGCGGGCCAATCTAGTCCCGGGGTCGTGGGGACGACCCTATAGTCGTCGGACATGTCGGCGGCTGGCCAACTTTGGCCCGTGGTCGTGGGGACGTCCCTATAGTCGTCGGACAAGTCGGCGGCGGGCCAACCTAGTCCCGGGGTCGTGGAGACGACCCTATAGTCGTCGGACATGTCGGCGGCTGACCAACTTTGGCCCGTGGTCGTGGGGACGACCCTATAGTCGTCGGACAAGTCGGCGGCGGGCCAACCTAGTCCCGGGGTCGTGGAGACGACCCTATAGTCGTCGGACAAGTCGGCGGCGGGCCAACCTAGTCCCGGTGTCGTGGGGACGACCCTATAGTCGTCGGACAAGTCGGCGGCGGGCCAACCTAGTCCCGGGGTCGTGGGGCGACCCTATAGTCGTCGGACATAACGATGGCGGGCCAATCTGGCCCCGGGGTCGTGGGGACGACCCTATAGGCGTCGGACAAGTCGGCGGCGGGCCAACCTAGTCCCGGGGTCGTGGAGACGACCCTATAGTCGTCGGACATGTCGGCGGCTGACCAACTTTGGCCCGTGGTCGTGGGGACGACCCTATAGTCGTCGGACAAGTCGGCGGCGGGCCAATCTAGTCCCGGGGTCGTGGGGACGACCCCATAGTCGTCGGACAAGTCGGCGGCGGACCAACCCAGTCCCGGGGTCGTGGGGACGACCCCATAGTCGTCGGACAAGTCGGCGGCGGACCAACCCAGTCCCGGGGTCGTGGGGACGACCCTATAGTCGTCGGACATAACGATGGCGGGCCAATCTGGCCCCGGGGTCGTGGGGACGACCCTATAGGCGTCGGACAAGTCGGCGGCGGACCAACCCAGTCCCGGGGTCGTGGGGACGACCCCATAGTCGTCGGACAAGTCGGCGGCGGACCAACCCAGTCCCGGCGTCGTGGGGACGACCCTATAGTCGTCGGACATGTCGGCGGCTGGCCAACTTTGGCCCGTGGTCGTGGGGACGACCCAATAATCGTCGGACATGATGGTGGCGGGCCAATCTAGTCCCGGGGTCGTGGGGCCGACCCTATAGTCGTCGGACAAGTCGGCGGCGGGCCAACCTAGTCCCGGTGTCGTGGGGACGACCCTATAGTCGTCGGACATGACGGTGGCGGGCCAATCTAGTCCCGGGGTCGTGGGGACGACCCTATAGTCGTCGGACATGACGGCGGCTGGGCAACTTTGGCCCGTGGTCGTGGGGACGTCCCTATAGTCGTCGGACAAATCGGCGGCGGGCCAACCTAGTCCCGGGGTCGTGGGGACGACCCTATAGTCGTCGGACAAGTCGGCGGCGGGCCAACATAGTCCCGGGGTCGTGGGGACGACCCTCTAGTCGTCGGACAAGTCGGCGGCGGGCCAACCTAGTCCCGGGGTCGTGGGGCGACCCTATAGTCGTCGGACATGTCGGTGGCGGGCCAATATAGTCCCGGGGTCGTGGGGACGACCCTATTGTCGTCGGACATGTCGGCGGCTGACCAACCTAGTCGCGGGATCGTGGGGACGACCCTATAGTCGTCGGACATGTCGGCGGCGGGCCAACCTAGTCCCGGGGTCGTGGGGACGACTCTGTAGTCGTCGGACAAGTCGGCGGCGGGCCAACCTAGTCCCGGGGTCGTGGGGACGACCCTGTAGTCGTCGGACAAGTCGGCGGCGGGCCAACCTAGTCCCGGGGTCGTGGGGTCGACCCTATAGTCGCCGGACATGTCGGCGGCGGGCCAATCTAGTCCCGGGGTCGTGGGGACGACCCTATAGTCGTCGGACATGACGGTGGCGGGCCAATCTAGTCCCGGGGTCGTTGGGACGACCCTATAGTCGTCGGACTAGTCGGCGGCGGGCCAACCTAGTCCCGGGGTCGTGGGGACGACTCTATAGTCGTCGGACAAGTCGGCGGCGGGTCATCCTAGTCCCTGGGTCGTGGGGACCACCCTATAGTCGTCGGACAATTCGGCGGCGGGCCAACCCAGTCCCGGAGTCGTGGGGACGACCCTATAGTCGTCGGACATGACAGTGGCGGGCCAATCTAGTCCCGGGGTCGTGGGGACGACCCCATAGTCGTCGAACATGTCGGCGGCTGGCCAACCTAGTCCCGGGGTCGTGGGGACGACCCTATAGGCCTCGGACAAGTCGGCGGCGGGCCAACCTAGTCGCGGGGTCGTGGGGACGACACAATAGTCGTCGGACATGTCGGCGGCTGGCCAATCTAGCCCCGGGGTCGTGGGGACGACCCTATAGGCGTCGGACAAGTCGGCGGCGGGCCAAGCTAGTCGCGAGGTCGTGGGGACAACCCTGTAGTCGTCGGACATGACGGTGGCGGTCCAATATAGTCCCGGGGTAGTGGGGGCGAGCCTATAGTCGTCGGACATGTCGGCGGCTGGGCAACTTTGGCCCGTGGTCGTGGGGACGTCCCTATAGTCGTCGGACAAGTCAGCGGCGGGCCAACCTAGTCCCGGGGTGGGAGGGACGACCCTATAATCGTCGGACAAGTCGGCGGCGGGCCAACCTAGTCCCGGGGTCGTGGGTACGACCTTATTGTCGTCGGACATGTCGGCGGCTGGCCAACCTAGTTCCGGGGTGGGAGGGACGACCCTATAGTCGTCGGACAAGTCGGCGGCGGGCCAACCCAGTCCCGGGGTCGTGGGGCCGACCCTATAGTCGTCGGACATGACGGTGGCGGGCCAATCTAGTCCCGGGGTCGTGGGGACGACCCTATAGTCGTCGGACAAGTCGGCGGCTGGCCAACCCAATCCCGGGGTCGTGGGGACGACCCTATAGGCGTCGGACAAGTCGGCGGCGGGCCAACCTAGTCCCGGGGTCGTGGGGCCGACCCTATAGTCGTCGGACATGACGGTGGCGGGCCACTCTAGTCCCGGGGTCATGGGGACGACCCCATAGTCGTCGGACATGTCGGCGGCTGGCCAACCCAATCCCGGGGTGGTGGGGACGACCCTATAATCGTCGGACATGATGGTGGCGGGGCAATCTAGTCCGGGAGTCGTGGGGACGATCCTGTAGTCGTCGGACATGACGGTGGCGGGCCAATCTAGTCCCGGGGTCGTGGGAACGACCCCATAGTCGTCGGACATGTCGGCGGCTGGCCAACCCAATCCCGGGGTCGTGGGGACGACCCTATAGTCGTCGGACATGTCGGCGGCGGACCAACGTATGCCCAGGGTCGTAGGGACGAACCTATAGTCGTCGGACATGTCGGCGGCTGGCCAACCTAGTCCCGGGGTCGTGGGGACGACCCAATAGTCGTCGGACATGTCGGCGGCTGGCCAATCTAGCCC
Organism: Andrena fulva; assembly: GCA_946251845.1. Classification (NCBI taxonomy): domain Eukaryota; kingdom Metazoa; phylum Arthropoda; class Insecta; order Hymenoptera; family Andrenidae; genus Andrena; species Andrena fulva. The sequence continues at coordinate 140,457 of CAMITZ010000126.1, read as the reverse complement.
CGCGGTCGTGGGGACGACCCTATAGGCGTCGGACAAGTCGGCGGCGGGCCAACCTAGTCGCGGGGTGGTGGGGACGACCCTATAGTCGTCGGACATGACTGTGGCGGGCCAATCTAGTCCCGGGGTCGTGGGGACGACCCTATAGGCGTCGGACAAGTCGGCGGCGGGCCAACCTAGTCGCGGGGTCGTGGGGACGACACAATAGTCGTCGGACATGTCGGCGGCTGGCCAATCTAGCCCCGGGGTCGTGGGGACGACCCTATTGTCGTCGGACATGTCGGCGGCTGGCCAACCTAGTCCCGGGGTCGTGGGTACGACCCTATACTCGTCGGACATGACGGTGGCGGGCCACTCTAGTCCCGGGGTCATGGGGACGACCTTATTGTCGTCGGACATGTCGGCGGCTGGCCAACCTAGTTCCGGGGTGGGGGGGACGACCCTATAGTCGTCGGACAAGTCGGCGGCGGGCCAACCCAGTCCCGGGGTCGTGGGGCCGACCCTATAGTCGTCGGACATGACGGTGGCGGGCCAATCTAGCCCCGGGGTCGTGGGGACGACCCTATAGTCGTCGGACATGTCGGCGGCTGGCCAACCCTTGTTCCGGGGTGGGAGGAACGACCCGATAGTCGTCGGACATGTCGGCGGCTGGCCAACCTAGTTCCGGGGTGGGAGGGACGACCCTATAGTCGTCGGACAAGTCGGCGGCGGGCCAACCTAGTCCCGGTGTCGTGGGGACGACCCTATAGGCGTCGGACAAGTCGGCGGCGGGCCAACCTAGTCCCGGGGTCGTGGGGACGACCCTATAGTCGTCGGACATGATGGTGGCGGGCCAATCTAGTCCCGGGGTCGTGGGGACGACCCTATAGTCGTCGTACATGACGGTGGCGGGCGAATCTAGCTCCGGGTTCGTGGGGACGACCCTATAGTCGTCGGACAAGTCGGCGGCGGGCCAACCCAGTCCCGGGTGTCGTGGGGCCGACCCTATAGTCGTCGGACATGACGGTGGCGGGCCAATCTAGCTCCGGGGTCGTGGGGACGACCCTATAGTCGTCGGACATGTCGGCGGCGGACCAACGTATGCCCAGGGTCGTAGGGACGAACCTATAGTCGTCGGACATGTCGGCGGCGGGCCAACCTAGCCCCGGGGTCGTGGGGACGACCCAATAGTCGTCGGACATGTCGGCGGCTGGCCAATCTAGCCCCGCGGTCGTGGGGACGACCCTATAGGCGTCGGACAAGTCGGCGGCGGGCCAACCTAGTCGCGGGGTGGTGGGGACGACCCTACAGTCGTCGGACATGACTGTGGCGGGCCAATCTAGTCCCGGGGTCGTGGGGACGACCCTATAGGCGTCGGAAAAGTTGGCGGCGGGCCAACCTAGTCCCGGTGTCGTGGGGACGACCCTATAGACGTCGCACAAGTCGGCGGCGGGCCAACCTAGTCCCGGTGTCGTGGGGACGACCCTATAGTCGTCGGACAAGTCGGCGGCGGGCCAACCTAGTCGCGGGGTGGTGGGGACGACCCTATAATCGTCGGACATGATGGTGGCGGGGCAATCTAGTCCGGGGGTCGTGGGGACGATCCTGTAGTCGTCGGACATGACGGTGGCGGGCCAATCTAGTCCCGGGGTCGTGGGGACGACCTTATTGTCGTCGGACATGTCGGCGGCTGGCCAACCTAGTTCCGGGGTGGGAGGGACGACCCTATAGTCGTCGGACAAGTCGCCGGCGGGCCAACCTAGTCCCGGTGTCGTGGGGACGACCCTATAGTCGTCGGACAAGGCGGCGGCGGGCCAACATAGTCCCGGGGTCGTGGGGACGACCCTATAGTCGTCGGACAAGTCGGCGGCGGGCCAACCTAGTCGCGGGGTGGTGGGGACGACCCTATAATCGTCGGACATGATGGTGGCCTGGCAATCTAGTCCGGGGGTCGTGGGGACGATCCTGTAGTCGTCGGACATGACGGCGGCGGGCCAATCTATTCCCGGGGTCGTGGTGACGACCTTATTGTCGTCGGACATGTCGGCGGCTGGCCAACCTAGTTCCGGGGTGGGAGGGACGACCCTATAGTCGTCGGACAAGTCGGCGGCGGGCCAACCTAGTCCCGGGGTCGTGGGGACGATCCTGTAGTCGTCGGACATGACAGTGGCGGGCCAATCTAGCCCCGGGGTCGTGGGGACGACCCTATAGTCGTCGGACATGTCGGCGGCTGGCCAACCCTTGTTCCGGGGTGGGAGGGACGACCCGATAGTCGTCGGACATGTCGGCGGCTGGCCAACCTAGTTCCGGGGTGGGAGGGACGACCCTATAGTCGTCGGACAAGTCGGCGGCGGGCCAACCTAGTCCCGGTGTCGTGGGGACGACCCTATAGTCGTCGGACAAGTCGGCGGCGGGCCAACATAGTCCCGGGGTCGTGGGGACGACCCTATAGGCGTCGGACAAGTCGGCGGCGGGCCAATCTAGTCCCGGGGTCGTGGGGACGACCCTATAGACGTCGGACATGTCGGCGGCTGGCCAACCTAGTTCCGGGGTGGGAGGGACGACCCTATGGTCGTCGGACAGGTCGGCGGCGGGCCAACCTAGTCCCGGGGTCGTGGGGACGACCCTATAGTCGTCGGACATGACGGTGGCGGGCCAATCTAGTCCCGGGGTCGTGGGGACGACCCTATAGACGTCGGACAAGTCGGCGGGGGGCCAACCTAGTCGCGGTGTGGTGGGGACGACCCTATAGTCGTCGGACATGACTGTGGCGGGCCAATCTAGTCCCGGGGTCGTGGGGACGACCCTATAGGCGTCGGACAAGTCGGCGGCGGGCCAACCTAGTCGCGGGGTCGTGGGGACGACACAATAGTCGTCGGACATGTCGGCGGCTGGCCAATCTAGCCCCGGGGTCGTGGGGACGACCCTATAGGCGTCGGACAAGTCGGCGGCGGGCCAAGCTAGTCGCGGGGTCGTGGGGACGACCCTGTAGTCGTCGGACATGACGGTGGCGGTCCAATATAGTCCCGGGGTAGTGGGGGCGAGCCTATAGTCGTCGGACATGTCGGCGGCTGGGCAACTTTGGCCCGTGGTCGTGGGGACGTCCCTATAGTCGTCGGAGAAGTCAGCGGCGGGCCAACCTAGTCCCGGGGTGGGAGGGACGACCCTATAATCGTCGGACAAGTCGGCGGCGGGCCAACCTAGTCCCGGGGTCGTGGGGACGATCCTGTTGTCGTCGGACATGACGGTGGTGGGCCAATCTATTCCCGGGGCCGTGGGGACGACCCTGTAGTCGTCGGACATGACGGTGGTGGGCCAATCTAGTCCCGCGGTCGTGGGGACGACCCTATTGTCGTCGGACATGTCGGCGGCTGGCCAACCTAGTCCCGGGATCGTGGGTACGACCCTATACTCGTCGGACATGACGGTGGCGGGCCACTCTAGTCCCGGGGTCATGGGGACGACCCAATAATCGTCCCACATGTCGGCGGCTGACCAACTTTGGCCCGTGGTCGCGGGGACGACCCTATAGTCGTCGGACATGACGGTGGCGGGCCAATCTAGCTCCGTGGTCGTGGGGACGGCACTATAGTCGTCGGACATGTCGGCGGCTGGCCAACCTAGTTCCGGGGTGGGAGGGACGACCCTATAGTCGTCGGACATGACTGTGGCGGGCCAATCTACCTCCGTGGACGTGGGGACGACCCTATAGTCGTCGGACATGACGGTGGCGGGCCAATCTAGTCCCGGGGTAGTGGGGACGACCCTATAGTCGTCGGACATGTCGGCGGCTGGGCAACTTTGGCCCGTGGTCGTGGGGACGTCCCTATAGTCGTTGGACAAGTCAGCGGCGGGCCAACCTAGTCCCGGGGTGGGAGGGACGACCCTATATTCGTCGGACAAGTCGACGGCGGGCCAACCTAGTCCCGGGGTCGTGGGGACGATCCTGTTGTCGTCGGACATGACGGTGGTGAGCCAATCTATTCCCGGGGCCGTGGGGACGACCCTATTGTCGTCGGACATGTCGGCGGCTGGCCAACCTAGTCCCGGGGTCGTGGGTACGACCCTATACTCGTCGGACATGACGGTGGCGGGCCACTCTAGTCCCGGGGTCATGGGGACGACCCAATAGTCGTCCCACATGTCGGCGGCTGACCAACTTTGGCCCGTGGTCGCGGGGACGACCCTATAGTCGTCGGACATGACGGTGGCGGGCCAATCTAGCTCCGTGGTCGTGGGGACGGCCCTATAGTCGTCGGACAAGTCGGCGGCGGGCCAACCTAGTCCCGGGGTCGTGGGGACGACCCTGTAGTCGTCGGACATGACGGTGGTGGGCCAATCTATTCCCGGGGCCGTGGGGACGACCCTGTAGTCGTCGGACATGACGGTGGTGGGCCAATCTAGTCCCGGGGTCGTGGGGACGACCCTATTGTCGTCGGACAAGTCGGCGGCGGGCCAACCTAGTCCCGGGGTCGTGGGGACGACCCTATAGTCGTCGGACATGATGGTGGCGGGCCAATCTAGTCCCGGGGTCGTGGGGACGACCCTATAGTCGTCGGACAAGTCGGCGGCGGGCCAACCTAGTCGCGGGGTGGTGGGGACGACCCTATAATCGTCGGACATGATGGTGGCGGGGCAATCTATTCCGGGGGTCGTGGGGACGATCCTGTAGTCGTCGGACATGACGGTGGTGGGCCAATCTAGTCCCGGTGTCGTGGGGACGACCCTATTGTCGTCGGACATGTCGGCGGCTGGCCAACCTAGTCCCGGGGTGGGAGGGACGACCCTATAGTCGTCGGACAAGTCGGCGGCGAGCCAACCTAGTCCCGGGGTCGTGGGGACGACCCTATAGTCGTCGGACATGACGGTGGCGGGCCAATCTAGTCCCGGGATCGTGGGGACGACCCTATAGTCGTCGGACAAGTCGGCGGCGGGCCAACCTAGTCCCGGGGTCATGGAGACGATCCTGTTGTCGTCGGACATGACGGTGGTGGGCCAATCTATTCCCGGGGCCGTGGGGACGACCCTGTAGTCGTCGGACATGTCGGCGGCTGGGCAACTTTGGCCCGTGGTCGTGGGGACGTCCCTATAGTCGTTGGACATGTCAGCGGCGGGCCAACCTAGTCCCGGGGTGGGAGGGACGACCCTATATTCGTCGGACAAGTCGACGGCGGGCCAACCTAGTCCCGGTGTCGTGGGGACGATCCTGTTGTCGTCGGACATGACGGTGGTGAGCCAATCTATTCCCGGGGCCGTGGGGACGACCCTGTAGTCGTCGGACATGACGGTGGCGGGCCAATCTAGCTCCGTGGTCGTGGGGACGGCACTATAGTCGTCGGACATGTCGGCGGCTGGCCAACCTAGTTCCGGGGTGGGAGGGACGACCCTATAGTCGTCGGACATGACTGTGGCGGGCCAATCTAGCTCCGTGGACGTGGGGACGACCCTATAGTCGTCGGACATGACGGTGGCGGGCCAATCTAGTCCCGGGGTAGTGGGGACGACCCTATAGTCGTCGGACATGTCGGCGGCTGGGCAACTTTGTCCCGTGGTCGTGGGGACGTCCCTATAGTCGTTGGACAAGTCAGCGGCGGGCCAACCTAGTCCCGGGGTGGGAGGGACGACCCTATATTCGTCGGACAAGTCGACGGCGGGCCAACCTAGTCCCGGGGTCGTGGGGACGATCCTGTTGTCGTCGGACATGACGGTGGTGAGCCAATCTATTCCCGGGGCCGTGGGGACGACCCTGTAGTCGTCGGACATGACGGTGGTGGGCCAATCTAGTCCCGGGGTCGTGGGGACGACCCTATTGTCGTCGGACATGTCGGCGGCTGGCCAACCTAGTCCCGGGGTCGTGGGTACGACCCTATAGTCGTCGGAAATGACGGTGGCGGGCCAATCTAGTCCCGGGGTAGTGGGGACGACCCTATAATCGTCGGACATGATGGTGGCGGGCCAATCTAGTCCCGGGGTCGTGGGGACGACCCTATAGTCGTCGGACAAGTCGGCGGCGGGCCAACCTAGTCCCGGGGTCGTGGGGACGACCCTATTGTCGTCGGACATGTCGGCGGCTGGCCAACCTAGTCCCGGGGTCGTGGGTACGACCCTATACTCGTCGGACATGACGGTGGCGGGCCACTCTAGTCCCGGGGTCATGGGGACGACCCAATAGTCGTCCCACATGTCGGCGGCTGACCAACTTTGGCCCGTGGTCGCGGGGACGACCCTATAGTCGTCGGACATGACGGTGGCGGGCCAATCTAGCTCCGTGGTCGTGGGGACGGCCCTATAGTCGTCGGACATGTCGGCGGCTGGCCAACCTAGTTCCGGGGTGGGAGGGACGACCCTATAGTCGTCGGACAAGTCGGCGGCGGGCCAACCTAGTCCCGGGGTCGTGGGGACGACCCTATAGGCGTCGGACAAGTCGGCGGCGGGCCAACCTAGTCGCGGGGTGGTGGGGACGACCCAATAGTCGTCGGACATGACTGTGGCGGGCCAATCTAGCTCCGTGGTCGTGGGAAGGACCCTATAGTCGTCGGACATGACGGTGGCGGGCCAATCTAGTCCCGGGGTAGTGGGGACGACCCTATAGTCGTCGGACATGTCGGCGGCTGACCAACTTTGGCCCGTGGTCGTGGGGACGACCCTATAATCGTCGGACATGATGGTGGCGGGCCAATCTAGTCCCGGGGTCGTGGGGACGACCCTATAGTCGTCGGACATGACGGTGGCGGGCGAATCTAGCTCCGGGTTCGTGGGGACGACCCTATAGGCGTCGGACAAGTCGGCGGCGGGCCAACCTAGTCGCGGGGTCGTGGGGACGACACAATAGTCGTCGGACATGTCGGCGGCTGGCCAACTTTGGCCCGTGGTCGCGGGGACGACCCTATAGTCGTCGGACATGGCGGTGGCGGGCCAATCTAGTCCCGGGGTCGTGGGGCGACCCTATAGTCGTCGGACATGTCGGCGGCTGGCCAACCTAGTCCCGGGGTCGTGGGTACGACCCTATAGTCGTCGGAAATGACGGTGGCGGGCCAATCTAGTCCCGGGGTAGTGGGGACGACCCTATAGTCGTCGGACAAGTCGGCGGCGGGCCAACCTAGTCCCGGGGTCGTGGGGACGCGACCTATAGTCGTCGGACATGTCGGCGGCTGGCCAACTTTGGCCCGTGGTCGTGGGGACGACCCTATAATCGTCGGACATGATGGTGGCGGGCCAATCTAGTCCCGGGGTCGTGGGGACGACCCTATAGTCGTCGGACAAGTCGGCGGCGGGCCAACCTAGTCCCGGGGTCGTGGGGACGACCCTATAGTCGTCGGCACAAGTCGGCGGCGGGCCTACCTAGCCCCGGTGTCGTGGGGACGACCCTATAGTCGTCGGACATGACGGTGGCGGGCCAATCTAGTCCCGGCGTCGTTGGGACGACCCTATAGTCGTCGGACTAGTCGGCGGCGGGCCAACCTAGTCCCGGGGTCGTGGGGACGACTCTATAGTCGTCGGAGAAGTCGGCGGCGGGTCATCCTAGTCCCGGGGTCGTGGGTACGACCCTATACTCGTCGGACATGACGGTGGCGGGCCACTCTAGACCCGGGGTCATGGGGACGACCCAATAGTCGTCGGACATGTCGGCGGCTGACCAACTTTGGCCCGTGGTCGCGGGGACGACCCTATAGTCGTCGGACATGACGGTGGCGGGCCAATCTAGTCCCGGGGTCGTGGGGCGACCCTATAGTCGTCGGACATGGCGGTGGCGGGCCAATCTAGTCCCGGGGTAGTGGGGACGACCCTATAGTCGTCGGACAAGTCGGCGGCGGGCCAACCTAGTCCCGGGGTCGTGGGGACGACCCTATAGTCGTCGGACATGACGGTGGCGGGCCAATCTAGTCCCGGGGTCGTGGGGCGACCCTATAGTCGTCGGACATGACGGTGGCGGGCCAATCTAGTCCCGGGGTAGTGGGGACGACCCTATAGTCGTCGGACAAGTCGGCGGCGGGCCAACCTAGTCCCGGGGTCGTGGGGACGACCCTATAGTCGTCGGACAAGTCGGCGGCGGGCCAACCTAGTCCCGTGGTCGTGGGGACGGCCCTATAGTCGTCGGACATGACGGTGGCTGGCCAACCTAGTCCCGGGGTCGTGGGTACGACCCTATAGTCGTCGGAAATGACGGTGGCGGGCCAATCTAGTCCCGGGGTAGTGGGGACGACCCTATAGTCGTCGGACAAGTCGGCGGCGGGCCAACCTAGTCCCGGGGTCGTGGGGACGACCCTATAGTCGTCGGACATGTCGGCGGCTGGCCAACTTTGGCCCGTGGTCGTGGGGACGACCCTATAATCGTCGGACATGATGGTGGCGGGCCAATCTAGTCCCGGGGTCGTGGGGACGACCCTATAGTCGTCGGACAAGTCGGCGGCGGGCCAACCTAGTCCCGGGGTCGTGGGGACGACCCTATAGTCGTCGGACATGACGGTGGCGGGCGAATCTAGCTCCGGGTTCGTGGGGACGACCCTATAGTCGTCGGACATGTCGGCGGCTGGCCAACCTAGTTCCGGGGTGGGAGGGACCACCCTATAGTCGTCGGACAAGTCGGCGGCGGGCCAACCTAGTCCCGGGGTCGTGGGGACGACCCTGTAGTCGTCGGACATGACGGTGGTGGGCCAATCTATTCCCGGGGCCGTGGGGACGACCCTGTAGTCGTCGGACATGACGGTGGTGGGCCAATCTAGTCCCGGGGTCGTGGGGACGACCCTATTGTCGTCGGACAAGTCGGCGGCGGGCCAACCTAGTCCCGGGGTCGTGGGGACGACCCTATAGTCGTCGGACATGATGGTGGCGGGCCAATCTAGTCCCGGGGTCGTGGGGACGACCCTATAGTCGTCGGACAAGTCGGCGGCGGGCCAACCTAGTCGCGGGGTGGTGGGGACGACCCTATAATCGTCGGACATGATGGTGGCGGGGCAATCTATTCCGGGGGTCGTGGGGACGATCCTGTAGTCGTCGGACATGACGGTGGTGGGCCAATCTAGTCCCGGTGTCGTGGGGACGACCCTATTGTCGTCGGACATGTCGGCGGCTGGCCAACCTAGTCCCGGGGTGGGAGGGACGACCCTATAGTCGTCGGACAAGTCGGCGGCGAGCCAACCTAGTCCCGGGGTCGTGGGGACGACCCTATAGTCGTCGGACATGACGGTGGCGGGCCAATCTAGTCCCGGGATCGTGGGGACGACCCTATAGTCGTCGGACAAGTCGGCGGCGGGCCAACCTAGTCCCGGGGTCATGGAGACGATCCTGTTGTCGTCGGACATGACGGTGGTGGGCCAATCTATTCCCGGGGCCGTGGGGACGACCCTGTAGTCGTCGGACATGTCGGCGGCTGGGCAACTTTGGCCCGTGGTCGTGGGGACGTCCCTATAGTCGTTGGACATGTCAGCGGCGGGCCAACCTAGTCCCGGGGTGGGAGGGACGACCCTATATTCGTCGGACAAGTCGACGGCGGGCCAACCTAGTCCCGGTGTCGTGGGGACGATCCTGTTGTCGTCGGACATGACGGTGGTGAGCCAATCTATTCCCGGGGCCGTGGGGACGACCCTGTAGTCGTCGGACATGACGGTGGCGGGCCAATCTAGCTCCGTGGTCGTGGGGACGGCACTATAGTCGTCGGACATGTCGGCGGCTGGCCAACCTAGTTCCGGGGTGGGAGGGACGACCCTATAGTCGTCGGACATGACTGTGGCGGGCCAATCTAGCTCCGTGGACGTGGGGACGACCCTATAGTCGTCGGACATGACGGTGGCGGGCCAATCTAGTCCCGGGGTAGTGGGGACGACCCTATAGTCGTCGGACATGTCGGCGGCTGGGCAACTTTGTCCCGTGGTCGTGGGGACGTCCCTATAGTCGTTGGACAAGTCAGCGGCGGGCCAACCTAGTCCCGGGGTGGGAGGGACGACCCTATATTCGTCGGACAAGTCGACGGCGGGCCAACCTAGTCCCGGGGTCGTGGGGACGATCCTGTTGTCGTCGGACATGACGGTGGTGAGCCAATCTATTCCCGGGGCCGTGGGGACGACCCTGTAGTCGTCGGACATGACGGTGGTGGGCCAATCTAGTCCCGGGGTCGTGGGGACGACCCTATTGTCGTCGGACATGTCGGCGGCTGGCCAACCTAGTCCCGGGGTCGTGGGTACGACCCTATAGTCGTCGGAAATGACGGTGGCGGGCCAATCTAGTCCCGGGGTAGTGGGGACGACCCTATAATCGTCGGACATGATGGTGGCGGGCCAATCTAGTCCCGGGGTCGTGGGGACGACCCTATAGTCGTCGGACAAGTCGGCGGCGGGCCAACCTAGTCCCGGGGTCGTGGGGACGACCCTATTGTCGTCGGACATGTCGGCGGCTGGCCAACCTAGTCCCGGGGTCGTGGGTACGACCCTATACTCGTCGGACATGACGGTGGCGGGCCACTCTAGTCCCGGGGTCATGGGGACGACCCAATAGTCGTCCCACATGTCGGCGGCTGACCAACTTTGGCCCGTGGTCGCGGGGACGACCCTATAGTCGTCGGACATGACGGTGGCGGGCCAATCTAGCTCCGTGGTCGTGGGGACGGCCCTATAGTCGTCGGACATGTCGGCGGCTGGCCAACCTAGTTCCGGGGTGGGAGGGACGACCCTATAGTCGTCGGACAAGTCGGCGGCGGGCGAACCTAGTCCCGGGGTCGTGGGGACGACCCTATAGGCGTCGGACAAGTCGGCGGCGGGCCAACCTAGTCGCGGGGTGGTGGGGACGACCCAATAGTCGTCGGACATGACTGTGGCGGGCCAATCTAGCTCCGTGGTCGTGGGAAGGACCCTATAGTCGTCGGACATGACGGTGGCGGGCCAATCTAGTCCCGGGGTAGTGGGGACGACCCTATAGTCGTCGGACATGTCGGCGGCTGACCAACTTTGGCCCGTGGTCGTGGGGACGACCCTATAATCGTCGGACATGATGGTGGCGGGCCAATCTAGTCCCGGGGTCGTGGGGACGACCCTATAGTCGTCGGACATGACGGTGGCGGGCGAATCTAGCTCCGGGTTCGTGGGGACGACCCTATAGGCGTCGGACAAGTCGGCGGCGGGCCAACCTAGTCGCGGGGTCGTGGGGACGACACAATAGTCGTCGGACATGTCGGCGGCTGGCCAACTTTGGCCCGTGGTCGCGGGGACGACCCTATAGTCGTCGGACATGGCGGTGGCGGGCCAATCTAGTCCCGGGGTCGTGGGGCGACCCTATAGTCGTCGGACATGTCGGCGGCTGGCCAACCTAGTCCCGGGGTCGTGGGTACGACCCTATAGTCGTCGGACATGTGGGCGGCTGGCCAATCTAGTCCCGGGGTAGTGGGGACGACCCTATAGTCGTCGGACAAGTCGGCGGCGGGCCAACCTAGTCCCGGGGTCGTGGGGACGCGACCTATAGTCGTCGGACATGTCGGCGGCTGGCCAACTTTGGCCCGTGGTCGTGGGGACGACCCTATAATCGTCGGACATGATGGTGGCGGGCCAATCTAGTCCCGGGGTCGTGGGGACGACCCTATAGTCGTCGGACAAGTCGGCGGCGGGCCAACCTAGTCCCGGGGTCGTGGGGACGACCCTATAGTCGTCGGCACAAGTCGGCGGCGGGCCTACCTAGCCCCGGTGTCGTGGGGACGACCCTATAGTCGTCGGACATGACGGTGGCGGGCCAATCTAGTCCCGGCGTCGTTGGGACGACCCTATAGTCGTCGGACTAGTCGGCGGCGGGCCAACCTAGTCCCGGGGTCGTGGGGACGACTCTATAGTCGTCGGAGAAGTCGGCGGCGGGTCATCCTAGTCCCGGGGTCGTGGGTACGACCCTATACTCGTCGGACATGACGGTGGCGGGCCACTCTAGACCCGGGGTCATGGGGACGACCCAATAGTCGTCGGACATGTCGGCGGCTGACCAACTTTGGCCCGTGGTCGCGGGGACGACCCTATAGTCGTCGGACATGACGGTGGCGGGCCAATCTAGTCCCGGGGTCGTGGGGCGACCCTATAGTCGTCGGACATGACGGTGGCGGGCCAATCTAGTCCCGGGGTAGTGGGGACGACCCTATAGTCGTCGGACAAGTCGGCGGCGGGCCAACCTAGTCCCGGGGTCGTGGGGACGACCCTATAGTCGTCGGACAAGTCGGCGGCGGGCCAACCTAGTCCCGTGGTCGTGGGGACGGCCCTATAGTCGTCGGACATGACGGTGGCTGGCCAACCTAGTCCCGGGGTCGTGGGTACGACCCTATAGTCGTCGGAAATGACGGTGGCGGGCCAATCTAGTCCCGGGGTAGTGGGGACGACCCTATAGTCGTCGGACAAGTCGGCGGCGGGCCAACCTAGTCCCGGGGTCGTGGGGACGACCCTATAGTCGTCGGAAATGACGGTGGCGGGCCAACCTAGTCCCGGGGTCGTGGGGACGACCCTATAGTCGTCGGACATGACGGTGGCGGGCGAATCTAGCTCCGGGTTCGTGGGGACGACCCTATAGTCGTCGGACATGTCGGCGGCTGGCCAACCTAGTTCCGGGGTGGGAGGGACCACCCTATAGTCGTCGGACAAGTCGGCGGCGGGCCAACCTAGTCCCGGGGTCGTGGGGACGACCCTGTAGTCGTCGGACATGACGGTGGTGGGCCAATCTATTCCCGGGGCCGTGGGGACGACCCTGTAGTCGTCGGACATGACGGTGGTGGGCCAATCTAGTCCCGGGGTCGTGGGGACGACCCTATTGTCGTCGGACAAGTCGGCGGCGGGCCAACCTAGTCCCGGGGTCGTGGGGACGACCCTATAGTCGTCGGACATGATGGTGGCGGGCCAATCTAGTCCCGGGGTCGTGGGGACGACCCTATAGTCGTCGGACAAGTCGGCGGCGGGCCAACCTAGTCGCGGGGTGGTGGGGACGACCCTATAATCGTCGGACATGATGGTGGCGGGGCAATCTATTCCGGGGGTCGTGGGGACGATCCTGTAGTCGTCGGACATGACGGTGGTGGGCCAATCTAGTCCCGGTGTCGTGGGGACGACCCTATTGTCGTCGGACATGTCGGCGGCTGGCCAACCTAGTCCCGGGGTGGGAGGGACGACCCTATAGTCGTCGGACAAGTCGGCGGCGAGCCAACCTAGTCCCGGGGTCGTGGGGACGACCCTATAGTCGTCGGACATGACGGTGGCGGGCCAATCTAGTCCCGGGATCGTGGGGACGACCCTATAGTCGTCGGACAAGTCGGCGGCGGGCCAACCTAGTCCCGGGGTCATGGAGACGATCCTGTTGTCGTCGGACATGACGGTGGTGGGCCAATCTATTCCCGGGGCCGTGGGGACGACCCTGTAGTCGTCGGACATGTCGGCGGCTGACCAACTTTGGCCCGCGGTCGCGGGGACGACCCTATAGTCGTCGGACATGGCGGTGGCGGGCCAATCTAGCTCCGGGGTCGTGGGGACGACCCTATAGTCGTCGGACATGTCGGCGGCGGGCCAACCTAGTCCCGGGGGCGTGGGGACGACCCTATAGTCGTCGGACATGACGGTGGTGGGCCAATCTATTCCCGGGGCCGTGGGGACGACCCTGTAGTCGACGGACATGACGGTGGTGGGCCAATCTAGTCCCGGGGTCGTGGGGACGAGCCTATTGTCGTCGGACATGTGGGCGGCTGGCCAACCTAGTCCCGGGATCGTGGGGACGACCCTATAATCGTCGGACATGTCGGCGGCGGGCCAACGTATGCCCAGGGTCGTGGGGACGACCCTATAGTCGTCGGACAAGTCGGCGGCGGGCCAACCCAGCCCCGGGGTCGTGGGGCCGACCCTATAGTCGTCGGACATGACGGTGGCGGGCCAATCTAGTCCCGGGGTCGTGGGTACGACCCTATAGTCGTCGGACATGACGGTGGCGGGCGAATCTAGCTCCGGGGTCGTGGGGACGACCCTATAGTCGTCGGACATGTCGGCGGCGGACCAACGTATGCCCAGGGTCGTAGGGACGAACCTATAGTCGTCGGACATGTCGGCGGCGGGCCAACCTAGCCCCGGGGTCGTGGGGACGACCCAATAGTCGTCGGACATGTCGGCGGCTGGCCAATCTAGCCCCGCGGTCGTGGGGACGACCCTATAGGCGTCGGACAAGTCGGCGGCGGGCCAACCTAGTCGCGGGGTGGTGGGGACGATCCTACAGTCGTCGGACATGACTGTGGCGGGCCAATCTAGTCCCGGGGTCGTGGGGACGACCCTATAGGCGTCGGAAAAGTTGGCGGCGGGCCAACCTAGTCCCGGTGTCGTGGGGACGACCCTATAGACGTCGGACAAGTCGGCGGCGGGCCAACATAGTCCCGGGGTCGTGGGGACGACCCTATAGTCGTCGGACAAGTCGGCGGCGGGTCAACCTAGTCGCGGGGTGGTGGGGACGACCCTATAATCGTCGGACATGATGGTGGCGGGGCAATCTAGTCCGGGGGTCGTGGGGACGATCCTGTAGTCGTCGGACATGACGGTGGCGGGCCAATCTAGTCCCGGGGTCGTGGGGACGACCTTGTTGTCGTCGGACATGTCGGCGGCTGGCCAACCTAGTTCCGGGGTGGGAGGGACGACCCTATAGTCGTCGGACAAGTCGGCGGCGGGCCAACCTAGTCCCGGTGTCGTGGGGACGACCCTATAGTCGTCGGACAAGGCGGCGGCGGGCCAACATAGTCCCGGGGTCGTGGGGACGACCCTATAGTCGTCGGACAAGTCGGCGGCGGGCCAACCTAGTCGCGGGGTGGTGGGGACGACCCTATAATCGTCGGACATGATGGTGGCCTGGCAATCTAGTCCGGGGGTCGTGGGGACGATCCTGTAGTCGTCGGACATGACGGCGGCGGGCCAATCTATTCCCGGGGTCGTGGGGACGACCTTATTGTCGTCGGACATGTCGGCGGCTGGCCAACCTAGTTCCGGGGTGGGAGGGACGACCCTATAGTCGTCGGACAAGTCGGCGGCGGGCCAACCTAGTCCCGGGGTCGTGGGGACGATCCTGTAGTCGTCGGACATGACAGTGGCGGGCCAATCTAGCCCCGGGGTCGTGGGGACGACCCTATAGTCGTCGGACATGTCGGCGGCGGGCCAACCCTTGTTCCGGGGTGGGAGGGACGACCCGATAGTCGTCGGACATGTCGGCGGCTGGCCAACCTAGTTCCGGGGTGGGAGGGACGACCCTATAGTCGTCGGACAAGTCGGCGGCGGGCCAACCTAGTCCCGGTGTCGTGGGGACGACCCTATAGTCGTCGGACAAGTCGGCGGCGGGCCAACATAGTCCCGGGGTCGTGGGGACGACCCTATAGGCGTCGGACAAGTCGGCGGCGGGCCAACCTAGTCCCGGGGTCGTGGGGACGACCCTATTGTCGTCGGACATGTCGGCGGCTGGCCAACCTAGTTCCGGGGTGGGAGGGACGACCCTATAGTCGTCGGACAAGTCGGCGGCGGGCCAACCCAGTCCCGGGGTCGTGGGGCCGAACCTATAGTCGTCGGACATGACGGTGGCGGGCCAATCTAGCTCCGGGGTCGTGGGGACGACCCTATAGACGTCGGACATGTCGGCGGCTGGCCAACCTAGTTCCGGGGTGGGAGGGACGACCCTATGGTCGTCGGACAAGTCGGCGGCGGGCCAACCTAGTCCCGGGGTCGTGGGGACGACCCTATAGTCGTCGGACATGACTGTGGCGGGCCAATCTAGTCCCGGGGTCGTGGGGACGACCCTATAGGCGTCGGACAAGTCGGCGGCGGGCCAACCTAGTCCCGGGGTCGTGGGGACGATCCTGTTGTCGTCGGACATGACGGTGGTGGGCCAATCTATTCCCGGGGCCGTGGGGACGACCCTGTAGTCGTCGGACATGACGGTGGTGGGCCAATCTAGTCCCGCGGTCGTGGGGACGACCCTATTGTCGTCGGACATGTCGGCGGCTGGCCAACCTAGTCCCGGGATCGTGGGTACGACCCTATACTCGTCGGACATGACGGTGGCGGGCCACTCTAGTCCCGGGGTCATGGGGACGACCCAATAATCATCCCACATGTCGGCGGCTGACCAACTTTGGCCCGTGGTCGCGGGGACGACCCTATAGTCGTGAGACATGACGGTGGCGGGCCAATCTAGCTCCGTGGTCGTGGGGACGGCACTATAGTCGTCGGACATGTCGGCGGCTGGCCAACCTAGTTCCGGGGTGGGAGGGACGACCCTATAGTCGTCGGACATGACTGTGGCGGGCCAATCTAGCTCCGTGGACGTGGGGACGACCCTATAGTCGTCGGACATGACGGTGGCGGGCCAATCTAGTCCCGGGGTAGTGGGGACGACCCTATAGTCGTCGGACATGTCGGCGGCTGGGCAACTTTGGCCCGTGGTCGTGGGGACGTCCCTATAGTCGTTGGACAAGTCAGCGGCGGGCCAACCTAGTCCCGGGGTGGGAGGGACGACCCTATATTCGTCGGACAAGTCGACGGCGGGCCAACCTAGTCCCGGGGTCGTGGGGACGATCCTGTTGTCGTCGGACATGACGGTGGTGAGCCAATCTATTCCCGGGGCCGTGGGGACGACCCTGTAGTCGTCGGACATGACGGTGGTGGGCCAATCTAGTCCCGGGGTCGTGGGGACGACCCTATTGTCGTCGGACATGTCGGCGGCTGGCCAACCTAGTCCCGGGGTCGTGGGTACGACCCTATAGTCGTCGGAAATGACGGTGGCGGGCCAATCTAGTCCCGGGGTAGTGGGGACGACCCTATAATCGTCGGACATGATGGTGGCGGGCCAATCTAGTCCCGGGGTCGTGGGGACGACCCTATAGTCGTCGGACAAGTCGGCGGCGGGCCAACCTAGTCCCGGGGTCGTGGGGACGACCCTATTGTCGTCGGACATGTCGGCGGCTGGCCAACCTAGTCCCGGGGTCGTGGGTACGACCCTATACTCGTCGGACATGACGGTGGCGGGCCACTCTAGTCCCGGGGTCATGGGGACGACCCAATAGTCGTCCCACATGTCGGCGGCTGACCAACTTTGGCCCGTGGTCGCGGGGACGACCCTATAGTCGTCGGACATGACGGTGGCGGGCCAATCTAGCTCCGTGGTCGTGGGGACGGCCCTATAGTCGTCGGACATGTCGGCGGCTGGCCAACCTAGTTCCGGGGTGGGAGGGACGACCCTATAGTCGTCGGACAAGTCGGCGGCGGGCCAACCTAGTCCCGGGGTCGTGGGGACGACCCTATAGGCGTCGGACAAGTCGGCGGCGGGCCAACCTAGTCGCGGGGTGGTGGGGACGACCCAATAGTCGTCGGACATGACTGTGGCGGGCCAATCTAGCTCCGTGGTCGTGGGGACGTCCCTATAGTCGTTGGACAAGTCAGCGGCGGGCCAACCTAGTCCCGGGGTGGGAGGGACGACCCTATATTCGTCGGACAAGTCGGCGGCGGGCCAACCTAGTCCCGGGGTCGTGGGGACGATCCTGTTGTCGTCGGACATGACGGTGGTGGGCCAATCTATTCCCGGGGCCGTGGGGACGACCCTGTAGTCGTCGGACATGACGGTGGTGGGCCAATCTAGTCCCGGGGTCGTGGGGACGACCCTATTGTCGTCGGACATGTCGGCGGCTGGCCAACCTAGCCCCGGGGTCGTGGGTACGACCCTATAGTCGTCGGAAATGACGGTGGCGGGCCAATCTAGTCCCGGGGTAGTGGGGACGAACCTATAATCGTCGGACATGACGGTGGCGGGCCAATCTAGCTCCGTGGTCGTGGGGACGGCCCTATAGTCGTCGGACATGTCGGCGGCTGGCCAACCTAGTCCCGGGGTGGGAGGGACGACCCTATATTCGTCGGACAAGTCGGCGGCGGGCCAACCTAGTCCCGGGGCCGTGGGGACGACCCTGTAGTCGTCGGACATGACGGTGGTGGGCCAACCTAGTCCCGGGGCCGTGGGGACGACCCTGTAGTCGTCGGACATGACGGTGGTGGGCCAATCTAGTCCCGGGGTCTTGGGGACGACCCTATTGTCGTCGGACATGTGGGCGGCTGGCCAACCTAGTCCCGGGATCGTGGGGACGACCCTATAGTCGTCGGACATGTCGGCGGCGGGCCAACGTATGCCCAGGGTCGTGGGGACGACCCTATAGTCGTCGGACATGTCGGCGGCGGGCCAACGTATGCCCAGGGTCGTAGGGACGACCCTATGGTCGTCGGACAAGTCGGCGGCGGGCCAACATAGTCCCGGGGTCGTGCGGACGACCCTATAGTCGTCGGACATGACGGTGGCGGGTCAATCTATTCCGGGGGTCGTGGGGACGACCCTATAGGCGTCGGACAAGTCGGGGGCGGGCCAACCTAGTCCCGGGGCCGTGGGGACGACCCTGTAGTCGTCGGACATGACGGTGGTGGGCCAATCTAGTCCCGGGGTCGAGGGGACGATCCTATTTTCGTCGGACATGTGGCGGCTGGCCAAACTAGTCCCGGGATCGTGGGGACGACCCTATAATCGTCGGACATGTCGGCGGCGGGCCAACGTATGCCCAGGGTCGTGGGGACGACCCTATAGTCGTCGGACAAGTCGGCGGCGGGCCAACCCAGTCCCGGGGTCGTGGGGCCGACCCTATAGTCGTCGGACATGACGGTGGCGGGCCAATCTAGTCCCGGGGTCGTGGGTACGACCCTATAGTCGTCGGGCATGACGGTGGCGGGCGAATCTAGCTCCGGGGTCGTGGGGACGACCCTATAGTCGTCGGACATGTCGGCGGCTGGCCAACCTAGTTCCGGGGTGGGAGGGACGACCCTATAGTCGTCGGACAAGTCGGCGGCGGGCCAACCTAGTCCCGGGGTCGTGGGCACGACCCTATAGTCGTCGGACATGACGGTGGCGGGCCAATCTAGTCCCGGGGTCGTGGGGACGACCCTATAGTCGTCGGACAAGTCGGCGGCGGGCCAACCTAGTCCCGGGGTCATGGAGACGACCCTATAGTCGTCGGACATGACGGTGGGCAATCTAGCCCGGGGGTCGTGGGGACGATCCTGTTGTCGTCGGACATGACGGTGGTGGGCCAATCTATTCCCCGGGCCGTGGGGACGACCCTGTAGTCGTCGGACATGACGGTGGTGGGCCAATCTAGTCCCGGGGTCGTGGGGACGGCCTTATTGTCGTCGGACATGTCGGCGGCTGGCCAACCTAGTTCCGGGGTGGGGGGAACGACCCTATAGTCGTCGGACAAGTCGGCGGCGGGCCAACCCAGTCCCGGGGTCGTGGGGCCGACCCTATAGTCGTCGGACATGACGGTGGCGGGCCAATCTAGCCCCGGGGTCGTGGGGACGACCCTATAGTCGTCGGACATGTCGGCGGCTGGCCAACCCTTGTTCCGGGGTGGGAGGAACGACCCGATAGTCGTCGGACATGTCGGCGGCTGGCCAACCTAGTTCCGGGGTGGGAGGGACGACCCTATAGTCGTCGGACAAGTCGGCGGCGGGCCAACCTAGTCCCGGTGTCGTGGGGACGACCCTATAGGCGTCGGACAAGTCGGCGGCGGGCCAACCTAGTCCCGGGGTCGTGGGGACGACCCTATATTCGTCGGACATGATGGTGGCGGGCCAATCTAGTCCCGGGGTCGTGGGGACGACCCTATAGTCGTCGGACATGACGGTGGCGGGCGAATCTAGCTCCGGGTTCGTGGGGACGACCCTATAGTCGTCGGACAAGTCGGCGGCGGGCCAACCCAGTCCCGGGTGTCGTGGGGCCGACCCTATAGTCGTCGGACATGACGGTGGCGGGCCAATCTAGCTCCGGGGTCGTGGGGACGACCCTATAGTCGTCGGACATGTCGGCGGCGGACCAACGTATGCCCAGGGTCGTAGGGACGAACCTATAGTCGTCGGACATGTCGGCGGCGGGCCAACCTAGCCCCGGGGTCGTGGGGACGACCCAATAGTCGTCGGACATGTCGGCGGCTGGCCAATCTAGCCCCGCGGTCGTGGGGACGACCCTATAGGCGTCGGACAAGTCGGCGGCGGGCCAACCTAGTCGCGGGGTGGTGGGGACGACCCTACAGTCGTCGGACATGACTGTGGCGGGCCAATCTAGTCCCGGGGTCGTGGGGACGACCCTATAGGCGTCGGACAAGTTGGCGGCGGGCCAACCTAGTCCCGGTGTCGTGGGGACGACCCTATAGACGTCGGACAAGTCGGCGGCGGGCCAACATAGTCCCGGGGTCGTGGGGACGACCCTATAGGCGTCGGACAAGTCGGCGGCGGGCCAACCTAGTCGCGGGGTGGTGGGGACGACCCAATCGTCGTCGGACATGACTGTGGCGGGCCAATCTAGCTCCGTGGTCGTGGGGAGGACCCTATAGTCGTCGGACATGACGGTGGCGGGCCAATCTAGTCCCGGGGTAGTGGGGACGACCCTATAGTCGTCGGACATGTCGGCGGCTGGGCAACTTTGGCCCGTGGTCGTGGGGACGTCCCTATAGTCGTTGGACAAGTCAGCGGCGGGCCAACCTAGTCCCGGGGTGGGAGGGACGACCCTATATTCGTCGGACAAGTCGGCGGCGGGCCAACCTAGTCCCGGGGTCGTGGGGACGATCCTGTTGTCGTCGGACATGACGGTGGTGGGCCAATCTATTCCCGGGGCCGTGGGGACGACCCTGTAGTCGTCGGACATGACGGTGGTGGGCCAATCTAGTCCCGGGGTCGTGGGGACGACCCTATTGTCGTCGGACATGTCGGCGGCTGGCCAACCTAGCCCCGGGGTCGTGGGTACGACCCTATAGTCGTCGGAAATGACGGTGGCGGGCCAATCTAGTCCCGGGGTAGTGGGGACGAACCTATAATCGTCGGACATGACGGTGGCGGGCCAATCTAGCTCCGTGGTCGTGGGGACGGCCCTATAGTCGTCGGACATGTCGGCGGCTGGCCAACCTAGTCCCGGGGTGGGAGGGACGACCCTATATTCGTCGGACAAGTCGGCGGCGGGCCAACCTAGTCCCGGGGCCGTGGGGACGACCCTGTAGTCGTCGGACATGACGGTGGTGGGCCAACCTAGTCCCGGGGCCGTGGGGACGACCCTGTAGTCGTCGGACATGACGGTGGTGGGCCAATCTAGTCCCGGGGTCATGGGGACGACCCTATTGTCGTCGGACATGTGGGCGGCTGGCCAACCTAGTCCCGGGATCGTGGGGACGACCCTATAGTCGTCGGACATGTCGGCGGCGGGCCAACGTATGCCCAGGGTCGTGGGGACGACCCTATAGTCGTCGGACATGTCGGCGGCGGGCCAACGTATGCCCAGGGTCGTAGGGACGACCCTATGGTCGTCGGACAAGTCGGCGGCGGGCCAACATAGTCCCGGGGTCGTGCGGACGACCCTATAGTCGTCGGACATGACGGTGGCGGGTCAATCTATTCCGGGGGTCGTGGGGACGACCCTATAGGCGTCGGACAAGTCGGGGGCGGGCCAACCTAGTCCCGGGGCCGTGGGGACGACCCTGTAGTCGTCGGACATGACGGTGGTGGGCCAATCTAGTCCCGGGGTCGAGGGGACGATCCTATTTTCGTCGGACATGTGGCGGCTGGCCAAACTAGTCCCGGGATCGTGGGGACGACCCTATAATCGTCGGACATGTCGGCGGCGGGCCAACGTATGCCCAGGGTCGTGGGGACGACCCTATAGTCGTCGGACAAGTCGGCGGCGGGCCAACCCAGTCCCGGGGTCGTGGGGCCGACCCTATAGTCGTCGGACATGACGGTGGCGGGCCAATCTAGTCCCGGGGTCGTGGGTACGACCCTATAGTCGTCGGGCATGACGGTGGCGGGCGAATCTAGCTCCGGGGTCGTGGGGACGACCCTATAGTCGTCGGACATGTCGGCGGCTGGCCAACCTAGTTCCGGGGTGGGAGGGACGACCCTATAGTCGTCGGACAAGTCGGCGGCGGGCCAACCTAGTCCCGGGGTCGTGGGCACGACCCTATAGTCGTCGGACATGACGGTGGCGGGCCAATCTAGTCCCGGGGTCGTGGGGACGACCCTATAGTCGTCGGACAAGTCGGCGGCGGGCCAACCTAGTCCCGGGGTCATGGAGACGACCCTATAGTCGTCGGACATGACGGTGGGCAATCTAGCCCGGGGGTCGTGGGGACGATCCTGTTGTCGTCGGACATGACGGTGGTGGGCCAATCTATTCCCCGGGCCGTGGGGACGACCCTGTAGTCGTCGGACATGACGGTGGTGGGCCAATCTAGTCCCGGGGTCGTGGGGACGGCCTTATTGTCGTCGGACATGTCGGCGGCTGGCCAACCTAGTTCCGGGGTGGGGGGGACGACCCTATAGTCGTCGGACAAGTCGGCGGCGGGCCAACCCAGTCCCGGGGTCGTGGGGCCGACCCTATAGTCGTCGGACATGACGGTGGCGGGCCAATCTAGCCCCGGGGTCGTGGGGACGACCCTATAGTCGTCGGACATGTCGGCGGCTGGCCAACCCTTGTTCCGGGGTGGGAGGAACGACCCGATAGTCGTCGGACATGTCGGCGGCTGGCCAACCTAGTTCCGGGGTGGGAGGGACGACCCTATAGTCGTCGGACAAGTCGGCGGCGGGCCAACCTAGTCCCGGTGTCGTGGGGACGACCCTATAGGCGTCGGACAAGTCGGCGGCGGGCCAACCTAGTCCCGGGGTCGTGGGGACGACCCTATATTCGTCGGACATGATGGTGGCGGGCCAATCTAGTCCCGGGGTCGTGGGGACGACCCTATAGTCGTCGGACATGACGGTGGCGGGCGAATCTAGCTCCGGGTTCGTGGGGACGACCCTATAGTCGTCGGACAAGTCGGCGGCGGGCCAACCCAGTCCCGGGTGTCGTGGGGCCGACCCTATAGTCGTCGGACATGACGGTGGCGGGCCAATCTAGCTCCGGGGTCGTGGGGACGACCCTATAGTCGTCGGACATGTCGGCGGCGGACCAACGTATGCCCAGGGTCGTAGGGACGAACCTATAGTCGTCGGACATGTCGGCGGCGGGCCAACCTAGCCCCGGGGTCGTGGGGACGACCCAATAGTCGTCGGACATGTCGGCGGCTGGCCAATCTAGCCCCGCGGTCGTGGGGACGACCCTATAGGCGTCGGACAAGTCGGCGGCGGGCCAACCTAGTCGCGGGGTGGTGGGGACGACCCTACAGTCGTCGGACATGACTGTGGCGGGCCAATCTAGTCCCGGGGTCGTGGGGACGACCCTATAGGCGTCGGACAAGTTGGCGGCGGGCCAACCTAGTCCCGGTGTCGTGGGGACGACCCTATAGACGTCGGACAAGTCGGCGGCGGGCCAACATAGTCCCGGGGTCGTGGGGACGACCCTATAGGCGTCGGACAAGTCGGCGGCGGGCCAACCTAGTCGCGGGGTGGTGGGGACGACCCAATAGTCGTCGGACATGACTGTGGCGGGCCAATCTAGCTCCGTGGTCGTGGGGAGGACCCTATAGTCGTCGGACATGACGGTGGCGGGCCAATCTAGTCCCGGGGTAGTGGGGACGACCCTATAGTCGTCGGACATGTCGGCGGCTGGGCAACTTTGGCCCGTGGTCGTGGGGACGTCCCTATAGTCGTTGGACAAGTCAGCGGCGGGCCAACCTAGTCCCGGGGTGGGAGGGACGACCCTATATTCGTCGGACAAGTCGGCGGCGGGCCAACCTAGTCCCGGGGTCGTGGGGACGATCCTGTTGTCGTCGGACATGACGGTGGTGGGCCAATCTATTCCCGGGGCCGTGGGGACGACCCTGTAGTCGTCGGACATGACGGTGGTGGGCCAATCTAGTCCCGGGGTCGTGGGGACGACCCTATTGTCGTCGGACATGTCGGCGGCTGGCCAACCTAGCCCCGGGGTCGTGGGTACGACCCTATAGTCGTCGGAAATGACGGTGGCGGGCCAATCTAGTCCCGGGGTAGTGGGGACGAACCTATAATCGTCGGACATGACGGTGGCGGGCCAATCTAGCTCCGTGGTCGTGGGGACGGCCCTATAGTCGTCGGACATGTCGGCGGCTGGCCAACCTAGTCCCGGGGTGGGAGGGACGACCCTATATTCGTCGGACAAGTCGGCGGCGGGCCAACCTAGTCCCGGGGCCGTGGGGACGACCCTGTAGTCGTCGGACATGACGGTGGTGGGCCAACCTAGTCCCGGGGCCGTGGGGACGACCCTGTAGTCGTCGGACATGACGGTGGTGGGCCAATCTAGTCCCGGGGTCTTGGGGACGACCCTATTGTCGTCGGACATGTGGGCGGCTGGCCAACCTAGTCCCGGGATCGTGGGGACGACCCTATAGTCGTCGGACATGTCGGCGGCGGGCCAACGTATGCCCAGGGTCGTGGGGACGACCCTATAGTCGTCGGACATGTCGGCGGCGGGCCAACGTATGCCCAGGGTCGTAGGGACGACCCTATGGTCGTCGGACAAGTCGGCGGCGGGCCAACATAGTCCCGGGGTCGTGCGGACGACCCTATAGTCGTCGGACATGACGGTGGCGGGTCAATCTATTCCGGGGGTCGTGGGGACGACCCTATAGGCGTCGGACAAGTCGGGGGCGGGCCAACCTAGTCCCGGGGCCGTGGGGACGACCCTGTAGTCGTCGGACATGACGGTGGTGGGCCAATCTAGTCCCGGGGTCGAGGGGACGATCCTATTTTCGTCGGACATGTGGCGGCTGGCCAAACTAGTCCCGGGATCGTGGGGACGACCCTATAATCGTCGGACATGTCGGCGGCGGGCCAACGTATGCCCAGGGTCGTGGGGACGACCCTATAGTCGTCGGACAAGTCGGCGGCGGGCCAACCCAGTCCCGGGGTCGTGGGGCCGACCCTATAGTCGTCGGACATGACGGTGGCGGGCCAATCTAGTCCCGGGGTCGTGGGTACGACCCTATAGTCGTCGGGCATGACGGTGGCGGGCGAATCTAGCTCCGGGGTCGTGGGGACGACCCTATAGTCGTCGGACATGTCGGCGGCTGGCCAACCTAGTTCCGGGGTGGGAGGGACGACCCTATAGTCGTCGGACAAGTCGGCGGCGGGCCAACCTAGTCCCGGGGTCGTGGGCACGACCCTATAGTCGTCGGACATGACGGTGGCGGGCCAATCTAGTCCCGGGGTCGTGGGGACGACCCTATAGTCGTCGGACAAGTCGGCGGCGGGCCAACCTAGTCCCGGGGTCATGGAGACGACCCTATAGTCGTCGGACATGACGGTGGGCAATCTAGCCCGGGGGTCGTGGGGACGATCCTGTTGTCGTCGGACATGACGGTGGTGGGCCAATCTATTCCCCGGGCCGTGGGGACGACCCTGTAGTCGTCGGACATGACGGTGGTGGGCCAATCTAGTCCCGGGGTCGTGGGGACGGCCTTATTGTCGTCGGACATGTCGGCGGCTGGCCAACCTAGTTCCGGGGTGGGGGGGACGACCCTATAGTCGTCGGACAAGTCGGCGGCGGGCCAACCCAGTCCCGGGGTCGTGGGGCCGACCCTATAGTCGTCGGACATGACGGTGGCGGGCCAATCTAGCCCCGGGGTCGTGGGGACGACCCTATAGTCGTCGGACATGTCGGCGGCTGGCCAACCCTTGTTCCGGGGTGGGAGGAACGACCCGATAGTCGTCGGACATGTCGGCGGCTGGCCAACCTAGTTCCGGGGTGGGAGGGACGACCCTATAGTCGTCGGACAAGTCGGCGGCGGGCCAACCTAGTCCCGGTGTCGTGGGGACGACCCTATAGGCGTCGGACAAGTCGGCGGCGGGCCAACCTAGTCCCGGGGTCGTGGGGACGACCCTATATTCGTCGGACATGATGGTGGCGGGCCAATCTAGTCCCGGGGTCGTGGGGACGACCCTATAGTCGTCGGACATGACGGTGGCGGGCGAATCTAGCTCCGGGTTCGTGGGGACGACCCTATAGTCGTCGGACAAGTCGGCGGCGGGCCAACCCAGTCCCGGGTGTCGTGGGGCCGACCCTATAGTCGTCGGACATGACGGTGGCGGGCCAATCTAGCTCCGGGGTCGTGGGGACGACCCTATAGTCGTCGGACATGTCGGCGGCGGACCAACGTATGCCCAGGGTCGTAGGGACGAACCTATAGTCGTCGGACATGTCGGCGGCGGGCCAACCTAGCCCCGGGGTCGTGGGGACGACCCAATAGTCGTCGGACATGTCGGCGGCTGGCCAATCTAGCCCCGCGGTCGTGGGGACGACCCTATAGGCGTCGGACAAGTCGGCGGCGGGCCAACCTAGTCGCGGGGTGGTGGGGACGACCCTACAGTCGTCGGACATGACTGTGGCGGGCCAATCTAGTCCCGGGGTCGTGGGGACGACCCTATAGGCGTCGGACAAGTTGGCGGCGGGCCAACCTAGTCCCGGTGTCGTGGGGACGACCCTATAGACGTCGGACAAGTCGGCGGCGGGCCAACATAGTCCCGGGGTCGTGGGGACGACCCTATAGTCGTCGGACAAGTCGGCGGCGGGCCAACCTAGTCGCGGGGTGGTGGGGACGACCCTATAATCGTCGGACATGATGGTGGCGGGGCAATCTAGTCCGGGGGTCGTGGGGACGATCCTGTAGTCGTCGGACATGGCGGTGGCGGGCCAATCTAGTCCCGGGGTCGTGGGGACGACCTTATTGTCGTCGGACATGTCGGCGGCTGGCCAACCTAGTTCCGGGGTGGGAGGGACGACCCTATAGTCGTCGGACAAGTCGGCGGCGGGCCAACCTAGTCCCGGTGTCGTGGGGACGACCCTATAGTCGTCGGACAAGGCGGCGGCGGGCCAACATAGTCCCGGGGTCGTGGGGACGACCCTATAGTCGTCGGACAAGTCGGCGGCGGGCCAACCTAGTCGCGGGGTGGTGGGGACGACCCTATAATCGTCGGACATGATGGTGGCCTGGCAATCTAGTCCGGGGGTCGTGGGGACGATCCTGTAGTCGTCGGACATGACGGCGGCGGGCCAATCTATTCCCGGGGTCGTGGGGACGACCTTATTGTCGTCGGACATGTCGGCGGCTGGCCAACCTAGTTCCGGGGTGGGAGGGACGACCCTATAGTCGTCGGACAAGTCGGCGGCGGGCCAACCTAGTCCCGGTGTCGTGGGGACGACCCTATAGTCGTCGGACAAGTCGGCGGCGGGCCAACATAGTCCCGGGGTCGTGGGGACGACCCTATAGGCGTCGGACAAGTCGGCGGCGGGCCAACCTAGTCCCGGGGTCGTGGGGACGATCCTGTTGTCGTCGGACATGACGGTGGTGAGCCAATCTATTCCCGGGGCCGTGGGGACGACCCTGTAGTCGTCGGACATGACGGTGGTGGGCCAATCTATTCCCGGGGCCGTGGGGACGACCCTGTAGTCGTCGGACATGACGGTGGTGGGCCAATCTAGTCCCGCGGTCGTGGGGACGACCCTATTGTCGTCGGACATGTCGGCGGCTGGCCAACCTAGTCCCGGGATCGTGGGTACGACCCTATACTCGTCGGACATGACGGTGGCGGGCCACTCTAGTCCCGGGGTCATGGGGACGACCCAATAATCGTCCCACATGTCGGCGGCTGACCAACTTTGGCCCGTGGTCGCGGGGACGACCCTATAGTCGTCGGACATGACGGTGGCGGGCCAATCTAGCTCCGTGGTCGTGGGGACGGCACTATAGTCGTCGGACATGTCGGCGGCTGGCCAACCTAGTTCCGGGGTGGGAGGGACGACCCTATAGTCGTCGGACATGACTGTGGCGGGCCAATCTAGCTCCGTGGACGTGGGGACGACCCTATAGTCGTCGGACATGACGGTGGCGGGCCAATCTAGTCCCGGGGTAGTGGGGACGACCCTATAGTCGTCGGACATGTCGGCGGCTGGGCAACTTTGGCCCGTGGTCGTGGGGACGTCCCTATAGTCGTTGGACAAGTCAGCGGCGGGCCAACCTAGTCCCGGGGTGGGAGGGACGACCCTATATTCGTCGGACAAGTCGACGGCGGGCCAACCTAGTCCCGGGGTCGTGGGGACGATCCTGTTGTCGTCGGACATGACGGTGGTGAGCCAATCTATTCCCGGGGCCGTGGGGACGACCCTGTAGTCGTCGGACATGACGGTGGTGGGCCAATCTAGTCCCGGGGTCGTGGGGACGACCCTATTGTCGTCGGACATGTCGGCGGCTGGCCAACCTAGTCCCGGGGTCGTGGGTACGACCCTATAGTCGTCGGAAATGACGGTGGCGGGCCAATCTAGTCCCGGGGTAGTGGGGACGACCCTATAATCGTCGGACATGATGGTGGCGGGCCAATCTAGTCCCGGGGTCGTGGGGACGACCCTATAGTCGTCGGACAAGTCGGCGGCGGGCCAACCTAGTCCCGGGGTCGTGGGGACGACCCTATTGTCGTCGGACATGTCGGCGGCTGGCCAACCTAGTCCCGGGGTCGTGGGTACGACCCTATACTCGTCGGACATGACGGTGGCGGGCCACTCTAGTCCCGGGGTCATGGGGACGACCCAATAGTCGTCCCACATGTCGGCGGCTGACCAACTTTGGCCCGTGGTCGCGGGGACGACCCTATAGTCGTCGGACATGACGGTGGCGGGCCAATCTAGCTCCGTGGTCGTGGGGACGGCCCTATAGTCGTCGGACATGTCGGCGGCTGGCCAACCTAGTTCCGGGGTGGGAGGGACGACCCTATAGTCGTCGGACAAGTCGGCGGCGGGCCAACCTAGTCCCGGGGTCGTGGGGACGACCCTATAGGCGTCGGACAAGTCGGCGGCGGGCCAACCTAGTCGCGGGGTGGTGGGGACGACCCAATAGTCGTCGGACATGACTGTGGCGGGCCAATCTAGCTCCGTGGTCGTGGGGAGGACCCTATAGTCGTCGGACATGACGGTGGCGGGCCAATCTAGGCCCGGGGTAGTGGGGACGACCCTATAGTCGTCGGACATGTCGGCGGCTGGGCAACTTTGGCCCGTGGTCGTGGGGACGTCCCTATAGTCGTTGGACAAGTCAGCGGCGGGCCAACCTAGTCCCGGGGTGGGAGGGACGACCCTATATTCGTCGGACAAGTCGGCGGCGGGCCAACCTAGTCCCGGGGTCGTGGGGACGATCCTGTTGTCGTCGGACATGACGGTGGTGGGCCAATCTATTCCCGGGGCCGTGGGGACGATCCTATTTTCGTCGGACATGTGGGCGGCTGGCCAAACTAGTCCCGGGGTCGTGGGGACGACCCTATAGTCGTCAGACATGATGGTGGTGGGCCAACCTAGTCCCGGGGTCGTGGGGACGACCCTATAGTCGTCGGACATGTCGGCGGCTGGCCAACCTAGTCCCGGGGACGTGGGGACGACCCTATAATCGTCGGACAAGTCGGCGGCGGGCCATCCTAGTCCCGGGGTCGTGGGGACGACCCCATAGTCGTCGGACATAACGATGGCGGGCCAATCTAGCCCCGGGGTCGTGGGGACGACCCTATAGACGTCGGACAAGTCGGCGGCGGGCCAACCTAGTCCCGGGGTCGTGGGGACGACCCTATAGTCGTCGGACATGTCGGCGGCTGGCCAACCTAGTCCCGGGGTCTTGGGGCGGCCCTATAGTCGTCGGACATGACGGTGGCGGGCCAACATAGTCCCGGGGTCGTGGGGACGACCCTATAGTCGTCGGACAAGTCGGCGGCGGGCCAACCTAGTCCCTGGGTCGTGGGGCGACCCTATATTCGTCGGACATGACGGTGGCGGGCCAATCTAGTCCCGGGGTCGTGGGGACGAGCCTATAGTCGTCGGACATGTTGGCGGCTGACCAACTTTGGCCCGGGATCGTGGAGACGACCCTATAGTCGTCGGACAAGTCGGCGGCTGGCCAACCTAGTCCCGGGGTCGTGGGGACGACCCTATAATCGTCGGACAAGTCGGCGGCGGGCCAACCTAGTCCCTGGGTCGTGGGGCGACCCTATATTCGTCGGACATGACGGTGGCGGGCCAATCTAGTCCCGGGGTCGTGGGGACGAGCCTATAGTCGTCGGACATGTTGGCGGCTGACCAACTTTGGCCCGGGATCGTGGAGACGACCCTATAGTCGTCGGACAAGTCGGCGGCGGGCCAACATAGTCTCGGGGTCGTGGGGACGACCCTATAGTCGTCGGACAAGTCGGCGGCGGACCAACCTAGTCCCGGGGTCGTGGGGCGACCCTTTAGTCGTCGGACATGACGGTGGCGGGCCAACATAGTCCCGGGGTCGTGGGGACGACCCTATAGTCGTCGGACAAGTCGGCGGCGGGCCAACCTAGTCCCTGGGTCGTGGGGCGACCCTATATTCGTCGGACATGACGGTGGCGGGCCAATCTAGTCCCGGGGTCGTGGGGACGAGCCTATAGTCGTCGGACATGTTGGCGGCTGACCAACTTTGGCCCGGGATTGTGGAGACGACCCCATAGTCGTCGGACAAGTCGACGGCTGGCCACTCTAGTCCCGGGGTCGTGGGGACGACCCCATAGTCGTCGAACATGTCGGCGGCTGTCCAATCTAGTCTCGGGGTCCTGGGGACAACCCTATAGTCGTCGGACAAGTCGGCGGCGGGCCAACCTAGTCCCGGGGTCGTGGGGACGACCCTATAGTCGTCGGACAAGTCGGCGGCGGGCCAACATAGTCTCGGGGTCGTGGGGACGACCCTATAGTCGTCGGACAAGTCGGCGGCGGGCCAACCTAGTCCCGGGGTCCTGGGGACGACCCTGTAGTCGTCGGACAAGTCGGCGGCGGGCCAACCTAGTCCCCGGGTCGTGGGGACGACCCTGCAGTCGTCGGACATGACGATGGTGGGCCAATCTAGTCCCGGGGTCGTGGGGACGACCCTATTGTCGTCGGACATGTCGGCGGCTGACCAACCTAGTCGCGGGATCGTGGGGACGACCCTATAGTCGTCGGACATGTCGGCGGCGGGCCAACGTATGCCCAGGGTCGTAGGCACGAACCTATATTCGTCGGACATGACGGTGGCGGGCCATTCTACTCACGGGATCGTTGGGACGACCCTATAGTCGTCGGACTAGTCGGCGGCGGGCCAACCTAGTCCCGGGGTCGTGGGGACGACCCTATAGTCGTCGGACATGACGGTGGCGGGGCAATCTACTCCTGGGGTCGTGGGGACGACCCCATAGTCGTCAGACATGATGGTGGCGGGCCAACCTAGTCCCGGGGTCGTGGGGACGACCCTATAGTCGTCGGACATGTCGGCGGCTGGCCAACCTAGTCCCGGGGTCGTGGGGACGACCCTATAATCGTCGGACAAGTCGGCGGCGGGCCATCCTAGTCCCGGGGTCGTGGGGACGACCCCATAGTCGTCGGACATAACGATGGCGGGCCAATCTAGCCCCGGGGTCGTGGGGACGACCCTATAGACGTCGGACAAGTCGGCGGCGGGCCAACCTAGTCCCGGGGTCGTGGGGACGACCCTGTAGTCGTCGGACATGTCGGCGGCTGGCCAACCTAGTCCCGGGGTCTTGGGGACGACCCTATAATCGTCGAACAAGTCGGCGGCGGGCCATCCTAGTCCCGGGGTCGTGGGGACGACCCTATAGCCTTCGGACATAACGATGGCCGGCCAATCTAGCCCCGGGGTCGTGGGGACGACCCTATAGACGTCGGACAAGTCGGCGGCGGGCCAACCTAGTCCCGGGGTCGTGGGGACGACCCTATAGTCGTCGGACATGTCGGCGGCTGGCCAACCTAGTCCCGGGGTCTTGGGGACGACCCATTAATCGTCGGACAAGTCGGCGGCGGGCCAACCTAGTCCCAGGGTCGTGGAGACGACCCTATAGTCGTCGGACATGACGATGGCGGGGCAATCTAGTCCGGGGGTCGTGGGGACGATCCTGTAGTCGTCGGACATGACGGTGGTGGGCCAATCTATTCCCGGGGCCGTGGGGACGACCCTATAGTCGTCGGACATGTCGGCGGCGGTCCAACTTATGCCCAGGGTCGTATGCACGAACCTATATTCGTCGGACAAGTCGGCGGCGGGCCAACATAGTCCCGGGGTCGTGGGGACGACCCTATAGTCGTCGGACAAGTCGGCGGCGGGCCAACCTAGTCCCGGGATCGTGGGGCGACCCTATAGTCGCCGGACATGTCGGTGGCGGGCCAATTTAGTCCCGGGGTCGTGGGGACGACCCTATAGTCGTCGGACATGACGGTGGCGGGCCAATCTAGTCCCGGGGTCGTTGGAACGACCCTATAGTCGTCGGACTAGTCGGCGGCGGGCCAACCTAGTCCCTGGGTCGTGGGGCGACCCTATATTCGTCGGACATGACGGTGGCGGGCCAATCTAGTCCCGGGGTCGTGGGGACGAGCCTATAGTCGTCGGACATGTTGGCGGCTGACCAACTTTGGCCCGGGATTGTGGAGACGACCCCATAGTCGTCGGACAAGTCGACGGCTGGCCAACCTAGTCCCGGGGTCGTGGGGACGACCCTATAATCGTCGGACAAGTCGGCGGCGGGCCAACCTAGTCCCGGGGTCGTGGGGCGACCCTATAGTCGTCGGACATGTCGGTGGCGGGCCAATCTAGCCCCGGGGTCGTGGGGACGACCCTATAGTCGTCGGACAAGTCGGCGGCAGGCCAACATAATCCCGGGGTCGTGGGGACGACCCTATAGTCGTCGGACAAGTCGGCGGCGGGCCAACCTAGTCCCGGGGTCCTGGGGACGACCCTGTAGTCGTCGGACAAGTCGGCGGCGGGCCAACCTAGTCCCCGGGTCGTGGGGACGACCCTGCAGTCGTCGGACATGACGATGGTGGGCCAATCTAGTCCCGGGGTCGTGGGGACGACCCTATTGTCGTCGGACATGTCGGCGGCTGACCAACCTAGTCGCGGGATCGTGGGGACGACCCTATAGTCGTCGGACATGGCGGCGGCGGGCCAACGTATGCCCAGGGTCGTAGGCACGAACCTATATTCGTCGGACATGACGGTGGCGGGCCATTCTACTCACGGGGTCGTTGGGACGACCCTATAGTCGTCGGACTAGTCGGCGGCTGGCCAACCTAGTCCCGGGGTCGTGGGGACGACCCTATAGTCGTCGGACATGACGGTGGCGGGGCAATCTACTCCTGGGGTCGTGGGGACGACCCCATAGTCGTCGGACAAGTCGGCGGCGGGCCAACCATGTCCCGGGGTCGCGGGGACGACCCTATAGTCGTCAGACATGATGGTGGCGGGCCAACCTAGTCCCGGGGTCGTGGGGACGACCCTATAGTCGTCGGACATGTCGGCGGCTGGCCAACCTAGTCCCGGGGTCGTGGGGACGACCCTATAATCGTCGGACAAGTCGGCGGCGGGCCATCCTAGTCCCGGGGTCGTGGGGACGACCCCATAGTCGTCGGACATAACGATGGCGGGCCAATCTATCCCCGGGGTCGTGGGGACGACCCTATAGACGTCGGACAAGTCGGCGGCGGGCCAACCTAGTCCCGGGGTCGTGGGGACGACCCTATAGTCGTCGGACATGTCGGCGGCTGGCCAACCTAGTCCCGGGGTCTTGGGGACGACCCTATAATCGTCGAACAAGTCGGCGGCGGGCCATCCTAGTCCCGGGGTCGTGGGGACGACCCTATAGCCTTCGGACATAACGATGGCCGGCCAATCTAGCCCCGGGGTCGTGGGGACGACCCTATAGACGTCGGACAAGTCGGCGGCGGGCCAACCTAGTCCCGGGGTCGTGGGGACGACCCTATAGTCGTCGGACATGTCGGCGGCTGGCCAACCTAGTCCCGGGGTCTTGGGGACGACCCTATAATCGTCGGACAAGTCGGCGGCGGGCCAACCTAGTCCCAGGGTCGTGGAGACGACCCTATAGTCGTCGGACATGACGATGGCGGGGCAATCTAGCCCCGGGGTCGTGGGGACGACCCTATAGACGTCGGACAAGTCGGCGGCGGGCCAACCTAGTCCCGGGGTCGTGGGGACGACCCTATAGTCGTCGGACATGTCGGCGGCTGGCCAACCTAGTCCCGGGGTCTTGGGGACGACCCTATAATCGTCGAACAAGTCGGCGGCGGGCCATCCTAGTCCCGGGGTCTTGGGGACGACCCTATAATCGTCGGACAAGTCGGCGGCGGGCCAACCATGTCCCGGGGTCGTGGGGACGACCCTATAGTCGTCAGACATGATGGTGGTGGGCCAACCTAGTCCCGGGGTCGTGGGGACGACCCTATAGTCGTCGGACATGTCGGCGGCTGGCCAACCTAGTCCCGGGGTCGTGGGGACGACCCTATAATCGTCGGACAAGTCGGCGGCGGGCCATCCTAGTCCCGGGGTCGTGGGGACGACCCCATAGTCGTCGGACATAACGATGGCGGGCCAATCTAGCCCCGGGGTCGTGGGGACGACCCTATATACGTCGGACAAGTCGGCGGCGGGCCATCCTAGTCCCGGGGTCGTGGGGACGACCCCATAGTCGTCGGACATAACGATGGCGGGCCAATCTAGCCCCGGGGTCGTGGGGACGACCCTATAGACGTCGGACAAGTCGGCGGCGGGCCAACCTAGTCCCGGGGTCGTGGGGACGACCCTATAGTCGTCGGACATGTCGGCGGCGGGCCAAACGAGTCCCGGGGTCGTGGGGACGACCATATAGTCGTCGGACATGACGGTGGCGGGGCAATCTACTCCTGGGGTCGTGGGGACGACCCCATAGTCGTCGGACAAGTTGGCGGCGGGCCACCCATGTCCCGGGGTCGTGGGGACGACCCTATAGTCGTCAGACATGATGGTGGCGGGCCAACCTAGTCCCGGGGTCGTGGGGACGACCCTATAGGCGTCGGACATGACGGTGGCGGGCCAATCTAGCCCCGGGGTTGTGGGGACGACCCTATAGTCGTCGGACATGTCGGCGGCTGGCCAACTTTGGCCCGTGGTCGTGGGGACGTCCCTATAGTCGTCGGACAAGTCGGCGGCGGGCCAACCTAGTCCCGGGGTCGTGGAGATGACCCAATAGGCGTCGGACAAGTCGGCGGCGGGCCAACCTAGTCCCGGGGTCGTGGGGACGACCCTATAGTCGTCGGACATGACGGTGGCGGGGCAATCTACTCCTGGGGTCGTGGGGACGACCCCATAGTCGTCGGACAAGTCGGCGGCGGGCCAACCATGTCCCGGGGTCGTGGGGACGACCCTATAGTCGTCAGACATGATGGTGGTGGGCCAACCTAGTCCCGGGGTCGTGGGGACGACCCTATAGTCGTCGGACATGTCGGCGGCTGGCCAACCTAGTCCCGGGGCGTGGGGACGACCCTATAATCGTCGGACAAGTCGGCGGCGGGCCATCCTAGTCCCGGGGTCGTGGGGACGACCCCATAGTCGTCGGACATAACGATGGCGGGCCAATCTAGCCCCGGGGTCGTGGGGACGACCCTATAGACGTCGGACAAGTCGGCGGCGGGCCAACCTAGTCCCGGGGTCGTGGGGACGACCCTATAGTCGTCGGACATGTCGGCGGCTGGCCAACCTAGTCCCGGGGTCTTGGGGACGACCCTATAATCGTCGAACAAGTCGGCGGCGGGCCATCCTAGTCCCGGGGTCGTGGGGACGACCCTATAGCCTTCGGACATAACGATGGCCGGCCAATCTAGCCCCGGGGTCGTGGGGACGACCCTATAGACGTCGTACAAGTCGGCGGCGGGCCAACCTAGTCCCGGGGTCGTGGGGACGACCCTATAGTCGTCGGACATGTCGGCGGCTGGCCAACCTAGTCCCGGGGTCTTGGGGACGACCCTATAATCGTCGGACAAGTCGGCGGCGGGCCAACCTAGTCCCAGGGTCGTGGAGACGACCCTATAGTCGTCGGACATGACGATGGCGGGGCAATCTAGTACGGGGTTCGTGGGGACGATCCTGTAGTCGTCGGACATGACGGTGGTGGGCCAATCTATTCCCGGGGCCGTGGGGACGACCCTATAGTCGTCGGACATGTCGGCGGCTGGCCAACCTAGTCCCGGGATCGTGGGGACGACCCTATAGTCGTCGGACAAGTCGGCGGCGGGTCATCCTAGTCCCTGGGTCGTGGGGACCACCCTATAGTCGTCGGACAATTCGGCGGCGGGCCAACCCAGTCCCGGGGTCGTGGGGACGACCCTATAGTCGTCGGACATGACAGTGGCGGGCCAATCTAGTCCCGGGGTCGTGGGTACGACCCTATACTCGTCGGACATGACGGTGGCGGGCCACTCTAGTCCCGGGGTCGTGGTGACGACCCCATAGTCGTCGAACATGTCGGCGGCTGGCCAATCTAGTCTCGGGGTCCTGGGGACAACCCTATAGTCGTCGGACAAGTCGGCGGCGGGCCAACCTAGTCCCGGGGTCGTGGGGACGACCCTATAGTCGTCGGACAAGTCGGCGGCGGGACAACATAGTCTCGGGGTCGTGGGGACGACCCTATAGTCGTCGGACAAGTCGGCGGCGGGCCAACCTAGTCCTGGGGTCGTGGGGCGACCCTATAGTCGTCGGACATGACGGTGGCGGGCCAACATAGTCCCGGGGTCGTGGGGACGACCCTATAGTCGTCGGACAAGTCGGCGGCGGGCCAACCTAGTCCCTGGGTCGTGGGGCGACCCTATATTCGTCGGATATGACGGTGGCGGGCCAATCTAGTCCCGGGGTCGTGGGGACGAGCCTATAGTCGTCGGACATGTTGGCGGCTGACCAACTTTGGCCCGGGGTCGTGGAGACGACCCTATAGTCGTCGGACACGTCGGCGGCTGGCCAACCTAGTCCCGGGGACGTGGGGACGACCCTATAATCGTCGGACAAGTCGGCGGCGGGCCATCCTAGTCCCGGGGTCGTGGGGACGACCCTATAGCCGTCGGACATGATGGTGGGGGGCCAATCTAGTCCCGGGGTGGGAGGGACGACCCAATAGTCGTCGGACAAGTCGGTGGCGGGCCAAACTAGTCCCGGGGTCGTGGGGACGACCCTATAGTCGTCGGACATGACGGTGGCGGGCCAATCTAGTCCCGGGGTCGTGGGGACGACCCTATAGTCGTCGGACATGTCGGCGGCTGGCCAACCCACTCCCGGGGTGGGAGGGACGACCCTATAGTCGTCGGACATATCGGCGGCTGGCCAACCTAGTCCCGGGGTGGTAGGGACGACACTATAGTCTTCGGACAAGTCGGCGGCGGGCCAACCTAGTCCCGGGGTCGTGGGTACGACCCTATAGTCGCCGGACATGTCGGCGGCTGGGCAACTTTGGCCCGTGGTCGTAGGGACGACCCTATAGTCGTCGGACAAGTCGGCGGCGGGCCAACCTAGTCCCGGGGTCGTGGAGACGACCCTATAGGCGTCGGACAACGGGGCGGCGGGCCAAACTATTCCCGGGGTCGTGGGTACGACCCTATAGTCGCCGGACATGTCGGCAGCTGGCCAACTTTGGACCGTGGTCGTGGGGACGACCCTATAGTTGTCGGACATGACGGTGGCGGGCCAATCTAGTCCCGGGGTCGTGGGGACGACCCTATAGTCGTCGGACATGTCGGCGGCTGGCCAACCTACTCACGGGGTGGGAGGGACGACCCTATAGTCGTCGCACAAGTCGGCGGCGGGCCAAACGAGTCCCGGGGTCGTGGGGACGACACTATAGTCGTCGGACATGTCGGCGGCTGGGCAACTTTGGCCCCTGGTCGTGGGGACGTCCCTATATTCGTCGGACAAGTCAGCGGCGGGCCAACCTAGTCCCGGGGTGGGAGGGACGACCCTATAGTCGTCGGACAACGGGGCGGCGGGCCAAACTATTCCCGGGGTCGTGGGTACGACCCTATAGTCGCCGGACATGTCGGCGGCTGGCCAACTTTGGCCCGTGGTCGTGGGGACGACCCTATAGTCGTCGGACATGACGGTGGCGGGCCAATCTAGTCCCGGGGTCGTGGGTACGACCCTATAGTCGCCGGACATGTCGGCGGCTGGGCAACTTTGGCCCGTGGTCGTAGGGACGACCTTATAGTCGTCGGACAAGTCGGCGGCGGGCCAACCTAGTCCCGGGGTCGTGGAGACGACCCTATAGGCGTCGGACAACGGGGCGGCGGGCCAAACTATTCCCGGGGTCGTGGGTACGACCCTATAGTCGCCGGACATGACGGTGGCCGGGCAATCTACTCCTGGGGTCGTGGGGGCGACCCCATAGTCGTCGGACAAGCCGGCGGCGGGCCAACCATGTCCCGGGGTCGTGGGGACGACCCTATAATCGTCGGACAAGTCGGCGGCGGGCCATCCTAGTCCCGGGGTCGTGGGGACGACCCCATAGTCGTCGGACATAACGATGGCGGGCCAATCTAGCCCCGGGGTCGTGGGGACGACCCTATAGACGTCGGACATGTCGGCGGCGGGCCAACCTAGTCCCGGGGTCGTGGGGACGACCCTATAGTCGTCGGACATGTCGGCGGCTGGCCAACCTAGTCCCGGGGTCTTGGGGACGACCCTATAATCGTCGAACAAGTCGGCGGCGGGCCATCCTAGTCCCGGGGTCGTGGGGACGACCCTATAGCCTTCGGACATAACGATGGCCGGCCAATCTAGCCCCGGGGTCGTGGGGACGACCCTATAGACGTCGGACAAGTCGGCGGCGGGCCAACCTAGTCCCGGGGTCGTGGGGACGACCCTATAGTCGTCGGACATGTCGGCGGCTGGCCAACCTAGTCCCGGGGTCTTGGGGACGACCCTATAATCGTCGGACAAGTCGGCGGCGGGCCAACCTAGTCCCAGGGTCGTGGAGACGACCCTATAGTCGTCGGACATGACGATGGCGGGGCAATCTAGTCCGGGGGTCGTGGGGACGATCCTGTAGTCGTCGGACATGACGGTGGTGGGCCAATCTATTCCCGGGGCCGTGGGGACGACCCTATAGTCGTCGGACATGTCGGCGGCTGGCCAACCTAGTCCCGGGATCGTGGGGACGACCCTATAGTCGTCGGACAAGTCGGCGGCGGGTCATCCTAGTCCCTGGGTCGTGGGGACCACCCTATAGTCGTCGGACAATTCGGCGGCGGGCCAACCCAGTCCCGGGGTCGTGGGGACGACCCCATAGTCGTCGAACATGTCGGCGGCTGGCCAATCTAGTCTCGGGGTCCTGGGGACAACCCTATAGTCGTCGGACAAGTCGGCGGCGGGCCAACCTAGTCCCGGGGTCGTGGGGACGACCCTATAGTCGTTGGACATGTTGGCGGCTGGGCAACTTTGGCTCGTGGTCGTGGGGACGTCCCTATAGTCGCCGGAGTATGTCGGCGGCGGGCCAACCTAGTCCCGGGGTCGTGGAGACGACCCTATAGTCATCGGCATGTCGGTGGCTTGCCAACCTAGTCCCGGGGTGGTAGGGACGACCCTATAGTCGTCAGACAAGTCGGCGGCGGGCCAACCTAGTCCCGGGGTCGTGGGGACGACCCTATAGTCGTCGGACATGTCGGCGGCTGGCCAACTTTGGCCCGTGGTCGTGGGGACGACCCAATAATCGTCGGATATGATGGTGGCGGGCCAATCTAGTCCCGGGGTCGTGGGGCCGACCCTATAGTCGTCGGACAAGTCGGCGGCGGGCCAACCTAGTCCCGGTGTCGTGGGGACGACCCTATAGTCGTCGGACATGACGGTGGCGGGCCAATCTAGTCCCGGGGTCGTGGGGACGACCCTATAGTCGTCGGACATGACGGCGGCTGGGCAACTTTGGCCCGTGGTCGTGGGGACGTCCCTATAGTCGTCGGACAAGTCGGCGGCGGGCCAACCTAGTCCCGGGGTCGTGGGGACGACCCTATAGTCGTCGGACAAGTCGGCGGCGGGCCAACATAGTCCCGGGGTCGTGGGGACGACCCTATAGTCGTCGGACAAGTCGGCGGCGGGCCAACCTAGTCCCGGGGTCGTGGGGCGACCCTATAGTCGTCGGACATGTCGGTGGCGGGCTAATCTAGTCCCGGGGTCGTGGGGACGACCCTATTGCCGTCGGACATGTCGGCGGCTGACCAACCTAGTCGCGGGATCGTGGGGACGACCCTATAGTCGTCGGACATGTCGGCGGCGGGCCAACGTATGCCCAGGGTCGTAGGCACGAACCTATATTCGTCGGACATGACGGTGGCGGCCAATCTAGTCCCGGGGTCGTTGGGACGACCCTATAGTCGTCGGACTAGTCGGCGGCGGGCCAACCTAGTCCCGGGGTCGTGGGGACGACTCTGTAGTCGTCGGACAAGTCGGCGGCGGGCCAACCTAGTCCCGGGGTCGTGGGGACGACCCTGTAGTCGTCGGACAAGTCGGCGGCGGGCCAACCTAGTCCCGGGGTCGTGGGGTCGACCCTGTAGTCGTCGGACATGACGGTGGTGGGCCAATCTAGTCCCGGGGTCGTGGGGACGACCCTATTGTCGTCGGACATGTCGGCGACTGGCCAACCTAGTCGCGGGATCGTGGGGACGACCCTATAGTCGTCGGACATGTCGGCGGCGGTCCAACTTATGCCCAGGGTCGTATGCACGAACCTATATTCGTCGGACAAGTCGGCGGCGGGCCAACATAGTCCCGGGGTAGTGGGGACCATCCTATAGTCGTCGGACAATTCGGCGGCGGGCCAACCCAGTCCCGGGGTCGTGGGGACGACCCTATAGTCGTCGGACATGACACTGGCGGGCCAATCTAGTCCCGGGGTCGTGGGTACGACCCTATAATCGTCGGACATGACGGTGGCGGGCCACTCTATTCCCGGGGTCGTGGGGACGACCCCATAGTCGTCGAACATGTCGGCGGCTGGCCAATCTAGTCTCGGGGTCCTGGGGACAACCCTATAGTCGTCGCACAAGTCGGCGGCGGGCCAACCTAGTCCCGGGGTCGTGGGGACGACCCTATAGTCGTCGGACAAGTCGGCGGCGGGCCAACATAGTCTCGGGGTCGTGGGGACGACCCTATAGTCGTCGGACAAGTCGGCGGCGGGCCAACCTAGTCCCGGGGTCGTGGGGACGACCCTATAGTCGTCGGACAAGTCGGCGGCGGGCCAACCTAGTCTCGGGGTCGTGGGGACGACCCTATAGTCGTCGGACAAGTCGGCGGCGGGCCACTCTAGTCCTGGGGTCGTGGGGACGACCCCATAGTCGTCGAACATGTCGGCGGCTGGCCAATCTAGCCCCGGGGTCGTGGGGTCGACCCTGTAGTCGTCGGACATGACGGTGGTGGGCCAATCTAGTCCCGGGGTCGTGGGGACGACCCTATTGTCGTCGGACATGTCGGCGGCTGGCCAACCTAGTCGCGGGATCGTGGGGACGACCCAATAGTCGTCGGACATGTCGGCGGCGGGCCAACGTATGCCCAGGGTCGTATGCACGAACCTATATTCGTCGGACAAGTCGGCGGTGGGCCAACATAGTACCGGGGTCGTGGGGACGACCCTATAGTCGTCGGACAAGTCGGCGGCGGGCCAACCTAGTCCCGGGATCGTGGGGCGACCCTATGGTCGCCGGACATGCCGGTGGCGGGCCAATCTAGTGCCGGGGTCGTGGGGACGATCCTGTAGTCGTCGGACATGACGGTTGCGGGCCAATCTAGTCGCGGGGTCGTGGGGACCACCCCATAGTCGTCGAACATGTCGGCGTCTGGCCAACCCAGTCCCGGGATCGTGGGGCGACCCTATAGTCGCCGGACATGTCGGTGGCGGGCCAACCTAGTCCCGGGATCGTGGGGCGACCCTATAGTCGCCGGACATGTCGGTGGCGGGCCAATCTATTCCCGGGGTCGTGGGGACGACCCTATAGTCGTCGGACATGACGGTGGCGGGCCAATCTAGTCGCGGGGTCGTGGGGACGACCCCATAGTCGTCGAACATGTCGGCGGCTGGCCAACCTAGTCCCGGGATCGTGGGGCGACCCTATACTCGCCGGACATGTCGGTGGCGGGCCAACCTAGTCCCGGGATCGTGGGGCGACCCTATAGTCGCCGGACAAGTCGGTGGCGGGCCAATCTAGTCCCGGGGTCGTGGGGACGACCCTATAGTCGTCGGACATGACGGTGGCGGGGCAATCTAGTCCGGGGGTCGTGGGGACGATCCTGT
This sequence comes from Andrena fulva, assembly GCA_946251845.1. Classification (NCBI taxonomy): domain Eukaryota; kingdom Metazoa; phylum Arthropoda; class Insecta; order Hymenoptera; family Andrenidae; genus Andrena; species Andrena fulva. The sequence goes on along the minus strand of CAMITZ010000126.1, from coordinate 98,398 downwards.
TGTCGTCGGACATGACGGTGGCGCGCCAATCTAGTCGCGGGGTCATGGGGACGACCCCATAGTCGTCGAAAATGTCGGCGGCTGGCCAACCTAGTCCCGGGATCGTGGGGCGACCCTATAATCGTCGGACATGATGGTGGCGGGCCAATCTAGTCCCGGGGTCGTGGGGACGACCCTATAGTCGTCGGACAAGTCGGCGGCGGGCCAACCTAGTCCCGGTGTCCTGGGGACGACCCTATAGTCGTCGGACATGACGGTGGCGGGCCAATCTAGTCCCGGGGTCGTGGGGACGACCCTATAGTCGTCGGACATGTCGGCGGCTGGCCAACTTTTGCCCGTGGTCGTGGGGACAACCCTATAGTCGTCGGACAACTCGGCAGCGGGCCAACCTAGTCCCGGGGTCGTGGAGACGACCCTATAGTCGTCGGACATGTCGGCGGCGGGCCAACCTAGTCCCGGGGTCGTAGAGACGACCCTATAGTCGTCGGACATGTCGGTGGCGGGCCAATCTAGTCCCGGGGTCGTGGGGCGACCCTATAGTCGTCGGACATGACGGTGGCGGGCCACTCTAGTCCCGGGGTCATGGGGACGACCCAATAGTCGTCGGACATGTCGGCGGCTGACCAACTTTAGCCTGTGGTCGTGTGGACAACCCTATAGACCTCCGACATGATGGTGGCGGGCCAATCTAGTCCCGGGGTCGTGGGGACGACCCTATAGTCGTCGGACATGTCGGCGGCGGGCCAACGTATGCCCAGGGTCGTAGGCACGAACCTATATTCGTCGGACATGACGGTTGCGGCCAATCTAGTCCCGGGGTCGTTGGGACGACCCTATAGTCGTCGGACTAGTCGGCGGCGGGCCAACCTAGTCCCGGGGTCGTGGGGACGACTCTGTAGTCGTCGGACAAGTCGGCGGCGGGCCAACCTAGTCCCGGGGTCGTGGAGACGACCCTATAGTCATCGGCATGTCGGTGGCTTGCCAACCTAGTCCCGGGGTGGTAGGGACGACCCTATAGTCGTCAGACAAGTTGGCGGCGGGCCAACCTAGTCCCGGGGTCGTGGGGACGACCCTATAGTCGTCGGACATGACGGTGGCGGGCCAATCTAGTCGCGGGGTCGTGGGGACGACCCCATAGTCGTCGAACATGTCGGCGGCTGGCCAACCTAGTCCCGGGATCGTGGGGCGACCCTATAGTCGCCGGACAAGACGGCGGCGGGCCAACATAGTCCCGGGGTCGTGGGGACGACCCTATAGTCGTCGCACAAGTCGGCGGCGGGCCAACCTAGTCCCGGGATCGTGGGGCGACCCTATAGTCGCCGGACATGACGGTAGCGGGCCACTCTAGTCCCGGGGTCATGGGGACGACCCAATAGTCGTCGGACATGTCGGCGGCTGACCAACTTTAGCCTGTGGTCGTGTGGACAACCCTATAGACCTCCGACATGATGGTGGCGGGCCAATCTAGTCCCGGGGTCGTGGGGACGACCCTATAGTCGTCGGACATGTCGGCGGCGGGCCAACGTATGCCCAGGGTCGTAGGCACGAACATATATTCGTCGGACAAGTCGGCGGCGGGCCAACCTAGTCCCGGGTTCGTGGGGCGACCCTATAGTCGCCGGACATGTCGGCGGCTGGCCAATCTCGCCCCGCGGTCGTGGGGACGACCCTATTGCCGTCGGACATGTCGGCGGCTGACCAACCTAGTCGCGGGATCGTGGGGACGACCCTATAGTCGTCGGACATGTCGGCGGCGGGCCAACGTATGCCCAGGGTCGTAGGCACGAACCTATATTCGTCGGACATGACGGTGGCGGCCAATCTAGTCCCGGGGTCGTTGGGACGACCCTATAGTCGTCGGACATGACGGTGGCGGGCCAATCTAGTCCCGGGGTCGTGGGGACGACCCTATAGTCGTCGGACATGTCGGCGGCTGGCCAACTTTTGCCCGTGGTCGTGGGGACAACCCTATAGTCGTCGGACAACTCGGCAGCGGGCCAACCTAGTCCCGGGGTCGTGGAGACGACCCTATAGTCGTCGGACATGTCGGCGGCGGGCCAACCTAGTCCCGGGGTCGTAGAGACGACCCTATAGTCGTCGGACATGTCGGTGGCGGGCCAATCTAGTCCCGGGGTCGTGGGGCGACCCTATAGTCGTCGGACATGGCGGTGGCGGGTCACTCTAGTCCCGGGGTCATGGGGACGACCCAATAGTCGTCGGACATGTCGGCGGCTGACCAACTTTAGCCTGTGGTCGTGTGGACAACCCTATAGACCTCCGACATGATGGTGGCGGGCCAATCTAGTCCCGGGGTCGTGGGGACGACCCTATAGTCGTCGGACATGTCGGCGGCGGGCCAACGTATGCCCAGGGTCGTAGGCACGAACCTATATTCGTCGGACATGACGGTGGCGGCCAATCTAGTCCCGGGGTCGTTGGGACGACCCTATAGTCGTCGGACTAGTCGGCGGCGGGCCAACCTAGTCCCGGGGTCGTGGGGACGACTCTGTAGTCGTCGGACAAGTCGGCGGCGGGCCAACCTAGTCCCGGGGTCGTGGGGACGACCCTGTAGTCGTCGGACAAGTCGGCGGCGGGCCAACCTAGTCCCGGGGTCGTGGGGTCGACCCTGAAGTCGTCGGACATGACGGTGGTGGGCCAGTCTAGTCCCGGGGTCGTGGGGACGACCCTATTGTCGTCGGACATGTCGGCGACTGGCCAACCTAGTCGCGGGATCGTGGGGACGACCCTATAGTCGTCGGACATGTCGGCGGCGGTCCAACTTATGCCCAGGGTCGTATGCACGAACCTATATTCGTCGGACAAGTCGGCGGCGGCCCAACATAGTCCCGGGGTCATGGGGACGACCCAATAGTCGTCGGACATGTCGGCGGCTGACCAACTTTAGCCTGTGGTCGTGTGGACAACCCTATAGACCTCCGACAGGATGGTGGCGGGCCAATCTAGTCCCGGGGTCGTGGGGACGACCCTATAGTCGTCGGACATGTCGGCGGCGGGCCAACGTATGCCCAGGGTCGTAGGCACGAACCTATATTCGTCGGACATGACGGTGGCGGCCAATCTAGTCCCGGGGTCGTTGGGACGAACCTATAGTCGTCGGACTAGTGGGCGGCGGGCCAACCTAGTCCCGGGGTCGTGGGGACGACTCTGTAGTCGTCGGACAAGTCGGCGGCGGGCCAACCTAGTCCCGGGGTCGTGGGGACGACCCTGTAGTCGTCGGACAAGTCGGCGGCGGGCCAACCTAGTCCCGGGGTCGTGGGGCGACCCTATAGTCGCCGGACATGTCGGTGGCGGGCCAATCTAGTCCCGGGGTCGTGGGGACGACCCTATAGTCGTCGGACATGACGGTGGCGGGGCAATCTAGTCCGGGGGTCGTGGGGACGATCCTGTAGTCGTCGGACATGACGGTGGCGGGCCAATCTAGTCGCGGGGTCATGGGGACGACCCCATAGTCGTCGAAAATGTCGGCGGCTGGCCAACCTAGTCCCGGGATCGTGGGGCGACCCTATAGTCGCCGGACAAGACGGCGGCGGGCCAACATAGTCCCGGGGTCGTGGGGACGACCCTATAGTCGTCGGACAAGTCGGCGGCGGGCCAACCTAGTCCCGGGATCGTGGGGCGACCCTATAGTCGCCGGACATGTCGGTGGCGGGCCAATCTAGCCCCGGGGTCGTGGGGACGACCCTATAGTCGTCGGACAAGTCGGCGGCGGGCCAACATAGTCCCGGGGTCGTGGGGACGACCCTATAGTCGTCGGACAAGTCGGCGGCGGGCCAACCTAGTCCCGGGTTCGTGGGGCGACCCTATAGTCGCCGGACATGTCGGCGGCTGGCCAATCTCGCCTCGCGGTCGTGGGGACGACCCTATAGGCGTCGGACAAGTCGGCGGCGGGCCAACCTAGTCGCGGGGTGTTGGGGACGACCCTATAATCGTCGGACATGATGGTGGCGGGCCAATCTAGTCCCGGGGTCGTGGGGACGACCCTATAGTCGTCGGACAAGTCGGCGGCGGGCCAACCTAGTCCCGGTGTCCTGGGGACGACCCTATAGTCGTCGGACATGACGGTGGCGGGCCAATCTAGTCCCGGGGTCGTGGGGACGACCCTATAGTCGTCGGACATGTCGGCGGCTGGCCAACTTTTGCCCGTGGTCGTGGGGACAACCCTATAGTCGTCGGACAACTCGGCAGCGGGCCAACCTAGTCCCGGGGTCGTGGAGACGACCCTATAGTCGTCGGACATGTCGGCGGCGGGCCAACCTAGTCCCGGGGTCGTAGAGACGACCCTATAGTCGTCGGACATGTCGGTGGCGGGCCAATCTAGTCCCGGAGTCGTGGGGCGACCCTATAGTCGTCGGACATGACGGTGGCGGGCCACTCTAGTCCCGGGGTCATGGGGACGACCCAATAGTCGTCGGACATGTCGGCGGCTGACCAACTTTAGCCTGTGGTCGTGTGGACAACCCTATAGACCTCCGACATGATGGTGGCGGGCCAATCTAGTCCCGGGGTCGTGGGCACGACCCTATAGTCGTCGGACATGTCGGCGGCGGGCCAACGTATGCCCAGGGTCGTAGGCACGAACCTATATTCGTCGGACATGACGGTGGCGGCCAATCTAGTCCCGGGGTCGTTGGGACGACCCTATAGTCGTCGGACTAGTCGGCGGCGGGCCAACCTAGTCCCGGGATCGTGGGGCGACCCTATAGTCGCCGGACATGTCGGTGGCGGGCCAATCTAGTCCCGGGGTCGTGGGGACGACCCTATAGTCGTCGGACAAGTCGGCGGCGGGCCAACATAGTCTCGGGGTCGTGGGGACGACCCTATAGTCGTCGGACAAGTCGGCGGCGGGCCAACCTAGTCCCGGGGTCGTGGGGCGACCCTATAGTCGTCGGACATGACGGTGGCGGGCCAACATAGTCCCGGGGTCGTGGGGACGACCCTATAGTCGTCGGACAAGTCGGCGGCGGGACAACCTAGTCCCTGGGTCGTGGGGCGACCCTATATTCGTCGGACATGACGGTGGCGGGCCAATCTAGTCCCGGGGTCGTGGGGACGAGCCTATAGTCGTCGGACATGTTGGCGGCTGACCAACTTTGGCCCGGGGTCGTGGAGACGTCCCTATAGTCGTCGGACAAGTCGGCGGCTGGCCAACCTAGTCCCGAGGTCGTGGGGACGACCCTATTATCGTCGGACAAGTCGGCGGCGGGCCATCCTAGTCCCGGGGTCGTGGGAACGACCCTATAGCCGTCGGACATGATGGTGGGGGGCCAATCTAGTCCCGGGGTCGTGGGGACGACCCTGTAGTCGTCGGACAAGTCGGCGGCGGGCCAACCTAGTCCCCGGGTCGTGGGGACGACCCTGCAGTCGTCGGACATGACGGTGGTGGGCCAATCTAGTCCCGGGGTCGTGGGGACGACCCTATTGTCGTCGGACATGTCGGCGGCTGACCAACCTAGTCGCGGGATAGTGGGGACGACCCTATTGTCGTCGGACATGTCGGCGACTGGCCAACCTAGTCGCGGGATCGTGGGGACGACCCTATAGTCGTCGGACATGTCGGCGGCGGTCCAACTTATGCCCAGGGTCGTATGCACGAACCTATATTCGTCGGACAAGTCGGCGGCGGGCCAACATAGTCCCGGGGTCGTGGGGACGACCCTATAGTCGTCGGACAAGTCGGCGGCGGGCCAACCTAGTCCCGGGATCGTGGGGCGACCCTATAGTCGCCGGACATGTCGGTGGCGGGCCAATCTAGTCCCGGGGTCGTGGGGACGACCCTATAGTCGTCGGACATGACGGTGGCGGGCCAATCTAGTCCCGGGGTCGTTGGGCGACCCTATAGTCGTCGGACTAGTCGGCGGCGGTCCAACTTATGCCCAGGGTCGTATGCACGAACCTATATTCGTCGGACAAGTCGGCGGCGGGCCAACATAATCCCGGGGTCGTGGGGACGACCCTATAGTCGTCGGACAAGTCGGCGGCGGGCCACTCTAGTCCCGGGGTCATGGGGACGACCCAATAGTCGCCGGACATGTCGGTGGCGGGCCAATCTAGTCCCGGGGTCGTGGGGACGACCCTATAGTCGTCGGACATGACGGTGGCGGGCCAATCTAGTCCCGGAGTCGTTGGGCGACCCTATAGTCGTCGGACTAGTCGGCGGCGGGCCAACCTAGTCCCGGGGTCGTAGAGACGACCCTATAGTCGTCGGACATGTCGGTGGCGGGCCAATCTAGTCCCGGAGTCGTGGGGCGACCCTATAGTCGTCGGACATGTCGGCGGCGGTCCAACTTATGCCCAGGGTCGTATGCACGAACCTATATTCGTCGGACAAGTCGGCGGCGGGCCAACATAGTCCCGGGGTCGTGGGGACGACCCTATAGTCGTCGGACAAGTCGGCGGCGGGCCAACCTAGTCCCGGGATCGTGGGGCGACCCTATAGTCGCCGGACATGTCGGCGACTGGCCAACCTAGTCGCGGGATCGTGGGGACGACCCTATAGTCGTCGGACATGTCGGCGGCGGTCCAACTTATGCCCAGGGTCGTATGCACGAACCTATATTCGTCGGACAAGTCGGCGGCGGGCCAACATAGTCCCGGGGTCGTGGGGACGACCCTATAGTCGTCGGACAAGTCGGCGGCGGGCCAACCTAGTCCCGGGGTCGTAGAGACGACCCTATAGTCGTCGGACATGATGGTGGCGGGCCAATCTAGTCCCGGGGTCGTGGGGACGACCCTATAGTCGTCGGACAAGTCGGCGGCGGGCCAACATAGTCCCGGGGTCGTGGGGACGACCCTATAGTCGTCGGACAAGTCGGCGGCGGGCCAACCTAGTCCCGGGATCGTGGGGCGACCCTATAGTCGCCGGACATGTCGGTGGCGGGCCAATCTAGTCCCGGGGTCGTGGGGACGACCCTGTAGTCGTCGGACAAGTCGGCGGCGGGCCAACCTAGTCCCCGGGTCGTGGGGACGACCCTGCAGTCGTCGGACATGACGGTGGTGGGCCAATCTAGTCCCGGGGTCGTGGGGACGACCCTATTGTCGTCGGACATGTCGGCGGCTGACCAACCTAGTCGCGGGATAGTGGGGACGACCCTATTGTCGTCGGACATGACGGTGGCGGGCCAACATAGTCCCGGGGTCGTGGGGACGACCCTATAGTCGTCGGACAAGTCGGCGGCGGGACAACCTAGTCCCTGGGTCGTGGGGCGACCCTATATTCGTCGGACATGACGGTGGCGGGCCAATCTAGTCCCGGGGTCGTGGGGACGAGCCTATAGTCGTCGGACATGTTGGCGGCTGACCAACTTTGGCCCGGGGTCGTGGAGACGTCCCTATAGTCGTCGGACAAGTCGGCGGCTGGCCAACCTAGTCCCGGGGTCGTGGGGACGACCCTATAATCGTCGGACAAGTCGGCGGCGGGCCATCCTAGTCCCGGGGTCGTGGGAACGACCCTATAGCCGTCGGACATGATGGTGGGGGGCCAATCTAGTCCCGGGGTCGTGGGGACGACCCTGTAGTCGTCGGACAAGTCGGCGGCGGGCCAACCTAGTCCCCGGGTCGTGGGGACGACCCTGCAGTCGTCGTACATGACGGTGGTGGGCCAATCTAGTCCCGGGGTCGTGGGGACGACCCTATTGTCGTCGGACATGTCGGCGGCTGACCAACCTAGTCGCGGGATAGTGGGGACGACCCTATTGTCGTCGGACATGTCGGCGACTGGCCAACCTAGTCGCGGGATCGTGGGGACGACCCTATAGTCGTCGGACATGTCGGCGGCGGTCCAACTTATGCCCAGGGTCGTATGCACGAACCTATATTCGTCGGACAAGTCGGCGGCGGGCCAACATAGTCCCGGGGTCGTGGGGACGACCCTATAGTCGTCGGACAAGTCGGCGGCGGGCCAACCTAGTCCCGGGATCGTGGGGCGACCCTATAGTCGCCGGACATGTCGGTGGCGGGCCAATCTAGTCCCGGGGTCGTGGGGACGACCCTATAGTCGTCGGACATGACGGTGGCGGGCCAATCTAGTCCCGGGGTCGTTGGGCGACCCTATAGTCGTCGGACTAGTCGGCGGCGGGCCAACGTATGCCCAGGGTCGTAGGCACGAACCTATATTCGTCGGACATGACGGTGGCGGGCCAATCTACTCCCGGGGTCGTTGGGACGACCCTATAGTCGTCGGACTAGTCGGCGGCGGGCCAACCTAGTCCCGGGGTCGTGGGGTCGACCCTGTAGTCGTCGGACATGACGGTGGTGGGCCAATCTAGTCCCGGGGTCGTGGGGACGACCCTATTGTCGTCGGACATGTCGGCGGCTGGCCAACCTAGTCGCGGGATCGTGGGGACGACCCAATAGTCGTCGGACATGTCGGCGGCGGGCCAACGTATGTCCAAGGTCGTATGCACGAACCTATATTCGTCGGACAAGTCGGCGGCGGGCCAACATAGTCCCGGGGTCGTGGGGACGACCCTATAGTCGTCGGACAAGTCGGCGGCGGGCCAACCTAGTCCCGGGATCGTGGGGCGACCCTATGGTCGTCGGACTAGTCGGCGGCGGGCCAACCTAGTCCCGGGGTCGTGGGGTCGACCCTGTAGTCGTCGGACATGACGGGGGCGGGGCAATCTAGTCCCGGGGTCGTGGGGACGACCCTATTGTCGTCGGACATGTCGGCGGCTGGCCAACCTTGTCGCGGGATCGTGGGGACGACCCAATAGTGGACGGACATGTCGGCGGCGGGCCAACGTATGCCCAGGGTCGTATGCACGAACCTATATTCGTCGGACATGTCGGCGGCTGGCCAACTTTTGCCCGTGGTCGTGGGGACAACCCTATAGTCGTCGGACAACTCGGCAGCGGGCCAACCTAGTCCCGGGGTCGTGGAGACGACCCTATAGTCGTCGGACAAGTCGGCGGCGGGCCAACCTAGTCCCGGGATCGTGGGGCGACCCTATGGTCGTCGGACTAGTCGGCGGCGGGCCAACCTAGTCCCGGGGTCGTGGGGTCCACCCTGTAGTCGTCGGACATGACGGTGGTGGGCCAATCTAGTCCCGGGGTCGTGGGGACGACCCTATTGTCGTCGGACATGTCGGCGGCTGGCCAACCTAGTCGCGGGATCGTGGGGACGACCCAATAGTCGTCGGACATGTCGGCGGCGGGCCAACGTATGTCCAAGGTCGTATGCACGAACCTATATTCGTCGGACAAGTCGGCGGCGGGCCAACATAGTCCCGGGGTCGTGGGGACGACCCTATAGTCGTCGGACAAGTCGGCGGCGGGCCAACCTAGTCCCGGGATCGTGGGGCGACCCTATGGTCGTCGGACTAGTCGGCGGCGGGCCAACCTAGTCCCGGGGTCGTGGGGTCGACCCTGTAGTCGTCGGACATGACGGGGGCGGGGCAATCTAGTCCCGGGGTCGTGGGGACGACCCTATTGTCGTCGGACATGTCGGCGGCTGGCCAACCTTGTCGCGGGATCGTGGGGACGACCCAATAGTGGACGGACATGTCGGCGGCGGGCCAACGTATGTCCAAGGTCGTATGCACGAACCTATATTCGTCGGACAAGTCGGCGGCGGGCCAACATAGTCCCGGGGTCGTGGGGACGACCCTATAGTCGTCGGACAAGTCGGCGGCGGGCCAACCTAGTCCCGGGATCGTGGGGCGACCCTATGGTCGTCGGACTAGTCGGCGGCGGGCCAACCTAGTCCCGGGGTCGTGGGGTCGACCCTGTAGTCGTCGGACATGACGGTGGCGGGGCAATCTAGTCCCGGGGTCGTGGGGACGACCCTATTGCCGTCGGACATGTCGGCGGCTGGCCAACCTAGTCGCGGGATCGTGGGGACGACCCAATAGTGGTCGGACATGTCGGCGGCGGGCCAACCTAGTCCCGGGGTCGTAGAGACCACCCTATAGTCGTCGGATATGTCGGTGGCGGGCCAATCCAGTCCCGGGGTCGTGGGGCGACCCTATAGTCGTCGGACATGACGGTGGCGGGCCACTCTAGTCCCGGGGTCATGGGGACTACCCAATAGTCGTCGGACATGTCGGCGGCTGACCAACTTTAGCCTGTGGTCGTGTGGACAACCCTATAGACCTCCGACATGATGGTGGCGGGCCAATCTAGTCCCGGGGTCGTGGGGACGACCCTATAGTCGTCGGACATGTCGGCGGCGGGCCAACGTATGCCCAGGGTCGTAGGCACGAACCTATAGTCGTCGGACATGACGGTGGCGGCCAATCTAGTCCCGGGGTCGATGGGGCGGCCCTATAGTCGTCGGACTAGTCGGCGGCGGGCCAACCTAGTCCCGGGGTCGTGGGGACGACTCTGTAGTCGTCGGACAAGTCGGCGGCGGGCCAACCTAGTCCCGGGGTCGTGGGGACGACCCTGTAGTCGTCGGACATGTCGGCGACTGGCCAACCTAGTCGCGGGATCGTGGGGACGACCCTATAGTCGTCGGACATGTCGGCGGCGGTCGAACTTATGCCCAGGGTCGTATGCACGAACCTATATTCGTCGGACAAGTCGGCGGCGGGCCAACCCAGTCCCGGGGTCGTGGGACGACCCTATAGTCGTCGGACATGACAGTGGCGGGCCAATCTAGTCCCGGGGTCGTGGGTACGACCCTATACTCGTCGGACATGACGGTGGCGGGCCACTCTAGTCCCGGGGTCGTGGGGACGACCCCATAGTCGTCGAACATGCCGGCGGCTGGCCAATCTAGTCTCGGGGTCCTGGGGACAACCCTATAGTCGTCGGACAAGTCGGCGGCGGGCCAACCTAGTCCCGGGGTCGTGGGGACGACCCTATAGTCGTCGGACATGTCGGCGGCGGGCCAACGTATGCCCAGGGTCGTAGGCACGACCCTATAGTCGTCGGACATGTCGGCGGCGGGCCAACATAGTCTCGGGGTCGTGGGGACGACCCTATAGTCGTCGGACAAGTCGGCGGCGGGCCAACCTAGTCCCGGGGTCGTGGGGCGACCCTATAGTCGTCGGACATGACGGTGGCGGGCCAACATAGTCCCGGGGTCGTGGGGACGACCCTATAGTCGTCGGACAAGTCGGCGGCGGGCCAACCTAGTCCCTGGGTCGTGGGGCGACCCTATATTCGTCGGACATGACGGTGGCGGGCCAATCTAGTCCCGGGGTCGTGGGGACGACCCTATAGCCGTCGGACATGATGGTGGGGGGCCAATCTAGTCCCGGGGTCGTGGGGACGACCCTGCAGTCGTCGGACATGACGGTGGTGGGCCAATCTAGTCCCGGGGTCGTGGGGACGACCCTATTGTCGTCGGACATGTCGGCGGCTGACCAACCTAGTCGCGGGATCGTGGGACGACCCTATAGTCGTCGGACATGTCGGCGGCGGGCCAACGTATGCCCAGGGTCGTAGGCACGAACCTATATTCGTCGGACATGACGGTGGCGGGCCAATCTACTCCCGGGGTCGTTGGGACGACCCTATAGTCGTCGGACTAGTCGGCGGCGGGCCAACCTAGTCCCGGGGTCGTGGGGTCGACCCTGTAGTCGTCGGACAAGACGGTGGTGGGCCAATCTAGTCCCGGGGTCGTGGGGACGACCCTATTGTCGTCGGACATGTCGGCGGCTGGCCAACCTAGTCGCGGGATCGTGGGGACGACCCAATAGTCGTCGGACATGTCGGCGGCGGGCCAACGTATGCCCAGTGTCGTATGCACGAACCTATATTCGTCGGACAAGTCGGCGGCGGGCCAACATAGTCGCGGGGTCGTGGGGACGACCCTATAGTCGTCGGACAAGTCGGCGGCGGGCCAACCTAGTCCCGGGGTCGTAGAGACGACCCTATAGTCGTCGGACATGTCGGTGGCGGGCCAATCTAGTCCCGGGGTCGTGGGGCGACCCTATAGTCGTCGGACATGACGGTGGCGGGCCACTCTAGTCCCGGGGTCATGGGGACGACCCAATAGTCGTCGGACATGTCGGCGGCTGACCAACTTTGGCCTGTGGTCGTGTGGACAACCCTATAGACCTCCGACATGATGGTGGCGGGCCAATCTAGTCCCGGGGTCGTGGGGACGACCCTATAGTCGTCGGACATGTCGGCGGCGGGCCAACCTAGTCCCGCGGTGGGAGGGACGACCCTATAGTCGCCGGACAAGTCGGCGGCGGGCCAACCTAGTCCCGGGGTCGTGGAGACGACCCTATAGTCGTCGGACATGACGATGGCGGGGCAATCTAGTCCGGGGGTCGTGGGGACGATCTTGTAGTCGTCGGACATGACGGTGGTGGGCCAATCTATTCCCGGGGCCGTGGGGACGACCCTATAGTCGTCGGACATGTCGGCGGCTGGCCAACCTAGTCCCGGGATCGTGGGGACGACCCTATAGTCGTCGGACATGACGATGGCGGGGCAATCTACTCCGGGGGTCGTGGGGACGATATTGTAGTCGTCGGACATGACGGTGGTGGGCCAATCTAGCTCCGGGGTCGTGGGGACGACCCTACTGTCGTCGGACAAGTCGACGGCGGGCCAACCTAGTCCCGGGGTCGTGGGGACGACCCTATAGTCGTCGGACAAGTCGGCGGCGGGCCAACCTAGTCCCGGGATCGTGGGGCGACCCTATAGTCGCCGGACAAGTCGGCGGTGGGCCAACCTAGTCCCGGTGTCGTGGGGACGACCCTATAGTCGTCGGACATGACGGTGGCGGGCCAATCTAGTCCCGGGGTCGTGGGGACGACCCTATAGACGTCGGACATGACGGCGGCTGGGCAACTTTGGCCCGTGGTCGTGGGGACGTCCCTATAGTCGTCGGACAAATCGGCGGCGGGCCAATCTAGTCCCGGGGTCGTGGGGACGATCCTATAGTCGTCGGACATGACGGTGGCGGGGCAATCTAGTCCGGGTGTCGTGGGGACGATCCTGTAGTCGTCGGACATGTCGGTGGCGGGCCAACCTAGTCCCGGGATCGTGGGGCGACCCTATAGTCGCCGGACATGTCGGTGGCGGGCCAATCTAGTCCCGGGGTCGTGGGGACGATCCTATAGTCGTCGGACATGACGGTGGCGGGGCAATCTAGTCCGGGTGTCGTGGGGACGATCCTGTAGTCGTCGGACATGACGGTGGCGGGCCAATCTAGTCGCGGGGTCATGGGGACGACCCCATAGTCGTCGGACAAGTCGGCGGCGGACCAACCCAGTCCCGGGGTCGTGGGGACGACCCCATAGTCGTCGGACAAGTCGGCGGCGGACCAACCCAGTCCCGGGGTCGTGGGGACGACCCTATAGTCGTCGGACATAACGATGGCGGGCCAATCTGGCCCCGGGGTCGTGGGGACGACCCTATAGGCGTCGGACAAGTCGGCGGCGGACCAACCCAGTCCCGGGGTCGTGGGGACGACCCCATAGTCGTCGGACAAGTCGGCGGCGGACCAACCCAGTCCCGGCGTCGTGGGGACGACCCTATAGTCGTCGGACATGTCGGCGGCTGGCCAACTTTGTCCCGTGGTCGTGGGGACGACCCAATAATCGTCGGACATGATGGTGGCGGGCCAATCTAGTCCCGGGGTCGTGGGGCCGACCCTATAGTCGTCGGACAAGTCGGCGGCGGGCCAACCTAGTCCCGGTGTCGTGGGGACGACCCTATAGTCGTCGGACATGACGGTGGCGGGCCAATCTAGTCCCGGGGTCGTGGGGACGACCCTATAGTCGTCGGACATGACGGCGGCTGGGCAACTTTGGCCCGTGGTCGTGGGGACGTCCCTATAGTCGTCGGACAAATCGGCGGCGGGCCAACCTAGTCCCGGGGTCGTGGGGACGACCCTATAGTCGTCGGACAAGTCGGCGGCGGGCCAACATAGTCCCGGGGTCGTGGGGACGACCCTCTAGTCGTCGGACAAGTCGGCGGCGGGCCAACCTAGTCCCGGGGTCGTGGGGCGACCCTATAGTCGTCGGACATGTCGGTGGCGGGCCAATATAGTCCCGGGGTCGTGGGGACGACCCTATTGTCGTCGGACATGTCGGCGGCTGACCAACCTAGTCGCGGGATCGTGGGGACGACCCTATAGTCGTCGGACATGTCGGCGGCGGGCCAACCTAGTCCCGGGGTCGTGGGGACGACTCTGTAGTCGTCGGACAAGTCGGCGGCGGGCCAACCTAGTCCCGGGGTCGTGGGGACGACCCTGTAGTCGTCGGACAAGTCGGCGGCGGGCCAACCTAGTCCCGGGGTCGTGGGGTCGACCCTATAGTCGCCGGACATGTCGGCGGCGGGCCAATCTAGTCCCGGGGTCGTGGGGACGACCCTATAGTCGTCGGACATGACGGTGGCGGGCCAATCTAGTCCCGTGGTCGTTGGGACGACCCTATAGTCGTCGGACTAGTCGGCGGCGGGCCAACCTAGTCCCGGGGTCGTGGGGACGACTCTATAGTCGTCGGACAAGTCGGCGGCGGGTCATCCTAGTCCCTGGGTCGTGGGGACCACCCTATAGTCGTCGGACAATTCGGCGGCGGGCCAACCCAGTCCCGGAGTCGTGGGGACGACCCTATAGTCGTCGGACATGACAGTGGCGGGCCAATCTAGTCCCGGGGTCGTGGGGACGACCCCATAGTCGTCGAACATGTCGGCGGCTGGCCAACCTAGTCCCGGGGTCGTGGGGACGACCCTATAGGCGTCGGACAAGTCGGCGGCGGGCCAACCTAGTCGCGGGGTCGTGGGGTCGACACAATAGTCGTCGGACATGTCGGCGGCTGGCCAATCTAGCCCCGGGGTCGTGGGGACGACCCTATAGGCGTCGGACAAGTCGGCGGCGGGCCAAGCTAGTCGCGGGGTCGTGGGGACGACCCTGTAGTCGTCGGACATGACGGTGGCGGTCCAATATAGTCCCGGGGTAGTGGGGGCGAGCCTATAGTCGTCGGACATGTCGGCGGCTGGGCAACTTTGGCCCGTGGTCGTGGGGACGTCCCTATAGTCGTCGGACAAGTCAGCGGCGGGCCAACCTAGTCCCGGGGTGGGAGGGACGACCCTATAATCGTCGGACAAGTCGGCGGCGGGCCAACCTAGTCCCGGGGTCGTGGGTACGACCTTATTGTCGTCGGACATGTCGGCGGCTGGATAACCTAGTTCCGGGGTGGGAGGGACGACCCTATAGTCGTCGGACAAGTCGGCGGCGGGCCAACCCAGTCCCGGGGTCGTGGGGCCGACCCTATAGTCGTCGGACATGACGGTGGCGGGCCAATCTAGTCCCGGGGTCGTGGGGACGACCCTATAGTCGTCGGACAAGTCGGCGGCTGGCCAACCCAATCCCGGGGTCGTGGGGACGACCCTATAGGCGTCGGACAAGTCGGCGGCGGGCCAACCTAGTCCCGGGGTCGTGGGGCCGACCCTATAGTCGTCGGACATGACGGTGGCGGGCCACTCTAGTCCCGGGGTCATGGGGACGACCCCATAGTCGTCGGACATGTCGGCGGCTGGCCAACCCAATCCCGGGGTGGTGGGGACGACCCTATAATCGTCGGACATGATGGTGGCGGGGCAATCTAGTCCGGGAGTCGTGGGGACGATCCTGTAGTCGTCGGACATGACGGTGGCGGGCCAATCTAGTCCCGGGGTCGTGGGAACGACCCCATAGTCGTCGGACATGTCGGCGGCTGGCCAACCCAATCCCGGGGTCGTGGGGACGACCCTATAGTCGTCGGACATGTCGGCGGCGGACCAACGTATGCCCAGGGTCGTAGGGACGAACCTATAGTCGTCGGACATGTCGGCGGCTGGCCAACCTAGTCCCGGGGTCGTGGGGACGACCCAATAGTCGTCGGACATGTCGGCGGCTGGCCAATCTAGCCCCGCGGTCGTGGGGACGACCCTATAGGCGTCGGACAAGTCGGCGGCGGGCCAACCTAGTCGCGGGGTGGTGGGGACGACCCTATAGTCGTCGGACATGACTGTGGCGGGCCAATCTAGTCCCGGGGTCGTGGGGACGACCCTATAGGCGTCGGACAAGTCGGCGGCGGGCCAACCTAGTCGCGGGGTCGTGGGGACGACACAATAGTCGTCGGACATGTCGGCGGCTGGCCAATCTAGCCCCGGGGTCGTGGGGACGACCCTATTGTCGTCGGACATGTCGGCGGCTGGCCAACCTTGTCCCGGGGTCGTGGGTACGACCCTATACTCGTCGGACATGACGGTGGCGGGCCACTCTAGTCCCGGGGTCATGGGGACGACCCAATAGTCGTCCCACATGTCGGCGGCTGACCAACTTTGGCCCGTGGTCGCGGGGACGACCCTATAGTCGTCGGACATGACGGTGGCGGGCCAATCTAGCTCCGTGGTCGTGGGGACGGCCCTATAGTCGTCGGACAAGTCGGCGGCGGGCCAACCTAGTCCCGGGGTCGTGGGGACGACCCTATAGTCGTCGGACATGATGGTGGCGGGCCAATCTAGTCCCGGGGTCGTGGGGACGGCCCTATAGTCGTCGGACAAGTCGGCGGCGGGCCAACCTAGTCGCGGGGTGGTGGGGACGACCCTATAATCGTCGGACATGATGGTGGCGGGGCAATCTAGTCCGGGGGTCGTGGGGACGATCCTGTAGTCGTCGGACATGACGGTGGCGGGCCAATCTAGTCCCGGGGTCGTGGGAACGACCCCATAGTCGTCGGACATGTCGGCGGCTGGCCAACCCAATCCCGGGGTCGTGGGGCCGACCCTATAGTCGTCGGACATGACGGTGGCGGGCCAATCTAGTCCCGGGGTCGTGGGCACGACCCTATACTCGTCGGACATGACGGTGGCGGGCCACTCTAGTCCCGGGGTCATGGGGACGACCCTATAGTCGTCGGACATGTCGGCGGCTGGCCAACTTTGGCCCGTGGTCGTGGAGACGACCCTATAGTCGTCGGACATGACGGTGGGCAATCTAGCCCGGGGGTCGTGGGGACGAACCTGTTGTCGTCGGACAAGACGGCGGCGGGCCAACCCAGTCCCGGGGTCGTGGGGCCGACCCTATAGTCGTCGGACATGACGGTGGCGGGCCAATCTAGCTCCGGGGTCGTGGGGACGACCGTATAGTCGTCGGACATGTCGGCGGCTGGCCAACCTAGTCGCGGGGTCGTGGGGACGACCCAATAGTCGTCGGACATGTCGGCGGCTGGCCAATCTAGCCCCGGTGTCGTGGGGACGACCCTATAGTCGTCGGACAAGTCGGCGGCGGGCCAACCCAGTCCCGGGGTCGTGGGGCCGACCCTATAGTCGTCGGACATGACGGTGGCGGGCCAATCTAGCTCCGGGGTCGTGGGCACGACCCTATACTCGTCGGACATGACGGTGGCGGGCCACTCTAGTCCCGGGGTCATGGGGACGACCCTATAGTCGTCGGACATGTCGGCGGCGGGACAACGTATGCCCAGGGTCGTGGGGACGACCCTATAGTCGTCGGACATGTCGGCGGCGGACCAACGTATGCCCAGGGTCGTAGGGACGAACCTATAGTCGTCGGACATGTCGGCGGCTGGCCAACCTAGTCCCGGGGTCGTGGGGACGACCCAATAGTCGTCGGACATGTCGGCGGCTGGCCAATCTAGCCCCGCGGTCGTGGGGACGACCCTATAGGCGTCGGACAAGTCGGCGGCGGGCCAACCTAGTCGCGGGGTGGTGGGGACGACCCTATAGTCGTCGGACATGACTGTGGCGGGCCAATCTAGTCCCGGGGTCGTGGGGACGACCCTATAGGCGTCGGACAAGTCGGCGGCGGGCCAACCTAGTCGCGGGGTCGTGGGGACGACACAATAGTCGTCGGACATGTCGGCGGCTGGCCAATCTAGCCCCGGGGTCGTGGGGACGACCCTATTGTCGTCGGACATGTCGGCGGCTGGCCAACCTAGTCCCGGGGTCGTGGGTACGACCCTATACTCGTCGGACATGACGGTGGCGGGCCACTCTAGTCCCGGGGTCATGGGGACGACCCAATAGTCGTCCCACATGTCGGCGGCTGACCAACTTTGGCCCGCGGTCGCGGGGACGACCCTATAGTCGTCGGACATGACGGTGGCGGGCCAATCTAGCTCCGTGGTCGTGGGGACGGCCCTATAGTCGTCGGACAAGTCGGCGGCGGGCCAACCTAGTCCCGGGGTCGTGGGGACGACCCTATAGTCGTCGGACATGATGGTGGCGGGCCAATCTAGTCCCGGGGTCGTAGGGACGACCCTATAGTCGTCGGACAAGTCGGCGGCGGGCCAACCTAGTCGCGGGGTGGTGGGGACGACCCTATAATCGTCGGACATGATGGTGGCGGGGCAATCTATTCCGGGGGTCGTGGGGACGATCCTGTAGTCGTCCGACATGACGGTGGTGGGCCAATCTAGTCCCGGGGTCGTGGGGACGACCCTATTGTCGTCGGACATGTCGGCGGCTGGCCAACCTAGTCCCGGGGTGGGAGGGACGACCCTATAGTCGTCGGACAAGTCGGCGGCGAGCCAACCTAGTCCCGGGGTCGTGGGGACGACCCTATAATCGTCGGACATGATGGTGGCGGGCCAATCTAGTCCCGGGGTCGTGGGGACGGCCCTATAGTCGTCGGACAAGTCGGCGGCGGGCCAACCTAGTCGCGGGGTGGTGGGGACGACCCTATAATCGTCGGACATGATGGTGGCGGGGCAATCTAGTCCGGGGTTCGTGGGGACGATCCTGTAGTCGTCGGACATGACGGTGGCGGGCCAATCTAGTCCCGGGGTCGTGGGGACGACCCTATAGTCGTCGGACATGTCGGCGGCTGACCAACTTTGGCCTGTGGTCGTGTGGACAACCCTATAGACCTCCGACATGATGGTGGCGGGCCAATCTAGTCCCGGGGTCGTGGGGACGACCCTATAGTCGTCGGACATGTCGGCGGCGGGCCAACCTAGTCCCGCGGTGGGAGGGACGACCCTATAGTCGCCGGACAAGTCGGCGGCGGGCCAACCTAGTCCCGGGGTCGTGGAGACGACCCTATAGTCGTCGGACATGACGATGGCGGGGCAATCTAGTCCGGGGGTCGTGGGGACGATCTTGTAGTCGTCGGACATGACGGTGGTGGGCCAATCTATTCCCGGGGCCGTGGGGACGACCCTATAGTCGTCGGACATGTCGGCGGCTGGCCAACCTAGTCCCGGGATCGTGGGGACGACCCTATAGTCGTCGGACATGACGATGGCGGGGCAATCTACTCCGGGGGTCGTGGGGACGATATTGTAGTCGTCGGACATGACGGTGGTGGGCCAATCTAGCTCCGGGGTCGTGGGGACGACCCTACTGTCGTCGGACAAGTCGACGGCGGGCCAACCTAGTCCCGGGGTCGTGGGGACGACCCTATAGTCGTCGGACAAGTCGGCGGCGGGCCAACCTAGTCCCGGGATCGTGGGGCGACCCTATAGTCGCCGGACAAGTCGGCGGTGGGCCAACCTAGTCCCGGTGTCGTGGGGACGACCCTATAGTCGTCGGACATGACGGTGGCGGGCCAATCTAGTCCCGGGGTCGTGGGGACGACCCTATAGACGTCGGACATGACGGCGGCTGGGCAACTTTGGCCCGTGGTCGTGGGGACGTCCCTATAGTCGTCGGACAAATCGGCGGCGGGCCAATCTAGTCCCGGGGTCGTGGGGACGATCCTATAGTCGTCGGACATGACGGTGGCGGGGCAATCTAGTCCGGGTGTCGTGGGGACGATCCTGTAGTCGTCGGACATGTCGGTGGCGGGCCAACCTAGTCCCGGGATCGTGGGGCGACCCTATAGTCGCCGGACATGTCGGTGGCGGGCCAATCTAGTCCCGGGGTCGTGGGGACGATCCTATAGTCGTCGGACATGACGGTGGCGGGGCAATCTAGTCCGGGTGTCGTGGGGACGATCCTGTAGTCGTCGGACATGACGGTGGCGGGCCAATCTAGTCGCGGGGTCATGGGGACGACCCCATAGTCGTCGGACAAGTCGGCGGCGGACCAACCCAGTCCCGGGGTCGTGGGGACGACCCCATAGTCGTCGGACAAGTCGGCGGCGGACCAACCCAGTCCCGGGGTCGTGGGGACGACCCTATAGTCGTCGGACATAACGATGGCGGGCCAATCTGGCCCCGGGGTCGTGGGGACGACCCTATAGGCGTCGGACAAGTCGGCGGCGGACCAACCCAGTCCCGGGGTCGTGGGGACGACCCCATAGTCGTCGGACAAGTCGGCGGCGGACCAACCCAGTCCCGGCGTCGTGGGGACGACCCTATAGTCGTCGGACATGTCGGCGGCTGGCCAACTTTGTCCCGTGGTCGTGGGGACGACCCAATAATCGTCGGACATGATGGTGGCGGGCCAATCTAGTCCCGGGGTCGTGGGGCCGACCCTATAGTCGTCGGACAAGTCGGCGGCGGGCCAACCTAGTCCCGGTGTCGTGGGGACGACCCTATAGTCGTCGGACATGACGGTGGCGGGCCAATCTAGTCCCGGGGTCGTGGGGACGACCCTATAGTCGTCGGACATGACGGCGGCTGGGCAACTTTGGCCCGTGGTCGTGGGGACGTCCCTATAGTCGTCGGACAAATCGGCGGCGGGCCAACCTAGTCCCGGGGTCGTGGGGACGACCCTATAGTCGTCGGACAAGTCGGCGGCGGGCCAACATAGTCCCGGGGTCGTGGGGACGACCCTCTAGTCGTCGGACAAGTCGGCGGCGGGCCAACCTAGTCCCGGGGTCGTGGGGCGACCCTATAGTCGTCGGACATGTCGGTGGCGGGCCAATATAGTCCCGGGGTCGTGGGGACGACCCTATTGTCGTCGGACATGTCGGCGGCTGACCAACCTAGTCGCGGGATCGTGGGGACGACCCTATAGTCGTCGGACATGTCGGCGGCGGGCCAACCTAGTCCCGGGGTCGTGGGGACGACTCTGTAGTCGTCGGACAAGTCGGCGGCGGGCCAACCTAGTCCCGGGGTCGTGGGGACGACCCTGTAGTCGTCGGACAAGTCGGCGGCGGGCCAACCTAGTCCCGGGGTCGTGGGGTCGACCCTATAGTCGCCGGACATGTCGGCGGCGGGCCAATCTAGTCACGGGGTCGTGGGGACGACCCTATAGTCGTCGGACATGACGGTGGCGGGCCAATCTAGTCCCGTGGTCGTTGGGACGACCCTATAGTCGTCGGACTAGTCGGCGGCGGGCCAACCTAGTCCCGGGGTCGTGGGGACGACTCTATAGTCGTCGGACAAGTCGGCGGCGGGTCATCCTAGTCCCTGGGTCGTGGGGACCACCCTATAGTCGTCGGACAATTCGGCGGCGGGCCAACCCAGTCCCGGAGTCGTGGGGACGACCCTATAGTCGTCGGACATGACAGTGGCGGGCCAATCTAGTCCCGGGGTCGTGGGGACGACCCCATAGTCGTCGAACATGTCGGCGGCTGGCCAACCTAGTCCCGGGGTCGTGGGGACGACCCTATAGGCGTCGGACAAGTCGGCGGCGGGCCAACCTAGTCGCGGGGTCGTGGGGACGACACAATAGTCGTCGGACATGTCGGCGGCTGGCCAATCTAGCCCCGGGGTCGTGGGGACGACCCTATAGGCGTCGGACAAGTCGGCGGCGGGCCAAGCTAGTCGCGGGGTCGTGGGGACGACCCTGTAGTCGTCGGACATGACGGTGGCGGTCCAATATAGTCCCGGGGTAGTGGGGGCGAGCCTATAGTCGTCGGACATGTCGGCGGCTGGGCAACTTTGGCCCGTGGTCGTGGGGACGTCCCTATAGTCGTCGGACAAGTCAGCGGCGGGCCAACCTAGTCCCGGGGTGGGAGGGACGACCCTATAATCGTCGGACAAGTCGGCGGCGGGCCAACCTAGTCCCGGGGTCGTGGGTACGACCTTATTGTCGTCGGACATGTCGGCGGCTGGATAACCTAGTTCCGGGGTGGGAGGGACGACCCTATAGTCGTCGGACAAGTCGGCGGCGGGCCAACCCAGTCCCGGGGTCGTGGGGCCGACCCTATAGTCGTCGGACATGACGGTGGCGGGCCAATCTAGTCCCGGGGTCGTGGGGACGACCCTATAGTCGTCGGACAAGTCGGCGGCTGGCCAACCCAATCCCGGGGTCGTGGGGACGACCCTATAGGCGTCGGACAAGTCGGCGGCGGGCCAACCTAGACCCGGGGTCGTGGGGCCGACCCTATAGTCGTCGGACATGCCGGTGGCGGGCCACTCTAGTCCCGGGGTCATGGGGACGACCCCATAGTCGTCGGACATGTCGGCGGCTGGCCAACCCAATCCCGGGGTGGTGGGGACGACCCTATAATCGTCGGACATGATGGTGGCGGGGCAATCTAGTCCGGGAGTCGTGGGGACGATCCTGTAGTCGTCGGACATGACGGTGGCGGGCCAATCTAGTCCCGGGGTCGTGGGAACGACCCCATAGTCGTCGGACATGTCGGCGGCTGGCCAACCCAATCCCGGGGTCGTGGGGACGACCCTATAGTCGTCGGACATGTCGGCGGCGGACCAACGTATGCCCAGGGTCGTAGGGACGAACCTATAGTCGTCGGACATGTCGGCGGCTGGCCAACCTAGTCCCGGGGTCGTGGGGACGACCCAATAGTCGTCGGACATGTCGGCGGCTGGCCAATCTAGCCCCGCGGTCGTGGGGACGACCCTATAGGCGTCGGACAAGTCGGCGGCGGGCCAACCTAGTCGCGGGGTGGTGGGGACGACCCTATAGTCGTCGGACATGACTGTGGCGGGCCAATCTAGTCCCGGGGTCGTGGGGACGACCCTATAGGCGTCGGACAAGTCGGCGGCGGGCCAACCTAGTCGCGGGGTCGTGGGGACGACACAATAGTCGTCGGACATGTCGGCGGCTGGCCAATCTAGCCCCGGGGTCGTG
Source organism: Andrena fulva (assembly GCA_946251845.1). Taxonomy (NCBI): domain Eukaryota; kingdom Metazoa; phylum Arthropoda; class Insecta; order Hymenoptera; family Andrenidae; genus Andrena; species Andrena fulva. Next base: position 75,541 of record CAMITZ010000126.1, on the reverse strand, counting down.
GGGACGACCCTATTGTCGTCGGACATGTCGGCGGCTGGCCAACCTAGTCCCGGGGTCGTGGGTACGACCCTATACTCGTCGGACATGACGGTGGCGGGCCACTCTAGTCCCGGGGTCATGGGGACGACCCAATAGTCGTCCCACATGTCGGCGGCTGACCAACTTTGGCCCGTGGTCGCGGGGACGACCCTATAGTCGTCGGACATGACGGTGGCGGGCCAATCTAGCTCCGTGGTCGTGGGGACGGCCCTATAGTCGTCGGACAAGTCGGCGGCGGGCCAACCTAGTCCCGGGGTCGTGGGGACGACCCTATAGTCGTCGGACATGATGGTGGCGGGCCAATCTAGTCCCGGGGTCGTGGGGACGGCCCTATAGTCGTCGGACAAGTCGGCGGCGGGCCAACCTAGTCGCGGGGTGGTGGGGACGACCCTATAATCGTCGGACATGATGGTGGCGGGGCAATCTAGTCCGGGGGTCGTGGGGACGATCCTGTAGTCGTCGGACATGACGGTGGCGGGCCAATCTAGTCCCGGGGTCGTGGGAACGACCCCATAGTCGTCGGACATGTCGGCGGCTGGCCAACCCAATCCCGGGGTCGTGGGGCCGACCCTATAGTCGTCGGACATGACGGTGGCGGGCCAATCTAGTCCCGGGGTCGTGGGCACGACCCTATACTCGTCGGACATGACGGTGGCGGGCCACTCTAGTCCCGGGGTCATGGGGACGACCCTATAGTCGTCGGACATGTCGGCGGCTGGCCAACTTTGGCCCGTGGTCGTGGAGACGACCCTATAGTCGTCGGACATGACGGTGGGCAATCTAGCCCGGGGGTCGTGGGGACGAACCTGTTGTCGTCGGACAAGACGGCGGCGGGCCAACCCAGTCCCGGGGTCGTGGGGCCGACCCTATAGTCGTCGGACATGACGGTGGCGGGCCAATCTAGCTCCGGGGTCGTGGGGACGACCGTATAGTCGTCGGACATGTCGGCGGCTGGCCAACCTAGTCGCGGTGTCGTGGGGACGACCCAATAGTCGTCGGACATGTCGGCGGCTGGCCAATCTAGCCCCGGTGTCGTGGGGACGACCCTATAGTCGTCGGACAAGTCGGCGGCGGGCCAACCCAGTCCCGGGGTCGTGGGGCCGACCCTATAGTCGTCGGACATGACGGTGGCGGGCCAATCTAGCTCCGGGGTCGTGGGCACGACCCTATACTCGTCGGACATGACGGTGGCGGGCCACTCTAGTCCCGGGGTCATGGGGACGACCCTATAGTCGTCGGACATGTCGGCGGCGGGACAACGTATGCCCAGGGTCGTGGGGACGACCCTATAGTCGTCGGACATGTCGGCGGCGGACCAACGTATGCCCAGGGTCGTAGGGACGAACCTATAGTCGTCGGACATGTCGGCGGCTGGCCAACCTAGTCCCGGGGTCGTGGGGACGACCCAATAGTCGTCGGACATGTCGGCGGCTGGCCAATCTAGCCCCGCGGTCGTGGGGACGACCCTATAGGCGTCGGACAAGTCGGCGGCGGGCCAACCTAGTCGCGGGGTGGTGGGGACGACCCTATAGTCGTCGGACATGACTGTGGCGGGCCAATCTAGTCCCGGGGTCGTGGGGACGACCCTATAGGCGTCGGACAAGTCGGCGGCGGGCCAACCTAGTCGCGGGGTCGTGGGGACGACACAATAGTCGTCGGACATGTCGGCGGCTGGCCAATCTAGCCCCGGGGTCGTGGGGACGACCCTATTGTCGTCGGACATGTCGGCGGCTGGCCAACCTAGTCCCGGGGTCGTGGGTACGACCCTATACTCGTCGGACATGACGGTGGCGGGCCACTCTAGTCCCGGGGTCATGGGGACGACCCAATAGTCGTCCCACATGTCGGCGGCTGACCAACTTTGGCCCGTGGTCGCGGGGACGACCCTATAGTCGTCGGACATGACGGTGGCGGGCCAATCTAGCTCCGTGGTCGTGGGGACGGCCCTATAGTCGTCGGACAAGTCGGCGGCGGGCCAACCTAGTCCCGGGGTCGTGGGGACGACCCTATAGTCGTCGGACATGATGGTGGCGGGCCAATCTAGTCCCGGGGTCGTAGGGACGACCCTATAGTCGTCGGACAAGTCGGCGGCGGGCCAACCTAGTCGCGGGGTGGTGGGGACGACCGTATAATCGTCGGACATGATGGTGGCGGGGCAATCTATTCCGGGGGTCGTGGGGACGATCCTGTAGTCGTCCGACATGACGGTGGTGGGCCAATCTAGTCCCGGGGTCGTGGGGACGACCCTATTGTCGTCGGACATGTCGGCGGCTGGCCAACCTAGTCCCGGGGTGGGAGGGACGACCCTATAGTCGTCGGACAAGTCGGCGGCGAGCCAACCTAGTCCCGGGGTCGTGGGGACGACCCTATAATCGTCGGACATGATGGTGGCGGGCCAATCTAGTCCCGGGGTCGTGGGGACGGCCCTATAGTCGTCGGACAAGTCGGCGGCGGGCCAACCTAGTCGCGGGGTGGTGGGGACGACCCTATAATCGTCGGACATGATGGTGGCGGGGCAATCTAGTCCGGGGTTCGTGGGGACGATCCTGTAGTCGTCGGACATGACGGTGGCGGGCCAATCTAGTCCCGGGGTCGTGGGGACGACCCCATAGTCGTCGAACATGTCGGCGGCTGGCCAACCTAGTCCCGGGGTCGTGGGGACGACCCTATAGGCGTCGGACAAGTCGGCGGCGGGCCAACCTAGTCGCGGGGTCGTGGGGACGACACAATAGTCGTCGGACATGTCGGCGGCTGGCCAATCTAGCCCCGGGGTCGTGGGGACGACCCTATAGGCGTCGGACAAGTCGGCGGCGGGCCAAGCTAGTCGCGGGGTCGTGGGGACGACCCTGTAGTCGTCGGACATGACGGTGGCGGTCCAATATAGTCCCGGGGTAGTGGGGGCGAGCCTATAGTCGTCGGACATGTCGGCGGCTGGGCAACTTTGGCCCGTGGTCGTGGGGACGTCCCTATAGTCGTCGGACAAGTCAGCGGCGGGCCAACCTAGTCCCGGGGTGGGAGGGACGACCCTATAATCGTCGGACAAGTCGGCGGCGGGCCAACCTAGTCCCGGGGTCGTGGGTACGACCTTATTGTCGTCGGACATGTCGGCGGCTGGATAACCTAGTTCCGGGGTGGGAGGGACGACCCTATAGTCGTCGGACAAGTCGGCGGCGGGCCAACCCAGTCCCGGGGTCGTGGGGCCGACCCTATAGTCGTCGGACATGACGGTGGCGGGCCAATCTAGTCCCGGGGTCGTGGGGACGACCCTATAGTCGTCGGACAAGTCGGCGGCTGGCCAACCCAATCCCGGGGTCGTGGGGACGACCCTATAGGCGTCGGACAAGTCGGCGGCGGGCCAACCTAGTCCCGGGGTCGTGGGGCCGACCCTATAGTCGTCGGACATGACGGTGGCGGGCCACTCTAGTCCCGGGGTCATGGGGACGACCCCATAGTCGTCGGACATGTCGGCGGCTGGCCAACCCAATCCCGGGGTGGTGGGGACGACCCTATAATCGTCGGACATGATGGTGGCGGGGCAATCTAGTCCGGGAGTCGTGGGGACGATCCTGTAGTCGTCGGACATGACGGTGGCGGGCCAATCTAGTCCCGGGGTCGTGGGAACGACCCCATAGTCGTCGGACATGTCGGCGGCTGGCCAACCCAATCCCGGGGTCGTGGGGACGACCCTATAGTCGTCGGACATGTCGGCGGCGGACCAACGTATGCCCAGGGTCGTAGGGACGAACCTATAGTCGTCGGACATGTCGGCGGCTGGCCAACCTAGTCCCGGGGTCGTGGGGACGACCCAATAGTCGTCGGACATGTCGGCGGCTGGCCAATCTAGCCCCGCGGTCGTGGGGACGACCCTATAGGCGTCGGACAAGTCGGCGGCGGGCCAACCTAGTCGCGGGGTGGTGGGGACGACCCTATAGTCGTCGGACATGACTGTGGCGGGCCAATCTAGTCCCGGGGTCGTGGGGACGACCCTATAGGCGTCGGACAAGTCGGCGGCGGGCCAACCTAGTCGCGGGGTCGTGGGGACGACACAATAGTCGTCGGACATGTCGGCGGCTGGCCAATCTAGCCCCGGGGTCGTGGGGACGACCCTATTGTCGTCGGACATGTCGGCGGCTGGCCAACCTAGTCCCGGGGTCGTGGGTACGACCCTATACTCGTCGGACATGACGGTGGCGGGCCACTCTAGTCCCGGGGTCATGGGGACGACCCAATAGTCGTCCCACATGTCGGCGGCTGACCAACTTTGGCCCGTGGTCGCGGGGACGAGCCTATAGTCGTCGGACATGACGGTGGCGGGCCAATCTAGCTCCGTGGTCGTGGGGACGGCCCTATAGTCGTCGGACAAGTCGGCGGCGGGCCAACCTAGTCCCGGGGTCGTGGGGACGACCCTATAGTCGTCGGACATGATGGTGGCGGGCCAATCTAGTCCCGGGGTCGTGGGGACGGCCCTATAGTCGTCGGACAAGTCGGCGGCGGGCCAACCTAGTCGCGGGGTGGTGGGGACGACCCTATAATCGTCGGACATGATGGTGGCGGGGCAATCTAGTCCGGGGGTCGTGGGGACGATCCTGTAGTCGTCGGACATGACGGTGGCGGGCCAATCTAGTCCCGGGGTCGTGGGAACGACCCCATAGTCGTCGGACATGTCGGCGGCTGGCCAACCCAATCCCGGGGTCGTGGGGCCGACCCTATAGTCGTCGGACATGACGGTGGCGGGCCAATCTAGTCCCGGGGTCGTGGGCACGACCCTATACTCGTCGGACATGACGGTGGCGGGCCACTCTAGTCCCGGGGTCATGGGGACGACCCTATAGTCGTCGGACATGTCGGCGGCTGGCCAACTTTGGCCCGTGGTCGTGGAGACGACCCTATAGTCGTCGGACATGACGGTGGGCAATCTAGCCCGGGGGTCGTGGGGACGAACCTGTTGTCGTCGGACAAGACGGCGGCGGGCCAACCCAGTCCCGGGGTCGTGGGGCCGACCCTATAGTCGTCGGACATGACGGTGGCGGGCCAATCTAGCTCCGGGGTCGTGGGGACGACCGTATAGTCGTCGGACATGTCGGCGGCTGGCCAACCTAGTCGCGGTGTCGTGGGGACGACCCAATAGTCGTCGGACATGTCGGCGGCTGGCCAATCTAGCCCCGGTGTCGTGGGGACGACCCTATAGTCGTCGGACAAGTCGGCGGCGGGCCAACCCAGTCCCGGGGTCGTGGGGCCGACCCTATAGTCGTCGGACATGACGGTGGCGGGCCAATCTAGCTCCGGGGTCGTGGGCACGACCCTATACTCGTCGGACATGACGGTGGCGGGCCACTCTAGTCCCGGGGTCATGGGGACGACCCTATAGTCGTCGGACATGTCGGCGGCGGGACAACGTATGCCCAGGGTCGTGGGGACGACCCTATAGTCGTCGGACATGTCGGCGGCGGACCAACGTATGCCCAGGGTCGTAGGGACGAACCTATAGTCGTCGGACATGTCGGCGGCTGGCCAACCTAGTCCCGGGGTCGTGGGGACGACCCAATAGTCGTCGGACATGTCGGCGGCTGGCCAATCTAGCCCCGCGGTCGTGGGGACGACCCTATAGGCGTCGGACAAGTCGGCGGCGGGCCAACCTAGTCGCGGGGTGGTGGGGACGACCCTATAGTCGTCGGACATGACTGTGGCGGGCCAATCTAGTCCCGGGGTCGTGGGGACGACCCTATAGGCGTCGGACAAGTCGGCGGCGGGCCAACCTAGTCGCGGGGTCGTGGGGACGACACAATAGTCGTCGGACATGTCGGCGGCTGGCCAATCTAGCCCCGGGGTCGTGGGGACGACCCTATTGTCGTCGGACATGTCGGCGGCTGGCCAACCTAGTCCCGGGGTCGTGGGTACGACCCTATACTCGTCGGACATGACGGTGGCGGGCCACTCTAGTCCCGGGGTCATGGGGACGACCCAATAGTCGTCCCACATGTCGGCGGCTGACCAACTTTGGCCCGTGGTCGCGGGGACGACCCTATAGTCGTCGGACATGACGGTGGCGGGCCAATCTAGCTCCGTGGTCGTGGGGACGGCCCTATAGTCGTCGGACAAGTCGGCGGCGGGCCAACCTAGTCCCGGGGTCGTGGGGACGACCCTATAGTCGTCGGACATGATGGTGGCGGGCCAATCTAGTCCCGGGGTCGTATGGACGACCCTATAGTCGTCGGACAAGTCGGCGGCGGGCCAACCTAGTCGCGGGGTGGTGGGGACGACCCTATAATCGTCGGACATGATGGTGGCGGGGCAATCTATTCCGGGGGTCGTGGGGACGATCCTGTAGTCGTCCGACATGACGGTGGTGGGCCAATCTAGTCCCGGGGTCGTGGGGACGACCCTATTGTCGTCGGACATGTCGGCGGCTGGCCAACCTAGTCCCGGGGTGGGAGGGACGACCCTATAGTCGTCGGACAAGTCGGCGGCGAGCCAACCTAGTCCCGGGGTCGTGGGGACGACCCTATAATCGTCGGACATGATGGTGGCGGGCCAATCTAGTCCCGGGGTCGTGGGGACGGCCCTATAGTCGTCGGACAAGTCGGCGGCGGGCCAACCTAGTCGCGGGGTGGTGGGGACGACCCTATAATCGTCGGACATGATGGTGGCGGGGCAATCTAGTCCGGGGTTCGTGGGGACGATCCTGTAGTCGTCGGACATGACGGTGGCGGGCCAATCTAGTCCCGGGGTCGTGGGGACGACCCCATAGTCGTCGGACATGTCGGCGGCTGGCCAACCCAGTCCCGGGGTCGTGGGGCCGACCCTATAGTCGTCGGACATGACGGTGGCGGGCCAACTTTAGCCCGTGGTCGTGGAGACGACCCTATAGTCGTCGGACATGACGGTGGGCAATCTAGCCCGGGGTCGTGGGGACGACCCTATAGTCGTCGGACATGACGGTGGCGGGCCAATCTAGTCCCGGGATCGTGGGGACGACCCTATAGTCGTCGGACAAGTCGGTGGTGGGCCAATCTATTCCCGTGGCCGTGGGGACGACCCTGTAGTCGTCGGACATGACGGTGGTGGGCCAATCTAGTCCCGGGGTCGTGGGGACGACCCTATTGTCTTCGGACATGTGGGCGGCTGGCCAACCTAGTCCCGGGATCGTGGGGACGACCCTATAATCGTCGGACATGTCGGCGGCGGGCCAACGTATGCCCAGGGTCGTGGGGACGACCCTATAGTCGTCGGACAAGTCGGCGGCGGGCCAACCCAGCCCCGGGGTCGTGGGGCCGACCCTATAGTCGTCGGACATGACGGTGGCGGGCCAATCTAGTCCCGGGGTCGTGGGGACGACCCTATAGTCGTCGGACATGACGGTGGCGGGCCAATCTAGTCCCGGGTTCGTGGGGACGACCCTATAGTCGTCGGACAAGTCGGCGGCGGGCCAACCTAGTCCCGGGGTCATGGAGACGACCCTATAGTCGTCGGACATGACGGTGGGCAATCTAGCCCGGGGGTCGTGGGGACGATCCTGTTGTCGTCGGACATGACGGTGGGCAATCTAGCCCGGGGGTCGTGGGGACGATCCTGTTGTCGTCGGACATGACGGTGGTGGGCCAATCTATTCCCCGGGCCGTGGGGACGACCCTGTAGTCGTCGGACATGTCGGCGGCTGGCCAACCTAGTTCCGGGGTGGGAGGGACGACCCTATAGTCGTCGGACAAGTCGGCGGCGGGCCAACCTAGTCCCGGTGTCGTGGGGACGACCCTATAGTCGTCGGACAAGTCGGCGGCGGGCCAACATAGTCCCGGGGTCGTGGGGACGACCCTATAGGCGTCGGACAAGTCGGCGGCGGGCCAACCTAGTCCCGGGGTCGTGGGGACGACCCTATAGTCGTCGGACATGATGGTGGCGGGCCAATCTAGTCCCGGGGTCATGGGGACGGCCCTATAGTCGTCGGACAAGTCGGCGGCGGGCCAACCTAGTCGCGGGGTGGTGGGGACGACCCTATAATCGTCGGACATGACGGTGGCGGGCCACTCTAGTCCCGCGGTCATTGGGACGACCCAATAGTCGTCGGACATGTCGGCGGCTGACCAACTTTGACCCGTGGTCGTGTGGACAACCCTATAGACCTCCGACATGATGGTGGCGGGCCAATCTAGTCCCGGGGTCGTGGGGACGACCCTATAGTCGTCGGACATGTCGGCGGCTGGGCAACATTGGCCCGTGGTCGTGGGAACGTCCCTATAGTCGCCGGACAAGTCGGCGGCGGGCCAACCTAGTCCCGGGGTCGTGGAGACGACCCTATAGTCGTCGGACATGTCCGCGGCTTGCCAATCTAGCCCCGGGGTCGTGGGGACGACCCTATAGTCGTCGGACAAGTCGGCGGCGGGCCAACCTAGTCCCGTTATCGTGGGGCGACCCTATAGTCGCCGGACATGTCGGCGGCTGACCAATCTCGCCCCGCGGTCGTGGGGACGACCCTATAGGCGTCGGACAAGTCGGCGGCGGGCCAACCTAGTCGCGGGGTGGTGGGGACGACCCTATAATCGTCGGACATGATGGTGGCGGGCCAATCTAGTCCCGGGGTCGTGGGGACGACCCTATAGTCGTCGGACAAGTCGGCGGCGGGCCAACCTAGTCCCGGTGTCGTGGGGACGACCCTATAGTCGTCGGACATGACGGTGGCGGGCCAATCTAGTCCCGGGGTCGTGGGGACGACCCTATAGTCGTCGGACATGTCGGCGGCGGACCAACGTATGCCCAGGGTCGTAGGGACGAACCTATAGTCGTCGGACATGTCGGCGGCGGGCCAACCTAGCCCCGGGGTCGTGGGGACGACCCAATAGTCGTCGGACATGTCGGCGGCTGGCCAACTTTGGCCCGTGGTCGTGGGGACGACCCAATAATCGTCGGACATGATGGTGGCGGGCCAATCTAGTCCCGTGATCGTGGGGCGACCCTATAGTCGCCGGACAAGTCGGCGGTGGGCCAACCTAGTCCCGGTGTCGTGGGGACGACCCTATAGTCGTCGGACATGACGGTGGCGGGCCAATCTAGTCCCGGGGTCGTGGGGACGACCCTATAGTCGTCGGACATGACGGCGGCTGGGCAACTTTGGCCCGTGGTCGTGGGGACGTCCCTATAGTCGTCGGACAAATCGGCGGCGGGCCAATCTAGTCCCGGGGTCGTGGGGACGACCCTATAGTCGTCGGACAAGTCGGCGGCGGGCCAACATAGTCCCGGGGTCGTGGGGACGACCCTCTAGTCGTCGGACAAGTCGGCGGCGGGCCAACCTAGTCCCGGGGTCGTGGGGCGACCCTATAGTCGTCGGACATGTCGGTGGCGGGCCAATATAGTCCCGGGGTCGTGGGGACGACCCTATTGTCGTCGGACATGTCGGCGGCTGACCAACCTAGTCGCGGGATCGTGGGGACGACCCTATAGTCGTCGGACATGTCGGCGGCGGGCCAACCTAGTCCCGGGGTCGTGGGGACGACTCTGTAGTCGTCGGACAAGTCGGCGGCGGGCCAACCTAGTCCCGGGGTCGTGCGGACGACCCTGTAGTCGTCGGACAAGTCGGCGGCGGGCCAACCTAGTCCCGGGGTCGTGCGGACGACCCTGTAGTCGTCGGACAAGTCGGCGGCGGGCCAACCTAGTCCCGGGGTCGTGGGGTCGACCCTATAGTCGCCGGACATGTCGGCGGCGGGCCAATCTAGTCCCGGGGTCGTGGGGACGACCCTATAGTCGTGGGACATGACGGTGGCGGGCCAATCTAGCCCCGGGGTCGTGGGGACGACCCTATAGTCGTCGGACAAGTCGGCGGCGGGCCAACCTAGTCCCGTTATCGTGGGGCGACCCTATAGTCGCCGGACATGTCGGCGGCTGACCAATCTCGCCCCGCGGTCGTGGGGACGACCCTATAGGCGTCGGACAAGTCGGCGGCGGGCCAACCTAGTCGCGGGGTGGTGGGGACGACCCTATAATCGTCGGACATGATGGTGGCGGGCCAATCTAGTCCCGGGGTCGTGGGGACGACCCTATAGTCGTCGGACATGACGGTGGCGGGCCAATCTAGTCCCGGGATCGTGGGGACGACCCTATAGTCGTCGGACATGTCGGCGGCGGGCCAACGTATGCCCAGGGTCGTGGGGACGACCCTATAGTCGTCGGACATGTCGGCGGCGGACCAACGTATGCCCAGGGTCGTAGGGACGAACCTATAGTCGTCGGACATGTCGGCGGCGGGCCAACCTAGCCCCGGGGTCGTGGGGACGACCCAATAGTCGTCGGACATGTCGGCGGCTGGCCAACTTTGGCCCGTGGTCGTGGGGACGACCCAATAATCGTCGGACATGATGGTGGCGGGCCAATCTAGTCCCGGGATCGTGGGGCGACCCTATAGTCGCCGGACAAGTCGGCGGTGGGCCAACCTAGTCCCGGTGTCGTGGGGACGACCCTATAGTCGTCGGACATGACGGTGGCGGGCCAATCTAGTCCCGGGGTCGTGGGGACGACCCTATAGTCGTCGGACATGACGGCGGCTGGGCAACTTTGGCCCGTGGTCGTGGGGACGTCCCTATAGTCGTCGGACAAATCGGCGGCGGGCCAATCTAGTCCCGGGGTCGTGGGGACGACCCTATAGTCGTCGGACAAGTCGGCGGCGGGCCAACATAGTCCCGGGGTCGTGGGGACGACCCTCTAGTCGTCGGACAAGTCGGCGGCGGGCCAACCTAGTCCCGGGGTCGTGGGGCGACCCTATAGTCGTCGGACATGTCGGTGGCGGGCCAATATAGTCCCGGGGTCGTGGGGACGACCCTATTGTCGTCGGACATGTCGGCGGCTGACCAACCTAGTCGCGGGATCGTGGGGACGACCCTATAGTCGTCGGACATGTCGGCGGCGGGCCAACCTAGTCCCGGGGTCGTGGGGACGACTCTGTAGTCGTCGGACAAGTCGGCGGCGGGCCAACCTAGTCCCGGGGTCGTGCGGACGACCCTGTAGTCGTCGGACAAGTCGGCGGCGGGCCAACCTAGTCCCGGGGTCGTGGGGTCGACCCTATAGTCGCCGGACATGTCGGCGGCGGGCCAATCTAGTCCCGGGGTCGTGGGGACGACCCTATAGTCGTCGGACATGACGGTGGCGGGCCAATCTAGTCCCGGGGTCGTTGGGACGACCCTATAGTCGTCGGACATGACGATGGCGGGGCAATCTACTCCGGGGGTCGTGGGGACGATATTGTAGTCGTCGGACATGACGGTGGTGGGCCAATCTAGCTCCGGGGTCGTGGGGACGACCCTACTGTCGTCGGACAAGTCGACGGCGGGCCAACCTAGTCCCGGGGTCGTGGGGACGACCCTATAGTCGTCGGACAAGTCGGCGGCGGGCCAACCTAGTCCCGGGATCGTGGGGCGACCCTATAGTCGCCGGACAAGTCGGCGGTGGGCCAACCTAGTCCCGGTGTCGTGGGGACGACCCTATAGTCGTCGGACATGACGGTGGCGGGCCAATCTAGTCCCGGGGTCGTGGGGACGACCCTATAGTCGTCGGACATGACGGCGGCTGGGCAACTTTGGCCCGTGGTCGTGGGGACGTCCCTATTGTCGTCGGACAAATCGGCGGCGGGCCAATCTAGTCCCGGGGTCGTGGGGACGATCCTATAGTCGTCGGACATGACGGTGGCGGGGCAATCTAGTCCGGGTGTCGTGGGGACGATCCTGTAGTCGTCGGACATGTCGGTGGCGGGCCAACCTAGTCCCGGGATCGTGGGGCGACCCTATAGTCGCCGGACATGTCGGTGGCGGGCCAATCTAGTCCCGGGGTCGTGGGGACGATCCTATAGTCGTCGGACATGACGGTGGCGGGGCAATCTAGTCCGGGTGTCGTGGGGACGATCCTGTAGTCGTCGGACATGACGGTGGCGGGCCAATCTAGTCGCGGGGTCATGGGGACGACCCCATAGTCGTCGAACATGTCGGCGGCTGGCCAACCTAGTCCCGGGATCGTGGGGCGACCCTATAGTCGCCGGACAAGTCGGCGGCGGGCCAACATAGTCCCGGGGTCGTGGGGACGACCCTATAGTCGTCGGACAAGTCGGCGGCGGGCCAACCTAGTCCCGGGATCGTGGGGCGACCCTATAGTCGCCGGACATGTCGGTGGCGGGCCAATCTAGTCCCGGGGTCGTGGGGACGACCCTATAGTCGTCGGACATGTCGGCGGCTGGCCAACTTTGGCCCGTGGTCGTGGGGACGTCCCTATAGTCGTCGGACAAGTCGGCGGCGGGCCAACCTAGTCCCGGGGTCGTGGGGCGACCCTATAGTCGTCGGACATGTCGGTGGCGGGCCAATATAGTCCCGGGGTCGTGGGGACGACCCTATTGTCGTCGGACATGTCGGCGGCTGACCAACCTAGTCGCGGGATCGTGGGGACGACCCTATAGTCGTCGGACATGTCGGCGGCGGGCCAACCTAGTCCCGGGGTCGTGGGGACGACTCTGTAGTCGTCGGACAAGTCGGCGGCGGGCCAACCTAGTCCCGGGGTCGTGCGGACGACCCTGTAGTCGTCGGACAAGTCGGCGGCGGGCCAACCTAGTCCCGGGGTCGTGGGGTCGACCCTATAGTCGCCGGACATGTCGGCGGCGGGCCAATCTAGTCCCGGGGTCGTGGGGACGACCCTATAGTCGTCGGACATGACGGTGGCGGGCCAATCTAGTCCCGGGGTCGTTGGGACGACCCTATAGTCGTCGGACATGACGATGGCGGGGCAATCTACTCCGGGGGTCGTGGGGACGATATTGTAGTCGTCGGACATGACGGTGGTGGGCCAATCTAGCTCCGGGGTCGTGGGGACGACCCTACTGTCGTCGGACAAGTCGACGGCGGGCCAACCTAGTCCCGGGGTCGTGGGGCGACCCTATAGTCGCCGGACATGTCGGTGGCGGGCCAATCTAGTCCCGGGGTCGTGGGGACGACCCTATAGTCGTCGGACAAGTCGGCGGCGGGCCAACCTAGTCCCGGGATCGTGGGGCGACCCTATAGTCGCCGGACATGTCGGTGGCGGGCCAATCTAGTCCCGGGGTCGTGGGGACGACCCTATAGTCGTCGGACATGTCGGCGGCTGGCCAACTTTGGCCCGTGGTCGTGGGGACGTCCCTATAGTCGTCGGACAAGTCGGCGGCGGGCCAACCTAGTCCCGGGGTCGTGGAGACGACCCTATAGTCGTCGGACATGTCGGCGGCTGACCAACTTTGGCCCGTGGTCGTGGGGACGACCCTATAGTCGTCGGACAAGTCGGCGGCGGGCCAACCTAGTCCCGGGGTCGTGGAGACGACCCTATAGTCGTCGGACAAGTCGGCGGCGGGCCAACCTAGTCCCGGTGTCGTGGGGACGACCCTATAGTCGTCGGACAAGTCGGCGGCGGGCCAACCTAGTCCCGGGGTCGTGGGGCGACCCTATAGTCGTCGGACATAACGATGGCGGGCCAATCTGGCCCCGGGGTCGTGGGGACGACCCTATAGGCGTCGGACAAGTCGGCGGCGGGCCAACCTAGTCCCGGGGTCGTGGAGACGACCCTATAGTCGTCGGACATGTCGGCGGCTGACCAACTTTGGCCCGTGGTCGTGGGGACGACCCTATAGTCGTCGGACAAGTCGGCGGCTGGCCAATCTAGTCCCGGGGTCGTGGGGACGACCCCATAGTCGTCGGACAAGTCGGCGGCGGACCAACCCAGTCCCGGGGTCGTGGGGACGACCCCATAGTCGTCGGACAAGTCGGCGGCGGACCAACCCAGTCCCGGGGTCGTGGGGACGACCCTATAGTCGTCGGACATAACGATGGCGGGCCAATCTGGCCCCGGGGTCGTGGGGACGACCCTATAGGCGTCGGACAAGTCGGCGGCGGACCAACCCAGTCCCGGGGTCGTGGGGACGACCCCATAGTCGTCGGACAAGTCGGCGGCGGACCAACCCAGTCCCGGCGTCGTGGGGACGACCCTATAGTCGTCGGACATGTCGGCGGCTGGCCAACTTTGGCCCGTGGTCGTGGGGACGACCCAATAATCGTCGGACATGAGGGTGGCGGGCCAATCTAGTCCCGGGGTCGTGGGGCCGACCCTATAGTCGTCGGACAAGTCGGCGGCGGGCCAACCTAGTCCCGGTGTCGTGGGGACGACCCTATAGTCGTCGGACATGACGGTGGCGGGCCAATCTAGTCCCGGGGTCGTGGGGACGACCCTATAGTCGTCGGACATGACGGCGGCTGGGCAACTTTGGCCCGTGGTCGTGGGGACGTCCCTATAGTCGTCGGACAAATCGGCGGCGGGCCAACCTAGTCCCGGGGTCGTGGGGACGACCCTATAGTCGTCGGACAAGTCGGCGGCGGGCCAACATAGTCCCGGGGTCGTGGGGACGACCCTCTAGTCGGCGGACAAGTCGGCGGCGGGCCAACCTAGTCCCGGGGTCGTGGGGCGACCCTATAGTCGTCGGACATGTCGGTGGCGGGCCAATATAGTCCCGGGGTCGTGGGGACGACCCTATTGTCGTCGGACATGTCGGCGGCTGACCAACCTAGTCGCGGGATCGTGGGGACGACCCTATAGTCGTCGGACATGTCGGCGGCGGGCCAACCTAGTCCCGGGGTCGTGGGGACGACTCTGTAGTCGTCGGACAAGTCGGCGGCGGGCCAACCTAGTCCCGGGGTCGTGGGGACGACCCTGTAGTCGTCGGACAAGTCGGCGGCGGGCCAACCTAGTCCCGGGGTCGTGGGGTCGACCCTATAGTCGCCGGACATGTCGGCGGCGGGCCAATCTAGTCCCGGGGTCGTGGGGACGACCCTATAGTCGTCGGACATGACGGTGGCGGGCCAATCTAGTCCCGGGGTCGTTGGGACGACCCTATAGTCGTCGGACTAGTCGGCGGCGGGCCAACCTAGTCCCGGGGTCGTGGGGACGACTCTATAGTCGTCGGACAAGTCGGCGGCGGGTCATCCTAGTCCCTGGGTCGTGGGGACCACCCTATAGTCGTCGGACAATTCGGCGGCGGGCCAACCCAGTCCCGGAGTCGTGGGGACGACCCTATAGTCGTCGGACATGACAGTGGCGGGCCAATCTAGTCCCGGGGTCGTGGGGACGACCCCATAGTCGTCGAACATGTCGGCGGCTGGCCAACCTAGTCCCGGGGTCGTGGGGACGACCCTATAGGCCTCGGACAAGTCGGCGGCGGGCCAACCTAGTCGCGGGGTCGTGGGGACGACACAATAGTCGTCGGACATGTCGGCGGCTGGCCAATCTAGCCCCGGGGTCGTGGGGACGACCCTATAGGCGTCGGACAAGTCGGCGGCGGGCCAAGCTAGTCGCGAGGTCGTGGGGACAACCCTGTAGTCGTCGGACATGACGGTGGCGGTCCAATATAGTCCCGGGGTAGTGGGGGCGAGCCTATAGTCGTCGGACATGTCGGCGGCTGGGCAACTTTGGCCCGTGGTCGTGGGGACGTCCCTATAGTCGTCGGACAAGTCAGCGGCGGGCCAACCTAGTCCCGGGGTGGGAGGGACGACCCTATAATCGTCGGACAAGTCGGCGGCGGGCCAACCTAGTCCCGGGGTCGTGGGTACGACCTTATTGTCGTCGGACATGTCGGCGGCTGGCCAACCTAGTTCCGGGGTGGGAGGGACGACCCTATAGTCGTCGGACAAGTCGGCGGCGGGCCAACCCAGTCCCGGGGTCGTGGGGCCGACCCTATAGTCGTCGGACATGACGGTGGCGGGCCAATCTAGTCCCGGGGTCGTGGGGACGACCCTATAGTCGTTGGACAAGTCGGCGGCTGGCCAACCCAATCCCGGGGTCGTGGGGACGACCCTATAGGCGTCGGACAAGTCGGCGGCGGGCCAACCTAGTCCCGGGGTCGTGGGGCCGACCCTATAGTCGTCGGACATGACGGTGGCGGGCCACTCTAGTCCCGGGGTCATGGGGACGACCCCATAGTCGTCGGACATGTCGGCGGCTGGCCAACCCAATCCCGGGGTGGTGGGGACGACCCTATAATCGTCGGACATGATGGTGGCGGGGCAATCTAGTCCGGGAGTCGTGGGGACGATCCTGTAGTCGTCGGACATGACGGTGGCGGGCCAATCTAGTCCCGGGGTCGTGGGAACGACCCCATAGTCGTCGGACATGTCGGCGGCTGGCCAACCCAATCCCGGGGTCGTGGGGACGACCCTATAGTCGTCGGACATGTCGGCGGCGGACCAACGTATGCCCAGGGTCGTAGGGACGAACCTATAGTCGTCGGACATGTCGGCGGCTGGCCAACCTAGTCCCGGGGTCGTGGGGACGACCCAATAGTCGTCGGACATGTCGGCGGCTGGCCAATCTAGCCCCGCGGTCGTGGGGACGACCCTATACGCGTCGGACAAGTCGGCGGCGGGCCAACCTAGTCGCGGGGTGGTGGGGACGACCCTATAGTCGTCGGACATGACTGTGGCGGGCCAATCTAGTCCCGGGGTCGTGGGGACGACCCTATAGGCGTCGGACAAGTCGGCGGCGGGCCAACCTAGTCGCGGGGTCGTGGGGACGACACAATAGTCGTCGGACATGTCGGCGGCTGGCCAATCTAGCCCCGGGGTCGTGGGGACGACCCTATTGTCGTCGGACATGTCGGCGGCTGGCCAACCTAGTCCCGGGGTCGTGGGTACGACCCTATACTCGTCGGACATGACGGTGGCGGGCCACTCTAGTCCCGGGGTCATGGGGACGACCTTATTGTCGTCGGACATGTCGGCGGCTGGCCAACCTAGTTCCGGGGTGGGGGGGACGACCCTATAGTCGTCGGACAAGTCGGCGGCGGGCCAACCCAGTCCCGGGGTCGTGGGGCCGACCCTATAGTCGTCGGACATGACGGTGGCGGGCCAATCTAGCCCCGGGGTCGTGGGGACGACCCTATAGTCGTCGGACATGTCGGCGGCTGGCCAACCCTTGTTCCGGGGTGGGAGGAACGACCCGATAGTCGTCGGACATGTCGGCGGCTGGCCAACCTAGTTCCGGGGTGGGAGGGACGACCCTATAGTCGTCGGACAAGTCGGCGGCGGGCCAACCTAGTCCCGGTGTCGTGGGGACGACCCTATAGGCGTCGGACAAGTCGGCGGCGGGCCAACCTAGTCCCGGGGTCGTGGGGACGACCCTATAGTCGTCGGACATGATGGTGGCGGGCCAATCTAGTCCCGGGGTCGTGGGGACGACCCTATAGTCGTCGTACATGACGGTGGCGGGCGAATCTAGCTCCGGGTTCGTGGGGACGACCCTATAGTCGTCGGACAAGTCGGCGGCGGGCCAACCCAGTCCCGGGTGTCGTGGGGCCGACCCTATAGTCGTCGGACATGACGGTGGCGGGCCAATCTAGCTCCGGGGTCGTGGGGACGACCCTATAGTCGTCGGACATGTCGGCGGCGGACCAACGTATGCCCAGGGTCGTAGGGACGAACCTATAGTCGTCGGACATGTCGGCGGCGGGCCAACCTAGCCCCGGGGTCGTGGGGACGACCCAATAGTCGTCGGACATGTCGGCGGCTGGCCAATCTAGCCCCGCGGTCGTGGGGACGACCCTATAGGCGTCGGACAAGTCGGCGGCGGGCCAACCTAGTCGCGGGGTGGTGGGGACGACCCTACAGTCGTCGGACATGACTGTGGCGGGCCAATCTAGTCCCGGGGTCGTGGGGACGACCCTATAGGCGTCGGAAAAGTTGGCGGCGGGCCAACCTAGTCCCGGTGTCGTGGGGACGACCCTATAGACGTCGCACAAGTCGGCGGCGGGCCAACCTAGTCCCGGTGTCGTGGGGACGACCCTATAGTCGTCGGACAAGTCGGCGGCGGGCCAACCTAGTCGCGGGGTGGTGGGGACGACCCTATAATCGTCGGACATGATGGTGGCGGGGCAATCTAGTCCGGGGGTCGTGGGGACGATCCTGTAGTCGTCGGACATGACGGTGGCGGGCCAATCTAGTCCCGGGGTCGTGGGGACGACCTTATTGTCGTCGGACATGTCGGCGGCTGGCCAACCTAGTTCCGGGGTGGGAGGGACGACCCTATAGTCGTCGGACAAGTCGCCGGCGGGCCAACCTAGTCCCGGTGTCGTGGGGACGACCCTATAGTCGTCGGACAAGGCGGCGGCGGGCCAACATAGTCCCGGGGTCGTGGGGACGACCCTATAGTCGTCGGACAAGTCGGCGGCGGGCCAACCTAGTCGCGGGGTGGTGGGGACGACCCTATAATCGTCGGACATGATGGTGGCCTGGCAATCTAGTCCGGGGGTCGTGGGGACGATCCTGTAGTCGTCGGACATGACGGCGGCGGGCCAATCTATTCCCGGGGTCGTGGGGACGACCTTATTGTCGTCGGACATGTCGGCGGCTGGCCAACCTAGTTCCGGGGTGGGAGGGACGACCCTATAGTCGTCGGACAAGTCGGCGGCGGGCCAACCTAGTCCCGGGGTCGTGGGGACGATCCTGTAGTCGTCGGACATGACAGTGGCGGGCCAATCTAGCCCCGGGGTCGTGGGGACGACCCTATAGTCGTCGGACATGTCGGCGGCTGGCCAACCCTTGTTCCGGGGTGGGAGGGACGACCCGATAGTCGTCGGACATGTCGGCGGCTGGCCAACCTAGTTCCGGGGTGGGAGGGACGACCCTATAGTCGTCGGACAAGTCGGCGGCGGGCCAACCTAGTCCCGGTGTCGTGGGGACGACCCTATAGTCGTCGGACAAGTCGGCGGCGGGCCAACATAGTCCCGGGGTCGTGGGGACGACCCTATAGGCGTCGGACAAGTCGGCGGCGGGCCAACCTAGTCCCGGGGTCGTGGGGACGACCCTATTGTCGTCGGACATGTCGGCGGCTGGCCAACCTAGTTCCGGGGTGGGAGGGACGACCCTATAGTCGTCGGACAAGTCGGCGGCGGGCCAACCCAGTCCCGGGGTCGTGGGGCCGACCCTATAGTCGTCGGACATGACGGTGGCGGGCCAATCTAGTTCCGGGGTCGTGGGGACGACCCTATAGACGTCGGACATGTCGGCGGCTGGCCAACCTAGTTCCGGGGTGGGAGGGACGACCCTATGGTCGTCGGACAAGTCGGCGGCGGGCCAACCTAGTCCCGGGGTCGTGGGGACGACCCTATAGTCGTCGGACATGACGGTGGCGGGCCAATCTAGTCCCGGGGTCGTGGGGACGACCCTATAGACGTCGGACAAGTCGGCGGGGGGCCAACCTAGTCGCGGGGTGGTGGGGACGACCCTATAGTCGTCGGACATGACTGTGGCGGGCCAATCTAGTCCCGGGGTCGTGGGGACGACCCTATAGGCGTCGGACAAGTCGGCGGCGGGCCAACCTAGTCGCGGGATCGTGGGTACGACCCTATACTCGTCGGACATGACGGTGGCGGGCCACTCTAGTCCCGGGGTCATGGGGACGACCCAATAATCGTCCCACATGTCGGCGGCTGACCAACTTTGGCCCGTGGTCGCGGGGACGACCCTATAGTCGTCGGACATGACGGTGGCGGGCCAATCTAGCTCCGTGGTCGTGGGGACGGCACTATAGTCGTCGGACATGTCGGCGGCTGGCCAACCTAGTTCCGGGGTGGGAGGGACGACCCTATAGTCGTCGGACATGACTGTGGCGGGCCAATCTAGCTCCGTGGACGTGGGGACGACCCTATAGTCGTCGGACATGACGGTGGCGGGCCAATCTAGTCCCGGGGTAGTGGGGACGACCCTATAGTCGTCGGACATGTCGGCGGCTGGGCAACTTTGGCCCGTGGTCGTGGGGACGTCCCTATAGTCGTTGGACAAGTCAGCGGCGGGCCAACCTAGTCCCGGGGTGGGAGGGACGACCCTATATTCGTCGGACAAGTCGACGGCGGGCCAACCTAGTCCCGGGGTCGTGGGGACGATCCTGTTGTCGTCGGACATGACGGTGGTGAGCCAATCTATTCCCGGGGCCGTGGGGACGACCCTGTAGTCGTCGGACATGACGGTGGTGGGCCAATCTAGTCCCGGGGTCGTGGGGACGACCCTATTGTCGTCGGACATGTCGGCGGCTGGCCAACCTAGTCCCGGGGTCGTGGGTACGACCCTATAGTCGTCGGAAATGACGGTGGCGGGCCAATCTAGTCCCGGGGTAGTGGGGACGACCCTATAATCGTCGGACATGATGGTGGCGGGCCAATCTAGCCCCGGGGTCGTGGGGACGACCCTATAGGCGTCGGACAAGTCGGCGGCGGGCCAAGCTAGTCGCGGGGTCGTGGGGACGACCCTGTAGTCGTCGGACATGACGGTGGCGGTCCAATATAGTCCCGGGGTAGTGGGGGCGAGCCTATAGTCGTCGGACATGTCGGCGGCTGGGCAACTTTGGCCCGTGGTCGTGGGGACGTCCCTATAGTCGTCGGACAAGTCAGCGGCGGGCCAACCTAGTCCCGGGGTGGGAGGGACGACCCTATAATCGTCGGACAAGTCGGCGGCGGGCCAACCTAGTCCCGGGGTCGTGGGGACGATCCTGTTGTCGTCGGACATGACGGTGGTGGGCCAATCTATTCCCGGGGCCGTGGGGACGACCCTGTAGTCGTCGGACATGACGGTGGTGGGCCAATCTAGTCCCGCGGTCGTGGGGACGACCCTATTGTCGTCGGACATGTCGGCGGCTGGCCAACCTAGTCCCGGGATCGTGGGTACGACCCTATACTCGTCGGACATGACGGTGGCGGGCCACTCTAGTCCCGGGGTCATGGGGACGACCCAATAATCGTCCCACATGTCGGCGGCTGACCAACTTTGGCCCGTGGTCGCGGGGACGACCCTATAGTCGTCGGACATGACGGTGGCGGGCCAATCTAGCTCCGTGGTCGTGGGGACGGCACTATAGTCGTCGGACATGTCGGCGGCTGGCCAACCTAGTTCCGGGGTGGGAGGGACGACCCTATAGTCGTCGGACATGACTGTGGCGGGCCAATCTAGCTCCGTGGACGTGGGGACGACCCTATAGTCGTCGGACATGACGGTGGCGGGCCAATCTAGTCCCGGGGTAGTGGGGACGACCCTATAGTCGTCGGACATGTCGGCGGCTGGGCAACTTTGGCCCGTGGTCGTGGGGACGTCCCTATAGTCGTTGGACAAGTCAGCGGCGGGCCAACCTAGTCCCGGGGTGGGAGGGACGACCCTATATTCGTCGGACAAGTCGACGGCGGGCCAACCTAGTCCCGGGGTCGTGGGGACGATCCTGTTGTCGTCGGACATGACGGTGGTGAGCCAATCTATTCCCGGGGCCGTGGGGACGACCCTGTAGTCGTCGGACATGACGGTGGTGGGCCAATCTAGTCCCGGGGTCGTGGGGACGACCCTATTGTCGTCGGACATGTCGGCGGCTGGCCAACCTAGTCCCGGGGTCGTGGGTACGACCCTATAGTCGTCGGAAATGACGGTGGCGGGCCAATCTAGTCCCGGGGTAGTGGGGACGACCCTATAATCGTCGGACATGATGGTGGCGGGCCAATCTAGTCCCGGGGTCGTGGGGACGACCCTATAGTCGTCGGACAAGTCGGCGGCGGGCCAACCTAGTCCCGGGGTCGTGGGGACGACCCTATTGTCGTCGGACATGTCGCCGGCTGGCCAACCTAGTCCCGGGGTCGTGGGTACGACCCTATACTCGTCGGACATGACGGTGGCGGGCCACTCTAGTCCCGGGGTCATGGGGACGACCCAATAGTCGTCCCACATGTCGGCGGCTGACCAACTTTGGCCCGTGGTCGCGGGGACGACCCTATAGTCGTCGGACATGACGGTGGCGGGCCAATCTAGCTCCGTGGTCGTGGGGACGGCCCTATAGTCGTCGGACATGTCGGCGGCTGGCCAACCAAGTTCCGGGGTGGGAGGGACGACCCTATAGTCGTCGGACATGTCGGCGGCTGACCAACTTTGGCCCGTGGTCGCGGGGACGACCCGATAGTCGTCGGACATGTCGGCGGCTGGCCAACCTAGTTCCGGGGTGGGAGGGACGACCCTATAGTCGTCGGACAAGTCGGCGGCGGGCCAACCTAGTCCCGGTGTCGTGGGGACGACCCTATAGTCGTCGGACAAGTCGGCGGCGGGCCAACATAGTCCCGGGGTCGTGGGGACGACCCTATAGGCGTCGGACAAGTCGGCGGCGGGCCAACCTAGTCCCGGGGTCGTGGGGACGACCCTATTGTCGTCGGACATGTCGGCGGCTGGCCAACCTAGTTCCGGGGTGGGAGGGACGACCCTATAGTCGTCGGACAAGTCGGCGGCGGGCCAACCCAGTCCCGGGGTCGTGGGGCAAACCCTATAGTCGTCGGACATGACGGTGGCGGGCCAATCTAGTTCCGGGGTCGTGGGGACGACCCTATAGACGTCGGACATGTCGGCGGCTGGCCAACCTAGTTCCGGGGTGGGAGGGACGACCCTATGGTCGTCGGACAAGTCGGCGGCGGGCCAACCTAGTCCCGGGGTCGTGGGGACGACCCTATAGTCGTCGGACATGACGGTGGCGGGCCAATCTAGTCCCGGGGTCGTGGGGACGACCCTATAGACGTCGGACAAGTCGGCGGGGGGCCAACCTAGTCGCGGGGTGGTGGGGACGACCCTATAGTCGTCGGACATGACTGTGGCGGGCCAATCTAGTCCCGGGGTCGTGGGGACGACCCTATAGGCGTCGGACAAGTCGGCGGCGGGCCAACCTAGTCGCGGGATCGTGGGTACGACCCTATACTCGTCGGACATGACGGTGGCGGGCCACTCTAGTCCCGGGGTCATGGGGACGACCCAATAATCGTCCCACATGTCGGCGGCTGACCAACTTTGGCCCGTGGTCGCGGGGACGACCCTATAGTCGTCGGACATGACGGTGGCGGGCCAATCTAGCTCCGTGGTCGTGGGGACGGCACTATAGTCGTCGGACATGTCGGCGGCTGGCCAACCTAGTTCCGGGGTGGGAGGGACGACCCTATAGTCGTCGGACATGACTGTGGCGGGCCAATCTAGCTCCGTGGACGTGGGGACGACCCTATAGTCGTCGGACATGACGGTGGCGGGCCAATCTAGTCCCGGGGTAGTGGGGACGACCCTATAGTCGTCGGACATGTCGGCGGCTGGGCAACTTTGGCCCGTGGTCGTGGGGACGTCCCTATAGTCGTTGGACAAGTCAGCGGCGGGCCAACCTAGTCCCGGGGTGGGAGGGACGACCCTATATTCGTCGGACAAGTCGACGGCGGGCCAACCTAGTCCCGGGGTCGTGGGGACGATCCTGTTGTCGTCGGACATGACGGTGGTGAGCCAATCTATTCCCGGGGCCGTGGGGACGACCCTGTAGTCGTCGGACATGACGGTGGTGGGCCAATCTAGTCCCGGGGTCGTGGGGACGACCCTATTGTCGTCGGACATGTCGGCGGCTGGCCAACCTAGTCCCGGGGTCGTGGGTACGACCCTATAGTCGTCGGAAATGACGGTGGCGGGCCAATCTAGTCCCGGGGTAGTGGGGACGACCCTATAATCGTCGGACATGATGGTGGCGGGCCAATCTAGCCCCGGGGTCGTGGGGACGACCCTATAGGCGTCGGACAAGTCGGCGGCGGGCCAAGCTAGTCGCGGGGTCGTGGGGACGACCCTGTAGTCGTCGGACATGACGGTGGCGGTCCAATATAGTCCCGGGGTAGTGGGGGCGAGCCTATAGTCGTCGGACATGTCGGCGGCTGGGCAACTTTGGCCCGTGGTCGTGGGGACGTCCCTATAGTCGTCGGACAAGTCAGCGGCGGGCCAACCTAGTCCCGGGGTGGGAGGGACGACCCTATAATCGTCGGACAAGTCGGCGGCGGGCCAACCTAGTCCCGGGGTCGTGGGGACGATCCTGTTGTCGTCGGACATGACGGTGGTGGGCCAATCTATTCCCGGGGCCGTGGGGACGACCCTGTAGTCGTCGGACATGACGGTGGTGGGCCAATCTAGTCCCGCGGTCGTGGGGACGACCCTATTGTCGTCGGACATGTCGGCGGCTGGCCAACCTAGTCCCGGGATCGTGGGTACGACCCTATACTCGTCGGACATGACGGTGGCGGGCCACTCTAGTCCCGGGGTCATGGGGACGACCCAATAATCGTCCCACATGTCGGCGGCTGACCAACTTTGGCCCGTGGTCGCGGGGACGACCCTATAGTCGTCGGACATGACGGTGGCGGGCCAATCTAGCTCCGTGGTCGTGGGGACGGCACTATAGTCGTCGGACATGTCGGCGGCTGGCCAACCTAGTTCCGGGGTGGGAGGGACGACCCTATAGTCGTCGGACATGACTGTGGCGGGCCAATCTAGCTCCGTGGACGTGGGGACGACCCTATAGTCGTCGGACATGACGGTGGCGGGCCAATCTAGTCCCGGGGTAGTGGGGACGACCCTATAGTCGTCGGACATGTCGGCGGCTGGGCAACTTTGGCCCGTGGTCGTGGGGACGTCCCTATAGTCGTTGGACAAGTCAGCGGCGGGCCAACCTAGTCCCGGGGTGGGAGGGACGACCCTATATTCGTCGGACAAGTCGACGGCGGGCCAACCTAGTCCCGGGGTCGTGGGGACGATCCTGTTGTCGTCGGACATGACGGTGGTGAGCCAATCTATTCCCGGGGCCGTGGGGACGACCCTGTAGTCGTCGGACATGACGGTGGTGGGCCAATCTAGTCCCGGGGTCGTGGGGACGACCCTATTGTCGTCGGACATGTCGGCGGCTGGCCAACCTAGTCCCGGGGTCGTGGGTACGACCCTATAGTCGTCGGAAATGACGGTGGCGGGCCAATCTAGTCCCGGGGTAGTGGGGACGACCCTATAATCGTCGGACATGATGGTGGCGGGCCAATCTAGTCCCGGGGTCGTGGGGACGACCCTATAGTCGTCGGACAAGTCGGCGGCGGGCCAACCTAGTCCCGGGGTCGTGGGGACGACCCTATTGTCGTCGGACATGTCGGCGGCTGGCCAACCTAGTCCCGGGGTCGTGGGTACGACCCTATACTCGTCGGACATGACGGTGGCGGGCCACTCTAGTCCCGGGGTCATGGGGACGACCCAATAGTCGTCCCACATGTCGGCGGCTGACCAACTTTGGCCCGTGGTCGCGGGGACGACCCTATAGTCGTCGGACATGACGGTGGCGGGCCAATCTAGCTCCGTGGTCGTGGGGACGGCCCTATAGTCGTCGGACATGTCGGCGGCTGGCCAACCAAGTTCCGGGGTGGGAGGGACGACCCTATAGTCGTCGGACATGACGGTGGCGGGCGAATCTAGCTCCGGGTTCGTGGGGACGACCCTATAGGCGTCGGACAAGTCGGCGGCGGGCCAACCTAGTCGCGGGGTCGTGGGGACGACCCTATAGTCGTCGGACATGTCGGCGGCTGGCCAACTTTGGCCCGTGGTCGTGGGGACGACCCTATAATCGTCGGACATGATGGTGGCGGGCCAATCTAGTCCCGGGGTCGTGGGGACGACCCTATAGTCGTCGGACAAGTCGGCGGCGGGCCAACCTAGTCCCGGGGTCGTGGGGACGACCCTATAGTCGTCGGCACAAGTCGGCGGCGGGCCTACCTAGCCCCGGTGTCGTGGGGACGACCCTATAGTCGTCGGACATGACGGTGGCGGGCCAATCTAGTCCCGGCGTCGTTGGGACGACCCTATAGTCGTCGGAATAGTCGGCGGCGGGCCAACCTAGTCCCGGGGTCGTGGGGACGACTCTATAGTCGTCGGAGAAGTCGGCGGCGGGTCATCCTAGTCCCGGGGTCGTGGGTACGACCCTATACTCGTCGGACATGACGGTGGCGGGCCACTCTAGACCCGGGGTCATGGGGACGACCCAATAGTCGTCGGACATGTCGGCGGCTGACCAACTTTGGCCCGTGGTCGCGGGGACGACCCTATAGTCGTCGGACATGACGGTGGCGGGCCAATCTAGTCCCGGGGTCGTGGGGCGACCCTATAGTCGTCGGACATGACGGTGGCGGGCCAATCTAGTCCCGGGGTAGTGGGGACGACCCTATAGTCGTCGGACAAGTCGGCGGCGGGCCAACCTAGTCCCGGGGTCGTGGGGACGACCCTATAGTCGTCGGACAAGTCGGCGGCGGGCCAACCTAGTCCCGTGGTCGTGGGGACGGCCCTATAGTCGTCGGACATGACGGTGGCTGGCCAACCTAGTCCCGGGGTCGTGGGTACGACCCTATAGTCGTCGGAAATGACGGTGGCGGGCCAATCTAGTCCCGGGGTAGTGGGGACGACCCTATAGTCGTCGGACAAGTCGGCGGCGGGCCAACCTAGTCCCGGGGTCGAGGGGACGACCCTATAGTCGTCGGACATGTCGGCGGCTGGCCAACTTTGGCCCGTGGTCGTGGGGACGACCCTATAATCGTCGGACATGATGGTGGCGGGCCAATCTAGTCCCGGGGTCGTGGGGACGACCCTATAGTCGTCGGACAAGTCGGCGGCGGGCCAACCTAGTCCCGGGGTCGTGGGGACGACCCTATAGTCGTCGGACATGACGGTGGCGGGCGAATCTAGCTCCGGGTTCGTGGGGACGACCCTATAGTCGTCGGACATGTCGGCGGCTGGCCAACCTAGTTCCGGGGTGGGAGGGACCACCCTATAGTCGTCGGACAAGTCGGCGGCGGGCCAACCTAGTCCCGGGGTCGTGGGGACGACCCTGTAGTCGTCGGACATGACGGTGGTGGGCCAATCTATTCCCGGGGCCGTGGGGACGACCCTGTAGTCGTCGGACATGACGGTGGTGGGCCAATCTAGTCCCGGGGTCGTGGGGACGACCCTATTGTCGTCGGACAAGTCGGCGGCGGGCCAACCTAGTCCCGGGGTCGTGGGGACGACCCTATAGTCGTCGGACATGATGGTGGCGGGCCAATCTAGTCCCGGGGTCGTGGGGACGACCCTATAGTCGTCGGACAAGTCGGCGGCGGGCCAACCTAGTCGCGGGGTGGTGGGGACGACCCTATAATCGTCGGACATGATGGTGGCGGGGCAATCTATTCCGGGGGTCGTGGGGACGATCCTGTAGTCGTCGGACATGACGGTGGTGGGCCAATCTAGTCCCGGTGTCGTGGGGACGACCCTATTGTCGTCGGACATGTCGGCGGCTGGCCAACCTAGTCCCGGGGTGGGAGGGACGACCCTATAGTCGTCGGACAAGTCGGCGGCGAGCCAACCTAGTCCCGGGGTCGTGGGGACGACCCTATAGTCGTCGGACATGACGGTGGCGGGCCAATCTAGTCCCGGGATCGTGGGGACGACCCTATAGTCGTCGGACAAGTCGGCGGCGGGCCAACCTAGTCCCGGGGTCATGGAGACGATCCTGTTGTCGTCGGACATGACGGTGGTGGGCCAATCTATTCCCGGGGCCGTGGGGACGACCCTGTAGTCGTCGGACATGTCGGCGGCTGACCAACTTTGGCCCGCGGTCGCGGGGACGACCCTATAGTCGTCGGGCATGGCGGTGGCGGGCCAATCTAGCTCCGGGGTCGTGGGGACGACCCTATAGTCGTCGGACATGTCGGCGGCGGGCCAACCTAGTCCCGGGGGCGTGGGGACGACCCTATAGTCGTCGGACATGACGGTGGTGGGCCAATCTATTCCCGGGGCCGTGGGGACGACCCTGTAGTCGACGGACATGACGGTGGTGGGCCAATCTAGTCCCGGGGTCGTGGGGACGAGCCTATTGTCGTCGGACATGTGGGCGGCTGGCCAACCTAGTCCCGGGATCGTGGGGACGACCCTATAATCGTCGGACATGTCGGCGGCGGGCCAACGTATGCCCAGGGTCGTGGGGACGACCCTATAGTCGTCGGACAAGTCGGCGGCGGGCCAACCCAGCCCCGGGGTCGTGGGGCCGACCCTATAGTCGTCGGACATGACGGTGGCGGGCCAATCTAGTCCCGGGGTCGTGGGTACGACCCTATAGTCGTCGGACATGACGGTGGCGGGCGAATCTAGCTCCGGGGTCGTGGGGACGACCCTATAGTCGTCGGACATGTCGGCGGCGGACCAACGTATGCCCAGGGTCGTAGGGACGAACCTATAGTCGTCGGACATGTCGGCGGCGGGCCAACCTAGCCCCGGGGTCGTGGGGACGACCCAATAGTCGTCGGACATGTCGGCGGCTGGCCAATCTAGCCCCGCGGTCGTGGGGACGACCCTATAGGCGTCGGACAAGTCGGCGGCGGGCCAACCTAGTCGCGGGGTGGTGGGGACGACCCTACAGTCGTCGGACATGACTGTGGCTGGCCAATCTATTCCCGGGGTCGTGGGGACGACCCTATAGGCGTCGGAAAAGTTGGCGGCGGGCCAACCTAGTCCCGGTGTCGTGGGGACGACCCTATAGACGTCGGACAAGTCGGCGGCGGGCCAACATAGTCCCGGGGTCGTGGGGACGACCCTATAGTCGTCGGACAAGTCGGCGGCGGGCCAACCTAGTCGCGGGGTGGTGGGGACGACCCTATAATCGTCGGACATGATGGTGGCGGGGCAATCTAGTCCGGGGGTCGTGGGGACGATCCTGTAGTCGTCGGACATGACGGTGGCGGGCCAATCTAGTCCCGGGGTCGTGGGGACGACCTTATTGTCGTCGGACATGTCGGCGGCTGGCCAACCTAGTTCCGGGGTGGGAGGGACGACCCTATAGTCGTCGGACAAGTCGGCGGCGGGCCAACCTAGTCCCGGTGTCGTGGGGACGACCCTATAGTCGTCGGACAAGTCGGCGGCGGGCCAACATAGTCCCGGGGTCGTGGGGACGACCCTATAGGCGTCGGACAAGTCGGCGGCGGGCCAACCTAGTCCCGGGGTCGTGGGGACGACCCTATTGTCGTCGGACATGTCGGCGGCTGGCCAACCTAGTTCCGGGGTGGGAGGGACGACCCTATAGTCGTCGGACAAGTCGGCGGCGGGCCAACCCAGTCCCGGGGTCGTGGGGCCGAACCTATAGTCGTCGGACATGACGGTGGCGGGCCAATCTAGCTCCGGGGTCGTGGGGACGACCCTATAGACGTCGGACATGTCGGCGGCTGGCCAACCTAGTTCCGGGGTGGGAGGGACGACCCTATGGTCGTCGGACAAGTCGGCGGCGGGCCAACCTAGTCCCGGGGTCGTGGGGACGACCCTATAGTCGTCGGACATGACTGTGGCGGGCCAATCTAGTCCCGGGGTCGTGGGGACGACCCTATAGGCGTCGGACAAGTCGGCGGCGGGCCAACCTAGTCCCGCGGTCGTGGGGACGATCCTGTTGTCGTCGGACATGACGGTGGTGGGCCAATCTATTCCCGGGGCCGTGGGGACGACCCTGTAGTCGTCGGACATGACGGTGGTGGGCCAATCTAGTCCCGCGGTCGTGGGGACGACCCTATTGTCGTCGGACATGTCGGCGGCTGGCCAACCTAGTCCCGGGATCGTGGGTACGACCCTATACTCGTCGGACATGACGGTGGCGGGCCACTCTAGTCCCGGGGTCATGGGGACGACCCAATAATCGTCCCACATGTCGGCGGCTGACCAACTTTGGCCCGTGGTCGCGGGGACGACCCTATAGTCGTCGGACATGACGGTGGCGGGCCAATCTAGCTCCGTGGTCGTGGGGACGGCACTATAGTCGTCGGACATGTCGGCGGCTGGCCAACCTAGTTCCGGGGTGGGAGGGACGACCCTATAGTCGTCGGACATGACTGTGGCGGGCCAATCTAGATCCGTGGACGTGGGGACGACCCTATAGTCGTCGGACATGACGGTGGCGGGCCAATCTAGTCCCGGGGTAGTGGGGACGACCCTATAGTCGTCGGACATGTCGGCGGCTGGGCAACTTTGGCCCGTGGTCGTGGGGACGTCCCTATAGTCGTTGGACAAGTCAGCGGCGGGCCAACCTAGTCCCGGGGTGGGAGGGACGACCCTATATTCGTCGGACAAGTCGACGGCGGGCCAACCTAGTCCCGGGGTCGTGGGGACGATCCTGTTGTCGTCGGACATGACGGTGGTGAGCCAATCTATTCCCGGGGCCGTGGGGACGACCCTGTAGTCGTCGGACATGACGGTGGTGGGCCAATCTAGTCCCGGGGTCGTGGGGACGACCCTATTGTCGTCGGACATGTCGGCGGCTGGCCAACCTAGTCCCGGGGTCGTGGGTACGACCCTATAGTCGTCGGAAATGACGGTGGCGGGCCAATCTAGTCCCGGGGTAGTGGGGACGACCCTATAATCGTCGGACATGATGGTGGCGGGCCAATCTAGTCCCGGGGTCGTGGGGACGACCCTATAGTCGTCGGACAAGTCGGCGGCGGGCCAACCTAGTCCCGGGGTCGTGGGGACGACCCTATTGTCGTCGGACATGTCGGCGGCTGGCCAACCTAGTCCCGGGGTCGTGGGTACGACCCTATACTCGTCGGACATGACGGTGGCGGGCCACTCTAGTCCCGGGGTCATGGGGACGACCCAATAGTCGTCCCACATGTCGGCGGCTGACCAACTTTGGCCCGTGGTCGCGGGGACGACCCTATAGTCGTCGGACATGACGGTGGCGGGCCAATCTAGCTCCGTGGTCGTGGGGACGGCCCTATAGTCGTCGGACATGTCGGCGGCTGGCCAACCTAGTTCCGGGGTGGGAGGGACGACCCTATAGTCGTCGGACAAGTCGGCGGCGGGCCAACCTAGTCCCGGGGTCGTGGGGACGACCCTATAGGCGTCGGACAAGTCGGCGGCGGGCCAACCTAGTCGCGGGGTGGTGGGGACGACCCAATAGTCGTCGGACATGACTGTGGCGGGCCAATCTAGCTCCGTGGTCGTGGGGAGGACCCTATAGTCGTCGGACATGACGGTGGCGGGCCAATCTAGTCCCGGGGTAGTGGGGACGACCCTATAGTCGTCGGACATGTCGGCGGCTGGGCAACTTTGGCCCGTGGTCGTGGGGACGTCCCTATAGTCGTTGGACAAGTCAGCGGCGGGCCAACCTAGTCCCGGGGTGGGAGGGACGACCCTATATTCGTCGGACAAGTCGGCGGCGGGCCAACCTAGTCCCGGGGTCGTGGGGACGATCCTGTTGTCGTCGGACATGACGGTGGTGGGCCAATCTATTCCCGGGGCCGTGGGGACGACCCTGTAGTCGTCGGACATGACGGTGGTGGGCCAATCTAGTCCCGGGGTCGTGGGGACGACCCTATTGTCGTCGGACATGTCGGCGGCTGGCCAACCTAGCCCCGGGGTCGTGGGTACGACCCTATAGTCGTCGGAAATGACGGTGGCGGGCCAATCTAGTCCCGGGGTAGTGGGGACGAACCTATAATCGTCGGACATGACGGTGGCGGGCCAATCTAGCTCCGTGGTCGTGGGGACGGCCCTATAGTCGTCGGACATGTCGGCGGCTGGCCAACCTAGTCCCGGGGTGGGAGGGACGACCCTATATTCGTCGGACAAGTCGGCGGCGGGCCAACCTAGTCCCGGGGCCGTGGGGACGACCCTGTAGTCGTCGGACATGACGGTGGTGGGCCAACCTAGTCCCGGGGCCGTGGGGACGACCCTGTAGTCGTCGGACATGACGGTGGTGGGCCAATCTAGTCCCGGGGTCGTGGGTACGACCCTATACTCGTCGGACATGACGGTGGCGGGCCACTCTAGTCCCGGGGTCATGGGGACGACCCAATAGTCGTCCCACATGTCGGCGGCTGACCAACTTTGGCCCGTGGTCGCGGGGACGACCCTATAGTCGTCGGACATGACGGTGGCGGGCCAATCTAGCTCCGTGGTCGTGGGGACGGCCCTATAGTCGTCGGACATGTCGGCGGCTGGCCAACCTAGTTCCGGGGTGGGAGGGACGACCCTATAGTCGTCGGACAAGTCGGCGGCGGGTCAATCTATTCCGGGGGTCGTGGGGACGACCCTATAGGCGTCGGACAAGTCGGGGGCGGGCCAACCTAGTCCCGGGGCCGTGGGGACGACCCTGTAGTCGTCGGACATGACGGTGGTGGGCCAATCTAGTCCCGGGGTCGTGGGGACGGCCTTATTGTCGTCGGACATGTCGGCGGCTGGCCAACCTAGTTCCGGGGTGGGGGGGACGACCCTATAGTCGTCGGACAAGTCGGCGGCGGGCCAACCCAGTCCCGGGGTCGTGGGGCCGACCCTATAGTCGTCGGACATGACGGTGGCGGGCCAATCTAGCCCCGGGGTCGTGGGGACGACCCTATAGTCGTCGGACATGTCGGCGGCTGGCCAACCCTTGTTCCGGGGTGGGAGGAACGACCCGATAGTCGTCGGACATGTCGGCGGCTGGCCAACCTAGTTCCGGGGTGGGAGGGACGACCCTATAGTCGTCGGACAAGTCGGCGGCGGGCCAACCTAGTCCCGGTGTCGTGGGGACGACCCTATAGGCGTCGGACAAGTCGGCGGCGGGCCAACCTAGTCCCGGGGTCGTGGGGACGACCCTATATTCGTCGGACATGATGGTGGCGGGCCAATCTAGTCCCGGGGTCGTGGGGACGACCCTATAGTCGTCGGACATGACGGTGGCGGGCGAATCTAGCTCCGGGTTCGTGGGGACGACCCTATAGTCGTCGGACAAGTCGGCGGCGGGCCAACCCAGTCCCGGGTGTCGTGGGGCCGACCCTATAGTCGTCGGACATGACGGTGGCGGGCCAATCTAGCTCCGGGGTCGTGGGGACGACCCTATAGTCGTCGGACATGTCGGCGGCGGACCAACGTATGCCCAGGGTCGTAGGGACGAACCTATAGTCGTCGGACATGTCGGCGGCGGGCCAACCTAGCCCCGGGGTCGTGGGGACGACCCAATAGTCGTCGGACATGTCGGCGGCTGGCCAATCTAGCCCCGCGGTCGTGGGGACGACCCTATAGGCGTCGGACAAGTCGGCGGCGGGCCAACCTAGTCGCGGGGTGGTGGGGACGACCCTACAGTCGTCGGACATGACTGTGGCGGGCCAATCTAGTCCCGGGGTCGTGGGGACGACCCTATAGGCGTCGGACAAGTTGGCGGCGGGCCAACCTAGTCCCGGTGTCGTGGGGACGACCCTATAGACGTCGGACAAGTCGGCGGCGGGCCAACATAGTCCCGGGGTCGTGGGGACGACCCTATAGTCGTCGGACAAGTCGGCGGCGGGCCAACCTAGTCGCGGGGTGGTGGGGACGACCCTATAATCGTCGGACATGATGGTGGCGGGGCAATCTAGTCCGAGGGTCGTGGGGACGATCCTGTAGTCGTCGGACATGACGGTGGCGGGCCAATCTAGTCCCGGGGTCGTGGGGACGACCTTATTGTCGTCGGACATGTCGGCGGCTGGCCAACCTAGTTCCGGGGTGGGAGGGACGACCCTATAGTCGTCGGACAAGTCGGCGGCGGGCCAACCTAGTCCCGGTGTCGTGGGGACGACCCTATAGTCGTCGGACAAGGCGGCGGCGGGCCAACATAGTCCCGGGGTCGTGGGGACGACCCTATAGTCGTCGGACAAGTCGGCGGCGGGCCAACCTAGTCGCGGGGTGGTGGGGACGACCCTATAATCGTCGGACATGATGGTGGCCTGGCAATCTAGTCCGGGGGTCGTGGGGACGATCCTGTAGTCGTCGGACATGACGGCGGCGGGCCAATCTATTCCCGGGGTCGTGGGGACGGCCTTATTGTCGTCGGACATGTCGGCGGCTGGCCAACCTAGTTCCGGGGTGGGAGGGACGACCCTATAGTCGTCGGACAAGTCGGCGGCGGGCCAACCTAGTCCCGGTGTCGTGGGGACGACCCTATAGTCGTCGGACAAGTCGGCGGCGGGCCAACATAGTCCCGGGGTCGTGGGGACGACCCTATAGGCGTCGGACAAGTCGGCGGCGGGCCAACCTAGTCCCGGGGTCGTGGGGACGACCCTATTGTCGTCGGACATGTCGGCGGCTGGCCACCGTGTTCCGGGGTGGGAGGGACGACCCTATAGTCGTCGGACAAGTCGGCGGCGGGCCAACCCAGTCCCGGGGTCGTGGGGCCGACCCTATAGTCGTCGGACATGACGGTGGCGGGCCAATCTAGCTCCGGGGTCGTGGGGACGACCCTATAGACGTCGGACATGTCGGCGGCTGGCCAACCTAGTTCCGGGGTGGGAGGGACGACCCTATGGTCGTCGGACAAGTCGGCGGCGGGCCAACCTAGTCCCGGGGTCGTGGGGACGACCCTATAGTCGTCGGACATGACGGTGGCGGGCCAATCTAGTCCCGGGGTCGTGGGGACGACCCTATAGACGTCGGACAAGTCGGCGGGGGGCCAACCTAGTCGCGGGGTGGTGGGGACGACCCTATAGTCGTCGGACATGACTGTGGCGGTCCAATATAGTCCCGGGGTAGTGGGGGCGAGCCTATAGTCGTCGGACATGTCGGCGGCTGGGCAACTTTGGCCCGTGGTCGTGGGGACGTCCCTATAGTCGTCGGACAAGTCAGCGGCGGGCCAACCTAGTCCCGGGGTGGGAGGGACGACCCTATAATCGTCGGACAAGTCGGCGGCGGGCCAACCTAGTCCCGGGGTCGTGGGGACGATCCTGTTGTCGTCGGACATGACGGTGGTGGGCCAATCTATTCCCGGGGCCGTGGGGACGACCCTGTAGTCGTCGGACATGACGGTGGTGGGCCAATCTAGTCCCGCGGTCGTGGGGACGACCCTATTGTCGTCGGACATGTCGGCGGCTGGCCAACCTAGTCCCGGGATCGTGGGTACGACCCTATACTCGTCGGACATGACGGTGGCGGGCCACTCTAGTCCCGGGGTCATGGGGACGACCCAATAATCGTCCCACATGTCGGCGGCTGACCAACTTTGGCCCGTGGTCGCGGGGACGACCCTATAGTCGTCGGACATGACGGTGGCGGGCCAATCTAGTCCCGGGGTCGTGGGGACGACCCCATAGTCGTCGGACAAGTCGGCGGCGGACCAACCCAGTCCCGGGGTCGTGGGGACGACCCCATAGTCGTCGGACAAGTCGGCGGCGGACCAACCCAGTCCCGGGGTCGTGGGGACGACCCTATAGTCGTCGGACATAACGATGGCGGGCCAATCTGGCCCCGGGGTCGTGGGGACGACCCTATAGGCGTCGGACAAGTCGGCGGCGGACCAACCCAGTCCCGGGGTCGTGGGGACGACCCCATAGTCGTCGGACAAGTCGGCGGCGGACCAACCCAGTCCCGGCGTCGTGGGGACGACCCTATAGTCGTCGGACATGTCGGCGGCTGGCCAACTTTGGCCCGTGGTCGTGGGGACGACCCAATAATCGTCGGACATGATGGTGGCGGGCCAATCTAGTCCCGGGGTCGTGGGGCCGACCCTATAGTCGTCGGACAAGTCGGCGGCGGGCCAACCTAGTCCCGGTGTCGTGGGGACGACCCTATAGTCGTCGGACATGACGGTGGCGGGCCAATCTAGTCCCGGGGTCGTGGGGACGACCCTATAGTCGTCGGACATGACGGCGGCTGGGCAACTTTGGCCCGTGGTCGTGGGGACGTCCCTATAGTCGTCGGACAAATCGGCGGCGGGCCAACCTAGTCCCGGGGTCGTGGGGACGACCCTATAGTCGTCGGACAAGTCGGCGGCGGGCCAACATAGTCCCGGGGTCGTGGGGACGACCCTCTAGTCGTCGGACATGATGGTGGCGGGCCAATCTAGTCCCGGGGTCGTGGGGACGACCCTATAGTCGTCGGACAAGTCGGCGGCGGGCCAACCTAGTCCCGGGGTCGTGGGGACGACCCTATAGTCGTCGGCACAAGTCGGCGGCGGGCCTACCTAGCCCCGGTGTCGTGGGGACGACCCTATAGTCGTCGGACATGACGGTGGCGGGCCAATCTAGTCCCGGCGTCGTTGGGACGACCCTATAGTCGTCGGACTAGTCGGCGGCGGGCCAACCTAGTCCCGGGGTCGTGGGGACGACTCTATAGTCGTCGGAGAAGTCGGCGGCGGGTCATCCTAGTCCCGGGGTCGTGGGTACGACCCTATACTCGTCGGACATGACGGTGGCGGGCCACTCTAGACCCGGGGTCATGGGGACGACCCAATAGTCGTCGGACATGTCGGCGGCTGACCAACTTTGGCCCGTGGTCGCGGGGACGACCCTATAGTCGTCGGACATGACGGTGGCGGGCCAATCTAGTCCCGGGGTCGTGGGGCGACCCTATAGTCGTCGGACATGACGGTGGCGGGCCAATCTAGTCCCGGGGTAGTGGGGACGACCCTATAGTCGTCGGACAAGTCGGCGGCGGGCCAACCTAGTCCCGGGGTCGTGGGGACGACCCTATAGTCGTCGGACAAGTCGGCGGCGGGCCAACCTAGTCCCGTGGTCGTGGGGACGGCCCTATAGTCGTCGGACATGACGGTGGCTGGCCAACCTAGTCCCGGGGTCGTGGGTACGACCCTATAGTCGTCGGAAATGACGGTGGCGGGCCAATCTAGTCCCGGGGTAGTGGGGACGACCCTATAGTCGTCGGACAAGTCGGCGGCGGGCCAACCTAGTCCCGGGGTCGAGGGGACGACCCTATAGTCGTCGGACATGTCGGCGGCTGGCCAACTTTGGCCCGTGGTCGTGGGGACGACCCTATAATCGTCGGACATGATGGTGGCGGGCCAATCTAGTCCCGGGGTCGTGGGGACGACCCTATAGTCGTCGGACAAGTCGGCGGCGGGCCAACCTAGTCCCGGGGTCGTGGGGACGACCCTATAGTCGTCGGACATGACGGTGGCGGGCGAATCTAGCTCCGGGTTCGTGGGGACGACCCTATAGTCGTCGGACATGTCGGCGGCTGGCCAACCTAGTTCCGGGGTGGGAGGGACCACCCTATAGTCGTCGGACAAGTCGGCGGCGGGCCAACCTAGTCCCGGGGTCGTGGGGACGACCCTGTAGTCGTCGGACATGACGGTGGTGGGCCAATCTATTCCCGGGGCCGTGGGGACGACCCTGTAGTCGTCGGACATGACGGTGGTGGGCCAATCTAGTCCCGGGGTCGTGGGGACGACCCTATTGTCGTCGGACAAGTCGGCGGCGGGCCAACCTAGTCCCGGGGTCGTGGGGACGACCCTATAGTCGTCGGACATGATGGTGGCGGGCCAATCTAGTCCCGGGGTCGTGGGGACGACCCTATAGTCGTCGGACAAGTCGGCGGCGGGCCAACCTAGTCGCGGGGTGGTGGGGACGACCCTATAATCGTCGGACATGATGGTGGCGGGGCAATCTATTCCGGGGGTCGTGGGGACGATCCTGTAGTCGTCGGACATGACGGTGGTGGGCCAATCTAGTCCCGGTGTCGTGGGGACGACCCTATTGTCGTCGGACATGTCGGCGGCTGGCCAACCTAGTCCCGGGGTGGGAGGGACGACCCTATAGTCGTCGGACAAGTCGGCGGCGAGCCAACCTAGTCCCGGGGTCGTGGGGACGACCCTATAGTCGTCGGACATGACGGTGGCGGGCCAATCTAGTCCCGGGATCGTGGGGACGACCCTATAGTCGTCGGACAAGTCGGCGGCGGGCCAACCTAGTCCCGGGGTCATGGAGACGATCCTGTTGTCGTCGGACATGACGGTGGTGGGCCAATCTATTCCCGGGGCCGTGGGGACGACCCTGTAGTCGTCGGACATGTCGGCGGCTGACCAACTTTGGCCCGCGGTCGCGGGGACGACCCTATAGTCGTCGGACATGGCGGTGGCGGGCCAATCTAGCTCCGGGGTCGTGGGGACGACCCTATAGTCGTCGGACATGTCGGCGGCGGGCCAACCTAGTCCCGGGGGCGTGGGGACGACCCTATAGTCGTCGGACATGACGGTGGTGGGCCAATCTATTCCCGGGGCCGTGGGGACGACCCTGTAGTCGACGGACATGACGGTGGTGGGCCAATCTAGTCCCGGGGTCGTGGGGACGAGCCTATTGTCGTCGGACATGTGGGCGGCTGGCCAACCTAGTCCCGGGATCGTGGGGACGACCCTATAATCGTCGGACATGTCGGCGGCGGGCCAACGTATGCCCAGGGTCGTGGGGACGACCCTATAGTCGTCGGACAAGTCGGCGGCGGGCCAACCCAGCCCCGGGGTCGTGGGGCCGACCCTATAGTCGTCGGACATGACGGTGGCGGGCCAATCTAGTCCCGGGGTCGTGGGTACGACCCTATAGTCGTCGGACATGACGGTGGCGGGCGAATCTAGCTCCGGGGTCGTGGGGACGACCCTATAGTCGTCGGACATGTCGGCGGCGGACCAACGTATGCCCAGGGTCGTAGGGACGAACCTATAGTCGTCGGACATGTCGGCGGCGGGCCAACCTAGCCCCGGGGTCGTGGGGACGACCCAATAGTCGTCGGACATGTCGGCGGCTGGCCAATCTAGCCCCGCGGTCGTGGGGACGACCCTATAGGCGTCGGACAAGTCGGCGGCGGGCCAACCTAGTCGCGGGGTGGTGGGGACGACCCTACAGTCGTCGGACATGACTGTGGCGGGCCAATCTATTCCCGG
The DNA here is from genome assembly GCA_946251845.1 of Andrena fulva. Taxonomy (NCBI): domain Eukaryota; kingdom Metazoa; phylum Arthropoda; class Insecta; order Hymenoptera; family Andrenidae; genus Andrena; species Andrena fulva. The sequence continues at coordinate 37,000 of CAMITZ010000126.1, read as the reverse complement.
GGTCGTGGGGACGACCCTATAGGCGTCGGAAAAGTTGGCGGCGGGCCAACCTAGTCCCGGTGTCGTGGGGACGACCCTATAGACGTCGGACAAGTCGGCGGCGGGCCAACATAGTCCCGGGGTCGTGGGGACGACCCTATAGTCGTCGGACAAGTCGGCGGCGGGCCAACCTAGTCGCGGGGTGGTGGGGACGACCCTATAATCGTCGGACATGATGGTGGCGGGGCAATCTAGTCCGGGGGTCGTGGGGACGATCCTGTAGTCGTCGGACATGACGGTGGCGGGCCAATCTAGTCCCGGGGTCGTGGGGACGACCTTATTGTCGTCGGACATGTCGGCGGCTGGCCAACCTAGTTCCGGGGTGGGAGGGACGACCCTATAGTCGTCGGACAAGTCGGCGGCGGGCCAACCTAGTCCCGGTGTCGTGGGGACGACCCTATAGTCGTCGGACAAGGCGGCGGCGGGCCAACATAGTCCCGGGGTCGTGGGGACGACCCTATAGTCGTCGGACAAGTCGGCGGCGGGCCAACCTAGTCGCGGGGTGGTGGGGACGACCCTATAATCGTCGGACATGATGGTGGCCTGGCAATCTAGTCCGGGGGTCGTGGGGACGATCCTGTAGTCGTCGGACATGACGGCGGCGGGCCAATCTATTCCCGGGGTCGTGGGGACGACCTTATTGTCGTCGGACATGTCGGCGGCTGGCCAACCTAGTTCCGGGGTGGGAGGGACGACCCTATAGTCGTCGGACAAGTCGGCGGCGGGCCAACCTAGTCCCGGGGTCGTGGGGACGATCCTGTAGTCGTCGGACATGACAGTGGCGGGCCAATCTAGCCCCGGGGTCGTGGGGACGACCCTATAGTCGTCGGACATGTCGGCGGCTGGCCAACCCTTGTTCCGGGGTGGGAGGGACGACCCGATAGTCGTCGGACATGTCGGCGGCCGGCCAACCTAGTTCCGGGGTGGGAGGGACGACCCTATAGTCGTCGGACAAGTCGGCGGCGGGCCAACCTAGTCCCGGTGTCGTGGGGACGACCCTATAGTCGTCGGACAAGTCGGCGGCGGGCCAACATAGTCCCGGGGTCGTGGGGACGACCCTATAGGCGTCGGACAAGTCGGCGGCGGGCCAACCTAGTCCCGGGGTCGTGGGGACGACCCTATTGTCGTCGGACATGTCGGCGGCTGGCCAACCTAGTTCCGGGGTGGGAGGGACGACCCTATAGTCGTCGGACAAGTCGGCGGCGGGCCAACCCAGTCCCGGGGTCGTGGGGCCGAACCTATAGTCGTCGGACATGACGGTGGCGGGCCAATCTAGCTCCGGGGTCGTGGGGACGACCCTATAGACGTCGGACATGTCGGCGGCTGGCCAACCTAGTTCCGGGGTGGGAGGGACGACCCTATGGTCGTCGGACAAGTCGGCGGCGGGCCAACCTAGTCCCGGGGTCGTGGGGACGACCCTATAGTCGTCGGACATGACTGTGGCGGGCCAATCTAGTCCCGGGGTCGTGGGGACGACCCTATAGGCGTCGGACAAGTCGGCGGCGGGCCAACCTAGTCCCGGGGTCGTGGGGACGATCCTGTTGTCGTCGGACATGACGGTGGTGGGCCAATCTATTCCCGGGGCCGTGGGGACGACCCTGTAGTCGTCGGACATGACGGTGGTGGGCCAATCTAGTCCCGCGGTCGTGGGGACGACCCTATTGTCGTCGGACATGTCGGCGGCTGGCCAACCTAGTCCCGGGATCGTGGGTACGACCCTATACTCGTCGGACATGACGGTGGCGGGCCACTCTAGTCCCGGGGTCATGGGGACGACCCAATAATCGTCCCACATGTCGGCGGCTGACCAACTTTGGCCCGTGGTCGCGGGGACGACCCTATAGTCGTCGGACATGACGGTGGCGGGCCAATCTAGCTCCGTGGTCGTGGGGACGGCACTATAGTCGTCGGACATGTCGGCGGCTGGCCAACCTAGTTCCGGGGTGGGAGGGACGACCCTATAGTCGTCGGACATGACTGTGGCGGGCCAATCTAGATCCGTGGACGTGGGGACGACCCTATAGTCGTCGGACATGACGGTGGCGGGCCAATCTAGTCCCGGGGTAGTGGGGACGACCCTATAGTCGTCGGACATGTCGGCGGCTGGGCAACTTTGGCCCGTGGTCGTGGGGACGTCCCTATAGTCGTTGGACAAGTCAGCGGCGGGCCAACCTAGTCCCGGGGTGGGAGGGACGACCCTATATTCGTCGGACAAGTCGACGGCGGGCCAACCTAGTCCCGGGGTCGTGGGGACGATCCTGTTGTCGTCGGACATGACGGTGGTGAGCCAATCTATTCCCGGGGCCGTGGGGACGACCCTGTAGTCGTCGGACATGACGGTGGTGGGCCAATCTAGTCCCGGGGTCGTGGGGACGACCCTATTGTCGTCGGACATGTCGGCGGCTGGCCAACCTAGTCCCGGGGTCGTGGGTACGACCCTATAGTCGTCGGAAATGACGGTGGCGGGCCAATCTAGTCCCGGGGTAGTGGGGACGACCCTATAATCGTCGGACATGATGGTGGCGGGCCAATCTAGTCCCGGGGTCGTGGGGACGACCCTATAGTCGTCGGACAAGTCGGCGGCGGGCCAACCTAGTCCCGGGGTCGTGGGGACGACCCTATTGTCGTCGGACATGTCGGCGGCTGGCCAACCTAGTCCCGGGGTCGTGGGTACGACCCTATACTCGTCGGACATGACGGTGGCGGGCCACTCTAGTCCCGGGGTCATGGGGACGACCCAATAGTCGTCCCACATGTCGGCGGCTGACCAACTTTGGCCCGTGGTCGCGGGGACGACCCTATAGTCGTCGGACATGACGGTGGCGGGCCAATCTAGCTCCGTGGTCGTGGGGACGGCCCTATAGTCGTCGGACATGTCGGCGGCTGGCCAACCTAGTTCCGGGGTGGGAGGGACGACCCTATAGTCGTCGGACAAGTCGGCGGCGGGCCAACCTAGTCCCGGGGTCGTGGGGACGACCCTATAGGCGTCGGACAAGTCGGCGGCGGGCCAACCTAGTCGCGGGGTGGTGGGGACGACCCAATAGTCGTCGGACATGACTGTGGCGGGCCAATCTAGCTCCGTGGTCGTGGGGAGGACCCTATAGTCGTCGGACATGACGGTGGCGGGCCAATCTAGTCCCGGGGTAGTGGGGACGACCCTATAGTCGTCGGACATGTCGGCGGCTGGGCAACTTTGGCCCGTGGTCGTGGGGACGTCCCTATAGTCGTTGGACAAGTCAGCGGCGGGCCAACCTAGTCCCGGGGTGGGAGGGACGACCCTATATTCGTCGGACAAGTCGGCGGCGGGCCAACCTAGTCCCGGGGTCGTGGGGACGATCCTGTTGTCGTCGGACATGACGGTGGTGGGCCAATCTATTCCCGGGGCCGTGGGGACGACCCTGTAGTCGTCGGACATGACGGTGGTGGGCCAATCTAGTCCCGGGGTCGTGGGGACGACCCTATTGTCGTCGGACATGTCGGCGGCTGGCCAACCTAGCCCCGGGGTCGTGGGTACGACCCTATAGTCGTCGGAAATGACGGTGGCGGGCCAATCTAGTCCCGGGGTAGTGGGGACGAACCTATAATCGTCGGACATGACGGTGGCGGGCCAATCTAGCTCCGTGGTCGTGGGGACGGCCCTATAGTCGTCGGACATGTCGGCGGCTGGCCAACCTAGTCCCGGGGTGGGAGGGACGACCCTATATTCGTCGGACAAGTCGGCGGCGGGCCAACCTAGTCCCGGGGCCGTGGGGACGACCCTGTAGTCGTCGGACATGACGGTGGTGGGCCAACCTAGTCCCGGGGCCGTGGGGACGACCCTGTAGTCGTCGGACATGACGGTGGTGGGCCAATCTAGTCCCGGGGTCTTGGGGACGACCCTATTGTCGTCGGACATGTGGGCGGCTGGCCAACCTAGTCCCGGGATCGTGGGGACGACCCTATAGTCGTCGGACATGTCGGCGGCGGGCCAACGTATGCCCAGGGTCGTGGGGACGACCCTATAGTCGTCGGACATGTCGGCGGCGGGCCAACGTATGCCCAGGGTCGTAGGGACGACCCTATGGTCGTCGGACAAGTCGGCGGCGGGCCAACATAGTCCCGGGGTCGTGCGGACGACCCTATAGTCGTCGGACATGACGGTGGCGGGTCAATCTATTCCGGGGGTCGTGGGGACGACCCTATAGGCGTCGGACAAGTCGGGGGCGGGCCAACCTAGTCCCGGGGCCGTGGGGACGACCCTGTAGTCGTCGGACATGACGGTGGTGGGCCAATCTAGTCCCGGGGTCGTGGGGACGGCCTTATTGTCGTCGGACATGTCGGCGGCTGGCCAACCTAGTTCCGGGGTGGGGGGGACGACCCTATAGTCGTCGGACAAGTCGGCGGCGGGCCAACCCAGTCCCGGGGTCGTGGGGCCGACCCTATAGTCGTCGGACATGACGGTGGCGGGCCAATCTAGCCCCGGGGTCGTGGGGACGACCCTATAGTCGTCGGACATGTCGGCGGCTGGCCAACCCTTGTTCCGGGGTGGGAGGAACGACCCGATAGTCGTCGGACATGTCGGCGGCTGGCCAACCTAGTTCCGGGGTGGGAGGGACGACCCTATAGTCGTCGGACAAGTCGGCGGCGGGCCAACCTAGTCCCGGTGTCGTGGGGACGACCCTATAGGCGTCGGACAAGTCGGCGGCGGGCCAACCTAGTCCCGGGGTCGTGGGGACGACCCTATATTCGTCGGACATGATGGTGGCGGGCCAATCTAGTCCCGGGGTCGTGGGGACGACCCTATAGTCGTCGGACATGACGGTGGCGGGCGAATCTAGCTCCGGGTTCGTGGGGACGACCCTATAGTCGTCGGACAAGTCGGCGGCGGGCCAACCCAGTCCCGGGTGTCGTGGGGCCGACCCTATAGTCGTCGGACATGACGGTGGCGGGCCAATCTAGCTCCGGGGTCGTGGGGACGACCCTATAGTCGTCGGACATGTCGGCGGCGGACCAACGTATGCCCAGGGTCGTAGGGACGAACCTATAGTCGTCGGACATGTCGGCGGCGGGCCAACCTAGCCCCGGGGTCGTGGGGACGACCCAATAGTCGTCGGACATGTCGGCGGCTGGCCAATCTAGCCCCGCGGTCGTGGGGACGACCCTATAGGCGTCGGACAAGTCGGCGGCGGGCCAACCTAGTCGCGGGGTGGTGGGGACGACCCTACAGTCGTCGGACATGACTGTGGCGGGCCAATCTAGTCCCGGGGTCGTGGGGACGACCCTATAGGCGTCGGACAAGTTGGCGGCGGGCCAACCTAGTCCCGGTGTCGTGGGGACGACCCTATAGACGTCGGACAAGTCGGCGGCGGGCCAACATAGTCCCGGGGTCGTGGGGACGACCCTATAGTCGTCGGACAAGTCGGCGGCGGGCCAACCTAGTCGCGGGGTGGTGGGGACGACCCTATAATCGTCGGACATGATGGTGGCGGGGCAATCTAGTCCGAGGGTCGTGGGGACGATCCTGTAGTCGTCGGACATGACGGTGGCGGGCCAATCTAGTCCCGGGGTCGTGGGGACGACCTTATTGTCGTCGGACATGTCGGCGGCTGGCCAACCTAGTTCCGGGGTGGGAGGGACGACCCTATAGTCGTCGGACAAGTCGGCGGCGGGCCAACCTAGTCCCGGTGTCGTGGGGACGACCCTATAGTCGTCGGACAAGGCGGCGGCGGGCCAACATAGTCCCGGGGTCGTGGGGACGACCCTATAGTCGTCGGACAAGTCGGCGGCGGGCCAACCTAGTCGCGGGGTGGTGGGGACGACCCTATAATCGTCGGACATGATGGTGGCCTGGCAATCTAGTCCGGGGGTCGTGGGGACGATCCTGTAGTCGTCGGACATGACGGCGGCGGGCCACTCTATTCCCGGGGTCGTGGGGACGACCTTATTGTCGTCGGACATGTCGGCGGCTGGCCAACCTAGTTCCGGGGTGGGAGGGACGACCCTATAGTCGTCGGACAAGTCGGCGGCGGGCCAACCTAGTCCCGGTGTCGTGGGGACGACCCTATAGTCGTCGGACAAGTCGGCGGCGGGCCAACATAGTCCCGGGGTCGTGGGGACGACCCTATAGGCGTCGGACAAGTCGGCGGCGGGCCAACCTAGTCCCGGGGTCGTGGGGACGACCCTATTGTCGTCGGACATGTCGGCGGCTGGCCACCGTGTTCCGGGGTGGGAGGGACGACCCTATAGTCGTCGGACAAGTCGGCGGCGGGCCAACCCAGTCCCGGGGTCGTGGGGCCGACCCTATAGTCGTCGGACATGACGGTGGCGGGCCAATCTAGCTCCGGGGTCGTGGGGACGACCCTATAGACGTCGGACATGTCGGCGGCTGGCCAACCTAGTTCCGGGGTGGGAGGGACGACCCTATGGTCGTCGGACAAGTCGGCGGCGGGCCAACCTAGTCCCGGGGTCGTGGGGACGACCCTATAGTCGTCGGACATGACGGTGGCGGGCCAATCTAGTCCCGGGGTCGTGGGGACGACCCTATAGACGTCGGACAAGTCGGCGGGGGGCCAACCTAGTCGCGGGGTGGTGGGGACGACCCTATAGTCGTCGGACATGACTGTGGCGGTCCAATATAGTCCCGGGGTAGTGGGGGCGAGCCTATAGTCGTCGGACATGTCGGCGGCTGGGCAACTTTGGCCCGTGGTCGTGGGGACGTCCCTATAGTCGTCGGACAAGTCAGCGGCGGGCCAACCTAGTCCCGGGGTGGGAGGGACGACCCTATAATCGTCGGACAAGTCGGCGGCGGGCCAACCTAGTCCCGGGGTCGTGGGGACGATCCTGTTGTCGTCGGACATGACGGTGGTGGGCCAATCTATTCCCGGGGCCGTGGGGACGACCCTGTAGTCGTCGGACATGACGGTGGTGGGCCAATCTAGTCCCGCGGTCGTGGGGACGACCCTATTGTCGTCGGACATGTCGGCGGCTGGCCAACCTAGTCCCGGGATCGTGGGTACGACCCTATACTCGTCGGACATGACGGTGGCGGGCCACTCTAGTCCCGGGGTCATGGGGACGACCCAATAATCGTCCCACATGTCGGCGGCTGACCAACTTTGGCCCGTGGTCGCGGGGACGACCCTATAGTCGTCGGACATGACGGTGGCGGGCCAATCTAGTCCCGGGGTCGTGGGGACGACCCCATAGTCGTCGGACAAGTCGGCGGCGGACCAACCCAGTCCCGGGGTCGTGGGGACGACCCCATAGTCGTCGGACAAGTCGGCGGCGGACCAACCCAGTCCCGGGGTCGTGGGGACGACCCTATAGTCGTCGGACATAACGATGGCGGGCCAATCTGGCCCCGGGGTCGTGGGGACGACCCTATAGGCGTCGGACAAGTCGGCGGCGGACCAACCCAGTCCCGGGGTCGTGGGGACGACCCCATAGTCGTCGGACAAGTCGGCGGCGGACCAACCCAGTCCCGGCGTCGTGGGGACGACCCTATAGTCGTCGGACATGTCGGCGGCTGGCCAACTTTGGCCCGTGGTCGTGGGGACGACCCAATAATCGTCGGACATGATGGTGGCGGGCCAATCTAGTCCCGGGGTCGTGGGGCCGACCCTATAGTCGTCGGACAAGTCGGCGGCGGGCCAACCTAGTCCCGGTGTCGTGGGGACGACCCTATAGTCGTCGGACATGACGGTGGCGGGCCAATCTAGTCCCGGGGTCGTGGGGACGACCCTATAGTCGTCGGACATGACGGCGGCTGGGCAACTTTGGCCCGTGGTCGTGGGGACGTCCCTATAGTCGTCGGACAAATCGGCGGCGGGCCAACCTAGTCCCGGGGTCGTGGGGACGACCCTATAGTCGTCGGACAAGTCGGCGGCGGGCCAACATAGTCCCGGGGTCGTGGGGACGACCCTCTAGTCGTCGGACAAGTCGGCGGCGGGCCAACCTAGTCCCGGGGTCGTGGGGCGACCCTATAGTCGTCGGACATGTCGGTGGCGGGCCAATATAGTCCCGGGGTCGTGGGGACGACCCTATTGTCGTCGGACATGTCGGCGGCTGACCAATCAAGTCCCGGGGTCGTGGGGACGACCCTATAGTCGTCGGACATGACGGTGGCGGGCCAATCTAGTCCCGGGGTCGTTGGGACGACCCTATAGTCGTCGGACTAGTCGGCGGCGGGCCAACCTAGTCCCGGGGTCGTGGGGACGACTCTATAGTCGTCGGACAAGTCGGCGGCGGGTCATCCTAGTCCCTGGGTCGTGGGGACCACCCTATAGTCGTCGGACAATTCGGCGGCGGGCCAACCCAGTCCCGGAGTCGTGGGGACGACCCTATAGTCGTCGGACATGACAGTGGCGGGCCAATCTAGTCCCGGGGTCGTGGGGACGACCCCATAGTCGTCGAACATGTCGGCGGCTGGCCAACCTAGTCCCGGGGTCGTGGGGACGACCCTATAGGCCTCGGACAAGTCGGCGGCGGGCCAACCTAGTCGCGGGGTCGTGGGGACGACACAATAGACGTCGGACATGTCGGCGGCTGGCCAATCTAGCCCCGGGGTCGTGGGGACGACCCTATAGGCGTCGGACAAGTCGGCGGCGGGCCAAGCTAGTCGCGAGGTCGTGGGGACAACCCTGTAGTCGTCGGACATGACGGTGGCGGTCCAATATAGTCCCGGGGTAGTGGGGGCGAGCCTATAGTCGTCGGACATGTCGGCGGCTGGGCAACTTTGGCCCGTGGTCGTGGGGACGTCCCTATAGTCGTCGGACAAGTCAGCGGCGGGCCAACCTAGTCCCGGGGTGGGAGGGACGACCCTATAATCGTCGGACAAGTCGGCGGCGGGCCAACCTAGTCCCGGGGTCGTGGGTACGACCTTATTGTCGTCGGACATGTCGGCGGCTGGCCAACCTAGTTCCGGGGTGGGAGGGACGACCCTATAGTCGTCGGACAAGTCGGCGGCGGGCCAACCCAGTCCCGGGGTCGTGGGGCCGACCCTATAGTCGTCGGACATGACGGTGGCGGGCCAATCTAGTCCCGGGGTCGTGGGGACGACCCTATAGTCGTCGGACAAGTCGGCGGCTGGCCAACCCAATCCCGGGGTCGTGGGGACGACCCTATAGGCGTCGGACAAGTCGGCGGCGGGCCAACCTAGTCCCGGGGTCGTGGGGCCGACCCTATAGTCGTCGGACATGACGGTGGCGGGCCACTCTAGTCCCGGGGTCATGGGGACGACCCCATAGTCGTCGGACATGTCGGCGGCTGGCCAACCCAATCCCGGGGTGGTGGGGACGACCCTATAATCGTCGGACATGATGGTGGCGGGGCAATCTAGTCCGGGAGTCGTGGGGACGATCCTGTAGTCGTCGGACATGACGGTGGCGGGCCAATCTAGTCCCGGGGTCGTGGGAACGACCCCATAGTCGTCGGACATGTCGGCGGCTGGCCAACCCAATCCCGGGGTCGTGGGGACGACCCTATAGTCGTCGGACATGTCGGCGGCGGACCAACGTATGCCCAGGGTCGTAGGGACGAACCTATAGTCGTCGGACATGTCGGCGGCTGGCCAACCTAGTCCCGGGGTCGTGGGGACGACCCAATAGTCGTCGGACATGTCGGCGGCTGGCCAATCTAGCCCCGCGGTCGTGGGGACGACCCTATACGCGTCGGACAAGTCGGCGGCGGGCCAACCTAGTCGCGGGGTGGTGGGGACGACCCTATAGTCGTCGGACATGACTGTGGCGGGCCAATCTAGTCCCGGGGTCGTGGGGACGACCCTATAGGCGTCGGACAAGTCGGCGGCGGGCCAACCTAGTCGCGGGGTCGTGGGGACGACACAATAGTCGTCGGACATGTCGGCGGCTGGCCAATCTAGCCCCGGGGTCGTGGGGACGACCCTATTGTCGTCGGACATGTCGGCGGCTGGCCAACCTAGTCCCGGGGTCGTGGGTACGACCCTATACTCGTCGGATATGACGGTGGCGGGCCACTCTAGTCCCGGGGTCATGGGGACGACCTTATTGTCGTCGGACATGTCGGCGGCTGGCCAACCTAGTTCCGGGGTGGGGGGGACGACCCTATAGTCGTCGGACAAGTCGGCGGCGGGCCAACCCAGTCCCGGGGTCGTGGGGCCGACCCTATAGTCGTCGGACATGACGGTGGCGGGCCAATCTAGCCCCGGGGTCGTGGGGACGACCCTATAGTCGTCGGACATGTCGGCGGCTGGCCAACCCTTGTTCCGGGGTGGGAGGAACGACCCGATAGTCGTCGGACATGTCGGCGGCTGGCCAACCTAGTTCCGGGGTGGGAGGGACGACCCTATAGTCGTCGGACAAGTCGGCGGCGGGCCAACCTAGTCCCGGTGTCGTGGGGACGACCCTATAGGCGTCGGACAAGTCGGCGGCGGGCCAACCTAGTCCCGGGGTCGTGGGGACGACCCTATAGTCGTCGGACATGATGGTGGCGGGCCAATCTAGTCCCGGGGTCGTGGGGACGACCCTATAGTCGTCGTACATGACGGTGGCGGGCGAATCTAGCTCCGGGTTCGTGGGGACGACCCTATAGTCGTCGGACAAGTCGGCGGCGGGCCAACCCAGTCCCGGGTGTCGTGGGGCCGACCCTATAGTCGTCGGACATGACGGTGGCGGGCCAATCTAGCTCCGGGGTCGTGGGGACGACCCTATAGTCGTCGGACATGTCGGCGGCGGACCAACGTATGCCCAGGGTCGTAGGGACGAACCTATAGTCGTCGGACATGTCGGCGGCGGGCCAACCTAGCCCCGGGGTCGTGGGGACGACCCAATAGTCGTCGGACATGTCGGCGGCTGGCCAATCTAGCCCCGCGGTCGTGGGGACGACCCTATAGGCGTCGGACAAGTCGGCGGCGGGCCAACCTAGTCGCGGGGTGGTGGGGACGACCCTACAGTCGTCGGACATGACTGTGGCGGGCCAATCTAGTCCCGGGGTCGTGGGGACGACCCTATAGGCGTCGGAAAAGTTGGCGGCGGGCCAACCTAGTCCCGGTGTCGTGGGGACGACCCTATAGTCGTCGGACATGTCGGCGGCTGGCCAACCCTTGTTCCGGGGTGGGAGGGACGACCCGATAGTCGTCGGACATGTCGGCGGCTGGCCAACCTAGTTCCGGGGTGGGAGGGACGACCCTATAGTCGTCGGACAAGTCGGCGGCGGGCCAACCTAGTCCCGGTGTCGTGGGGACGACCCTATAGTCGTCGGACAAGTCGGCGGCGGGCCAACATAGTCCCGGGGTCGTGGGGACGACCCTATAGGCGTCGGACAAGTCGGCGGCGGGCCAACCTAGTCCCGGGGTCGTGGGGACGACCCTATTGTCGTCGGACATGTCGGCGGCTGGCCAACCTAGTTCCGGGGTGGGAGGGACGACCCTATAGTCGTCGGACAAGTCGGCGGCGGGCCAACCCAGTCCCGGGGTCGTGGGGCCGAACCTATAGTCGTCGGACATGACGGTGGCGGGCCAATCTAGCTCCGGGGTCGTGGGGACGACCCTATAGACGTCGGACATGTCGGCGGCTGGCCAACCTAGTTCCGGGGTGGGAGGGACGACCCTATGGTCGTCGGACAAGTCGGCGGCGGGCCAACCTAGTCCCGGGGTCGTGGGGACGACCCTATAGTCGTCGGACATGACTGTGGCGGGCCAATCTAGTCCCGGGGTCGTGGGGACGACCCTATAGGCGTCGGACAAGTCGGCGGCGGGCCAACCTAGTCCCGGGGTCGTGGGGACGATCCTGTTGTCGTCGGACATGACGGTGGTGGGCCAATCTATTCCCGGGGCCGTGGGGACGACCCTGTAGTCGTCGGACATGACGGTGGTGGGCCAATCTAGTCCCGCGGTCGTGGGGACGACCCTATTGTCGTCGGACATGTCGGCGGCTGGCCAACCTAGTCCCGGGATCGTGGGTACGACCCTATACTCGTCGGACATGACGGTGGCGGGCCACTCTAGTCCCGGGGTCATGGGGACGACCCAATAATCGTCCCACATGTCGGCGGCTGACCAACTTTGGCCCGTGGTCGCGGGGACGACCCTATAGTCGTCGGACATGACGGTGGCGGGCCAATCTAGCTCCGTGGTCGTGGGGACGGCACTATAGTCGTCGGACATGTCGGCGGCTGGCCAACCTAGTTCCGGGGTGGGAGGGACGACCCTATAGTCGTCGGACATGACTGTGGCGGGCCAATCTAGCTCCGTGGACGTGGGGACGACCCTATAGTCGTCGGACATGACGGTGGCGGGCCAATCTAGTCCCGGGGTAGTGGGGACGACCCTATAGTCGTCGGACATGTCGGCGGCTGGGCAACTTTGGCCCGTGGTCGTGGGGACGTCCCTATAGTCGTTGGACAAGTCAGCGGCGGGCCAACCTAGTCCCGGGGTGGGAGGGACGACCCTATATTCGTCGGACAAGTCGACGGCGGGCCAACCTAGTCCCGGGGTCGTGGGGACGATCCTGTTGTCGTCGGACATGACGGTGGTGAGCCAATCTATTCCCGGGGCCGTGGGGACGACCCTGTAGTCGTCGGACATGACGGTGGTGGGCCAATCTAGTCCCGGGGTCGTGGGGACGACCCTATTGTCGTCGGACATGTCGGCGGCTGGCCAACCTAGTCCCGGGGTCGTGGGTACGACCCTATAGTCGTCGGAAATGACGGTGGCGGGCCAATCTAGTCCCGGGGTAGTGGGGACGACCCTATAATCGTCGGACATGATGGTGGCGGGCCAATCTAGTCCCGGGGTCGTGGGGACGACCCTATAGTCGTCGGACAAGTCGGCGGCGGGCCAACCTAGTCCCGGGGTCGTGGGGACGACCCTATTGTCGTCGGACATGTCGGCGGCTGGCCAACCTAGTCCCGGGGTCGTGGGTACGACCCTATACTCGTCGGACATGACGGTGGCGGGCCACTCTAGTCCCGGGGTCATGGGGACGACCCAATAGTCGTCCCACATGTCGGCGGCTGACCAACTTTGGCCCGTGGTCGCGGGGACGACCCTATAGTCGTCGGACATGACGGTGGCGGGCCAATCTAGCTCCGTGGTCGTGGGGACGGCCCTATAGTCGTCGGACATGTCGGCGGCTGGCCAACCTAGTTCCGGGGTGGGAGGGACGACCCTATAGTCGTCGGACAAGTCGGCGGCGGGCCAACCTAGTCCCGGGGTCGTGGGGACGACCCTATAGGCGTCGGACAAGTCGGCGGCGGGCCAACCTAGTCGCGGGGTGGTGGGGACGACCCAATAGTCGTCGGACATGACTGTGGCGGGCCAATCTAGCTCCGTGGTCGTGGGGAGGACCCTATAGTCGTCGGACATGACGGTGGCGGGCCAATCTAGTCCCGGGGTAGTGGGGACGACCCTATAGTCGTCGGACATGTCGGCGGCTGGGCAACTTTGGCCCGTGGTCGTGGGGACGTCCCTATAGTCGTTGGACAAGTCAGCGGCGGGCCAACCTAGTCCCGGGGTGGGAGGGACGACCCTATATTCGTCGGACAAGTCGGCGGCGGGCCAACCTAGTCCCGGGGTCGTGGGGACGATCCTGTTGTCGTCGGACATGACGGTGGTGGGCCAATCTATTCCCGGGGCCGTGGGGACGACCCTGTAGTCGTCGGACATGACGGTGGTGGGCCAATCTAGTCCCGGGGTCGTGGGGACGACCCTATTGTCGTCGGACATGTCGGCGGCTGGCCAACCTAGCCCCGGGGTCGTGGGTACGACCCTATAGTCGTCGGAAATGACGGTGGCGGGCCAATCTAGTCCCGGGGTAGTGGGGACGAACCTATAATCGTCGGACATGACGGTGGCGGGCCAATCTAGCTCCGTGGTCGTGGGGACGGCCCTATAGTCGTCGGACATGTCGGCGGCTGGCCAACCTAGTCCCGGGGTGGGAGGGACGACCCTATATTCGTCGGACAAGTCGGCGGCGGGCCAACCTAGTCCCGGGGCCGTGGGGACGACCCTGTAGTCGTCGGACATGACGGTGGTGGGCCAACCTAGTCCCGGGGCCGTGGGGACGACCCTGTAGTCGTCGGACATGACGGTGGTGGGCCAATCTAGTCCCGGGGTCTTGGGGACGACCCTATTGTCGTCGGACATGTGGGCGGCTGGCCAACCTAGTCCCGGGATCGTGGGGACGACCCTATAGTCGTCGGACATGTCGGCGGCGGGCCAACGTATGCCCAGGGTCGTGGGGACGACCCTATAGTCGTCGGACATGTCGGCGGCGGGCCAACGTATGCCCAGGGTCGTAGGGACGACCCTATGGTCGTCGGACAAGTCGGCGGCGGGCCAACATAGTCCCGGGGTCGTGCGGACGACCCTATAGTCGTCGGACATGACGGTGGCGGGTCAATCTATTCCGGGGGTCGTGGGGACGACCCTATAGGCGTCGGACAAGTCGGGGGCGGGCCAACCTAGTCCCGGGGCCGTGGGGACGACCCTGTAGTCGTCGGACATGACGGTGGTGGGCCAATCTAGTCCCGGGGTCGAGGGGACGATCCTATTTTCGTCGGACATGTGGCGGCTGGCCAAACTAGTCCCGGGATCGTGGGGACGACCCTATAATCGTCGGACATGTCGGCGGCGGGCCAACGTATGCCCAGGGTCGTGGGGACGACCCTATAGTCGTCGGACAAGTCGGCGGCGGGCCAACCCAGTCCCGGGGTCGTGGGGCCGACCCTATAGTCGTCGGACATGACGGTGGCGGGCCAATCTAGTCCCGGGGTCGTGGGTACGACCCTATAGTCGTCGGGCATGACGGTGGCGGGCGAATCTAGCTCCGGGGTCGTGGGGACGACCCTATAGTCGTCGGACATGTCGGCGGCTGGCCAACCTAGTTCCGGGGTGGGAGGGACGACCCTATAGTCGTCGGACAAGTCGGCGGCGGGCCAACCTAGTCCCGGGGTCGTGGGCACGACCCTATAGTCGTCGGACATGACGGTGGCGGGCCAATCTAGTCCCGGGGTCGTGGGGACGACCCTATAGTCGTCGGACAAGTCGGCGGCGGGCCAACCTAGTCCCGGGGTCATGGAGACGACCCTATAGTCGTCGGACATGACGGTGGGCAATCTAGCCCGGGGGTCGTGGGGACGATCCTGTTGTCGTCGGACATGACGGTGGTGGGCCAATCTATTCCCCGGGCCGTGGGGACGACCCTGTAGTCGTCGGACATGACGGTGGTGGGCCAATCTAGTCCCGGGGTCGTGGGGACGGCCTTATTGTCGTCGGACATGTCGGCGGCTGGCCAACCTAGTTCCGGGGTGGGGGGGACGACCCTATAGTCGTCGGACAAGTCGGCGGCGGGCCAACCCAGTCCCGGGGTCGTGGGGCCGACCCTATAGTCGTCGGACATGACGGTGGCGGGCCAATCTAGCCCCGGGGTCGTGGGGACGACCCTATAGTCGTCGGACATGTCGGCGGCTGGCCAACCCTTGTTCCGGGGTGGGAGGAACGACCCGATAGTCGTCGGACATGTCGGCGGCTGGCCAACCTAGTTCCGGGGTGGGAGGGACGACCCTATAGTCGTCGGACATGTCGGCGGCTGGCCAACCCTTGTTCCGGGGTGGGAGGAACGACCCGATAGTCGTCGGACATGTCGGCGGCTGGCCAACCTAGTCCCGGGGTCGTGGGGACGACCCTATTGTCGTCGGACATGTCGGCGGCTGGCCACCGTGTTCCGGGGTGGGAGGGACGACCCTATAGTCGTCGGACAAGTCGGCGGCGGGCCAACCCAGTCCCGGGGTCGTGGGGCCGACCCTATAGTCGTCGGACATGACGGTGGCGGGCCAATCTAGCTCCGGGGTCGTGGGGACGACCCTATAGACGTCGGACATGTCGGCGGCTGGCCAACCTAGTTCCGGGGTGGGAGGGACGACCCTATGGTCGTCGGACAAGTCGGCGGCGGGCCAACCTAGTCCCGGGGTCGTGGGGACGACCCTATAGTCGTCGGACATGACGGTGGCGGGCCAATCTAGTCCCGGGGTCGTGGGGACGACCCTATAGACGTCGGACAAGTCGGCGGGGGGCCAACCTAGTCGCGGGGTGGTGGGGACGACCCTATAGTCGTCGGACATGACTGTGGCGGTCCAATATAGTCCCGGGGTAGTGGGGGCGAGCCTATAGTCGTCGGACATGTCGGCGGCTGGGCAACTTTGGCCCGTGGTCGTGGGGACGTCCCTATAGTCGTCGGACAAGTCAGCGGCGGGCCAACCTAGTCCCGGGGTGGGAGGGACGACCCTATAATCGTCGGACAAGTCGGCGGCGGGCCAACCTAGTCCCGGGGTCGTGGGGACGATCCTGTTGTCGTCGGACATGACGGTGGTGGGCCAATCTATTCCCGGGGCCGTGGGGACGACCCTGTAGTCGTCGGACATGACGGTGGTGGGCCAATCTAGTCCCGCGGTCGTGGGGACGACCCTATTGTCGTCGGACATGTCGGCGGCTGGCCAACCTAGTCCCGGGATCGTGGGTACGACCCTATACTCGTCGGACATGACGGTGGCGGGCCACTCTAGTCCCGGGGTCATGGGGACGACCCAATAATCGTCCCACATGTCGGCGGCTGACCAACTTTGGCCCGTGGTCGCGGGGACGACCCTATAGTCGTCGGACATGACGGTGGCGGGCCAATCTAGTCCCGGGGTCGTGGGGACGACCCCATAGTCGTCGGACAAGTCGGCGGCGGACCAACCCAGTCCCGGGGTCGTGGGGACGACCCCATAGTCGTCGGACAAGTCGGCGGCGGACCAACCCAGTCCCGGGGTCGTGGGGACGACCCTATAGTCGTCGGACATAACGATGGCGGGCCAATCTGGCCCCGGGGTCGTGGGGACGACCCTATAGGCGTCGGACAAGTCGGCGGCGGACCAACCCAGTCCCGGGGTCGTGGGGACGACCCCATAGTCGTCGGACAAGTCGGCGGCGGACCAACCCAGTCCCGGCGTCGTGGGGACGACCCTATAGTCGTCGGACATGTCGGCGGCTGGCCAACTTTGGCCCGTGGTCGTGGGGACGACCCAATAATCGTCGGACATGATGGTGGCGGGCCAATCTAGTCCCGGGGTCGTGGGGCCGACCCTATAGTCGTCGGACAAGTCGGCGGCGGGCCAACCTAGTCCCGGTGTCGTGGGGACGACCCTATAGTCGTCGGACATGACGGTGGCGGGCCAATCTAGTCCCGGGGTCGTGGGGACGACCCTATAGTCGTCGGACATGACGGCGGCTGGGCAACTTTGGCCCGTGGTCGTGGGGACGTCCCTATAGTCGTCGGACAAATCGGCGGCGGGCCAACCTAGTCCCGGGGTCGTGGGGACGACCCTATAGTCGTCGGACAAGTCGGCGGCGGGCCAACATAGTCCCGGGGTCGTGGGGACGACCCTCTAGTCGTCGGACAAGTCGGCGGCGGGCCAACCTAGTCCCGGGGTCGTGGGGCGACCCTATAGTCGTCGGACATGTCGGTGGCGGGCCAATATAGTCCCGGGGTCGTGGGGACGACCCTATTGTCGTCGGACATGTCGGCGGCTGACCAACCTAGTCGCGGGATCGTGGGGACGACCCTATAGTCGTCGGACATGTCGGCGGCGGGCCAACCTAGTCCCGGGGTCGTGGGGACGACTCTGTAGTCGTCGGACAAGTCGGCGGCGGGCCAACCTAGTCCCGGGGTCGTGGGGACGACCCTGTAGTCGTCGGACAAGTCGGCGGCGGGCCAACCTAGTCCCGGGGTCGTGGGGTCGACCCTATAGTCGCCGGACATGTCGGCGGCGGGCCAATCTAGTCCCGGGGTCGTGGGGACGACCCTATAGTCGTCGGACATGACGGTGGCGGGCCAATCTAGTCCCGGGGTCGTTGGGACGACCCTATAGTCGTCGGACTAGTCGGCGGCGGGCCAACCTAGTCCCGGGGTCGTGGGGACGACTCTATAGTCGTCGGACAAGTCGGCGGCGGGTCATCCTAGTCCCTGGGTCGTGGGGACCACCCTATAGTCGTCGGACAATTCGGCGGCGGGCCAACCCAGTCCCGGAGTCGTGGGGACGACCCTATAGTCGTCGGACATGACAGTGGCGGGCCAATCTAGTCCCGGGGTCGTGGGGACGACCCCATAGTCGTCGAACATGTCGGCGGCTGGCCAACCTAGTCCCGGGGTCGTGGGGACGACCCTATAGGCCTCGGACAAGTCGGCGGCGGGCCAACCTAGTCGCGGGGTCGTGGGGACGACACAATAGTCGTCGGACATGTCGGCGGCTGGCCAATCTAGCCCCGGGGTCGTGGGGACGACCCTATAGGCGTCGGACAAGTCGGCGGCGGGCCAAGCTAGTCGCGAGGTCGTGGGGACAACCCTGTAGTCGTCGGACATGACGGTGGCGGTCCAATATAGTCCCGGGGTAGTGGGGGCGAGCCTATAGTCGTCGGACATGTCGGCGGCTGGGCAACTTTGGCCCGTGGTCGTGGGGACGTCCCTATAGTCGTCGGACAAGTCAGCGGCGGGCCAACCTAGTCCCGGGGTGGGAGGGACGACCCTATAATCGTCGGACAAGTCGGCGGCGGGCCAACCTAGTCCCGGGGTCGTGGGCACGACCTTATTGTCGTCGGACATGTCGGCGGCTGGCCAACCTAGTTCCGGGGTGGGAGGGACGACCCTATAGTCGTCGGACAAGTCGGCGGCGGGCCAACCCAGTCCCGGGGTCGTGGGGCCGACCCTATAGTCGTCGGACATGACGGTGGCGGGCCAATCTAGTCCCGGGGTCGTGGGGACGACCCTATAGTCGTCGGACAAGTCGGCGGCTGGCCAACCCAATCCCGGGGTCGTGGGGACGACCCTATAGGCGTCGGACAAGTCGGCGGCGGGCCAACCTAGTCCCGGGGTCGTGGGGCCGACCCTATAGTCGTCGGACATGACGGTGGCGGGCCACTCTAGTCCCGGGGTCATGGGGACGACCCCATAGTCGTCGGACATGTCGGCGGCTGGCCAACCCAATCCCGGGGTGGTGGGGACGACCCTATAATCGTCGGACATGATGGTGGCGGGGCAATCTAGTCCGGGAGTCGTGGGGACGATCCTGTAGTCGTCGGACATGACGGTGGCGGGCCAATCTAGTCCCGGGGTCGTGGGAACGACCCCATAGTCGTCGGACATGTCGGCGGCTGGCCAACCCAATCCCGGGGTCGTGGGGACGACCCTATAGTCGTCGGACATGTCGGCGGCGGACCAACGTATGCCCAGGGTCGTAGGGACGAACCTATAGTCGTCGGACATGTCGGCGGCTGGCCAACCTAGTCCCGGGGTCGTGGGGACGACCCAATAGTCGTCGGACATGTCGGCGGCTGGCCAATCTAGCCCCGCGGTCGTGGGGACGACCCTATACGCGTCGGACAAGTCGGCGGCGGGCCAACCTAGTCGCGGGGTGGTGGGGACGACCCTATAGTCGTCGGACATGACTGTGGCGGGCCAATCTAGTCCCGGGGTCGTGGGGACGACCCTATAGGCGTCGGACAAGTCGGCGGCGGGCCAACCTAGTCGCGGGGTCGTGGGGACGACACAATAGTCGTCGGACATGTCGGCGGCTGGCCAATCTAGCCCCGGGGTCGTGGGGACGACCCTATTGTCGTCGGACATGTCGGCGGCTGGCCAACCTAGTCCCGGGGTCGTGGGTACGACCCTATACTCGTCGGAAATGACGGTGGCGGGCCACTCTAGTCCCGGGGTCATGGGGACGACCTTATTGTCGTCGGACATGTCGGCGGCTGGCCAACCTAGTTCCGGGGTGGGGGGGACGACCCTATAGTCGTCGGACAAGTCGGCGGCGGGCCAACCCAGTCCCGGGGTCGTGGGGCCGACCCTATAGTCGTCGGACATGACGGTGGCGGGCCAATCAAGCCCCGGGGTCGTGGGGACGACCCTATAGTCGTCGGACATGTCGGCGGCTGGCCAACCCTTGTTCCGGGGTGGGAGGAACGACCCGATAGTCGTCGGACATGTCGGCGGCTGGCCAACCTAGTTCCGGGGTGGGAGGGACGACCCTATAGTCGTCGGACAAGTCGGCGGCGGGCCAACCTAGTCCCGGTGTCGTGGGGACGACCCTATAGGCGTCGGACAAGTCGGCGGCGGGCCAACCTAGTCCCGGGGTCGTGGGGACGACCCTATAGTCGTCGGACATGATGGTGGCGGGCCAATCTAGTCCCGGGGTCGTGGGGACGACCCTATAGTCGTCGTACATGACGGTGGCGGGCGAATCTAGCTCCGGGTTCGTGGGGACGACCCTATAGTCGTCGGACAAGTCGGCGGCGGGCCAACCCAGTCCCGGGTGTCGTGGGGCCGACCCTATAGTCGTCGGACATGACGGTGGCGGGCCAATCTAGCTCCGGGGTCGTGGGGACGACCCTATAGTCGTCGGACATGTCGGCGGCGGACCAACGTATGCCCAGGGTCGTAGGGACGAACCTATAGTCGTCGGACATGTCGGCGGCGGGCCAACCTAGCCCCGGGGTCGTGGGGACGACCCAATAGTCGTCGGACATGTCGGCGGCTGGCCAATCTAGCCCCGCGGTCGTGGGGACGACCCTATAGGCGTCGGACAAGTCGGCGGCGGGCCAACCTAGTCGCGGGGTGGTGGGGACGACCCTACAGTCGTCGGACATGACTGTGGCGGGCCAATCTAGTCCCGGGGTCGTGGGGACGACCCTATAGGCGTCGGAAAAGTTGGCGGCGGGCCAACCTAGTCCCGGTGTCGTGGGGACGACCCTATAGACGTCGCACAAGTCGGCGGCGGGCCAACCTAGTCCCGGTGTCGTGGGGACGACCCTATAGTCGTCGGACAAGTCGGCGGCGGGCCAACCTAGTCGCGGGGTGGTGGGGACGACCCTATAATCGTCGGACATGATGGTGGCGGGGCAATCTAGTCCGGGGGTCGTGGGGACGATCCTGTAGTCGTCGGACATGACGGTGGCGGGCCAATCTAGTCCCGGGGTCGTGGGGACGACCTTATTGTCGTCGGACATGTCGGCGGCTGGCCAACCTAGTTCCGGGGTGGGAGGGACGACCCTATAGTCGTCGGACAAGTCGCCGGCGGGCCAACCTAGTCCCGGTGTCGTGGGGACGACCCTATAGTCGTCGGACAAGGCGGCGGCGGGCCAACATAGTCCCGGGGTCGTGGGGACGACCCTATAGTCGTCGGACAAGTCGGCGGCGGGCCAACCTAGTCGCGGGGTGGTGGGGACGACCCTATAATCGTCGGACATGATGGTGGCCTGGCAATCTAGTCCGGGGGTCGTGGGGACGATCCTGTAGTCGTCGGACATGACGGCGGCGGGCCAATCTATTCCCGGGGTCGTGGGGACGACCTTATTGTCGTCGGACATGTCGGCGGCTGGCCAACCTAGTTCCGGGGTGGGAGGGACGACCCTATAGTCGTCGGACAAGTCGGCGGCGGGCCAACCTAGTCCCGGGGTCGTGGGGACGATCCTGTAGTCGTCGGACATGACAGTGGCGGGCCAATCTAGCCCCGGGGTCGTGGGGACGACCCTATAGTCGTCGGACATGTCGGCGGCTGGCCAACCCTTGTTCCGGGGTGGGAGGGACGACCCGATAGTCGTCGGACATGTCGGCGGCTGGCCAACCAAGTTCCGGGGTGGGAGGGACGACCCTATAGTCGTCGGACAAGTCGGCGGCGGGCCAACCTAGTCCCGGTGTCGTGGGGACGACCCTATAGTCGTCGGAAAAGTCGGCGGCGGGCCAACATAGTCCCGGGGTCGTGGGGACGACCCTATAGGCGTCGGACAAGTCGGCGGCGGGCCAACCTAGTCCCGGGGTCGTGGGGACGACCCTATTGTCGTCGGACATGTCGGCGGCTGGCCAACCTAGTTCCGGGGTGGGAGGGACGACCCTATAGTCGTCGGACAAGTCGGCGGCGGGCCAACCCAGTCCCGGGGTCGTGGGGCCGACCCTATAGTCGTCGGACATGACGGTGGCGGGCCAATCTAGCTCCGGGGTCGTGGGGACGACCCTATAGACGTCGGACATGTCGGCGGCTGGCCAACCTAGTTCCGGGGTGGGAGGGACGACCCTATGGTCGTCGGACAAGTCGGCGGCGGGCCAACCTAGTCCCGGGGTCGTGGGGACGACCCTATAGTCGTCGGACATGACGGTGGCGGGCCAATCTAGTCCCGGGGTCGTGGGGACGACCCTATAGACGTCGGACAAGTCGGCGGGGGGCCAACCTAGTCGCGGGGTGGTGGGGACGACCCTATAGTCGTCGGACATGACTGTGGCGGGCCAATCTAGTCCCGGGGTCGTGGGGACGACCCTATAGGCGTCGGACAAGTCGGCGGCGGGCCAAGCTAGTCGCGGGGTCGTGGGGACGACCCTGTAGTCGTCGGACATGACGGTGGCGGTCCAATATAGTCCCGGGGTAGTGGGGGCGAGCCTATAGTCGTCGGACATGTCGGCGGCTGGGCAACTTTGGCCCGTGGTCGTGGGGACGTCCCTATAGTCGTCGGACAAGTCAGCGGCGGGCCAACCTAGTCCCGGGGTGGGAGGGACGACCCTATAATCGTCGGACAAGTCGGCGGCGGGCCAACCTAGTCCCGGGGTCGTGGGGACGATCCTGTTGTCGTCGGACATGACGGTGGTGGGCCAATCTATTCCCGGGGCCGTGGGGACGACCCTGTAGTCGTCGGACATGACGGTGGTGGGCCAATCTAGTCCCGCGGTCGTGGGGACGACCCTATTGTCGTCGGACATGTCGGCGGCTGGCCAACCTAGTCCCGGGATCGTGGGTACGACCCTATACTCGTCGGACATGACGGTGGCGGGCCACTCTAGTCCCGGGGTCATGGGGACGACCCAATAATCGTCCCACATGTCGGCGGCTGACCAACTTTGGCCCGTGGTCGCGGGGACGACCCTATAGTCGTCGGACATGACGGTGGCGGGCCAATCTAGCTCCGTGGTCGTGGGGACGGCACTATAGTCGTCGGACATGTCGGCGGCTGGCCAACCTAGTTCCGGGGTGGGAGGGACGACCCTATAGTCGTCGGACATGACTGTGGCGGGCCAATCTAGCTCCGTGGACGTGGGGACGACCCTATAGTCGTCGGACATGACGGTGGCGGGCCAATCTAGTCCCGGGGTAGTGGGGACGACCCTATAGTCGTCGGACATGTCGGCGGCTGGGCAACTTTGGCCCGTGGTCGTGGGGACGTCCCTATAGTCGTTGGACAAGTCAGCGGCGGGCCAACCTAGTCCCGGGGTGGGAGGGACGACCCTATATTCGTCGGACAAGTCGACGGCGGGCCAACCTAGTCCCGGGGTCGTGGGGACGATCCTGTTGTCGTCGGACATGACGGTGGTGAGCCAATCTATTCCCGGGGCCGTGGGGACGACCCTGTAGTCGTCGGACATGACGGTGGTGGGCCAATCTAGTCCCGGGGTCGTGGGGACGACCCTATTGTCGTCGGACATGTCGGCGGCTGGCCAACCTAGTCCCGGGGTCGTGGGTACGACCCTATAGTCGTCGGAAATGACGGTGGCGGGCCAATCTAGTCCCGGGGTAGTGGGGACGACCCTATAATCGTCGGACATGACGGTGGCGGGCCAATCTAGTCCCGGGGTAGTGGGGACGACCCTATAGTCGTCGGACAAGTCGGCGGCGGGCCAACCTAGTCCCGGGGTCGTGGGGACGACCCTATTGTCGTCGGACATGTCGGCGGCTGGCCAACCTAGTCCCGGGGTCGTGGGTACGACCCTATACTCGTCGGACATGACGGTGGCGGGCCACTCTAGTCCCGGGGTCATGGGGACGACCCAATAGTCGTCCCACATGTCGGCGGCTGACCAACTTTGGCCCGTGGTCGCGGGGACGACCCTATAGTCGTCGGACATGACGGTGGCGGGCCAATCTAGCTCCGTGGTCGTGGGGACGGCCCTATAGTCGTCGGACATGTCGGCGGCTGGCCAACCAAGTTCCGGGGTGGGAGGGACGACCCTATAGTCGTCGGACATGACGGTGGCGGGCGAATCTAGCTCCGGGTTCGTGGGGACGACCCTATAGGCGTCGGACAAGTCGGCGGCGGGCCAACCTAGTCGCGGGGTCGTGGGGACGACCCTATAGTCGTCGGACATGTCGGCGGCTGGCCAACTTTGGCCCGTGGTCGTGGGGACGACCCTATAATCGTCGGACATGATGGTGGCGGGCCAATCTAGTCCCGGGGTCGTGGGGACGACCCTATAGTCGTCGGACAAGTCGGCGGCGGGCCAACCTAGTCCCGGGGTCGTGGGGACGACCCTATAGTCGTCGGCACAAGTCGGCGGCGGGCCTACCTAGCCCCGGTGTCGTGGGGACGACCCTATAGTCGTCGGACATGACGGTGGCGGGCCAATCTAGTCCCGGCGTCGTTGGGACGACCCTATAGTCGTCGGACTAGTCGGCGGCGGGCCAATCTAGCCCCGGGGTCGTGGGGACGACCCTATAGTCGTCGGACATTTCGGCGGCTGGCCAACCCTTGTTCCGGGGTGGGAGGGACGACCCGATAGTCGTCGGACATGTCGGCGGCTGGCCAACCTAGTTCCGGGGTGGGAGGGACGACCCTATAGTCGTCGGACAAGTCGGCGGCGGGCCAACCTAGTCCCGGTGTCGTGGGGACGACCCTATAGTCGTCGGACAAGTCGGCGGCGGGCCAACATAGTCCCGGGGTCGTGGGGACGACCCTATAGGCGTCGGACAAGTCGGCGGCGGGCCAACCTAGTCCCGGGGTCGTGGGGACGACCCTATTGTCGTCGGACATGTCGGCGGCTGGCCAACCTAGTTCCGGGGTGGGAGGGACGACCCTATAGTCGTCGGACAAGTCGGCGGCGGGCCAACCCAGTCCCGGGGTCGTGGGGCCGACCCTATAGTCGTCGGACATGACGGTGGCGGGCCAATCTAGCTCCGGGGTCGTGGGGACGACCCTATAGACGTCGGACATGTCGGCGGCTGGCCAACCTAGTTCCGGGGTGGGAGGGACGACCCTATGGTCGTCGGACAAGTCGGCGGCGGGCCAACCTAGTCCCGGGGTCGTGGGGACGACCCTATAGTCGTCGGACATGACGGTGGCGGGCCAATCTAGGCCCGGGGTCATGGGGACGACCCAATAGTCGTCCCACATGTCGGCGGCTGACCAACTTTGGCCCGTGGTCGCGGGGACGACCCTATAGTCGTCGGACATGACGGTGGCGGGCCAATCTAGCTCCGTGGTCGTGGGGACGGCCCTATAGTCGTCGGACATGTCGGCGGCTGGCCAACCTAGTTCCGGGGTGGGAGGGACGACCCTATAGTCGTCGGACAAGTCGGCGGCGGGCCAACCTAGTCCCGGGGTCGTGGGGACGACCCTATAGGCGTCGGACAAGTCGGCGGCGGGCCAACCTAGTCGCGGGGTGGTGGGGACGACCCAATAGTCGTCGGACATGACTGTGGCGGGCCAATCTAGCTCCGTGGTCGTGGGGAGGACCCTATAGTCGTCGGACATGACGGTGGCGGGCCAATCTAGTCCCGGGGTAGTGGGGACGACCCTATAGTCGTCGGACATGTCGGCGGCTGGGCAACTTTGGCCCGTGGTCGTGGGGACGTCCCTATAGTCGTTGGACAAGTCAGCGGCGGGCCAACCTAGTCCCGGGGTGGGAGGGACGACCCTATATTCGTCGGACAAGTCGGCGGCGGGCCAACCTAGTCCCGGGGTCGTGGGGACGATCCTGTTGTCGTCGGACATGACGGTGGTGGGCCAATCTATTCCCGGGGCCGTGGGGACGACCCTGTAGTCGTCGGACATGACGGTGGTGGGCCAATCTAGTCCCGGGGTCGTGGGGACGACCCTATTGTCGTCGGACATGTCGGCGGCTGGCCAACCTAGCCCCGGGGTCGTGGGTACGACCCTATAGTCGTCGGAAATGACGGTGGCGGGCCAATCTAGTCCCGGGGTAGTGGGGACGAACCTATAATCGTCGGACATGACGGTGGCGGGCCAATCTAGCTCCGTGGTCGTGGGGACGGCCCTATAGTCGTCGGACATGTCGGCGGCTGGCCAACCTAGTCCCGGGGTGGGAGGGACGACCCTATATTCGTCGGACAAGTCGGCGGCGGGCCAACCTAGTCCCGGGGCCGTGGGGACGACCCTGTAGTCGTCGGACATGACGGTGGTGGGCCAACCTAGTCCCGGGGCCGTGGGGACGACCCTGTAGTCGTCGGACATGACGGTGGTGGGCCAATCTAGTCCCGGGGTCTTGGGGACGACCCTATTGTCGTCGGACATGTGGGCGGCTGGCCAACCTAGTCCCGGGATCGTGGGGACGACCCTATAGTCGTCGGACATGTCGGCGGCGGGCCAACGTATGCCCAGGGTCGTGGGGACGACCCTATAGTCGTCGGACATGTCGGCGGCGGGCCAACGTATGCCCAGGGTCGTAGGGACGACCCTATGGTCGTCGGACAAGTCGGCGGCGGGCCAACATAGTCCCGGGGTCGTGCGGACGACCCTATAGTCGTCGGACATGACGGTGGCGGGTCAATCTATTCCGGGGGTCGTGGGGACGACCCTATAGGCGTCGGACAAGTCGGGGGCGGGCCAACCTAGTCCCGGGGCCGTGGGGACGACCCTGTAGTCGTCGGACATGACGGTGGTGGGCCAATCTAGTCCCGGGGTCGAGGGGACGATCCTATTTTCGTCGGACATGTGGCGGCTGGCCAAACTAGTCCCGGGATCGTGGGGACGACCCTATAATCGTCGGACATGTCGGCGGCGGGCCAACGTATGCCCAGGGTCGTGGGGACGACCCTATAGTCGTCGGACAAGTCGGCGGCGGGCCAACCCAGTCCCGGGGTCGTGGGGCCGACCCTATAGTCGTCGGACATGACGGTGGCGGGCCAATCTAGTCCCGGGGTCGTGGGTACGACCCTATAGTCGTCGGGCATGACGGTGGCGGGCGAATCTAGCTCCGGGGTCGTGGGGACGACCCTATAGTCGTCGGACATGTCGGCGGCTGGCCAACCTAGTTCCGGGGTGGGAGGGACGACCCTATAGTCGTCGGACAAGTCGGCGGCGGGCCAACCTAGTCCCGGGGTCGTGGGCACGACCCTATAGTCGTCGGACATGACGGTGGCGGGCCAATCTAATCCCGGGGTCGTGGGGACGACCCTATAGTCGTCGGACAAGTCGGCGGCGGGCCAACCTAGTCCCGGGGTCATGGAGACGACCCTATAGTCGTCGGACATGACGGTGGGCAATCTAGCCCGGGGGTCGTGGGGACGATCCTGTTGTCGTCGGACATGACGGTGGTGGGCCAATCTATTCCCCGGGCCGTGGGGACGACCCTGTAGTCGTCGGACATGACGGTGGTGGGCCAATCTAGTCCCGGGGTCGTGGGGACGGCCTTATTGTCGTCGGACATGTCGGCGGCTGGCCAACCTAGTTCCGGGGTGGGGGGGACGACCCTATAGTCGTCGGACAAGTCGGCGGCGGGCCAACCCAGTCCCGGGGTCGTGGGGCCGACCCTATAGTCGTCGGACATGACGGTGGCGGGCCAATCTAGCCCCGGGGTCGTGGGGACGACCCTATAGTCGTCGGACATGTCGGCGGCTGGCCAACCCTTGTTCCGGGGTGGGAGGAACGACCCGATAGTCGTCGGACATGTCGGCGGCTGGCCAACCTAGTTCCGGGGTGGGAGGGACGACCCTATAGTCGTCGGACAAGTCGGCGGCGGGCCAACCTAGTCCCGGTGTCGTGGGGACGACCCTATAGGCGTCGGACAAGTCGGCGGCGGGCCAACCTAGTCCCGGGGTCGTGGGGACGACCCTATATTCGTCGGACATGATGGTGGCGGGCCAATCTAGTCCCGGGGTCGTGGGGACGACCCTATAGTCGTCGGACATGACGGTGGCGGGCGAATCTAGCTCCGGGTTCGTGGGGACGACCCTATAGTCGTCGGACAAGTCGGCGGCGGGCCAACCCAGTCCCGGGTGTCGTGGGGCCGACCCTATAGTCGTCGGACATGACGGTGGCGGGCCAATCTAGCTCCGGGGTCGTGGGGACGACCCTATAGTCGTCGGACATGTCGGCGGCGGACCAACGTATGCCCAGGGTCGTAGGGACGAACCTATAGTCGTCGGACATGTCGGCGGCGGGCCAACCTAGCCCCGGGGTCGTGGGGACGACCCAATAGTCGTCGGACATGTCGGCGGCTGGCCAATCTAGCCCCGCGGTCGTGGGGACGACCCTATAGGCGTCGGACAAGTCGGCGGCGGGCCAACCTAGTCGCGGGGTGGTGGGGACGACCCTACAGTCGTCGGACATGACTGTGGCGGGCCAATCTAGTCCCGGGGTCGTGGGGACGACCCTATAGGCGTCGGACAAGTTGGCGGCGGGCCAACCTAGTCCCGGTGTCGTGGGGACGACCCTATAGACGTCGGACAAGTCGGCGGCGGGCCAACATAGTCCCGGGGTCGTGGGGACGACCCTATAGTCGTCGGACAAGTCGGCGGCGGGCCAACCTAGTCGCGGGGTGGTGGGGACGACCCTATAATCGTCGGACATGATGGTGGCGGGGCAATCTAGTCCGAGGGTCGTGGGGACGATCCTGTAGTCGTCGGACATGACGGTGGCGGGCCAATCTAGTCCCGGGGTCGTGGGGACGACCTTATTGTCGTCGGACATGTCGGCGGCTGGCCAACCTAGTTCCGGGGTGGGAGGGACGACCCTATAGTCGTCGGACAAGTCGGCGGCGGGCCAACCTAGTCCCGGTGTCGTGGGGACGACCCTATAGTCGTCGGACAAGGCGGCGGCGGGCCAACATAGTCCCGGGGTCGTGGGGACGACCCTATAGTCGTCGGACAAGTCGGCGGCGGGCCAACCTAGTCGCGGGGTGGTGGGGACGACCCTATAATCGTCGGACATGATGGTGGCCTGGCAATCTAGTCCGGGGGTCGTGGGGACGATCCTGTAGTCGTCGGACATGACGGCGGCGGGCCAATCTATTCCCGGGGTCGTGGGGACGACCTTATTGTCGTCGGACATGTCGGCGGCTGGCCAACCTAGTTCCGGGGTGGGAGGGACGACCCTATAGTCGTCGGACAAGTCGGCGGCGGGCCAACCTAGTCCCGGTGTCGTGGGGACGACCCTATAGTCGTCGGACAAGTCGGCGGCGGGCCAACATAGTCCCGGGGTCGTGGGGACGACCCTATAGGCGTCGGACAAGTCGGCGGCGGGCCAACCTAGTCCCGGGGTCGTGGGGACGACCCTATTGTCGTCGGACATGTCGGCGGCTGGCCACCGTGTTCCGGGGTGGGAGGGACGACCCTATAGTCGTCGGACAAGTCGGCGGCGGGCCAACCCAGTCCCGGGGTCGTGGGGCCGACCCTATAGTCGTCGGACATGACGGTGGCGGGCCAATCTAGCTCCGGGGTCGTGGGGACGACCCTATAGACGTCGGACATGTCGGCGGCTGGCCAACCTAGTTCCGGGGTGGGAGGGACGACCCTATGGTCGTCGGACAAGTCGGCGGCGGGCCAACCTAGTCCCGGGGTCGTGGGGACGACCCTATAGTCGTCGGACATGACGGTGGCGGGCCAATCTAGTCCCGGGGTCGTGGGGACGACCCTATAGACGTCGGACAAGTCGGCGGGGGGCCAACCTAGTCGCGGGGTGGTGGGGACGACCCTATAGTCGTCGGACATGACTGTGGCGGTCCAATATAGTCCCGGGGTAGTGGGGGCGAGCCTATAGTCGTCGGACATGTCGGCGGCTGGGCAACTTTGGCCCGTGGTCGTGGGGACGTCCCTATAGTCGTCGGACAAGTCAGCGGCGGGCCAACCTAGTCCCGGGGTGGGAGGGACGACCCTATAATCGTCGGACAAGTCGGCGGCGGGCCAACCTAGTCCCGGGGTCGTGGGGACGATCCTGTTGTCGTCGGACATGACGGTGGTGGGCCAATCTATTCCCGGGGCCGTGGGGACGACCCTGTAGTCGTCGGACATGACGGTGGTGGGCCAATCTAGTCCCGCGGTCGTGGGGACGACCCTATTGTCGTCGGACATGTCGGCGGCTGGCCAACCTAGTCCCGGGATCGTGGGTACGACCCTATACTCGTCGGACATGACGGTGGCGGGCCACTCTAGTCCCGGGGTCATGGGGACGACCCAATAATCGTCCCACATGTCGGCGGCTGACCAACTTTGGCCCGTGGTCGCGGGGACGACCCTATAGTCGTCGGACATGACGGTGGCGGGCCAATCTAGTCCCGGGGTCGTGGGGACGACCCCATAGTCGTCGGACAAGTCGGCGGCGGACCAACCCAGTCCCGGGGTCGTGGGGACGACCCCATAGTCGTCGGACAAGTCGGCGGCGGACCAACCCAGTCCCGGGGTCGTGGGGACGACCCTATAGTCGTCGGACATAACGATGGCGGGCCAATCTGGCCCCGGGGTCGTGGGGACGACCCTATAGGCGTCGGACAAGTCGGCGGCGGACCAACCCAGTCCCGGGGTCGTGGGGACGACCCCATAGTCGTCGGACAAGTCGGCGGCGGACCAACCCAGTCCCGGCGTCGTGGGGACGACCCTATAGTCGTCGGACATGTCGGCGGCTGGCCAACTTTGGCCCGTGGTCGTGGGGACGACCCAATAATCGTCGGACATGATGGTGGCGGGCCAATCTAGTCCCGGGGTCGTGGGGCCGACCCTATAGTCGTCGGACAAGTCGGCGGCGGGCCAACCTAGTCCCGGTGTCGTGGGGACGACCCTATAGTCGTCGGACATGACGGTGGCGGGCCAATCTAGTCCCGGGGTCGTGGGGACGACCCTATAGTCGTCGGACATGACGGCGGCTGGGCAACTTTGGCCCGTGGTCGTGGGGACGTCCCTATAGTCGTCGGACAAATCGGCGGCGGGCCAACCTAGTCCCGGGGTCGTGGGGACGACCCTATAGTCGTCGGACAAGTCGGCGGCGGGCCAACATAGTCCCGGGGTCGTGGGGACGACCCTCTAGTCGTCGGACAAGTCGGCGGCGGGCCAACCTAGTCCCGGGGTCGTGGGGCGACCCTATAGTCGTCGGACATGTCGGTGGCGGGCCAATATAGTCCCGGGGTCGTGGGGACGACCCTATTGTCGTCGGACATGTCGGCGGCTGACCAACCTAGTCGCGGGATCGTGGGGACGACCCTATAGTCGTCGGACATGTCGGCGGCGGGCCAACCTAGTCCCGGGGTCGTGGGGACGACTCTGTAGTCGTCGGACAAGTCGGCGGCGGGCCAACCTAGTCCCGGGGTCGTGGGGACGACCCTGTAGTCGTCGGACAAGTCGGCGGCGGGCCAACCTAGTCCCGGGGTCGTGGGGTCGACCCTATAGTCGCCGGACATGTCGGCGGCGGGCCAATCTAGTCCCGGGGTCGTGGGGACGACCCTATAGTCGTCGGACATGACGGTGGCGGGCCAATCTAGTCCCGGGGTCGTTGGGACGACCCTATAGTCGTCGGACTAGTCGGCGGCGGGCCAACCTAGTCCCGGGGTCGTGGGGACGACTCTATAGTCGTCGGACAAGTCGGCGGCGGGTCATCCTAGTCCCTGGGTCGTGGGGACCACCCTATAGTCGTCGGACAATTCGGCGGCGGGCCAACCCAGTCCCGGAGTCGTGGGGACGACCCTATAGTCGTCGGACATGACAGTGGCGGGCCAATCTAGTCCCGGGGTCGTGGGGACGACCCCATAGTCGTCGAACATGTCGGCGGCTGGCCAACCTAGTCCCGGGGTCGTGGGGACGACCCTATAGGCCTCGGACAAGTCGGCGGCGGGCCAACCTAGTCGCGGGGTCGTGGGGACGACACAATAGTCGTCGGACATGTCGGCGGCTGGCCAATCTAGCCCCGGGGTCGTGGGGACGACCCTATAGGCGTCGGACAAGTCGGCGGCGGGCCAAGCTAGTCGCGAGGTCGTGGGGACAACCCTGTAGTCGTCGGACATGACGGTGGCGGTCCAATATAGTCCCGGGGTAGTGGGGGCGAGCCTATAGTCGTCGGACATGTCGGCGGCTGGGCAACTTTGGCCCGTGGTCGTGGGGACGTCCCTATAGTCGTCGGACAAGTCAGCGGCGGGCCAACCTAGTCCCGGGGTGGGAGGGACGACCCTATAATCGTCGGACAAGTCGGCGGCGGGCCAACCTAGTCCCGGGGTCGTGGGCACGACCTTATTGTCGTCGGACATGTCGGCGGCTGGCCAACCTAGTTCCGGGGTGGGAGGGACGACCCTATAGTCGTCGGACAAGTCGGCGGCGGGCCAACCCAGTCCCGGGGTCGTGGGGCCGACCCTATAGTCGTCGGACATGACGGTGGCGGGCCAATCTAGTCCCGGGGTCGTGGGGACGACCCTATAGTCGTCGGACAAGTCGGCGGCTGGCCAACCCGATCCCGGGGTCGTGGGGACGACCCTATAGGCGTCGGACAAGTCGGCGGCGGGCCAACCTAGTCCCGGGGTCGTGGGGCCGACCCTATAGTCGTCGGACATGACGGTGGCGGGCCACTCTAGTCCCGGGGTCATGGGGACGACCCCATAGTCGTCGGACATGTCGGCGGCTGGCCAACCCAATCCCGGGGTGGTGGGGACGACCCTATAATCGTCGGACATGATGGTGGCGGGGCAATCTAGTCCGGGAGTCGTGGGGACGATCCTGTAGTCGTCGGACATGACGGTGGCGGGCCAATCTAGTCCCGGGGTCGTGGGAACGACCCCATAGTCGTCGGACATGTCGGCGGCTGGCCAACCCAATCCCGGGGTCGTGGGGACGACCCTATAGTCGTCGGACATGTCGGCGGCGGACCAACGTATGCCCAGGGTCGTAGGGACGAACCTATAGTCGTCGGACATGTCGGCGGCTGGCCAACCTAGTCCCGGGGTCGTGGGGACGACCCAATAGTCGTCGGACATGTCGGCGGCTGGCCAATCTAGCCCCGCGGTCGTGGGGACGACCCTATACGCGTCGGACAAGTCGGCGGCGGGCCAACCTAGTCGCGGGGTGGTGGGGACGACCCTATAGTCGTCGGACATGACTGTGGCGGGCCAATCTAGTCCCGGGGTCGTGGGGACGACCCTATAGGCGTCGGACAAGTCGGCGGCGGGCCAACCTAGTCGCGGGGTCGTGGGGACGACACAATAGTCGTCGGACATGTCGGCGGCTGGCCAATCTAGCCCCGGGGTCGTGGGGACGACCCTATTGTCGTCGGACATGTCGGCGGCTGGCCAACCTAGTCCCGGGGTCGTGGGTACGACCCTATACTCGTCGGACATGACGGTGGCGGGCCACTCTAGTCCCGGGGTCATGGGGACGACCTTATTGTCGTCGGACATGTCGGCGGCTGGCCAACCTAGTTCCGGGGTGGGGGGGACGACCCTATAGTCGTCGGACAAGTCGGCGGCGGGCCAACCCAGTCCCGGGGTCGTGGGGCCGACCCTATAGTCGTCGGACATGTCGGCGGCGGGCCACTCTAGTCCCGGGGTCATGGGGACGACCTTATTGTCGTCGGACATGTCGGCGGCTGGCCAACCTAGTTCCGGGGTGGGGGGGACGACCCTATAATCGTCGGACAAGTCGGCGGCGGGCCAACCTAGTCCCGGGGTCGTGGGCACGACCTTATTGTCGTCGGACATGTCGGCGGCTGGCCAACCTAGTTCCGGGGTTCGTGGGGACGACCCTATAGGCGTCGGACAAGTCGGCGGCGGGCCAACCTAGTCCCGGGGTCGTGGGGACGACCCTATAGTCGTCGGACATGATGGTGGCGGGCCAATCTAGTCCCGGGGTCGTGGGGACGACCCTATAGGCGTCGGACAAGTCGGCGGCGGGCCAACCTAGTCCCGGGGTCGTGGGGACGATCCTGTTGTCGTCGGACATGACGGTGGTGGGCCAATCTATTCCCGGGGCCGTGGGGACGACCCTGTAGTCGTCGGACATGACGGTGGTGGGCCAATCTAGTCCCGCGGTCGTGGGGACGACCCTATTGTCGTCGGACATGTCGGCGGCTGGCCAACCTAGTCCCGGGATCGTGGGTACGACCCTATACTCGTCGGACATGACGGTGGCGGGCCACTCTAGTCCCGGGGTCATGGGGACGACCCAATAATCGTCCCACATGTCGGCGGCTGACCAACTTTGGCCCGTGGTCGCGGGGACGACCCTATAGTCGTCGGACATGACGGTGGCGGGCCAATCTAGCTCCGTGGTCGTGGGGACGGCACTATAGTCGTCGGACATGTCGGCGGCTGGCCAACCTAGTTCCGGGGTGGGAGGGACGACCCTATAGTCGTCGGACATGACTGTGGCGGGCCAATCTAGCTCCGTGGACGTGGGGACGACCCTATAGTCGTCGGACATGACGGTGGCGGGCCAATCTAGTCCCGGGGTAGTGGGGACGACCCTATAGTCGTCGGACATGTCGGCGGCTGGGCAACTTTGGCCCGTGGTCGTGGGGACGTCCCTATAGTCGTTGGACAAGTCAGCGGCGGGCCAACCTAGTCCCGGGGTGGGAGGGACGACCCTATATTCGTCGGACAAGTCGACGGCGGGCCAACCTAGTCCCGGGGTCGTGGGGACGATCCTGTTGTCGTCGGACATGACGGTGGTGAGCCAATCTATTCCCGGGGCCGTGGGGACGACCCTGTAGTCGTCGGACATGACGGTGGTGGGCCAATCTAGTCCCGGGGTCGTGGGGACGACCCTATTGTCGTCGGACATGTCGGCGGCTGGCCAACCTAGTCCCGGGGTCGTGGGTACGACCCTATAGTCGTCGGAAATGACGGTGGCGGGCCAATCTAGTCCCGGGGTAGTGGGGACGACCCTATAATCGTCGGACATGATGGTGGCGGGCCAATCTAGTCCCGGGGTCGTGGGGACGACCCTATAGTCGTCGGACAAGTCGGCGGCGGGCCAACCTAGTCCCGGGGTCGTGGGGACGACCCTATTGTCGTCGGACATGTCGGCGGCTGGCCAACCTAGTCCCGGGGTCGTGGGTACGACCCTATACTCGTCGGACATGACGGTGGCGGGCCACTCTAGTCCCGGGGTCATGGGGACGACCCAATAGTCGTCCCACATGTCGGCGGCTGACCAACTTTGGCCCGTGGTCGCGGGGACGACCCTATAGTCGTCGGACATGACGGTGGCGGGCCAATCTAGCTCCGTGGTCGTGGGGACGGCCCTATAGTCGTCGGACATGTCGGCGGCTGGCCAACCTAGTTCCGGGGTGGGAGGGACGACCCTATAGTCGTCGGACAAGTCGGCGGCGGGCCAACCTAGTCCCGGGGTCGTGGGGACGACCCTATAGGCGTCGGACATGACGGTGGTGGGCCAATCTAGTCCCGGGGTGGGAGGGACGACCCTATATTCGTCGGACAAGTCGACGGCGGGCCAACCTAGTCCCGGGGTCGTGGGGACGATCCTGTTGTCGTCGGACATGACGGTGGTGAGCCAATCTATTCCCGGGGCCGTGGGGACGACCCTGTAGTCGTCGGACATGACGGTGGTGGGCCAATCTAGTCCCGGGGTCGTGGGGACGACCCTATTGTCGTCGGACATGTCGGCGGCTGGCCAACCTAGCCCCGGGGTCGTGGGTACGACCCTATAGTCGTCGGAAATGACGGTGGCGGGCCAATCTAGTCCCGGGGTAGTGGGGACGAACCTATAATCGTCGGACATGACGGTGGCGGGCCAATCTAGCTCCGTGGTCGTGGGGACGGCCCTATAGTCGTCGGACATGTCGGCGGCTGGCCAACCTAGTCCCGGGGTGGGAGGGACGATCCTATATTCGTCGGACAAGTCGGCGGCGGGCCAACCTAGTCCCGGGGCCGTGGGGACGACCCTGTAGTCGTCGGACATGACGGTGGTGGGCCAACCTAGTCCCGGGGCCGTGGGGACGACCCTGTAGTCGTCGGACATGACGGTGGTGGGCCAATCTAGTCCCGGGGTCTTGGGGACGACCCTATTGTCGTCGGACATGTGGGCGGCTGGCCAACCTAGTCCCGGGATCGTGGGGACGACCCTATAGTCGTCGGACATGTCGGCGGCGGGCCAACGTATGCCCAGGGTCGTGGGGACGACCCTATAGTCGTCGGACATGTCGGCGGCGGGCCAACGTATGCCCAGGGTCGTAGGGACGACCCTATGGTCGTCGGACAAGTCGGCGGCGGGCCAACATAGTCCCGGGGTCGTGCGGACGACCCTATAGTCGTCGGACATGACGGTGGCGGGTCAATCTATTCCGGGGGTCGTGGGGACGACCCTATAGGCGTCGGACAAGTCGGGGGCGGGCCAACCTAGTCCCGGGGCCGTGGGGACGACCCTGTAGTCGTCGGACATGACGGTGGTGGGCCAATCTAGTCCCGGGGTCGAGGGGACGATCCTATTTTCGTCGGACATGTGGCGGCTGGCCAAACTAGTCCCGGGATCGTGGGGACGACCCTATAATCGTCGGACATGTCGGCGGCGGGCCAACGTATGCCCAGGGTCGTGGGGACGACCCTATAGTCGTCGGACAAGTCGGCGGCGGGCCAACCCAGTCCCGGGGTCGTGGGGCCGACCCTATAGTCGTCGGACATGACGGTGGCGGGCCAATCTAGTCCCGGGGTCGTGGGTACGACCCTATAGTCGTCGGGCATGACGGTGGCGGGCGAATCTAGCTCCGGGGTCGTGGGGACGACCCTATAGTCGTCGGACATGTCGGCGGCTGGCCAACCTAGTTCCGGGGTGGGAGGGACGACCCTATAGTCGTCGGACAAGTCGGCGGCGGGCCAACCTAGTCCCGGGGTCGTGGGCACGACCCTATAGTCGTCGGACATGACGGTGGCGGGCCAATCTAGTCCCGGGGTCGTGGGGACGACCCTATAGTCGTCGGACAAGTCGGCGGCGGGCCAACCTAGTCCCGGGGTCATGGAGACGACCCTATAGTCGTCGGACATGACGGTGG